>CAWUFW010003862.1:0-1200000 GCA_963921515.1 Calotriton arnoldi | reverse complement strand
GACCATAGTGGTTATAACAATAAAGCTGTTCATAGTCTGATGAACCCTCTAAATATTCTTTGTTAGAGAACGCAGCAGACCTTTCTAGGTCAGACATCATATCATTCACAGTCTCAAAGTCCCAATCATCAGAATAGGTACTGGAGGTAATAAAATCACTTAATGAAATTTTAAATAAATGTGGAATGTTCAAAAGTTCCGTCGGGCCGAATATGTCGAAATCGGTTTTGTCCCACACTACCATCCTGTATAGGAACGGCTGTGATGTTCACTGCTGACAAGTCTCTTGTTTCACGATGGGAAGATTTGTGTGGTTTTAAAAGTAAGTTCACATTTTTACTTTCAGTGTCCAAACGGATGTATCTGCCATTTATAAGCATGCTAAGAGTCATAACCAAAGCTAGCCAAAACAGAAAGAAAAAGATTCCAGAAATATTCCATATTTCAATCCATGGTGAAACCAGATAAGTCTTTCTCAGGAAATGAAAAAGGTCTTGTACTTGTTGCTTGAAAGTTTTTGATGCTGGCGACGTTTCAGGTTCCCTCGGATCCTCAGAAAACGTATCAAAGGTAATGAAATAGCCAGAAGCAGTCCGGTCAATTGTTGGAATTGCATCAGGATTTGTTGAAATCGCTGGAACCAGTTGATCACTTGTTACGTTGGTGTAGACAGGTGTATTTGGACGAACTGTTACTTGAGTTTCAAGAGAGATGAGTTCCATAGCATTGTTGCTTAGTCCTTCATCTGTTACTGCTGAATTCTCGATGGTTATGAGTCTCTCAGTCTGAACCTCTTGGATAGTAGCGAGAGGAATGCGTCTGCTACTAGGTCGGAGTCCACGAGGCCTACTATTTAGTATTGGCCACATACTGTGGTTTGATGAGGTCGATTGACACAAATCTTTTCTCCTTTTTTCCAGCAAGGGGCGGCAGAAGTACTGTTCTTGTTCCGTGAACGGCTAGGACAGGTACTGGTTGTCTGTAAGAAGGTCCAAATTCCTTCTTGTCCGCAATCTTCTCTCTGACTAGATCCCCAACTTTTGGGATCCAGACAGGCCTTGCTGGGACTGACGGTGTTTCCCCAGTGGTGGTTGGCTTCAGGAAAACGTTGCTTTGTTTCGATCTTAGTTCATTTAGATCCTGTAAAACAGCCAAACGATCTTTGATATCAAAGGGTTTATTTTCCACCACTGTGCCTTTACATTTGAGATCAGGAACCCACATTCTTGTCCCAAATAGGACCTCATATGGAGTGACCCCCCCTAGAGAACTTCTTGGCAAATTATTTAATGAGCGTTGGACCCCGTAAAGATGTTTGACCCACCCATCACCCGAACCTAATACTCTAGCTGTTATAGACTGCTTTATGTCCCGGTTTTCCTTTCCACAACAGAATTTCCCTCCAGGATGAAACGGAGAGGAGTACCGCAATGCAACGCCCAAACTGGCCATGGCTTCTTTGTAAGCCCGAGAGCTAAACGCAGGGCCCTGGTCAGAATGTAGCGTGCCAATTGCGTATGTGCAGATAAAGACTCGCAAATCTTTTATAACAGTTCGAGCGTCAGCCGAGCGCTGAGGCCACATCCATAGGAACCTAGAGCATGAATCCACTGCCACCATTATATATTTATAGTTACCGTCCATTTGCAAGGGACCGCAGTGGTCCAGGTAAACACAAGCTAATGGTTTGTCTGAAATTAACAGGGGTGTCTGCGCAGGACGTTTCACTGTGGAGACTTTCATCTGTTGGCATATTTCACATTCCAAAACATAGTTCTTGGTCTGTTTCCTAATGCCAGACCACCAATATCTTTGTTTAAGTAACGATACTGTTGCAGAAACACCTGCATGGGCAGAGGCTATCCCTTCATGTGCTGCTAGGATCAGTCCTAATCTACGTTCCTTGTTTGGAATTACCCTATCCCCCACTCCAGGGATTTGAGCAAAAGGAACGTTGTTCGCATCAATTACATAAGAGTACTTGAGTGGAAATTTTTTTGGGGTAACGCTGCTCCACTGCCTTTGCTTGAAGCATTGACAGCCAACAATATCTCACTGTCTATTCTCGTTTTTGAACGAGTGATCGCAGCTACGGAAGCCGTTTGAAAGCCCCCTTTGCGGCTTAGTCAGCCAATGAATTCCCTGCAACGTGAACGCCATCACGTTGATGGCTCAGCGTGTGTATCACGTGAGCTTTTGGTAGTTCGTTTTTCAACTGAACTACTTGTTCCCAAAGCGTTTTATGCTTTATTGTGCCACCTTTTGCATCTTTGAACCCATTTTCAAGCCAATTTTGTATATATTCATTATACGACTGAACACAGTAAAAAGAATCGCACACTATGAGTGTGGGGAATTCACGATCTGTACTTTCAAGTGCCAGTTTGAATGCTTGTACTTCAGCTCGCTGAGCTGTACAATCTTCTAGAGATTGAGTTTTAGTGACCATTGGTCTGAAGTTACCATCTTGCATGCGACCTTTAACGATTGTGCACGCCGCACTGAAAGAGTGCTTACTCCCTGTATCGGGTTGTGCTGATCCGTCAGTGTAAATTATAAATTCGTACTGATCGAGAGGCAGAATTTCAGTGGGCAGAGGACATTCATGTTCATATTGCAGGAACGCTTGTGTTTTTAAATCAGGATCAAAAACATATTCAACATCTGTTGCAGCAAGAGAATTAACCCATTGTATCCATCTAGGATGTAAAGCTTTTGCATTCGGAATGCTCGCTTTTGTGACCGCTTCTAAGGCTGGTACTGGGGTTACGACAATAATGCGTTTCCCTTGGGCTAGAGCTCTTTCTTTTGCTACAGCGGTTTGAACTGCTGTCAGTATTTTTTCTGTTGAAGTGAAGCGCATTTCTGCTTGTGTATACAAATGTGATTTGTATGCTATTGGTACTTTTTCACCCTCATTAAATGTTAAATAGGTGAATCCGCATTGACCCGAAATTATTCGGATCACTAAATTGCGTTGATTTACGCGTGTTTGTAAGTGATTTGTTGCTAACATGTTAGCTTGGAGTGAACGCAGGATTTCTGTGTGTTCTTGTGTCCAATGTTTGATTGAAAAATCAGGTTTGATTAATTCGTAGAGAGGTTTAACCCTTTCTGCGTAATTTAGAATGTAAGTTCTTCCAAAATTTAGGAAACCCAAGATGGATTGTAAGTTTTTCCGCGTTTTTGGAGGTTGGAGCAGCGCACAGTTTTCTAAAAAGTTAGCTGCCAAGCTCTTGCCTTCACTTGAAAGCTCATATCCTAGGAAAAGGACATTGAGATGGGCAATTCTGGATTTTTTAAAGTTGAATTTATAGCCCTCTGAGGCGAAGCCCAATATAATGGTACTCACCCTGTTCAAGTGCCTATCTAGGTCATCGTCTGTCAGATAGATGTCATCGACATATGACAATGCCTCATTATCATAAATTTGTAGTAACTGTTACCCTCGCTGAGAATAACCCCGGGCTGTTTTTGAACCCTTGTGGGAGTCTACAAAATTGACGCTGGGTCCCCATTATTGAGAAAGCTGTTAAGTACCTGCTTTCAGGTGCTATGTTTTGACAAAAGAAACCATTTGAAATGTCCAATGTGGTTTTATATTTTTTGCACACAATGTTATTCATTAATGCTGTACTATGTGCATTTTGCACTGCAAATGTTTTAGAACAAGTGTTCAAGTGTCTGTAATCCAAAACTAGACGTTATGTATTGTCTGGTTTGGAGACAGGAAACAAAGGATTGTTCATTGAGGAGGTGCATGTTTGTTATGTTATGTTATGAAGATTTCTAAAGCGCGCGATTACCCGGAGGTGTCCTGGCGCTAGTTACTACTCCAATTGCTGAGACCGGAAGGACAGGAGTTATTCATCAAAAAGCCAGGTCTTCAGCCCCTTCCTAAAAGCCAGAAGATTATCGGCATTTCTCAGATGAAAAGGCAGACCATTCCAGGCCTTAGCTGCACATAGGAGAAACTTCTGCCACCCCACTGGGCTTTTTACGGGTGGAACTGCAACCAGTTTGGCTCCCAGTGATCTCAGTGTTCTTGCCGGTCTATACCATTGAAACTGGCGTTGCAAATGTTCTGGTCCCGAACCCTGCAATGCCTTAAAGACCATACAAAGAGATTTAAAGCGCACGCGGCTCTTCACCCGGAGCCAATGCAATTTTCTTATCTCATTAGAGATTGGGGAGAATTTAGATGAGCCCGTGAGAAGTCTGGCCGCAGCATTCTGGAGCAACTGAAGTTTGTTCAAAAACTTTTGCTGCATGTTAAGATATAAGCTATTACAGTAGTCCAGCCTTGACAGAACCAAGGCTGTGACCACTGTTTTCCGGCTCCCCAAAGGGAGAAGCCGCACAATTTTCTTGATAGTTCTCAGGACATATACTGTTGTTGACACTACTGCATTAACCTGGGCACCCAGAGACAATTTCTCATCCAACATAACTCCCAAATTTTTCACCTTTTTGGAGGGAGATGGAAGAGTTCCCAGAGAAGCGGGCCACCAATTGGGGGTCCAAAAGTTAGTGTCATTCCCGAACAACATCACTTCGGTTTTACCCGAGTTTAGCTTAAGGCAGTTATCTGCCATCCAGCTCCCTACTGCTTCCATACAGATCTGAAATTTATTATCTATCCCTAGCTCTTGGCCGGGTGGACACCACAATCTGTGTGTCATCCGCATAAGACGTAATCCCAAATCCAAAGGCACTGATAACAGGAGCTAGCGATGAAACATAAACATTAAAAAGTGTTGGGCTCAGAGAGGACCCCTGCGGTACTCCGCATGGCAATGTGAAGAGTGTAGACTGAAATTTCCCCAGGGATACAATCTGTCCTCTGTCTGATAAAAGGACCTGAGCAAATCCCAAGCTTTACCCTGTACCCCACATTCCCTGAGACGGTCCATCAAAATATCGTGATGGACCGTATCAAATGCGGCGGATAAGTCCAGTAGGATCAAAGCAGCCCTACCTCCTCGATCCACTGCTACTCTAATCTCCTCTGTAGCCTTAATGAGGGCCGACTCAGTGCTGTGTCCCTCTCTGAAACCATGTTGGGAGGGATCCAATGCTTGGACCTCCCTCAGAAAGGCACTGAGTTGATGATTCATAACTTTCTCCACCATTTTTGCAGGGAGAGGCAAACGAGAGATCGGGCGGAAATTATTGGGATCATTGGGATCCAAGCTTGGCTTCTTCAAGAGAGGGAGTATTGAAGCCAGCTTCCACAGTTTGGGAAATTGTCCAGTTTCGAACATACCATTAAAGATGGCTACGAGATATAAGGCAATTGGACTGGGGCCAATTTTGCGATCATTACTGGGCAGGGGTCAAAAGGGAAGCCCGATGTGGCTCCCTTAAGAAGCTCCAGAATATCCTGTACAATCAGTGGACTGAATTTGTCCAAGGCACAGGGGGGGACCCTCTTAAATTCGAAGGTCTCCTTAATCATACTTGATCCAGCCTCCCTCGATCCACTGAACACTGAAAATATACTAACCACTTTATTGAGGAAGAATTTAGCAATCTCCTCACATAACTCTTGACTAGATTGGACAGTAGCTGGACTCAGGGAGGCTAAATTGGAGACTGTTCTAAAGAGCTCTTTGGTAGAGTTCTTAGATAATTCAATTTGGGTAGAATAAAATTTTTGTTTTGCGACAAAGATGGCCTGTTTATATATTTGCAGGCTGGATTTATACACTTTCTTCTCTCCTTCCAAATAGCTTTTCCTCCAAGAGCGTTCCAAGCATTTACAATTGGATTTAAGATTTTTTAACTCCTCTGTAAACCATGGAGCAGAGGGATGTAATCTTTTCGGCAGAACAGTCTTTAGTGGCGCTAATTTCTCACACGCCTGTGCAAGCCAGTTTGTATAGGAGGCGGTTGCCTCCTCTACCCCCTCCGTTAACTGATCTGCCGTGGAGGTTAGGAGCTCCTGAAGAACGGTCCCATCGACTCTGTTCCAAGCCCTAGTCTCAATTCGACCTTTATGGAAACTGCTCCCTATACGCTGATCTGTCATACTTATACTAAAACGGACCGCAGCGTGGTCAGACCACACCAGAGGTAATACGCCTGTAAAAGACAAGCCTGGATGGTTTGAAAATATTCCATCCAGGGTATGTCCTGCCACATGGGTTGGTCCTCTCACAAGTTGTTTAAGATCAGCACTGTCCATCATATCCATCAACATTGCTGTGTCAGGGTCATTTGGGAGTTCTAAATAAAAATTAAAATCACCCCTTGGTATTCAAGTTGATCTAAGATCTCCCTGACTTGTTTTTTAGCTTCTTGCTTTATTGGGTACTGCCTTTGTGCAGTAGGTTCATTTTTTAACTGTATTTTATGGTGAGGTGAGTCCTCATCCCATCCTACATGATTTTTATATATAATGCTGGGGCATGGGCAACTGCCCATTTCCTGGCATAATTATATTTGAGGTGAATTGGAATATGGTTGGAGAAGGCAGGCATAATGATGTCCTCGCCATGTGGGCACTCCCTGACAAATTGTGGTGGCCAGTCTTTTTCTGCTAGAAGTATATCATAACCCCTTGAAAGTTTCTCCCAAGAGTGTTTTCACCTTTCTTGGTATGTCTCCCTCCATTCGGAGTGTTATTTCATATAACTTTTGTGGAGTACTAACCCTGGTGTCTACAGTTTCTACTGTGATGTACTCATTCAAGTCCACTATCTCCAGAAGTTCCTTCAGGTTCTGGCGAGCTATTGTGACTTCTGCTGCACTGTCCAGCATTGTCTGAGCCCATTCTCCGTTCTTGAGTTCTTCTCCACACTCCACCATGTCAAATCCGCTGCACTGTCCCTCGAGATCAGTATGGAGAGAGAGAGAGAGAGAGAGAGAGAGGAGAGAGAGAGAGAGAGAGAGAGAGAGAGAGAGATATATATATATATATCTTCGCAGTATAGCGCCACTACTGCCTGTGGAGGCACCACTGAAGGGCCCATAAGTGCCTGAAGAAATGAGTGACCAGGAGAATACAGGAAGCAAGTACACCTAGCAGGCATAAGACCATCAGGACTGAAACACATGCTCCATTTTGAAATATGGAATCATAGCCTGAATATCCCTTATCCTCGGAGGAGGGGGAAAGGCTCGACTCTATGAAGTGCCCAGTGCTGCCCCTATGAACAGAATGCGCTGGGTCTGTTGATGTAAAAGCCCATTTCAAACAGCAAAGATGCTGTCTGCTGCAGGTGGCGCAACACCATCCTAGGATAGTTGGGTTTGAGGAGCCAGTCAAGTACGGAAACACTGGGATCTCTGAACGTCTGCAATGAGTGGTGACTACTGCCATCTCCTTTGTGAAATCTCATTTAGCAGAGGTCAAGTCGAAGGACCGTGTACTGGTAATACACTGCTTCTACCATCAAGCGTAGGTACTTCCAGTGCGGTTGCAGAATCATCATTTGAAAAATACACTTCCTGCAGATCGATAGACACCATCCAGCCTTCCGCTTCCATAGCTAACAATATCTAAGCTAGTGACAGCATCTTGAACTTTTCTTTGAGCAGAAACCAGTTTAAGACCATGAGATCTAGGATCAGATGAATACTGCCATCCTCCTTTGGGACCAGGTAGTAACAGAGGTAGCACCCTTGGCCCTGTTCCTGCTCTGGCACCAATTCTACCACCCTTTTCAGGAGTAAAATATCTACCACCTGCTGAAGTATACATAGGCGGACAGCCTAAGGGAGGGAAAAAGAGGAGGAGGCGAATGGGCGGATGGGCCTATTGGAAGGGTACAGCATACCCCCTTTCCATGGTATGCAAGACCCATTGGTCTGAAGTTATGACTTTCCAGGCTTGTGTGAAGGAGGATACCAGTCCTCCAACTAGCGCCATGTGCTCCAACAAGAGGAGTATAAGGCTGCTTCACTGACATGGCTGAAGAAGAGGAGGGGAAGGAGGAGGAGAGAGAGGTAAAGATAAGGCACATTCTCTATCCGTACCTCAGCCCCAGTATTGTTTAACTATCGGTTTCTGCTGCTAACCTTGTTGTCTGCCCCAAGAGAAAAAGCTTCTGGTGAACCCCTGAAACTTGCAAAACTGTCTCTAATCCCACTGCTGGGTCTGGAGACCTAGGAGCCCAGCAGTGGCCTTATTGTCCTTGAACCATTCAAGGGCCAAATCTATTTTGTCCCCAAACAATCGGAAGCCATCAAAAGTAGATGTCCATTAGGGTTAGCTGAACATCAGTATCCAGCGAACCCTATTGGACCTCCATCGAAGAACTCTGAAGTTCTTAGCCAGGAGGGACATCTAAGTGCCACAGATGTACCCAGAGCACATGCTACAGAGTCCGCTGAACCCTTCCCTGCTGTTGCGACAGAAGATACTCCCGAAGTAGCAGCCTGATCGGAGGACCAATGGCCATGCTCAACAGCTCGGGATACCAAACTCTTTGAGCTCAGTCCGGAGCCACAAGGATGACTTGGGCCCAGTCATTCCTGATCTTCTTGAGAACTCTAGGCAGGAGTGGTATGGGTAGAAAGGCGTAGCGGAGGCCTAAGATCAACTCGAGATGAAAAGCATCTCAGAGCGAGAGCCCAAAACCGCTGACATTGCACGTTCTCGGCAGTGGTGAATAGATCTAACCAAGGATCTCCCCACTGCTGAAAGAGAACTTGCACGTTCAGATAGCCCACCAAGTGTTGAATCACCAGGGATATGCCATGACATTTCAAACCATGTCCAGAGACACAGGGCTTCCTGACATAGGGCACCTGTTTTTGCAGTATCACATGGCGGTGGTGTTGTCCGTGAACACCTGCACTAGCCTTCCATTGATGGAGGGTAGAAAGGCTTTCAATGCCAGCCGAATTGCCTGGATCTCCAGTAGGTTGATGAGGATTCCGGATTCCACCAGAGACCAGAGGCCTCTGATCTCCACCTCTCCCAGATGGCCGACCCATCCAAGGAGTGACGCATCTGTCACCACTGTCAGATCTGGTTGGGGAAGGGAGAGGGATCTGCCGAAGACCCAATCACAGTTCATTAACCTCCACTGCAGATCTTTTGCTGTTCCCTCAGAGATCTGGACCTTGCTGGAGAGATTCCCCTGCTGTTGTGCCCACTGGAACTTCATGTCCTACTGCACAGCCCGCGTATGCCTGTGGGCATGTCACAAGCAGGATGGAGGATGCAGGAGGCCATGAGGCACAGCAGCCTCAGAGTTAGTCTCACCGAAACCCAGAATAGAGGCTGAAACATTGGTATCATAGCCTGAATATCCTGGAAACGCCATTCGGGAGGATAGGCCTGAAACTGCACCATGTCCAGAACAGCTCAGATGAAAGGGAGTGTGTGAGGGGGAGTCAGGTGTGACTTTGGCATGTTGATAGTGAACCCCAGCTAGTGCAGGAAGTCCGCCGTAGTATGGAGACTTGACTATGGGAACGCCCTCTACGCGGGAGCCCCGGCCAAGCTCATCAAGCGACTGCAACGCATACAAAACGCCTCCGCACGCCTGATCCTCGATGTACCACGCCACAGCCACATCACCCCCCACCTGAGGAACCTGCACTGGCTCCCCGTCGACAGGAGAATCTCCTTCAAACTCCTCATCCACGCACACAAGGCACTCCACAAGACTGGCCCAGCCTACCTCAACAGACGACTCCTCTTCTACGTCCCCAACCGCCAACTCCGCTCCGCCGACCTCTCCCTCGCCACCGTCCCTCGCATTCGAAGAACTACCACCGGCGGCAGATCCTTCTCCCACCTCGCCGCCAAGACCTGGAACACCCTTCCACTAAGCCTACGACAGACCCAAGACCTGCTGACCTTCAGGAGGCTACTCAAGACCTGGTTGTTCGACCAGTAGCAGCACCCCCCCCCCCTTTTTTTCCCTAGCGCCTTGAGACCCTCGCGGGTAAGTAGTGCGCTTTACAAATTCTGTGATTGATTGATTGATTGGAGGTGGGAGACGACAGCCTGCGGCATGCCCGCCTTCAACAGCCAGTCATCGAGATAGGGGAAGACTGTCACCCCTGATCTTCGCAGATGAGTTGCAACCACCGCCATCACCTTGGTGAACACCCAAGGGGCGATAGTAAGGCCAAAAGGGAGCATGATGAATTGAAAATGCTCATGGCCTACAGAGAACAGCAAGTAACGCCAGTGGGCAGGCAGGAAGGGTATGTGAAAGTATGCATCCTACAAGTCTAATGCTACCATCCAGTCTCCCAGGTCCAGGGCAGATAGGACTTGAGCGAGTGAGTGTATTTTAAATCTCCCCTTTTTGAGGAAGAAATTGAGAAAGTACAGGTCTAGGATTGGACAAAGGCCTATGTCCTTTTTGGGTACCAGAAAGTAGCGGGAAGAACAATCACAAATTACTTCTGCTGTCAGCACCCTCTCTATGTTCCCTTGGCGAAGAGGGCCGCCACTTCCAGGCAGAGCAAGAAGAGATGGTCCTCCGTCAGCCTGTTGCAAGTGGATGGCATGGGTGGCATGGGAAGTTACGAAGGGTAGAGAGTAGCCCCTTCGGACAAGCAGGATGACAATAAGGGCTTCAGTAAATGGAAGAAGTGGTTCTGAAAGGGTCACTCCCGGCTGACGCACTACGTCAAGACGTTAGTCTTTACAACCACTGACAGCAGGCTAAGGTCCTGGACCTCAGACGCCCTTCTCACGACCATAGCAAAAGAGGCTCCCTCGTCTGTAACCACAATAGGAGGATAGACTATGCCAGAATCTGTAGAGGTGTCCAATCCACTGGGGTCTACCAATTCCTCTCAGCAGTCCATGTTGGGGTCTAGGGGCTGGTATTCTTCAGGGTCCTGCGACTTTCCCAATTCTCCCTAAGTCCCAGGCCATAAGAATAGGGCTCGGGCTCCGGTCTGGAAGGCATGGATCAAGTTGGCACCAGAGTGGGCATCGTACGATGCCCTACGGCTCTGTGTCTGAGTCGGGGAGGAGAATGGGGATGGCGAAGCTCAGGAATGGCAACAGGGAAGGTCGAGGTGGCACGACCGGCGCCAGTCCAGATCCATTTGTGGATCAAAAGGGCCCAAATAGAGCAGGGAATGGAACTGCTGGCAGAGAACTAGTAAGGGTCCCTTCCGAACCTGCGGGGCCCGAAGGCGTGCCAGTGGGAACGGGCCACCCAAATATGAGGTGCATGGCCTCACAGAACTTACGAACTTGGGCTGGGGTCGCTCCGGCTCACGGAAACTCGGGGAGTCAGGCCTTGAATGAGGCACTCCTTTGTCTCGCCGGATGACTTCAACGGACAGAGTGAAGTCGAAGACCTCTTAGACGTCTTACTCTTCTTATGACACTTACCAAAGGCGACTTCGAGTGAAACAAGGATCTAGGGCTCCGCGACCGATCCCAGGACCTTCCTCTCGATGGGATCCCGGGACCTTCCTCTAAATGGGATTGAGACAATCGTGGCATCGCACGTCGAGCGGCAAGGAGCATGAGGGAGCACCCCCACAAGGCCTTGGGTGCATGGCGCAGCAGTCGACGCAAGTCTTCGCATCATGGTTGCGGTCGAGGTACCAGAGGCAAACACGATGAGGACCAGTCACCATCATCTGTCAGTGACAGGAACCACAGGGCTTGAAGCCGGCCTTCCTAGCTGACATACATGCCACACCAGGAGAAAGATTCCCAAAAAAGACTTTGACAAAAATGACTGGGGGTAGCTGACTCCAGATCTGCGCTGACTGGTGAGGATATGGGCACCGCGCAAGTCACTTCCAGCGTGGACGATGCCACGCAAACCTGAACAATGCCACGCAAACCTGAACGACGCCACCTACCGGCGCATAGGAGTACTACTCCCGAAAAGATTTCCGGAACCAGTATGACACCTGAGGCTAATTCCCAGGTAAGGAATCTGTGGCAAGAAGTCTCTATCAGATAAGCGAAAGCACTCCTTTGCTAACTGTATTTTTACTGCAGCAGGCATTTGTTAATAAATTGTAAATCTCAGGACTCTGGTGCAAGCTTGACTATCCAGGCAGTCTCACTGGCTTTCCTTTTTTCCAGACTGGATCCCAACAATCGCCGAAGACTCAAATATCATCAACAAAAGCTGTGATCTCTGCAGACTTTGTGCTGTTATCTTGGGGTCAGGGTCTCTTGACCTCAGACAGAAAAGCCATCTGTAGCCCTCCTCTTTCACCCTCTCCATGCATCCATTTATCCACTTTTACACCCTATCACTTGTACACTCCATTTTTAGCATGTCCCCACTCTTCTTTCTCTTCCCCTTCTCTTTCTCGTTCCTCACCACTTCCCTTCTCTTCCACTTGTTCCCTTATTCCTTTGCCATTTTTGCTACTCACTCACCATTTTCTCCTTTTATGCCCGCTTTATACTTTTACTCTCTCTGGGAAGTTGGGATACTGGCGAAGTCATGGTGGCCAGCAGCAGCATTAGCCATATTACAATCTGTGTCCCATATAATTTAAACTTGGGACAAATGAAACTGATATTCCTGCCAAGCACTTTGTAAACAAACACATGGTATTCGGTGTACACCCATGGCAGATTCAATGGTGTCTCCACATCAATCCTCCTCTTCCTCTAGCAGCTTCTGGACGTAGGAGAGAAGGCTGGTATGCTCTTGCCCTACTCTCCTCTCATGCAGTGCTGTCGAAGGGTGGCGTGTGAGGCTGCTAGAACAGGGAAAAATTCCTATTCAACTTAACCTCTTGCTCTGTGCTTCTTTCCCCAGTAGCTTCAAAAGATCAGTGCGAGAGGGTGGTTGGAGTCAGCCTTCAGCCGATAATTACCACTCACCATGCCTATCTGGTAGAAAACGAGTATAATCACTGTGATGGTGTTTAGCACCACCTTCACCTACAGTGGCCATTCACTGCTCCTCTCTACCAGGAGTGGTAATAGACGTTGCCAAGAGATGGCTGGAAAAGAAGACCCCACAATTTTCAACTTTGCCTCCCGGTGAGCGCTTAACAGGTTCTATCCTGGACCTTGAAAAAGTGCCCAATTTCCCACCAGTAAGGAAGAAATCTACAATAAACAATCAACTTTACTTTGGACGTCCTTAAGCTTGAATGCCTTTGGGCAGACAGACTTATGTCATTTGTTATGTGGAAGACTTTCTCAATAACATTTATATTTTTTCCACATTATTTCACAAACTTTGAAAATTAAGTTTCATTCGCCATACCAAAGTTTTTGGAAAGCAAAAATTATGAGTTCCAAGAGAAGTATGCTTGTGAAGTTTTACAAAGTGTTGCTTGTTTACAAAGTCTCAAGAAAAGCTCCACGGCACAGCAAGTGGTGTTCCCACTGATGTCTCTGGTTTTGTATTTGAATAGTTGAAGGGAGCGGGTGACCCCAGGAGATAGGTGAAATGTACTGGTTAAGAAAATAATCAGCCTACCGACCGATCTACCCAAACCTTACATAACTCCAGCATTACATAGATGGAGAGGTTTTTAGATATACACTGATTGTAGTGAGGCTGCCTAAGCAGTCTAAGCTCACAGCGTAAGTCCTGCATTGACAAAGAAAATTAAATAAAAAAGATAGTGGACGTCTTCAAAACCCCAAAAAAGTTCGAGATACGAATTCATCTTAGTTTCTGCTAAAATAAAAACAAATATTGCTGGAATCAACCCTGGTCGTCTGAGAGGAGCCTACAGAACAAAAACTTGTTACTTTAAGGTATTACAGACCCTTGTGGTGGTGACACTATCAAAGGAGCCTTAGACAAGAGATGGCTGGTTTCCAAAATCAGATGCATTCCATTCCTATTTGAATGATGCAAATCTAGCATACAACAGTAGAACATTCCAACCTACCTTCATCTGTACTGCGCCCGCCACATGATGAAAGGGTAATTCACATTTATGATTTGTATTTTTTAATTAAAAACAGAGGAACGTCATTTGAAGGAGACAACTGCAGTTTATGCGAAGTTCCTGCCCCAGAATAATGTGCCTTCCGGAATATTGCGTTCAAGTTAGAGGATTATTGAATACTAAACAAGGAGTTGCTACCGGGAAACATCTGGGAAAACTGGTTGCCAGTGGCGTAACAATGTCGTCATGCGCCCAGGGGCTAGCAGGGAAAATGGGCCCTTGGCTGCTGGATTGGTAGTAAAATACAGTTATAATTCGGGTTCAGTGGGCCCCTCAGGACTCTAGGCCCAATGCCACAGTTCCTGCTACACCATAGATAGTTACATCCCTGTTAAACTCTATTTAAAAACTGAGAGCTTATATTGCCAAATGTCGCTTTTTAGTTCAAACATCTTTAAAAATTAAATGAGATTCAAATTTACAGACTGCTTCTCTTGCCCACAATATTTTGTAACCATCTTTCTTCCCCACAAACGTAGTAGTTGTTTCCTGAAATCACTGTGTAGGATATGTGTTCATTATAATTTGATTTTGCTGCGAGAGTAGCAGCCAGGTTCCTCCAGAACTCACTCACATGAGCCGGCAGTTTTCCGCCTTGGTGCCTCAGAGCTCACTCTTATCTAGGGCAGAGCTGCTTTCTAATTTGATGACTGACGCTTTAGTTGCCCAATTACAACGCAGCTACGCTCCCTGCAAGCAGCTGCCAGCCCCACAAATACAGCCTCAGAAACTGCTCCCGTGCCTCTGTTTCACTCTTAGTGCTCAAACCAGGAAGACTAAACACAGGTCTAGACTCCATGCAAGTACTAGCAGCAAAACAAAGATTGGGCTAGCAGTTAAAACAACTGAAGTTAGAGCAGAGCACGCAAGGCCCCAACGTCTCTTGGCACAGGTCCCACTGGACCCCGATAGCTATGCCCAAGACATGACGCACACACTTTTTAGGTCGTAGCCTACCAGACAGCGCAGCTGTGTGGTTTGCTAAAGATATCTTGGGGACAGTCAGAAAGCGGACTTAGGTATGCATTCTGCCCGTTGCTTACCATTGGCTTTGTTGTTTGTAATTCACATTTTGAGGCTTTCTATTTGCTGGCCCTCCCGTTGGCCAAATCTTGTTTACTGTATTCTTCCGCAAACTCCCTTTGTGTAAAGAGGCTTTAAATCTTGTTCTTATCTTGTCACACTTGCTGTGCATTCAAAGACAAAGGTCAAATGTCAGGCTGTGTCTTCCAGGGATCTTGGTGTTTATTTTTCTTACTGTGACTTCAAAGTGAGAGGATTTATGTGACAATCATGCTGGCTAGTGGGGCTGCTTGAGCAAGGCTGTACCGATGTTATTTTTTCTAGCACACTACAAAATTTAAATGTCTGTAAATGAACTATGCTGATGTCAAATCAATGCATTGGTTGATGACATTGCCACACATTTTTGTGCGTTGTATACTTTTATCAGTAAAACTTTATGTGAGTGCAAATGTAATAATCATTTCAACTGAAGATGTGTTGTCTGTAATGGCAGTACGCTACCATACCATTCATACTCCAGGTTACCCCACTCCACTCTACTCTGAACCACTTGACACTTCTGCACTCTACTCTGCACCACTCCACACTATGCCACTCCACTGCGTCTCTCCACTCTTCTCTGCACCACTCCACTCTACGCCTCTCTACTCTACACCACTCCACTGTAAGACGATGCACTCTACCCCACACTACTCTACTATGCACCACTGAACTCTACGCCAGTCCATTCAAAGCCACTCTAATCTACTCTGCACCACTGCACTCTATGTCACTTCACTCTACTCTGAAACAATCTACTCCGCCACTGCAGTCTATGCCATTCTATTGCAATCTGCACCACTCCACTCCACACCACACCACACCACACCACTGCACTCTATGCCAATGAAATCTATGCCACTTTACTCAAAACCAATACACTCTACGCCACTGAACTCTATGCCAATATACTCTGCACCACTGCACTGTACACCACTATACTCTACGCTAAGGCACTGCATTCCACGCCACTATACTCTACTTTATGCCACTGCACTCTACGCCAATATACTCCATTGCACTCTACGACACTCTACTCTGCAGCACTGCACTTTCTGCCACTGAACTCTGTGCAATTTTACCCTGCACCACTCTACGCCACTTTTCTGCACTCTACGCCACACTAATCTACATTACGTCTCTCTACTCTACATCACTCTACTCTATGCCAATGCACTCTGCTCCACTCTACTATGCACCACTGCACTCTTCGCCACTGCACTCTACACTACTCCACGCCAAGCCACTCTGCAACACTGCACTCTACGCCACTACTCGATACCACTCCACTGTACCCTGCACCACTCCATTCTACACCACTTCACTCTACTTTGAAACAATCTACTCTACACCACTGCATTTTACGTAACTCTACTGCACTCTGTGGCATTCCACTCTACGCCACTGCAATGAACGCTGCGCCACTCTACTCAACGCCACTGTACTCTACACCACTATTATATGCCACTGCACTCTACCCTGAACCACTATACTCTACCCTGCACCACTCCACTCTACTCTGAAACAGTATACTCTACGCCACTGCACTCTATGTCACTACACTCTATTGCACTCTACTCTAAACCAGTCCACTCTATGCCAATTCACTCCACACCACTTTACTCAAAACCAATGCACCCTACGCCACTGTACTCATGCCAACTACTTTGCACCACTGTACTTTACGCCACTATACTCTACAACATTCTACTCTATGCCACTTCAGTTTGCCACTGCACGCTACGTCATTCTACACCATTGCCCTTTACGTCATTGCACTCTGCGCCACTCTATTCTACTCTGCACCACCGTACTCTACATCACTGCTCTCTGCACCACTCTACGACCCTGCACTCTGGCACTCTACTATGTATGTCTGCACTCTATGCCACTGCCCTATACGCCACTGCACTCTACCCTGCAAAACTCCACTCTATGCCACTCCACTTTGTGCCACTCTAATCCACCCTGCGCCACTCCACTCTGCGCCACTCCACTCTACGTCACTGCAATCTACTCGGCACCGCTCTACTCTATACCACTGCACTCTATGCTACTCTACATCACTGCAATCTATGCCAATGCACTCTACACAGCTTTACTCAAAACCAATGCACTCAACACCACTGACCCCCTACGCTAATCTACTCTGCACCAATGTACTTTACGCCACTTCCCTCTAGGCCACTCTACTCCACTCTACTCTATGACACTCTACTCCATTAAACTCTGCTCCATTGACACTATTCCACTCCATGCCACTCCACTCTACAGCACTCTACTCCACTCTATGCCGTTATATGACAGTACTCCGTGTTATGATGCTCTACACAACTCCCTCTATGCCACTCCATGCCACATTACTCCACTCTACTCTGAGACACTACTCCACTCCACTCTATGCCACTCCACTCTACGACAATTTACTGCACTGTATGCCACTCTACGCCACAACACTCTACTTCACTCTACCAACACCCTCTATGCCACTCAACTCTGCTCTACATCACTCCATCACAGTATGCTACTCCACTCCTTGATACTCTACACAACTCTGACACCGTGCTCCACTCTACACCACTCAACTCTACACCCTTCTACTCTACGACACTCCACAACAGTGTACGCTAATCCATGACACTCCACTTCACTCCTCTCCTCTCCATGTCACTCAACTCTACTGTACACCACTCCATAACACTCCACTCTACTCCACTTTACGACACTCCACTCCACGCTACTCTCCTTTGCTCAACTAACTTTTAGTCATGCTGAACAGCAGCCACTCTGGTGTACAACATTGCCAAAACATATTGGCAGTCAATATCTCTTGCATAGGCGAGACCTATTTGGCTTTGCCAATGCTTGTTTCTTTTGACGCTTAGTATTTCAACAGCTGCACATTTCTTCTTTACTCACATTCCTATAGACTGCAATTCTCCACAAACATGACTACTGCTCTATGCGCACTGTAGAGAGGCCAAGGGTTAGATGCGTATGTTCTAAAGACCCTAAAGACCCAGACCCATTGATAGGCACTGTGAGGATCCCGCTCTACATTCTGCCTCAACTCCAAAGCTCTCCATTGTGCCCAGTCAGAAACACCAAGCCACAAACGGATTCCACCCAACACCTAAAGAGGACTCAGTTGTCAGTATGCACTATGCAGGATCGATTGTTGGATCTAAAACAGAACTGCAGATATTAGCATCTGGAAAGGAAAAACATTTTAGGAAATAGAAGATGAAGTGAAACATTACCTCCTTGTGGGTTTTTACACTCATTTCATGGGACATCGATTGGTGATTTCACCTGTAAAGGTAAGGACATTAATACTGGGTCCATAAAGGACCAAATTCAAAGTCAGTTTTTAATTACTGCCTGTGGTGAACACTGGCAGGATTATTCCTATTTCAAGCTCTGCCCCCGTCACTCACTTGTGCACATAGATGGCCACACTTCTCAGCCTCCTACAAGCTCTGCAGTCTCATGTGCCAACAGGCATCTTCTTGCCTCTGAACTTTCAGACTCTAGAGGCGCTGCATTTTTTTATTGGATCATTGACGATGCAGTCATCCTATTATAAATCAACTCGGACCATGACGCTACACATAAGGGTGGAGGTTCAGAAAATACCTGCAGCTTGTGCTGGGCATAATAGGTCCCCTTACCTCTCTTGGCTCTGGTGCCACTTCACCGGCCGCTCCAATGGCTGCTATGCCCCTACTGGTTGCACGGGTAAGAAAGTGAATGACAGACCATCGCAGTCATGTGAAGTCACTAAAGGAGGCACCACTTCGTACTTTTTCCATTTCTAAGAAGCAGTGACCACTTGGGCTTACCAGCAGACCACAAGACTGCTCAACTTCTTACATAATGCCCGATTTGGCGACACATGTAAATATTAGTCCCATGATTATGTTACCTTCAATTATTTTTTTAATCAAGAACAAGCATTAGCAAAGTCAGTACGTGCGAATAAATGCAAAAGGGGATTCAGAAATGCTGTTCGCATGCATTGGCACATTAAAGCTAGACGCAGTTGCTTTGCCAGTGTTTTTTTTCTTTTAGGAAAGAGTAATGACAAAAGCTCTAGCAGACAGCTGTGCTGTCAAGCCAGAGCATATAACGTAAGCAATGTAAACTGATGTTTCAAACTGAAGGCAAAAGCAGCAGTCTCTTTCCCCCAACAATTGGCTTTAGGTACAGAGCCAGTTACTTAACTACGCTGGATCAAGATGCACAGTAAATAGAATGCACTTCTGATAGAAAATGCTACCTGTAGATTCCTCACCT
The DNA here is from genome assembly GCA_963921515.1 of Calotriton arnoldi. Classification (NCBI taxonomy): domain Eukaryota; kingdom Metazoa; phylum Chordata; class Amphibia; order Caudata; family Salamandridae; genus Calotriton; species Calotriton arnoldi. The sequence continues at coordinate 1,180,767 of CAWUFW010003862.1, read as the reverse complement.
TTTGAATCTCCCAGGCATCAGACCGTATCCAGAAACTTTTCAATAGCCATCAGCACCGGTACAGGGTGCCGGTTCCATCTTGGTGCCAGACACGTCAGTATGATGCCACCTGAGCCATAAAGCTCTCCCAGTGGACCCCAGCATCAGTTCCCTTTTTCCATGCCATCAACGCAGTTCTGGAGCATGTCCTCCAAATTCTCTCAATAGTTTTGATTTCCCCCCCCCAAAAAAAATGTGATGTGGTGCAGGGATGTCACCCCCAAAAGAACAGGTAATAAACCCTGCAACCTGACAGTCAATACGGTAGTACCTGGTGATGATGTGGACAGATGTCCGCAAAGCAGATTTCCACCTCATACAGGTGGTCACACCAGCCCAGAACTGATGCATCAGTCACCACTGTGAGATCTAAATAGGGTAGGTAGGGAGAATGGTCAGCCACAAGTCAAGGTAGAATCCTTCATCCACCACTGAAGTTCTGGATCACCGTGTCCGACACACAGATGTTGTTCAAGAAGCAACCCTAATGCTGAGCCATTGAAGGTAGAGGTTCAAGTGCTGAGTCCATGTGTGCCAACTGGTATGAGGCACCAGCAGGACACAAGAAACAAAGAAGCCTCAGAGCCATCCAGGTCAGAATCCAGGGCTGAGCCTGAAACATTGGGATCATATCCTAATTGTCCCAGATTTACAGGATATTTAGTTTCTCATTCCAATGTTTTAGGCTCAGTCCTGGGTTCCGACCCAGATGTTTCTTGGAAAAGCTTTAACACCACTGTGTCCGGAACAGCTCCTAAAAAGGGAATCCTTTGCAATAGCCAAATGTGGGATTTTGGCATGTTGATGGAGAACCACAGCAAAGACAGTAACTAGATGGTCATTCCATGAGAGCACAGTGACACCCACTTACAACAGCCAGTTGTTGAGGTACAGGAATTTGTGCACCGCAGACCTGTGAAAATTATCTTTGCAAATACCCAAGAATCAGAGTTGAGGCCGAAGAGCAGGACGGTGGACTGAAGTGTTCCCCCACCACAATGAAACGGAGAACACAGCTTTGGGGCTGCAGGCCAGGAACATGCAAGTTCACAATCCTGTAAGTCCAAGCACATCATCAAACACAAAGGGTCTAGTGAGAGGGCCTGGGTTATAGTGAGCATCATGAATTTGTCCTTCCTCGGGAAGGTTTTCAAGAATAGAAAGGTCCAAAATAGGACTGAGCCTCCCATCTTTCTTGGGAATCAAAAATTAACATGAGTAGCACACTTTGGCCGCCTAAGGAAATCTTTTCTTCCACTTGGTCAGCAATGAACCTCTTAGTAAAGGATGGAGGTATGCTATGCTGATATTGGAGTGGAGGACCTGGAAGGTGAGTTAGCAGAAAGGCAGGGGGTAAACATGACGACCAACTTACAGAACCCACTGATTTGAGGTAACTGCATGCCAGCTTGGTAGGTAGAAACGTATTCTGCCCCCTACTGGCTGCAGGTGATTCCTGAAAGGGAAACTAGAGCACTATGGCTGTGACAGTATTATTGATAGCGTCTTCCTCTGCCACTACCATACCCCCTGATGCCTCACAACAGCTCAACGTGATGCTGAACATGTTGAGGTGGCTGTCTCTGGTGGTATGTCAGTCCACAGGAGTAACCCTTGTACTTCTGATTTTCTTTATGTAACTGTAGGCAAAGGGAAGCAAGCCCGAGGAGCGGGCCATCACACCACTATCTTTGAACCACTCCAAAGCAGAATCTGTCTGAAGCTCACAAGGAAGTACACCACTTCTAGTGTTTTTCTAATTTTACACATGATTAAAACACAATAGCATGCAAACACTCTTTAAGGTGACAACAATCAACGGTGGACGTTTTGTTGCTTTTTAACCCCTTTGTACTTAAAAGTGTGTTCTTTCACAAGTTATGCCCCTGACGAAGGGACCACCATCCCGAAATGCATTGGGCTTCACTGAACCTTCTTTAGATCAACTGATTGCATTGTTATATATCTACTATAAATTGTAACATGCATTGTTTGAGAAATAATTCCCTGTTTATTATTTTTTGTTAAATTTGTGATGTAATAATTGACTGGTGTTATATACACACATATACATATAAAAAGACATGAGTAAAAATAAATATTCTCGTAAGTAGATCATACAAATTTGGGTTAGGATCATTTATTGCAATCAAAGACACATTGTCTATTAAAGCAGTGCACTCTCCAGCCCAAGTCACCTTTGGAACTTGGCCCCCTTTACTTGAAGCCATTGAAAGGCATATACAAAAGATATTTCTGCATATCCAAGTAGAAACTTGTGGGGCTAATCTAGGTGTGATGGCTAATCACCACACTAGTATTTATACCCACTCTACAACTTGGTGTGTATCCAGTCCGGCTCTAAAAATAAACTTTGCCGCATCCTGTCCATCGTGGATCATCTGGGCAAATGTATTTCAGAACTCCTCCTGGGGAGCAGGCAAGATCTTGCTAGCCATACCAAAGAGGGCATTTGTGCATCATTACAAGAAGCAGATGGCATTCATGGACCGTAGTGCCAAACTGGGAGAGAAAAATACCCTTGTACAATGCACTTCGATTCTCTGTGAGACAGGGATGTAGGGAAGGCATTCAGGTTCACACTGCTGGCTGAAGCCCGAACCATGAGGCTTTACAAAGTGGGATGTTGTGTCAACAAAAACAGATCTGGAGAACTGCAATGAGATATCAGTCAAAATATAGCTAAAATCTGATCCGGATCCATGGCTTGCATCTGAGTGAGACCCAGAACTGGCATCTCTGAAGCAGAGGCCAGTGCCAGACTGGCCTGAAGCAATGTTGCCTTCAGGAAAGAAGTGGGAGGCATAACCTGGCAATGGACCAGGCGGAGGCCTAATAGGCTCAGTTGTTTTGCAGTGGAGGAAGTTTGCCGGGGGCCCCCAGCCGATTTATAGAGCCCAACAAGGGATCGCCCGAAAGAGTAGCAGCGCCCAATCAGTAGACAAGAAAAATATAATTATTCCATCACATTAAATATCCACTTGACGCAGTGCTTTGAAGTCCACTTAAAAGTGCTGGAGAGGGACACCAAGAATGGTGTCAGTATCTTTATCAACCCTAGCTTGCAGCCTCCGTTAGCTGCAGAAGCCACAACCATAATCATACAGAAACAATTATCTTTCTGTGTACCAGTAACATTACATACCATCACAGCACATAAAGATAACTCACCGCTAGATTTTAGTAACCTATTCTCCCATAGCTTCAAGCAACAATGACAATTCCCAATGAATCCTGACCCAGTGCACACTTACAAGCACATACACAAACCAGGGCAGCCAAAAGGGACAAAATGTAATCATCCCAATTTTGTCGCTATTCTTATCTTCCATCTGCTCCCGTTCTCTAGAAACAACATTTTTACCCACCCTCCCCAAGTCCATGGGATCCATGAAAACAGGCAAGTCTTTGACTGCAAAGCATGAAATGCAATCTCTCACCACAATCTTCATGCATAACTTAATCTGTATACACTTGCTTTTTGACACAACACTCTGCCACCTTCTCCTGTCTGACAATCTTCCAATATATATCTCAGGCTCATAAAATTATCAATTACATTACAGACTGAAAACATCTTTGTTCTTCTCTTCCGTTTTAAAGTCGTTTTTCTTCCCTTTTAGTTTAGATTCGTAGGGTTTTATTTTGCACTAGGACACCCTTTACCCAGGTAGCAACTGTGCTTGAAAAGTAAAATAAATAAATAAAGCAAATAACCACCAAGTTCATATTTACACCCTGTCCAACCCAGCTACAGTAGAGAAATCTTTGTAGCACGCTCAAGGACCCTCGGCGTGGCAAAAGGTGGGTGACTAGCAGAAACTGATGCTCAAACTATCAATAATCAACAAGCACTGACAGATCTCCTCACAACACGCAGTGTAGTTAAAGGATAAACTGCATACAGAACAGCTTTCTCTCACACCTTGTGTGATACATATGCAGGCTGAAGAAGAGACTTCTCACTCCAATCACATCATACTCTTTTTTCCTAACATCTCAACGTGGCCATCTGAATCTTTCTCGTACCCTACAAATCGTCGAACTTCTATTTAAATTACCCTTGTGGACTAGCGAACCATTGCTTATAGGCAATCCCTTTGATGGTCCTTGATAAAACTCATGCACTTACATTCAATTCATTTTAACATAAAACGAAAATTAATATCCAATACATCCTTCTCAGCACCTCAGACCATGGCCACTTTGTGTTGTACCTGACTCAATCTTCACTGATCTGTTTTTTCTTTAATGGCTACACCTTCTTAAACCAGGCCCTTCCATGTCCTTAACATCTCCATCTGCCTTTCGGTTTGCAGCTGGTATATCAGGTAAATCATCCACAACTACACTGCCTTCACAAAGAATGCAGACTACCTAACAATGAAACTCTAGAATAAACAAAAGCCTGCAAGTTAAGCACTAGCAACGTTTTGAGCCCACTTCATTATCAATGAATTAACTATTTACAATCCACCATTATGGTACATGGACTAGCCCATAAGAATAACCCAACAGTCTTTGAGCCACACCAATATGCCACAACCTCTCCATCAATAACCCAATACTTCCTTTTTTCTCTCAAAGCTTGTGAAGTGTAGACTTAAAATGACAAAGGTATCCACTTCCTAGGGACTCGGCTCTGCACTAAATCCTTTCGTAATAAATATACAGTCAAAGAATTTCCTAGCTTCAAAATAAAATGTCACAAAACCAACGCACACAATGCATTGTGGCCACCGAATGTTTCAAAATTACTTTAACGATTGTCCGACCAAAGAAATTCAACTTCCTTCCTTGACATATGTGTTATCCAAAACCTTTTAATTAATTTAGTGTAACAACTGGGCCAAGGAACAATCATAACTCGTACTTGGTACTAGAATTGGCTACCCCTACCACAACGTCAACAAAGTTACCTGCGGCTAAACTCCTTCAAAAGATAGCGTGTAGAAGATGCATTGTACTTTGCATTTTCACTTGACTTTGCTGACCTTGAGAAAAAACCAATGTGAAAAAAGCAAAACTCCCCAGATATACAAATTAACCTAGTACAAAAGGACTCACCATGCTACTGTAAAAGCATTAATAGCCTAGAGGAATACAACTCAGAGAAAATATGATCAGAATCGAAACAGAATTAAAATGGATCATAAAGTGTGGCACAGTGTGCCCCAAAATTTTGGGAACTCGAAAATTTTACCTCAACTAGAATGCCCACATTTACTGGATCAGAGACTGTGTTAAACCTCAACATCATACGGCAAGGTGTCCCTGTGTTAAGACACCTCCCTATGCATCAAAACAATCAGAGAATACGATCAATTTAATAAATGGGGCAACTCAATCACCGAGTTCTAGATCAATAAAAAAGCTAAAGGGCTTTTATTACAGAATTCAATAAAATGAAGCAGTAGAGAGTCAATGCCATGAAGGTTTTCCATAAAAAATATACAGAAAATGTAAAAATCTGAAATTATTCTAAGTCCCAGGTGGGCATCAAAACCAGAGGACAGCATCCCTAGTAGAGCAGGAAAGGCCTCCCTCTACCCTGCCACATATTCAGTGAATCACCATGGACCCCCAATCGCACCCCGCCAACCCCACAAAAACTACAAGAACTACAAGGAGGAATACTAGAGGGGGCAGAACCCTGAATGACTAAGTGACTTCCATCTTGGAAAAAACTGCATTTATGTCTAAACTGAGGCCTAGTGAATATACATCAAAAACGCACTCCTACACATACAAAATTCGTTTCAAAAGTAACAGCATTATATCAGTATATGCTTGTGAAATAGACTGTTAAAATACTTTGTGCACGTTGTTAATGATGCACAAAAATATAAACGCATAAAAATCTTTTACAAAAGTAACAGTGCTGGATTTTTGGGGAGGTAAGACTGATGGTCAGGAACATAACGCTGCTTGGATAATTGGGGCAAAGTCATCCATTTTTGATAAAATTCTCAAAATAAAAATCTTTTAGGCATGCAAAACTCTCCTTGCAACTTAGGAAGGATGTGGCCTGCCCTGGTTATGCCCCATTTTTTGCCTGGATTGCCACTGTATTTATTGTCAGTGCCACAAACCCATGGGGCAAGTCGACTGACAATTACAAGCAGAGTGGAGTGACAATCCAAAACCTCTTGTTGTCTCAATCACGTCTTCTAATCTGCTTCAACTGCATGCTTCTAGGGAACATTTTCCAACCTGCTGCTTCACAAATTCTTACAATGGAGAGGACCTTTGAAAAAGCAACACTGGGTTGAGGGTTTCGGGATATAACATGGTGCTATTCTGTACAGCCTAGACATGTACCTTGAAGTGAAATTTATTTTCCCAGAATACATGCGTTCCATGAGTCGAGACAGTGAACGACCTAAGTACAACATTGGGCAGCATGACAATTAATTTGTAGGAAAACAGGATCAAAATGGGCATTTAACTTTAAAATAATAAAATTAAGGTGTATTTATTTTCTGCACGAACAGATATTGTTCATTTGCTCTTTGTTTGTGGCTCCTCAGGGACAAGGTGCCTACATCAGGGCAGGTATTAACTTGCAGGAAAAGCAACTGTCCCACAGGGACTAAGGCATTATATAGCAAAAATGCAACTGTTTTCTAACCGACTCTTTAGCACTCCACTCTGAAGAGCTCCAGAGTGAAAATACACTAAAGGAATTGCTTTGAAGAGCTGCTATCAGACAGACTGAAAAGCTCCAGAGTGAAAATACATTTAAGGAATAGCTTTGAAGCAAAATGAGAGGGAATGCATTACTCACTTGATCAACTATTTCATTGAGCCTGGCGTACATAGGTTATTATGCAAGGGACACAATGATACTGTGATGTAGCAGATTAACTGTGAAACATAGAACTAAAATGTCCAAAACACCTTGAGAGACTAGAAAAAGAAGACAGACAACTAAAGCCAAAAAATAGACCAGAAAGGCATTAAGGCCGAGTTGATGAAGTGCATCCATAATATGGGCAATAGGAAGCATCAGACTTCGAGTCTCAATAGAGAAGAGGACTTCTGATCACTCCCGGAGCAGGGCATTCTGCCCTGTCCTAGGACCTAGTCTGACTATATGACGCCTAGGGGTGATGGGAACATTGACTAAAGACTCTGTGGCTGATCCATGAAAAAGGGCGGGGGAGAAACCACACTCCGGAATTGATTATGTACGCTTACTGGTCAGTCACAGAGCAGTGTCCTAAAGTCTCAAGCTACATAGATCAATTCTCAGTCTCCGGTGTTTGCTTGTTATTTTGCTGTTCCATAGAAAAACACCATGTTGCTGATATGAATTCCAAAGTATATCAATTACAACATATCTCGTTTAACGAGAGTTGCAAGCCTATCTTTCCCATGAACAGGTCATCGTTATGTCTGTTCCTCCCCAGGACAAGGCTACATGATGTTCCACGGATACAATTTCACTACCATGTGCAATAATGGTGGAAACCTCAGCTAAGGAGAGCCCATTTGTTGAAAAACGTAAGCCTTTGAGATGCTTTCAGGTCGGTCTCTGGTTACTTCAGATGCAAATCAATCCCGAAACGCTATCCTTAGAAAAGAGCCAGCAATATGTCAGAGATAGAAGTGATCGCCGCAAGCAGCACTGATTGGACACTTTTCGCCTCTGCACAAGCATCGACCTTCCCCAAAACATAAATTCATTTAGCATTGTGTAACCGTCAATAATTCATCGGATGTTCCTTGTTGGGATTATTTACATGCTATATCTTAGATCACCAAAATAAACGTTATGGGAGACCCTCTGCTCATTGCATAAAAAGTTAAATATTTTATTTTTGTCTGTACCCTTTCTCTGCCTCAGTTTCTCAGTATCAGCACTTTCCGCCTAGTTTATGCAAGGATATTGGTAGTTTGTATAGCATTTAATTCACCTTAAGAACGCTTGAAAGCGGTGTGGTGCAGTAGGTTCCATAGCCACCACCTTCTATGTGTTCCCGCACGTGCTGCAGAGAGGGCACATCAACGCCATCTCTGACCCGTGGTTTGTCAGAAATGTTGTACTTGGGGGTATCGCAACCAGAAATACTCAGATAAACAGTTGTAAAAAAGCCCACATGAGTTCAAATTTGGTACTGTTAAACCTTAAATAAAAACTAAGAACCAAGAATAATGAAATCGGACGCGGTTGTATAATGCAGCAAAATTAAGTCCAAAATTCTGCATTTCATCCGTAGTATTGTTGCATGCCGTCTTAAAAAAAACACAAGCACTGGCAACTCTAGATAGAGATCAGCTGGAGCATCGTCCTATATGGCTGTGTTCAATCAGTGGAAATTATTAAAACACCGTCATTTAAATTATTTGACGTTCGTTGCCATATGTCATTTCAGTTCAACAAAATTGTTCCAAGACATAATATGTTGTGCTCCAATATTTTATCACTCATGCAGCAAAATTATGGAATCTATTCCGGCTTATTACTAGGCTGTTAAAGGTAATCCGAAAAGAAGTTAATCTCTCCATGATAAGATATGGTGGCACTTCCCTGCAGTTCAACGCCACTCACTCTGTGAATCTTCCACACCAGACACGAGGCTCCTTCAATGCAAACCATATTGGTGCTGTTTTTCAAAGCACTATTTTTACTTTGCACTTTTTTGCGACTCCGGGTGTTTTCCTTTGTGCTAAAAAGGACACTTATTACCTTGCTAATGTCTGAGGTCTACTTATTTTTAAAACATCTAAACCCTCTTGCATGACTAGGAGGCTCTACACAGACGGAGAATTATGGTTTGTGGTCATTCTCAGGAGAAAATGTGCCTTTTGACGGAGAAATTAGCAGGCCAACCAGGATCTCTTGGGAAATAATGAAAATACACCACAATAAATTGGTGCTGTAAATAATGCTGTCGCTCAGGTCATATCACTCTCTAAGCATATGTCAGAAATCAGGGCTTGAGCGAGAGAAGAGTACAACAACACCAGCCTACCTCATACGGAAATGCAGAATCACGTTTGTGTCTTTGCTGATTTCAAAAACATGGTTCGGAGGGATCCAAACTTTGGCTTGGACATCGTAAAGCGCAAACAAGTTGTAGAAGAGTGGCGTGATGCCTGTGGAAAGAAGAAAAGAAAGTAGTGTTAGGAACGATTCAAGATATGTTGGAAAAGCACAGCTACGTTTTCTCACAATTCAGTTCAACTTTATTCAGATTTTCAGAAACTGGAAAATGTGTAATTGGTGATGTAAAACGGAACCTTCAAACTGTGTTTGTTGCTTTGAGGAGGGAAGGCACATCTTCTATATTTGTCCTTAAAAGCACAAGAACAGTCTCAGTGCTAGATGGTTCACCCACTAGGCCCATTAATACAGTCTGCGCTTACACATAAATATTCAAGAGGCATCTTAAAGGATCCTGCTGCACACCTCTTGGCTGTCCATTTCGAAGGGATTTGCACTAGCTGGAGAAAGTGCACTAAAGTGCGCTACACTTGACTTTGAAGGGGTATCACAAAACTATCGCAGAGCATGCACGCCCATTGCTATCTGCTCCTTTAAGCCCACCGACCAAACCTTCCATAGTTTTCCCTCAAACTGCAGGATCCTGAGGACAGTAAGAATGCACCAGATTCCCACAACACCCATGCATCTCTCCAAGTACCTGACAGACGTTAACTTCTGCAGCAGGAGTAGGCGAAAAAGATAGAGACTGGCTCCACGTGCACGCAAAGTACAAAAAAAGCTTGTCATCATTAAGTAAGCCACTTTCATTATATTCTGCATGAGATGTATGTGGTATTCATATATGACAAACCTAGCTGAAAGGCAGATTCTGTACATTCCTAGGCTGCAGGTTAACTGTACTGCAGTACTCTCTCCGTCCAGTATTCATTCACTACTGTTGGGATTCATCTTGCATCCATTTTATGTGAAGAATCTGACAATACCAAGATGTCACAGAATGCACCACAAAATATCTCTTTAATAGCACACTTTGCTGTATACTTTGCCTGTAATCGATCCCCATTTGCTATTTTTCTGTGCATCATGTAGTCAATTTAGCTACAGAATTTGGTCCTTCATTCCCACAAGATTTTGGTAGGTCCGGACATGTCCTTGGTGGGCAACGTCAACAATAAAATGCAGTCAACCAAGGTGACCTCAACGAGAGGTCCTAGGGAGAGACCCTCAAAGATGTTAAGAGACTTAGGGTATCCTAAGAGTAAAATTACAGAATTTGGGGTCTTGGAATACGCAGTGAACTTTTAGTACCAACTCTGCACAGAAGTGGTAGCAACACATATGGGCTGGAAGATCGAGAGCATGTGGGTCCATGGGGTCAAGATAAAGAAGTGCTGGGGTTGGAAACTATATCTAATATGGGTTGTGCCAGTTTATTTCAGTTTTGTTCATAGGATGTACAGCCCATTCTCTATAGGCTAGGAAAAATCATTTCTGATCGAAACACTATAAACTAAAACTCTGTTTATTTAGCCTTGAAATGTTCTTCGCATTAAACACTGCCTGGCACAGCACCAAAGGGCAGATCGGTTGTCTGAAGGTCAAGGGTGATAGACAGCGCCTCGATGGCTTATAACCAGGCGGACTGCAGCGTCCAGCAGTCGCCCCAGTCACTGGTAGGATGACACTCCGTTGTGTGACCTTGTGCAGTCAGCTGAGCGGCCTGCAACGAATGAGGGATAGGGGCGGCTATTGGCGACTTTAAAAACAAGAGTCGTGGGCGTCATTCCTGGCATCCACCCTAGACAACAGTGTGTGATCATCTTCATTCAGGGGGCAACGACCAGACAAGGTCTAGGGGATGAACTGACAACTTCAAAAAACAAGACAACGGGGTGTTAATCCTGGCAACCCACCACTGTGTGATCGTCGCAAATCTGACACTCTCTATGTGCCTCAGTCCCCAGATCTGTCAAGACTGAAGCACTTAGAAAATGTTGCATGCTAGTATGAAGCACTATCTAAAATAATTTTAAGTGTAGTCAATGATTGTTTAGGAACTTTGAGGGCCAGACATTGTTCTCCACGCCCCTGCAATCAAGGGCCTTAGATAAAGATATATAGTATTTATCTCAAGAGGATAGCAGGTATAAGACACACATTTCTTGCATTTAGTGACCACTCAATGACTATACCAGTCTTCCAAGAGCAGTGAAAGGTTGGTAATAGACTTAATACATGAAAAATGAATAATACCATATTACTTGGTTTTTAGCCCTTGGCTTGCCATTACAGATTTTTTTTCATGCTTTGAATAACATGTGTTGATATTATCAAATTCAGTACTCATGGTATCGTCCTTGGAAAACTGAAAGGCCGGGTCCACGGTGTCGCAACTCAGACGAGAGATCTTCAGATTACACACTGGCCTCCAAAAAGGCCAGCTGGCACACCCAAGAACTAATAACAGCGAGACGAGACAGCAAACAGCTGGAGAGGAGATTGCACGCCAGCAAGGACACCTCAGACAGGGAAGCCTTCAAGACCTCCCTCAACTTCTACCACCACCTGCTGAGGACAACAAACAAGACTGCCCTAACCGCACGCATCAAAACCAGCGCCAACACCAAGGAACTTTTCAACATCGTTAAGGAATTTGCCAACCTGGCTGCCAGCAAAAACGACATCACACCCTCACAGGAGCTGTGCGACAACCTCACTGACTTCTTCTACGACAAGATCACAACCATATACAGAAACTTGGAACCCCAACCCACACCTACCGTCTTCCTCGATAGATAGGCCACCACCGCAACCGACACGAACCTCAGACTGACCACCTGGAACCTCCTCTGCACCTAGGACACCACCTCCACCATGAAATCTATTCACTCAGGAACTCCCACAGACCCATGCCCACACCACATCTTCAACCTCGGAAACCAAAGGATCGGCCAGAAACTCACCACCCTGTTCAACATTTCGATCACCACTGCAACATTTCCAGACGCCTGGAAACATGCCGAAGTCAGACCACTACTCAAAAAACCCTATGCCGACCCCAGCGAACTACCTGCCAATCTCACTGCTCCCATTCCCAGCGAAGGTACTGGAAAAGATCATCAGCAAGCAACTCATGACACACCTGGAGCAGAACCAGATTCTCAACGCCTCCCAATCCAGCTTCCCCAGCAATCACAGCACTGAAAACACCCTGATCGCAGCTACCGACAACATCCAAACCCTCCTCGACTGAGGAGAAACAGCAGCTCTGATCCTCTTGCACCTCTCTGCAGCCTTCAACACCGTATCCCACCACAAGCTGATCAAAAGACTCCTCCACATTGGCATCCAAAGGAATGCACTCAAATTGATCACCTCCTTCCTCACCGGAAGAACCCAGAGGATCCACCTCCTACCTTTCACCTCTGAATCCAAGGAGATCATCTTCAGTGTCCCCCAGGGCTCATCCCTCAGCCCCACACTCTTCAACGCATATATGACCCCGCTGGCCAACATCGTCAGATCCCATGGTCTCAACATAATTTCCTACGCAGATGACACCCAACTCATCCTCTCACTCACCGTCGACCCCATCACCACCAGAATCTACTTCCAAAGATGCATGACAAGCGTTGCAGACTGGATGAAGAAAAACTGCCTGCAGCTGAACACAGACAAGACAGAAGTACAGATCTTGGGCAACAGCCGCAAAACATGGAAGGACTCCTGGTGGCCATCAGACTGTGGACCTGCACCCCTCACTCCGACCATGCCAGAAACCTCGGAATCATCATTGACAACAAGCTCACCATGAAATCACAGATCAATGCAGTGTCCTCCACCTGCTTACTCACTCTGTGCATGCTATGTAAGATCTTCAAGTGGCTACCCCTACACACGAGATGCACAGTGACACAGGCCCTCATCACCAGCTTACTGGACTATGACAATGCTCTCTACTTAGGAATCACCGCACACCTCTTACAGAGACCTCAGACCATAAGGAATGCCGCACCCAGACTCATCCTCGACCTACCCCGACGAACCCACATCACACCCCACTTCAGGCAACTCCACTGGCTCCTCGTACAGAACAGATGAAAATTCAAGCTGCTGACCCACGCACACAAGGCTCTACACAACCATGGACCCACCTGCATTATTAACCACTGCCTGAACTTCCACCAACCATCGAGAAGACTAGGCTCTGCCTCCCTCTCACTTGAGCATACTCCCCGCATCTACCGAAGCAGAAGTTGAGGACGCTCACTCTCCAACATTGCAGCAAAACCTTGAACAGCCTTCCCACGCAACTCCGGACCATCACACCTCTTCCGGAATTCCGAATGGCCCTCAAGACCTGACTGTTCAAATAAGCTGCGCATTATAAATCCTGATTGATTGATTAACTGTCAAAACAAAATATCAAGCAGCACGAACTCTACAAGAATGCTATCTTTTGATTTTGGAAGCACAGCCGCCATGAAATCCTTTACCCTTTAGACATGTTCTCGGCGTACACTCATATGTTCTCACCCCATTTTTAATACGTCGCTTACACCATGTTTTTTTTCCCAATATGGCCCTTTTACTAGGGCTTTCGCATGCTAACAACTTATACTTTAGGAGATGAGGAAATGAATACAGGAAAAGATTAACAAGCATTGGGAAAGCGAATAGGTCTCGCCTGTGAGAGCTATTGGTGTTGGCAATGTTTTGTAGCCATGTTGTACAGTGGCGCGGATGCTTTGCACTGTGGCTACAAAGCTTTGTTAAATTAGTTTTAGACACACTGCAAAGCACCCACGCTGCTGTACAACATAGCTATAAAACATTGCCAAAGCCAATAGCTCTCATATGCAAGACCTATTGACTTTGCCAGTGCTTGTCTGAATTAGAGGTATTAAAACTGGGTACTCGGTGAGACAAAGGTTTCAAAAGGGGAAGTCTAAATGTATGTTAATAGCTCTTTGCTGAGTCAGTGCTCCAGCCCCCCCAAGTGAACCAGAACAACTAGTACAGGATGTAAATGATATATGCAAGCAGCACCACCACACAAGTGTGAATGGTGTTTAGAAGCCGACCAGTGAAAGGGATCATGAAAGGGCTAGTAATAAAAAGGTGGCCCACTAGGGAGGAGTTTGTGGTTGGCTTTGCAAGTGAAACTCAAAACGATAAGCAAAGGAAAGTACACACGACCCTTAAGAGCTACAAAAAGGTGAGCGAACACAAAAAGATGAGAGATAGAAAAACAAAGGGCACATACAAAACAGCAGAAAACAATTTACTGTTAACATCCATAACAGGATATTGTTCTATTGCAACTAGATAGAAAATTTCCTGGAAAAGGGCATTTTTTTCCCAGCGGATTTCAAAGTAAACAACGAGGATTTGTACGATTTAGGTAATCCTGTGCTGTAAAGGCACCGTGTCATGATCCGGTTGCTTGTTTTAGGAATGTCTGGCTGGGGCAGCTGGAATAGTAGCTTTGATTGGCGAGATTGGGGGAAAGGGAGCATTAGTGCACACACTGTGGTGGAGCGCTGCCTCCCAGGCAGGCCAGGGAAAGACACACCAACTCCCTGAAAGGCAAAAACAGAAGCAAGGTGGTCAAATAGATCATGTCCCTCTTGTCAACCAACCCCCTACAATCGAAAACTGTGACCCATACGGAGATGCCAATAGGGGAGAGGATGTGGCGTTATAGCCAAAGCTGCTGACTTTGGAACTGAGGGAGCCGGGTTCAAGTCTCATCCTGTAATTCTGAGTGAAAATAGCCTAATCGCCCTACGCCAAAACAAAAAAAACCACAAATGTAACGTTATGTATTGTAATGTTCCCGTGCCTCAACAAAAAAACACGAATGTAATGTCCATGTGCCTAAATAAAATCAAATTTAAAAAAAAACAGGAATGTAAGGTAATTGGTGCTCCTAAACCGAATAAGTTTGCGCTGTGAAACACTTTTTTAAAACAGGCATTTGCAATGCAATAGGTCTCGCATTTAAGCGAGTTTGAGCTATTGGCATTGTAAATGGCAATGCATTTTATTTATGTTTTGGTTTTTAAAACATAAATAAAAGGCATTGTCATTTATAATGCCAATAGCTTAAACTCTCGTAAATGCGAGACCTATTGCATTGCAAATGCTTGTTACAAAAGTGCCAGCACAATTTGGAGAATGTGGCAGGCCCAGGGGGCATTATTAAGAAAGCGAGACGGAGGATAACTAAACTATTTATGGTGTTTATTGGAGACTAAGCGGAGTGCATGGTTGTTGAGGTGGAAGAAGCGAGAGAGGAGGAAGCAGGAAGGGTAATTTGTCTGTGCAAAGTGATAACATCTTCAGATCCAATTATGTTTAAAGCGAAAAGAAGCCCATAATCTGTAAATGTTACTTATACTATTAAGGCGACAAAGCAAAATATTAGCTGATTTGTTCCCCAATGCTTGGCAGTAGGTACTAGAATCTTGTAGATCCGTAGCAGATTAATTAGACCACATAATGTACTGCTCCTTTCAGACTTTGGAAGGTTCACTGCTTTCTCCGTAGATTATTAACGGACGTGCCGGTTAATGAAATGACCAGCAGGAAGCGCGAGTTCATTGTGTCTGGAGAGAGCTGACCTCTGACATTTCGTATTTCTTTTACATATGTATTTTTAATTATGATTTTGCATATTAGAAGTTGTTTTCACTGAAAAAAAGTGAAGTTTGTAAGGTGCTGCACACGTAAAGCAGAATGTATGAAATCAGTAGGACGTGTTGAACAAGCACGGAATCGAAACCTGTGGTACGCGCGCACCACAGAGGAGCCGAACGCGGGAATCGAAACCAGTGAGTCGCGCGCACCACAGAGGAGCGGGGGGCGAGGGAGCCTGTCCTCTGTGCCGCGCGCTGATGCGCGTCCTAGACACGGACGGGAATGGGCAGAGCAAAGGCGGGACATGCGCCCGCCTTTGCCCAATGGCGTGCCGTTTTTTTTTTTTTTAAAGCACGCTACAGCCAATGCCAGCCTGCGAAAGCAAAACCACACGCACGAGCGTGTGGTTAGCTTTCTGAAGCCCATGCAAGAGGTCTCGCGCTGCACACTGCAACGCTAGGCGCGAGACCTAAAAAGGAACAAATAACACCGGGGAGGCAGCAACATCGAGAAGGGGGGTAGGTGGGAGGGGAAAGAAGCACCAGGCACAAGGGAGAGAGAGAGAGAGGGAAAACGAAAATAGAACCTCGATCACAGCGGGAACGGAAGTGACGGCTTAGCATGCGCTGGCAAATAAAAAGGCACCAAAGAAGAGTGACAAAGAAGCCAGCAAATGGTAAGCAATGGCCAGGCTGCAAGCCACTTGTTATAAACAATAGTCGTGCATGTGCTGTCGCAGGCTCGACCTATAAATGGACCCAGAATAACACAGTTAGGTGAAGGTTCGTCGAGCTTAGAAGCAGCGTGTCCTCATCTGAATACGTTTCTCTACTATTATTCCACACAGATCATGCACCTCTTGTGTCGATGCTGCAAGTACTGCATGGTGACACCACTGTGTACAAACTCTAAGGGCTGTGACTGAGACAAATTCATTTTTCTATTTGATAATTGTTTCTATAGCTGCAACTACAAAAGAGGCTACAAAACGTTTGTGAAGCCCATGCGGAAAATTAGGGTACTCGTGTACTTATCAAGCGTACTCCTCTATGTGCTTTAATCTGGGGTGGAGGCTCTCTCTGCTAGAGTGACTAAGCCCTCTTCCAGTAAAAGAGTCCCCTTCAAGTAACTGCTAATGAACAGTGGTATAATGCTTAGGTATATTGGCGCCACTCAGGAGAATAACACATGTATTTGTACAAAAACCACTTATTTGGAAGACGGTGCTATAAGGTGAGGAGAACCACTAACCTCCCCAAAATAGCGGCCAAAGCCAACAAAAAATGCAAAGAAATCCTCAGCACACGTCATAGGTGTATCAACAATTTGGCAAGTGCACGATATAAGCACAAATTATACACAGGTAATTTCAATTCTTATTTTCTTTCTTTATTCTTTTGGTCTTGCTTCAGACAGCCAACACGCGTTTCGTCGCTTACAAAGGGAAATCGTCCCGCGACTTTCTCAATGCTATGTCCTTTTTTCATATAGACCTTTCTTTTGTGGTGATAATTCCAACCCACAAAGGGATTCAGTATCTTGTGCGACGTCAATAAGGCAGTCCATGCATCTGAGGGATCCTATTCTGTCCCCAAATCTTGAGCTCGTTAGTCTGACGGTCTCGTCCCAAACGTCGCTCTCCGTGTAACTCGAGTACGAGAACACACAAGTAGCCTCATATTTGACAGCAGGCACTTTGACCATTCCAAAGTATTCATAAAATATACAAGAGATTATTTAATAAAGTTCTTTTCAAAACCAAAAAAAAAAAATATATACAAGAGGGAGAAGTCAAAGATAACTCATTTCGGAGCTCATGATTCCAGCACTGGTGTCTTGAGCCTGCACTGTCACTTCAAGAAGCTGCCCCCAGCTACACATATCTGTGGAACGGCAGGACTCAGACATTTCCAGATTCTACGTCTGAGGAGCACATCCAGTACTGAATTTTTGGTCTAGCCTATACATAGCTTCAGCTGTCCATTGTTGAAAGCACACGGTCTACAATACAATTCTTTGTCTAGCTCAGAACTCAGTTACTTATTCAGTGGCTTTCTACTCCTCCTTTAATTTTTCCCAACCCTGGAGTAGTTCTTCTTTACAATGTTTTTGATTGGATGAGTTTTATAATTCCACTGCTGATGTCAGGGGACTATTTCTTTTTCGGGCACTAAATGAGAGTGTCTCTCTTTCCTTCCCTCTTCATTGCCCCACTTTTTTATTTCCCCTTCTAAGAAGCCCAGAAGCTGCACACTGCCTTGAGCTCCTCGCTTTTCCCCTGTGCTCAGCTGTCAACTACCACCCACCACTATCACCTTTTATTAAATTATTTTTGTGAGGGCCCAGCAGCTGCACATTGGTACCAGGCAGCTTGCTGGTCTCCATTTGCACAGCATCCCATGCATACTTTATGTTTTAATTTTATGTTCTGAAACAGCCAACTGTTTTGGAACGGCAAATTAAAAGTAAACTAGGAAAAAAAACATCCAAAGAATGTTGCTTTACATTCGTATGCATGGGCGCCATCTTAAATTTTTTTATTTTTTTGCTTTAAGAAAAAAAGCACTCCAAAATGGCTGCAACACTTGAGTGTGCATGGCAGCCATCTTGCAATGATTTGCCTTTTGCTTTAAGAAATATCATTCCAAGATAGCCGCCACACCGGTGTAGGCCACGCACGGTGGACATGAGGGAAAAGTACTGGCAAAGCCAATATATAATGAGGGACCCACTGGTTTTGTCAATGCTTGTTATCTGTGTGT
This sequence comes from Calotriton arnoldi, assembly GCA_963921515.1. Taxonomy (NCBI): domain Eukaryota; kingdom Metazoa; phylum Chordata; class Amphibia; order Caudata; family Salamandridae; genus Calotriton; species Calotriton arnoldi. The sequence goes on along the minus strand of CAWUFW010003862.1, from coordinate 1,162,350 downwards.
CCAGGACTTGTAGTCCTGTTTAGTCTTTTATAAGTTCAGGACTGCAAGTTCCAGAATGCAAAAAAGAAAACCTAGAGGTACTCTAAGTATGAACTTGGGGAATTTGAGCTCTGCGGCCTGGATGGCGGAGTCTCCAGTGTCAACAAATGCTTATAACAGGAACTTTAGACAGGGGGTATCCAATGAACATCGAGGAGATGAGCATCCATGTTTAATTCCAGCATTCTACTAGGGGTGGGTGGAACTCGCTGAGTTTCACTCCGCGGAAGTCTTCAGAGTTACATAAAAACTCTACAGGATTCCACAGAGTTCCGCCAGCAGGCAGAATTCGGCTCATCATGCTACACGTGCTGATTTTTAGTGCCGGGAGCTTGTCCAGCGCGAACGGCACAATGCGGCACGCCAGAGGGCTCTGCTTCTTTCTGCTGCTCGAGTAGATTTTCTAGGTGATCAAGGTGATCAAGACAGCTAGCTGTCAAAATGCGTAACTGGACTAAATAAACCTGCACTCTGTGTAACTCCCTGAGTGTGCGCTTCATTTGGACTCTTTGTGTGGTATTTAGGACTGGCAGGCTCCGCCGGCACAGCGCACCACCTTCCAACGGGCCGAGGGTTATAGGACACCTGTGTATGCCATGTGTGCAGGCTCATGGGTAGCCATCTTTGAATGTTTTTTGTAAATCGTTATTACAAAAAGCATTTCAAGATGGGCGCCACTACATATGCATACGTGCAGACGCACGAGCAGCAAACTTTGAATGGTCAGAATGCTCCAGAGGTTGTCATTTACACCCTAAAGGACATTCTCAAGAAAGGAGGTAATCACTTGTTTGGAGTGGACTATATTTTCAGACGTGAAAATTTCACCATAAAGTTAATTTTGAGTTTCTGGAAGATAAAAAAAACATCAGTATGCATAGTGTAGATGTCACAGAACTAAACACTCACCCAGAAATAACTGATTATGGTAAAAGCTACCATTAATGTGGAGGCTTTAAAATTGAGGAATTCAAGGATGTATGGTAAAAATTAAATAAAAACTGGAAAAAGAAACAAGCCCTGTTTGAGCCAGTAGGTCTGACTATTATGTGGGAAAGGATGCAAGCATGCTTGCACAAACGCTGTGATGGTGGTAATGGTGGTAGTGGTATTGGTAGTGGTGATAATGGTAAGGGTGGCTGTAGTAAAGGTGTGGGCAACGGCTTGGACTGGAGTCCTGATAAAACATTTAATAAGTCTAAAGCAATTTTAAAAAAGCATTGGCAAAGCCAAGAGGTCTTGCCTACTAGAGAGCTATTGGCATTGTCAATGGTTTATTTTGCCATGTTACACAGCAGCACAACTGCTGTGCAGTAAGGCAGAAAGTAACAACAAAAAAGAAGTGCTATGACCGTGTCATTTTGCTTCTTTTTTTTAATTGCTCATGGGGCAAACAGCTACGCAGAGAAGGGCGTGTGCGGGGCAGACAAGGGAGGGTGTGGAGAAAAGATGATAGGATGCGTCCAGCGTTGACTGCATCATAGCTCTTTTTTTTTGTTTACTGTGAGGTAGGAGGCAACTGGTAGGCAGGGCGCACGAGACAACACGGAGGGAGAGGACGGGAGGCAATATGGAGGGAGAGGACGGGAGGCAACACGGAGGGAGGGCTGGAAGTGACTTGGATATAGGGAGAAGGATAGGAGGTGACTATGGAAGGGCGAGTCAGGGGTGACACGGAGGGTGGCGGGCCAGCCTAGAAGCAAGCACAAGAGCAACAGAGGGTGGTGGGAGGTGCTGGGGCAAGCTGGCAACAATAGAGGGTGGGAGGGGCTGGGAGAAAGCAGACGACAACAGAGGGCGGGAGGGAGGGTCTGGGGCAAGCTGACAACAATGGAGGGCAAAAGGGAAAGGCTGGAGGCAAGCAAGACAGTAGACGGTCAGCCAATGAGAGGAACATGTGGGAGTAGCAAGTACACCAGGAAGACAGCTCAAAATGATGCACTCTCGAAGAATGCTTATAGAAAAAGAAAAAAGTAGCACATAAAAAATGATCAATGAAAGGACAAACAAAGCGTCCACGCTTCAGGAGTACAACAAACAAAGAGAGTGACAATGAAGCCAACCGACAGTAGGCAATATGCGGCCTCTGTTAGAAAACGAAAGGTCTAGGCGTAACAGTGAGACCTAGAAATCCCCCAAAAAATATTTCAAAATACCATGCATCTATGGGATACGAACTCAATGCACAACAAATATTTGCATGAAAAAAACCCGTCCTCCAGGCTTTGCTAATAAAGCACTTCATTGGATGGGGTACAATACACCACAAAGCCCTTAGCATGAAATGAGAGAGTAGCACTCCTCTGGACAAAGCCAAATCCTGCTGTCTGTGTAGTCTAAAGAACTGATAAAAGTCAGCCATGCACACAGAAACGCTGTCAAGCCAACCCTTGAAAAGCATTGGCAAAGTCAAAAGGTCCTGCCTTTGGGATCTATTGGGTTTGCCAATGTCTTTTGGCAATGCTGTACAGTATCGGAAAGATGCTGTGCAGCATGGTCAAAAAATATAAAGACAAGATAAGGTGGCCACACCATTTTATAAGTGCGAGCATTCATGTTGCCGTGGGCATGCGCATGCATCATTGCGTATGTGCGCCTACAAAATGACGCAGCAAAATTGCCAGACATATTATTAGCCAAGAGTGGGCTTAGAACCCAACCCTTGCTTACCATTGATTGGTTTCACTGTCACTCTCAATTGTTTGCTCCTTATTCGTTAGTGTGTGTAGGCTTTTTCCTCACCTTGTCTGTCACTCCCCTAGAGCATAGGGGCTATATTACTGTGTCCTTATACTGCCTGCTTTTCAAATGCTATTTTTTCCTTTTGTTTAAGCACTATACAAGAGTGCAAGTGCTTTCCAGTTGTCTCGCTAGTGTGCATCTATTTCCTTCTCTGCACTGCTCTCTCTCTCGCCCTGGTGCTTCACCCCCACCCGCTTTGATGTGCTTGCCCTCATGTGATGCGATGCTTTCTTGCCTGTGTTTCTGTGTTTCTACCCCTCTGACCTCCAAATGCTCCCTCTTGCACGTTTGCTTTATTCCCCCGTCCTCCGCTCCAGGTTGCTCTCCATTCTGCCGTTTGCTCCCCCGCGCCCGTCGGGTTGCTTCGCCCCCACCTGTTCCCTCAGTATTACTTCTGGACCACCGGTGTTGCTTCAGACCCAACTGCCCCCGCCCCCCCCCCCCCCCCCCCCATGTTGCTTCTGCACCCCCCCCCCACCTGTGTTGCTTCCCTCAAACCCACTTAAAAAGAAAAACACTTTCCTGGGGGGGCAATAATGGAGCGGGTAAGGGGAAGCAAATGGGTGGGCGGTTTAAGAAACACATGAGTGAGAAAGCAACACGGAGCGTGGAGGAGACGGATTTTGGCAGGAGGAGCAGCACACAAGTACAGAAGAGAAAGCACTAGCAACACAACAGAGACAACAATACAGAGTTTGCGGTTAGGTATTTGGTAGGGGGGAGAAGCCCACATGGGCAGAAGCAGGAACACATATGCACTCTCATGTAGTGTTTAAGCAAATAGAAAAAAGTAGCTCCCTAAAAGTGAGTAGTGGAATAATGGAAAAAACCCAATCAGAAAGACGGTAAAGAGGCTGTGCTCCAGAGGAGGGACAAACACAAGATGGACAAGCTGGGACAAGGAAAGCCATTAAATAAGAAGCAAACAAGTGAAAGCAACAATAAAGCTAACCTATAGTAAGCAATGGGCAGGCTGCATGCCCCTGTGGCAAGCCCACAATAGATATTTTGGAACCAAAGGGCTTGCGCAGTCTGGCAGGCTCGACCTAAAACCAGCCACTCTGCTAGGGTTCATGGCATAGCATCATAGGATTATGGGTATAAAAAGAAAGAATAAAAAAGATGATGGTTAAAAAGGTGCTGTCAGCATTTTTCCAAAAAACAAAACAAGGGAGATTTGAGTAAAGATGTTTCCATTTGGGTGAGTAAGACCGAGCTCGCACCCCCCTCCTATGTCCCCATGATAATCAACTAGAATATAGAACATAGAATAGGCTGTCATATAGAAGTCTTACATCAGCTTTATCCAAGTACATTTTCAGCAGACAGAGGAGACACAAAAGACTTTCTCCAGTCTGCACTAGGATCAGAGTGCCGTAACAGCATTGTGCATAGTATCCATGTTGAAGAAATTACCATCCCTTAAGATCCGGTCTAGAATGTGTAACAGATGCAAGATATTCAAATCACCCCTCCTAGCTTACCTATTTTCTGTGAGACCTCAATGCAGAGATCCTCAGCGGTCTTCGAACCTTGCGTGTAGCGGAGGTATTGGTTTTCGCCACTACTCGAGTAGAACCTTACATTCAGCCCTCCGCTGCCTGCAGTGAACTGGCAGCCCTCCATATCCGACTCGCTGTTCTTCACTGCACAGTGGCACAGTGACATGGTCTACAGGTTTCCACTTTGCTCTGCTGCAAGACAGAAGAAGTAGACCAGGAGTATTAGATATCTGGTGCTTTTTGCTTCAAGTTAACAAGCACAAGACTAAAAAAAGCAAAGTGAAAGAGACATTTAAGATCAAGAGTGAGCTCAAGTTGCGAGTATATGAAAGCACACCCATATTACAGTTTGCTGCCTCAGGTAAGGCGTGGAATTGGATCCCATCCAACTGGTATTTGTATTGTCAACAAAGGAAGAGTGAGATGATGAGGAAGGAGAAGTCTTGTGCAACTGGGATACTGTTGCTCACACATTGGTGCACAAAAATGGAGCCAACACTTATTCTTCAGTCCTACAGCATGAACACTTCAAATGGGTCGCAATACTAGTAGTTTAGTGTCGCATTTATCACTATGTTCTACTGTGCAAGCAGTCGTCAATGCAGTGTGTCTTCGACAATGTTAAGTTGTGTCTCAGGCCTGGAAAACAGATTCCCAAACAGCGCTTTCTCACTTCAGAGAACCAAATTTTGTTAACGCACCATCACCACACATTCAGAAATATGAGGAGCATGGAGTCATCCCGAGGAGTATTAAAACTTTACTATTACAAGACAATTCCTTAAACAGGATTCTGGTTGCTTTCCGGTATATTGCTTGATCTCTAGACTGATGCCCAAGGACTGATTCAGAGTCAATCTCAAATCTAACCACAATGGATAAAAGGTGGGAGATGTATGGATGCACTTCTCTTCTCGACAAACACACACCTCCGAGGCACTACTATGTTTGGCAGCATTATGAGTGAAGCACCTTGCTGGAGCTTGCGCATAGCACCCAACTCTTCCCATATGTAGGTTCAGCCTTAAATATGCACAGCTTCATCAACACAGCAAGCCGCAACCTCTACGAAAACTAAGATCAACTTTCAACATCATCATGCTTAGGCAGCAGCAGCAAATTTATTATTGCATGATAGAAGCACATATCTCTCTCTCACGTAACAAAAAAAATGCTTTCACAAATTCAAAACATGCCCCTCTTCTGCTCCCACGAGCACCAACGTACAAATCCTGACAAGGCAGAAACACTACAAGACTATAAATGTGGTAGATACAATAATGCCAAACAAAATGGTGGCGACAATGGATAGGTTAGCTCTGAAATCCGTATTTATTAATTAAAACCAGGCCATGCCTTTTCTAAGATGCTCTCCTCAAACAACATCATCCCATCTGAATGTTATTTAGGTACCATTTCGATGCACAGTTTAAGGAAAGGTGTCTTTAGCAGCTGACACCCTACCCACGGGCAAGCCTGCACTTGAAAATCAAAGGCTTCAGGACGTGCCCTCTTGAAGACAGGCTACAATCAACCACTTTTCTTAAATTTCGTTCTTCTTGCTTTCTTTGCATTGCAACACTCCGCTACCTCTAATCAATGTCTTTCAGGATAAACCTAACACACAAGTGTGAACATAACTGCTAAAATAAAAGAGCAGGAACTATTGCACCTTATATGAAAATTGTCTCAGGTTGAACAGAAGTGCCCGTGCTGTGCCCCATTCCTTAATGTGCCTTGTTAGGAAAAAAAAGAGTTCCGCAATGTGCCTTATTAGGAAAGGAAAAGTTATAACACTAAGTAGCAACATTGAAAAAACATTGACAAAGCCAATAGCTCGCATAGGTGAGTCCTATTGGCTTTGCCAATGATTGTTTCTACATCTATGACGCACCACTTGAGGGCTTTGTCTGACCTCGTAGCGTAAATAAATGCCCTAATTAGCCGAACAGGGTCTGCAAGCAGTGGGTGCGCATTGTCACGCCTCGCTGTCAGTTTCTGCGAAGCAAACTGTGGACTCAATCGTCGTTATAGCGCCTATAATTACAGTCCTGCTGCTTTCAATGAACAATGCATGCCACTTATTTCCTCTCCATGAACTTGATGAGGCAGGTGCTAGTTTATTTATTTTAGAAGTTTTATATAGCGCTGGCCTAACCCGAGGGTATCGGAGCGCTTTACAGAAGATACATTGCAGAGATTGACAACAAACGAGACAAAAGAACGGCACAATAACATTGCAGGACGCTGGTTGATGGGTCTGCTTCGTAGTCATGGGACATCTGTATCGTACTCTCGAGGACATGGTGTTGGAGCAGTGCGGGGTGTCTGTTACCCCGCTCCGAATGCTCCTATCGACTGCCTAGGGAGAGGTTGAGGAACAGGATTTTGAGTTGGCTTTTGAATTTTACAAAAGAGGGAATGGTTCTGATGTGAGGGGGAATGGAGTTCCAGATTTTGGGTGCGCTTCCGGCGAAGGAACGAGCCGCAGTTTTTAGTTTTCGAGTTTTTGGCGGGATGAGTAGGAGGGAGTTTGAGCTTCTGAGGTTCCTGGCCTGACCGGCTTTTTTGAGTTTTTGAGGTATTCGGGTTTGCCGGTATGTAGGGCTTTATGAGTGAGGCAGGCTGTTCTGAAGCTGATCTGCATTTCAACTGGGAGCCATTTAAGTTCTCTGAGTGCAGGGGAGATGTGGTCGAATTTCTTGATTCCGGTGACCATTCTGGCTGCCGCATTCAGAGTGGTTTTGAGGGGAGCTAGGTGTGACTTTGCAATTCCTGAGAGGACTGCGTTCCCATAGTCTAGTCTTGACAGCACCAGTGTTTGAGTGGCCTGTTTGAGATCACTGGGCGGAATGAAAGGTTTTATTTTGTTCAGTAGTTTAAGGTTGAGGAAGGCGCTCTTGGCCGAATTCTTGATGTGTCTGGTCATGTTTAGTTTCGGGTCTAGAGTGATACCTAGTGATTTGACAGAGTCAGCTAGGGTGAGATTCCCGTTGAGCGCATCCACGGCCTTTAGCCATTCAACAATTTGAGGGTTCTCCTCCTTGTTCGAAATGAGAAGTTTCTCAGTTTTGTCGGGGTTTAGTTTAAGGTGATTCGATGACAGCCAGTGTTGGACATCTCTCAGTACGTCATTGAGTCTTTGAATGTCACTGAGGGAGGTGGTTTCCAGATATATCTGAGTATCGTCTGCGTAAAGATGGAAACGGATATTGGCTGCTTTGAGCAGTTTGGTGAGAGGTTCCATGTAGATGTTAAAGAGTTGCGGGGAAAGCACTGAGCCTTGAGGGACTCCCTTGTTGACAGGGTGAGAGTCAGAGGCAAAGTTTTTTATTTTTATTTTTTGGGTGCGATTGTGCAGGAAGGAGGAAAACCATTGGAGGACCGCCTCACCAAGACCGGCTCTTTCTTGGAGAGCCCAATTGAGGAGTTTGTGGTCTACTGTGTCGAATGCTGCCGATAGGTCAAGGAGAATGAGGAGGCAGCATTGGTCAGAGTCTAGTGAATTGTGGATATCGTCGATGATGTTGAGGATCGCTGTTTCTGTGCTACAGCCTTTTCTGAAGCCAGATTGGTGGGAGTCAAGGAGGTTGATGTTATCCAGGTGTTGGGTTAGCTGTTGGAGTACGCACTTTTCTAGGATTTTGGACAGAAGGGGAAGGTTAGATACAGGTCTAAAGTTATTCAAATCCGTTGTGTCAAGGCCGGGTTTTTCAGCAGGGGTGTGACTTGTCCTACTTTAAGGCAGTCTGGAACGTCTCCATTTTTCATGGAGCTGTTAATTATCATGCACCAAAGCGGTGCTAGGGAGTGCTTCAGCTTTTTGGTTAGTAGGGGCGGAATGGGGTCAAGGACATGAGAAGAGGGTTTGGAGGTGGAGATCAGCGTGATTATCTCATGTTCTTGAATGGGGCGGAAGCTTAGCCAGGATTTGGAGGAGGGGCAGGGAGCGATAACGACCGCCCCGGGCGTGGTGCTCTTAGTGGGTCGAGTGTTGACGGAGTCCAGTGAGTGTTCGATCTTAGTAATCTTGTCGTTAAAGAAGTTGGCGAAGTTGTCACAGAGTTCTTTGGACGCCTGTATTGAGGAGGTCGCGGGCTTGGAGGTTTGTTGCCTGATGATGCTATAGAGCTCTTTGGGTCTATTTTTTGCGCTGTCCGGCGCAGAGCGGAAAAACGTGGATTTCTTATTTTTGATGTGATTGTTGTATTTCCTGCGAGCTGTTTTGAGTTGTTCGCGGAGGGAGGAGGTAGGGTTCTTCCTCCAGCTTCTTTCTTTGCTAACACAGAGATTATTGTCAGTTACTGAAACAATAATTCACCCTGTTTCTAGTGTTCTGCCACAGACATCGAGTTTGCAAAACAAGTCAACAGACGATGGACATAATCCAAGTGCTGAATCCCGAATATCTGCATAGTTTTGACACTTTGGGCTGATGAATGCTTTTCCATGCATATACGTTATAATCTAAATGGAAGAGAGATTTGGGGTCACCACTGAGGAGCTTTTTAAATAAAGGGCGGTGTTGCCACGGATGGCAGGGCGGCAGGAAAACACAGGCACTCTTAAGGAGAGCTCAAACAAAAAGAGAAAACAAGCATTGGCTTAGCCAATAGGTCTCGCTTTTGGGACCTTATAAGTATTTAGTTATGCAGCACAATAGCCTTGGTGCAACAACATCAACCGTTGCATGGCTAAACACTTATAAGGTCCCCAAGGCGAGACCTATTGGCTATGCCAATGCTTGTTTAGAGTAGGGGCTGCCCCTAGTTCTCTTAGTCTACACGTATATTCATGTATTCACGTTTTTATAGCACTAACCACTATTTCGGTGTCATTGTGGTGCATTCTCAATGGGGCACCCTCTTCTGAAGAACTGGAAGGCCAAGGGCCGATTGTGCGTGAAGCTCGTTGGGGTTTAGTTGTGTCAGGTTAGTTGACAGTAGGTTCAATGTCCAGATCACCAGTGGTGTATTTCACTTAGTGTGAAAGTGAATTGCGTTGGATTTTTAGAGGTCTTTGTAGAGTTGTATGGTTTTGGGTGGGTGGGTGACTTCTGTGTCTTTTTCTGCATTGGGTGGTCTGTTGTACCTTGGTCGCCATAGGTGGACACCGCGGGCAGTGCAGAAGCTCTCCACCCATTACCAGCCCCTTCGTCCCACTTCCTAAGTACACTATATGCTTGTGAATACACAGTGTGCAACAGTAATGGATTGTGATTGAACTGTAACACTTCTTACCCCTTGTAACCAATCCACCGCCAGCAACCTAATGCACCAAGGTGAATGTGAGCACAGCCTTTGTGCCTGAGCCCTTCCTTCACACGTAACAACACGAGCACTTTATAAACACAAGTCATCAAATGGTGGCGGTGGTTGGTGAGGGAGAATTGTGCACTCTTTCTACAATGGTGCCCGAGGCTCAGGCCTAGTGCCAGCTCAGCCCGGGTTGGCATTCACTGGGTGTCAGCAGAGAGCACGAAGGGGGGGGGGGGGGGCGTGGGGGGGGGGTCTGGGAGTTGTCTCTTTGTCCTTGCTGGTGGGTGTGCTGCCTTTGTTGTGTGTTTGTGCTCTGAGTGATTGCAAGAGAATGCGAGAGCCACAGGCGATTATAAGGTGGTGGCTCACACCCCGGGGGGGATGGGGGAGAGGGGGGGGGGGTCTTGTCAGGCACGCCTTGTTACCATTCACGGTCTGAGGGAGGGGTGAGGGTGGGAGTGTCCCCAGGGCGCACATGTGAAGTGTCTGCCCATGCTGAAGTGTTGTTGCGGCACCTGCTTATTCTCTGAGTATCTGATACGGATCCTGGGAGGTGGGGAGGGGCGGTCGTAGGGGGCGTGGCTGGGCGGATCGGCTCACGCTTCGGGGCCTTAACAACTGCTCTGAAGCGGACACACCACGCAGGCAGCCCATGCAGAATTGCAGACTGCTCGAAGGCGCATAAGTGTCTCTGAGCCCTTGAAAGCTGAGAGGTATTCTTTGCACATATGTTAGTCTGATCAGAGTTTTATGGTAATGGACAATTAATTCCCTGGTTTCTAGAGGAGACTCCACATGTGGACTTTCCTCCACAAGATGGTGCAGGACATCCCCCCAGTTCAGATCTCCTGCAGTGTTTGTGCAGGACATGTCACCCACTGGTCAAACTTTTCAAAGGCGGTCAGCCATGGTCTTAGTTTAGATGGTGCTGCAGTTTTCCATTTTTGGAACCACTGTCCTTAGAATGTCCCTCTGGGCCCCTGTAGTTTCCTAGCAGGCTGGCGGATTCCACAACAGTGTGAGGCCTGTCCCCTGACACCCAGGCGCTCTGGGTGCTGCACACCCGGTGGTTGCAGGGGACCCGGATATTGGCGCTGGGCGCTGAACACCCGGTGGATGCAGAGGACCAGGATATTGGTGCTGGGCACTGCATACCCGGTGGATGCAGAGGACCAGGATATTGGTGCTGGGCACTGCATACCCAGTGGATGCAAAGGACCCGGATATTGGCGTTGGGCGCTGCATACGAGGCTGTGCTGCACGATCGAACTCAGCCTTTCATCTTCTCAAACTCAGTAAACTGAGTAGCACTAAAATTGCAAAAGTAACACCTGCTATTCACAGCGCCTCGAAGTGGCAGGAGTGGTTTAAAAACGTATTTACAAAGTGATGTGTGTCTTGGCATTTAAATGAAGTTACCTTTGTTACTCATGTCAGCGCCACTCATTTTATCGACCGTGAATGGTTAAGAGGATGAGTCGGATTAAAAATTGCGACTTAGAGGTGTTTGGAGCGGGTGCTTTCCCTCCTTCCCTGTGATATCTGCTGTGTTGTTGAAGAGATACAAAAGGGGATGATGGACGGAACGCTTGAGCCAATCAAACACTCACCCCCAGTCAACTGATCTGGGTTTAATCCATCATCATTCTTTAGCTCACTCCACCACCCCAGTTCAGACATGGCCATATGCAAATCAGTCTGACCCTGTGCCTCATGGGAACAGTCCAGCCCGAACTGCCAAGCCACGTCTTCCCTGGACCGGAAACAAGCATCCTAGGACCGGTTTCTGGCATTTCAGCCGTCATCAGCCAGGCTTGCTTGAATCCAGTGACAAAGTGAGCAAGGGACCCACGTCTGGGCATACCCCCGCCAACTTAGGGCGACCAAAGCGATACAAAAGGGGATGATGGACGGAACGCTTGAGCCAATCAAACACTCACCCCCAGTCAACTGATCTGGGTTTAATCCATCATCATTCTTTAGCTCACTCCACCACACCAGTTCAGACATGGCCATATGCAAATCAGTCTGACCCTGTGCCTCATGGGAACAGTCCAGCCCGAACTGCCAAGCCACGTCTTCCCTGGACCGGAAACAAGCATCCTAGGACCGGTTTCTGGCATTTCAGCCGTCATCAGCCAGGCTTGCTTGAATCCAGTGGCAAAGTGAGCAAGGGACCCACGTCTGGGCATACCCCCGCCAACTTAGGGCGACCAAAGCGATACACAAGGGGATGATGGACGGAACGCTTGAGCCAATCAAACACTCACCCCCAGTCAACTGATCTGGGTTTAATCCATCATCATTCTTTAGCTCACTCCACCACCCCAGTTCAGACATGGCCATATGCAAATCAGTCTGACCCTGTGCCTCATGGGAACAGTCCAGCCCGAACTGCCAAGCCACGTCTTCCCTGGACCGGAAACAAGCATCCTAGGACCGGTTTCTGGCATTTCAGCCGTCATCAGCCAGGCTTGCTTGAATCCAGTGGCAAAGTGAGCAAGGGACCCACGTCTGGGCATACCCCCGCCAACTTAGGGCGACCAAAGCGATACAAAAGGGGATGATGGACGGAACGCTTGAGCCAATCAAACACTCACCCCCAGTCAACTGATCTGGGTTTAATCCATCATCATTCTTTAGCTCACTCCACCACCCCAGTTCAGACATGGCCATATGCAAATCAGTCTGACCCTGTGCCTCATGGGAACAGTCCAGCCCGAACTGCCAAGCCACGTCTTCCCTGGACCGGAAACAAGCATCCTAGGACCGGTTTCTGGCATTTCAGCCGTCATCAGCCAGGCTTGCTTGAATCCAGTGGCAAAGTGAGCAAGGGACCCACGTCTGGGCATACCCCCGCCAACTTAGGGCGACCAAAGCGATACAAAAGGGGATGATGGACGGAACGCTTGAGCCAATCAAACACTCACCCCCAGTCAACTGATCTGGGTTTAATCCATCATCATTCTTTAGCTCACTCCACCACCCCAGTTCAGACATGGCCATATGCAAATCAGTCTGACCCTGTGCCTCATGGGAACAGTCCAGCCCGAACTGCCAAGCCACGTCTTCCCTGGACCGGAAACAAGCATCCTAGGACCGGTTTCTGGCATTTCAGCCGTCATCAGCCAGGCTTGCTTGAATCCAGTGGCAAAGTGAGCAAGGGACCCACGTCTGGGCATACCCCGCCAACTTAGGGCGACCAAAGCGATACAAAAGGGGATGATGGATGGAACGCTTGAGCCAATCAAACACTCACCCCCAGTCAACTGATCTGGGTTTAATCCATCATCATTCTTTAGCTCACTCCACCACCCCAGTTCAGACATGGCCATATGCAAATCAGTCTGACCATGTGCCTCATGGGAACAGTCCAGCCCAAACTGCCAAGCCACGTCTTCCCTGGACCGGAAACAAGCATCCTAGGACCGGTTTCTGGCATTTCAGCCGTCATCAGCCAGGCTTGCTTGAATCCAGTGGCAAAGTGAGCAAGGGACCCACGTCTGGGCATACCCCCGCCAACTTAGGGCGACCAAAGCGATACAAAAGGGGATGATGGACGGAACGCTTGAGCCAATCAAACACTCACCCCCAGTCAACTGATCTGGGTTTAATCCATCATCATTCTTTAGCTCACTCCACCACCCCAGTTCAGACATGGCCATATGCAAATCAGTCTGACCCTGTGCCTCATGGGAACAGTCCAGCCCGAACTGCCAAGCCACATCTTCCCTGGACCGGAAACAAGCATCCTAGGACCGGTTTCTGGCATTTCAGCCGTCATCAGCCAGGCTTGCTTGAATCCAGTGGCAAAGTGAGCAAGGGACCCACGTCTGGGCATACCCCCGCCAACTTAGGGCGACCAAAGCGATACAAAAGGGGATGATGGACGGAACGCTAGAGCCAATCAAACACTCACCCCCAGTCAACTGATCTGGGTTTAATCCATCATCATTCTTTAGCTCACTCCACCACCCCAGTTCAGACATGGCCATATGCAAATCAGTCTGACCCTGTGCCTCATGGGAACAGTCCAGCCCGAACTGCCAAGCCACGTCTTCCCTGGACCGGAAACAAGCATCCTAGGACCGGTTTCTGGCATTTCAGCCGTCATCAGCCAGGCTTGCTTGAATCCAGTGGCAAAGTGAGCAAGGGACCCACGTCTGGGCATACCCCCGCCAACTTAGGGGCGACCAAAGCGATACAAAAGGGGATGATGGACGGAACGCTTGAGCCAATCAAACACTCACCCCCAGTCAACTGATCTGGGTTTAATCCATCATCATTCTTTAGCTCACTCCACCACCCCAGTTCAGACATGGCCATATGCAAATCAGTTTGACCCTGTGCCTCATGGGAACAGTCCAGCCCGAACTGCCAAGCCACGTCTTCCCTGGACCGGAAACAAGCATCCTAGGACCGGTTTCTGGCATTTCAGCCGTCATCAGCCAGGCTTGCTTGAATCCAGTGGCAAAGTGAGCAAGGGACCCACGTCTGGGCATACCCCCGCCAACTTAGGGCGACCAAAGCGATACAAAAGGGGATGATGGACGGAACGCATGAGCCAATCAAACACTCACCCCCAGTCAACTGATCTGGGTTTAATCCATCATCATTCTTTAGCTCACTCCACCACCCCAGTTCAGACATGGCCATATGCAAATCAGTCTGACCCTGTGCCTCATGGGAACAGTCCAGCCCGAACTGCCAAGCCACGTCTTCCCTGGACCGGAAACAAGCATCCAAGGACCGGTTTCTGGCATTTCAGCCGTCATCAGCCAGGCTTGCTTGAATCCAGTGGCAAAGTGAGCAAGGGACCCACGTCTGGGCATACCCCCGCCAACTTAGGGCGACCAAAGCGATACAAAAGGGGATGATGGACGGAACGCTTGAGCCAATCAAACACTCACCCCCAGTCAACTGATCTGGGTTTAATCCATCATCATTCTTCTTCGGCTCACTCCACCACCCCAGTTCAGACATGGCCATATGCAAATCAGTCTGACCCTGTGCCTCATGGGAACAGTCCAGCCCGAACTGCCAAGCCACGTCTTCCCTGGACCGGAAACAAGCATCCTAGGACCGGTTTCTGGCATTTCAGCCGTCATCAGCCAGGCTTGCTTGAATCCAGTGGCAAAGTGAGCAAGGGACCCACGTCTGGGCATACCCCCGCCAACTTAGGGCGACCAAAGCGATACAAAAGGTGATGATGGACGGAACGCTTGAGCCAATCAAACACTCACCCCCAGTCAACTGATCTGGGTTTAATCCATCATCATTCTTTAGCTCACTCCACCACCCAAGTTCAGACATGGCCATATGCAAATCAGTCTGACCCTGTGCCTCATGGGAACAGTCCAGCCCGAACTGCCAAGCCATGGCTGGGTCCAAACTGGAATGGCATGGTGAGCAAAAAAACGATGGATTTAGGCCCAGATCTCTGTACTGGGGTGAATGTATGACATTGTTCTGCATTCTGTCCATCAACTGTTGTTTTTGCATTTGTCACCCCGAGTGGGACGGGTATGCCCAGACGTGGGTCCCGTGCTCTCCATGCCACTGGAATCAAGCTATCCTGGCTGAAGAGGGGTGAAACCCCGAAACCGGTCCTAGGATGCTTGTTTCCAGTCCAGGAAGGTCCTGGCTTGGCAGTTCGGGCTGGACTGTTCCCATGAGGCACAGGGTCAAGACTGATTTGCATATGGCTGGGTCCAAACTGGAATGGCATGGTGAGCAAAAAAACGATGGATTTAGGCCCAGATCTCTGTACTGGGGTGAATGTATGACATTGTTCTGCATTCTGTCCATCAACTGTTGTTTTTGCATTTGTCACCCCGAGTGGGACGGGTATGCCCAGACGTGGGTCCCGTGCTCTCCATGCCACTGGAATCAAGCTATCCTGGCTGAAGAGGTGAAACCCGAGACCGGTCCTAGGATGCTTGTTTCCAGTCCAGGGAGGTCCTGGCTTGGCAGTTCGGGCTGGACTGTTCCCATGAGGCACAGGGTCAAGACTGATTTGCATATGGCTGGGTCCAAACTGGAATGGCATGGTGAGCAAAAAACGATGGATTTAGGCCCAGATCTCTGTACTGGGGTGAATGTATGACATTGTTCTGCATTCTGTCCATCAACTGTTGTTTTTGCATTTGTCACCCCGAGTGGGACGGGTATGCCCAGACGTGGGTCCCGTGCTCTCCATGCCACTGGAATCAAGCTATCCTGGCTGAAGAGGGGTGAAACCCCGAAACCGGTCCTAGGATGCTTGTTTCAAGTCCAGGGAGGTCCTGGCTTGGCAGTTCGGGCTGGACTGTTCCCATGAGGCACAGGGTCAAGACTGATTTGCATATGGCTGGGTCCAAACTGGAATGGCATGGTGAGCAAAAAAACGATGGATTTAGGCCCAGATCTCTGTACTGGGGTGAATGTATGACATTGTTCTGCATTCTGTCCATCAACTGTTGTTTTTGCATTTGTCACCCCGAGTGGGACGGGTATGCCCAGACGTGGGTCCCGTGCTCTCCATGCCACTGGAATCAAGCTATCCTGGCTGAAGAGGGGTGAAACCCCGAAACCGGTCCTAGGATGCTTGTTTCCAGTCCAGGGAGGTCCTGGCTTGGCAGTTCGGGCTGGACTGTTCCCATGAGGCACAGGGTCAAGACTGATTTGCATATGGCTGGGTCCAAACTGGAATGGCATGGTGAGCAAAAAAACGATGGATTTAGGCCCAGATCTCTGTACTGGGGTGAATGTATGACATTGTTCTGCATTCTGTCCATCAACTGTTGTTTTTGCATTTGTCACCCCGAGTGGGACGGGTATGCCCAGACGTGGGTCCCGTGCTCTCCATGCCACTGGAATCAAGCTATCCTGGCTGAAGAGGGGTGAAACCCCCGAAACCGGTCCTAGGATGCTTGTTTCCAGTCCAGGGAGGTCCTGGCTTGGCAGTTCGGGCTGGACTGTTCCCATGAGGCACAGGGTCAAGACTGATTTGCATATGGCTGGGTCCAAACTGGAATGGCATGGTGAGCAAAAAAACGATGGATTTAGGCCCAGATCTCTGTACTGGGGTGAATGTATGACATTGTTCTGCATTCTGTCCATCAACTGTTGTTTTTGCATGTGTTGTTGAAGAGGCATCGAGACATCATCCTGTAACAAGCGCGGCTGCGAAAGTTAAAGCGACAACTCTAATTGAAAAAGAATGTCAGGAATGCAGCTGGCATCCGGCCGCGCTGCTGCTCGCTCCCGAGCTCCCTAGGCCAGGGGAGAGAGAAGGCGGGACATGCACCCGCCTTTGGCCAATTGCGTGCTGTCTTTCTTAGAAAGACGCACGCAAAGGCCAATAGCGTGTGAGCAAAAAAAAAAGCACACGCACGAGCCTGTGGTCCAAGTTGGAAGTGCTTACTAGAAGCCTCGCAAGGCAGCGCATGCGCGCTAGCTCAGGCGAGACCTAAAAAGTAGCTTTAAAAGCCTGAGCAGTGGAAGGACACAAGTACTTGGGCAATGCTTCAGGGAGGGTGGAATGAAATGGGTTCCCTAGCTGCTGTCTTAATTGTAAAATACGTTTAGAAAAAGAGAGAGGGACCCTATATCACCACAGGGGTAGGGTGCCTATAGACCAATAGTAAAAAAAACAATCCCCTTGGGAACAGATATACCGCCACACCAACTTAATTCTTATATTCACCACAAAACTTAATATCAATCATCCAGAGTAAACCCAAAACAGAGGTGCAAAATTATATGAACTCTAAAATCAAGTCAGAAAAAACAAATGTAATTGCTCTGTTTAATTTATTAAAAATATATATGTACATATACTAACAAATTACAATGTTAAAAACCATTTCATAAAAACATTTTCATATTCAATTATGACATACAAAACAACTGATCAGAAATCCGAAAACGAATTTGAGAAACCAAATTAAAAAAACATATAGCTACAGCGAGTGGGAAAACAGCAAGAAAAAATATTTTCAAATCAAGAAGACATCACAATAATCAGACAGTAAATGGAGTATAAATGCACACAATTAGGACAACAAATTCTTGTTCAATAATCGCTATAGAGTGTTGCACTTTGTCATTAATCCGTGATGAATTCAACTATAAAGCATCGACGTGTTTCGGTGGGTCCAACGAAATATCACCCCACCTTCTTCAGGAAAGCCAATATCTTCCCACCCTGCTTGAAATTTTCTAATCGAAGTACAAAGATATAAAACATATAAAACAACCATTAGGGGTTGATTAAAAAGTTCACAATTTACATCCTCTATGGTTTACTCCCAAACACTCAAACATGCTAACTTTTAAACATACTTCCAAATCTACTTCCGATTCTCACCTGGACCATCATAGACATCCATCATATTTCATTCACTCGATGACTCAACTATATAGGGCACACACATCTCAAAATCAAATTGCTGCCCCACTTGAGTAATTTTATAAATACCAACTCAATTATTCTCAAACATAAAAAACCAAACATACTTGCAGTTACCATCAACCTAGTAGTTACCATCAAACTAGTCACCCATCCCAACCATACTACATTTATTCACTCATACAATAAAAGGCAAACATACCTTGAACATAAAAATGGATACTGCCTGACTTAGAATAGTTCAGGAATACGGATTGTGTTCCTCTTCGCACACAACTATAGAGAATACACAAAGGATAAAACAAGATCAGGTAATCTTCCTACATTTTCTAGACACTAAGTCACAATATACCGCACTTCTTAAGGCATTTTACCTTCATATGAGGCTAAAAAACCTTCGCATCCATGTTTTGAGCAACCAGGCTCCTTGTAGATGGTTCACTTCCTTATATCAGTAGTTCTAGATAAATAGAGTCCCAATCTGCATGAGAACAATATGCAGAGAAATATTACTAATAAAACACCTTGCGAATAACTATCGGCTAAGGTTGTAGAAAGTTGGGGGCTCCCAAAGTAATTACCTGTATAATAATAATAAGGAAGTCCAGGCTAATGTCGTGTCTTAAACACATCAAAAGGAGGGAAGACTTTTTCTCTCTCCAAGTAGTATATTTGGTAGCCCGTACCTGTACATACAAAAAATATATAAATTTATAATAAAATCGCCGTAACTATAACGTAGTCTCCAAAAAACACCAAATTGGAGCCCATATTAAGCATATAAGTTTACGAACGAATTATAATACCCAGGCAATATATTACACCTGGTTCAGTACTTTAAAGATGATACAAAAACCTAAAACCACAAAACAAAAATATTGTAACAATGCCCTATTATTTCCTAAATCAATCTACGGGGACCACCCATCTCCCGTGTCCATCATACTCCAGAAAATCGGGTCAAATATGTGCACCCAATTGCATAACCCAAAATCAAAACCTCAACGGGCAAGCATCAAAGGTTACAGACCGCATACCCTTGGTTGGAAGCTTGAAATCTAAACTCTAACCTACAGCGGGGCATAGTACACGTTCCAGATAAACCGCCCTCACCCGCTTACCTGTCCAGCGGATTCCACAAAAAAACCAAAGCGGGGTTCCAACACGGGGTAATAAGCCTCCGTAGGCGTAACTCTTCACATCCCGAGTACGCTTCTATTTAAACCCCAAATTCCCGCGCGTGGAATTGAAAATCTGAAAAGCGTCAAGCAACAGCTGGGATCAAAATGTCACATGACTTTGAATCAACTCCAGCAACGCCATCTTGGACCAGTAATAATAAACGAAGGCGCTAATGGATCATAGATAAAGCCTCACCAGACCCCTACTTATATGGCCACATACCAATAAGAAATTAGTGACAACTTCCTAATTTAGAGATTTATATCCCATTCTTATAATGAAAAAAAGAAACACCTTATCTGTACGAAATATTGGCGATCCTAGAATCACCTAGTCCAAAGCAGAAAATAGAATCGCCATATTGGAGTTTCAAAAACATAGTAGACTAATAGAAACTATTCCTACACATGCTCACCCTGCATTTTACCTGCATTCGTACTACGGTCTTTTTCAAAAATTATTTTGAACCCGCTTTTGATGGTAACTACTAGGTTGATGGTAACTGCAAGTATGTTTGGTTTTTTATGTTTGAGAATAATTGAGTTGGTATTTATAAAATTACTCAAGTGGGGCAGCAATTTGATTTTGAGATGTGTGTGCCCTATATAGTTGAGTCATCGTGTGAATGAAATATGATGGATGTCTATGATGGTCCAGGTGAGAATCGGAAGTAGATTTGGAAGTATGTTTAAAAGTTAGCATGTTTGAGTGTTTGGGAGTAAACCATAGAGGATGTAAATTGTGAACTTTTTAATCAACCCCTAATGGTTGTTTTATATGTTTTATAGCTTTGTACTTCGATTAGAAAATTTCAAGCAAGGTGGGAAGATATTGGCTTTCCTGCAGAAGGTGGGGTGATATTTCGTTGGACCCACCGAAATGCGTCGATGCTTTATAGTTGAATTCATCACGGATTAATGACAAAGTGCAACACTCTATAGCGATTATTGAACAAGAATTTGTTGTCCTAATTGTGTGCATTTATACTCAATTCACTGTGATTATTGTGATGTCTTCTTGATTTGAAAATATTTTTTTCTTGCTGTTTTCCCACTCGCTGTAGTTATATGTTTTTTAATTTGGTTTCTCAAATTCGTTTCGGATTTCTGATCAGTTGTTTTGTATGTCATAATTGAATATGAAAATGTTTTTATGAAATGGTTTTTAACATTGTGATTTGTTAGTATATGTACATATATATTTTTAATAAATTAAACAGAGCAATTAAATTTGTTTTTTCTGACTTGATTTTAGAGTTCATATAATTTTGCACCTCTGTTTTGGGTTTACTCTGGATGATTGATATTAAGTTTTGTGGTGAATATAAGAATTAAGTTGGTGTGGCGGTATATCTGTTCCCAAGGGGATTGTTTTTTTAATTAATTGTAAAATACCACAATAATCAGGGTTCAGTGGGCCCCTCAGGACTCTGGGCCCCAGTGCAACTGTACCTGCTGCGCCAATGAAAGCTACGCCCAAGAACGGCTGGACCTAGACTGCACCAAAAGCTAACTCACTGAAAGATAATTATTAAGGTTTTTTTCCATTTTCGTAAGCAGATCTCTGGGTATGGTGCTCTTATTAAAACATGCCTTGAAACGTGTTTTTATGCCAAAAGAAGGGATACAGAGCATATATGGTGATGGCAAACCTGATCAACTATAGTTCATTCCATTGGGGAATAGGCATGGCTGAAAGTGTAGAGCGTGAAATCCCAGCAAAAGGGACCGCTCCAGCACAAGGGACTGAGCAAAGGAAGCTGGTTTTAGTTGTTAGGCATGGTGGGCACCCTCACTGCAGCCATCCTTTGGTCAGGCTTGTCCATGGCGGTCTCCTACACTGCTTTCTGTGCACTTCTTTTTTTTTTTAAAGTAATTCGTTCTGCAGCAATATTGACATTGGGCGAAGTCATGTGCTGACTGGGGGCAGAGCAGGAGGCAACTCTCTGGGTGCATAGCTGTGGTGCATCAGGGAGGACAGAATCCGTTGATTTCAAGCTCCATTTCCTGTATGCCCAGAGCTGCACGGCTGGCCATCTTCATCTCTGTTTGAGTGGATGTTAAAGGTGAACAGCTCTAGATCGGTCTTGTTGCTGGGCTATATGGCTAAGTTACTGTAAAGTGCATGTACCAGCACAGTCTCCCTAACTCCAGCTTCCCTGTGATTTCACGGTAGAGCCAAAACACTATGGGTGGGATGGGAGCCACACGCAAGGGTTTGAGGACGGTCCATGGTGCTGTAAATGAGACAGAGGTCTGTGAAATCTGATGACCCTCAGTTCTGTGAGCTTGATAAGGGGCCTAGGCAAAGATTGATTGGCTCTGCAAGAGCAAATGGATTCAGTGGCTTCTCCTGCAGGGTGGTAGAGGGATGTGGCACTACTAGGAAGTTTGGTTCCTTAGCTGGGTCAGTAACAATATACATTCATATAACGTCATCTTTCACTATGGATCTCAATGGGGTATTAAAATGTGCTAATGTGTGATAAAGCTCTAAACTACTTTTCTAGATCTGCGGCTTAAATTATGTAGAGAAGACCGAACGTACGAAGCTTTTTCAAATCTGCATCCTTTTGCTTAGAGAATGGCGACGAAATTGGGGGGGAGGGGATTATTGACAACAATTATGCAATCTTTCAGGCTCATCCTTATGGTACAATATAATAATCTTGTTAATGGCAAAACATTGTTCAGGTGCTCTTCATCAAACTAGATAAGATTTGTAGTAAAACTAATACTACTAAAATTTCAAAGTGGGTACTTGGTGCCATTTCACCTAGTCAAGGAGAAATGTAATCTTCAAAGTAAGAAGATGATAGACATAAGGTGATTTGTCACTCAGAGAGTTATCTCATCGTTAAAGAAATGAAGTGGGATTACTTGCAGTTGCTTCACTCATCATTCTTAGAAGGAAGTATTTCAACTTCCAAGTTTTAAAAACTTATCAAATCATCTTCTCCTGCATAAAGAGCTCTCACAATTTTACACTGTGTGGTTAGAGGAGCTAGGTCTCTAACTCAAGCATTCGGACTTGGTGTCTGCTTTGCCTGGTAATCTACTGAAATTCTTGAATTTAAATCTCCGGGTTATGGAACAGAAATGTTGTTTAGAAACTTCTGCACATTTCTTCAGATTCCTGACTGGGGGAATTTCTGCTGAGAAGAGTTAGGGACTCAGTAAAGTCTTCGGTACTTAGCTTCATACAATCTTCTGTTGTGATTAATGTTTGGTAAGGTGCTTCTGCTCATCTAAATCTGATATCAGGCTTAAACATTAAGTGCTCTGCCCCTTTGACTTTTTTCAACACAATGGGTCTCTCTCCTCTTTACAGTGGAATGAACAGAGCTTTGCTTTCAGTGCATCAATCATAGCAATTAAAATAAATCAGAAGCTTTGAGAAGATGATACAAAAGCCAAACGTAGAGTCTTGGTTGAACAATCTGACCACTGGGTTATCCATGAATGGAGGTATTTCATCAGTGCAATTCTATGTTGGATAAATCTGTGAATGTACGTGGACACTTTCAAGAATTCTACAATTAAAAATATTGTGGTCTTTTCCGCTCTTCTTTTCTTGTTCTACTTTGTCCTGTAATATAATTTTCCTTTTTTTGTATTTCCATATAAATGGTGTGAATTTGGTTAGGTAGTTATTTTGTTTTCCCCATTTACTATTATAAAAAAAACTTTTTACATGCACTTAAAACATGCTATATCATTTTCATATGTATTTCACTGCTAATTCAGGAAACTTACTCATTTTCTTGGGGTTCTTGTAGACAGAAGAATGCTCATGGTAATCCACTCTTAAAATATGTAATCACAGGTGTAATCGATTCCCAATAAAAATTTACAATGGAAAAAAAAATGTTTTACAATTTCCAACCTTGATTGATATCACAGGATGCCACTCTTCCTAAGTCTACACTTATACTATCCTACCACCACCTTTTCACTCAGTTAACACCTCCACTAGATTTCCACGTAGATTACTCATGAATTCTAGAAGCTGTCATATCATGACCAATCCCAGTCTTTGAAGGAGCTTCTATAATGATGACATCCAATCAGACTACCGGACAGTGCTTCTTTTGATCACCTCTTGGACTGGTATTTCTCAAGAGGAACTCAATTTTACAAACAGCCTTTCAAGACACCACTTCTAAAGTGCCCACGTTGGGCAATACTAATAGGACACGGGAGCACTGGTATCTTATTTTGACGGTAAAGTTAAGTCTGACATTGTTCTACCCACCACGTCCAGTCATTGTGCTTGCAAGTTCTTTTTGTTTAAAAAAGAAAGCACTATACAAAGCATCCCCTTTACTGAGGCAGCCTAATTATGCAATACAGCAGTCTGACAAAGTCATCCATGGACTTCTGAAGTTTATGCATTAGATCATTTTGGCACACTGGGCTACTGACTAGCCACAGATCTAAATACAGTCATGTATAGACCCATAAGCACCAACACATAAAGAGGAAAGTGGAACAAAGTCTATTAAGAGATATTCACAAGGATGTGAAATTAATATTTAGCTGTATGACACATTCAGTAATATAAAAAATGAATTTATGATGTTACTTTGAGAATTGTGTTTATCAAATCTGTTTTTCTTCCACAGCAGGGAGAAGACAGAGCAACACTATAAAGTGATACCTTTCTTAAAACACTCTAAACGAGCATCTCTGAAAACTGAGCTACAAATCAATAGTCAAGCAGTCACTAAGTAGCTCATAACCCGCAGAACTCAGAGATACATGTTAAGATACAGTATAACCATCTATATAGTTGGCCTGTCCTACGTTAACTTCTTATTGAGCAGCGATCCCATTTGCTCTGTCAGAATTAACTGATTTGGACCACTGGTACACAATGGAACATTGCATTCTAGGATTATACTCTGAACCCAAGGACTACAAGGTGACGACATGTTTCGCTGATTTAACGCTTTTGTTGGCGGATTTAATAATTTAATGATTTGATGATTTAATGTTTTGTTGGAGGTGCTGGAAGTCCCCGGTGTCGCTCCTTGCCTCTCACTGGCAGGAGGAAGTCCTATGGTGGGGTGAGGCTGAAAGTGGTGCCTTCCGTAGAGAAGAGTACCAGGGTTTGTGGAAGGGGACCATAGCTCTGGAATGGGATGCACTACTCAAATCTTTTAAGACTCAAGACGTTAACGACAGCTAACCATACCTGAAATGGGATTTATACTTTGTATATTCTGTCCTCCATGGTCTGATACCACAACTTTGTTCTAGAAGGAGATGCCCCCATGCTACCATGTTCTGATTCCTTAGCCTTACGACTTCACACATTACTCATGCCACTTTCAGATCCTGAAGCCAAAGCTCGAGGGATTACATGGTCTCTCCGATCATGTTCCCGCAGTGATGAATCTGCCCAGCTGTGCAATGTATGTGTACATATGACTACTGTGATGATACCAAATTTGGGGAAAGGGGGGGACTGCATATATATCCTGATGATTTTGATTTTCTTCCTCTGGACCATGTGATGTGGATGGTGGGAAGGTTTTCCCACAACATGCTTGATATTAGTATTGTACTTTCCAAATGTCTTTATTTTCATGTTCTTGACTCGAGGATTGGTATTTTTACATTTCTAACTATTTGACATACAATGGCATATGCATGTACATGAAAATGCAATAACGTTTGTGTTAAAAAAAATAACTATCTATATAGTTTTTTGTGTAAATGAGTTGAGTTCACTGATTTGACATCTAGCAGGTACTTTTTCAGTAGGCATAAAAACAATGGAGAATAGTAGTCAAATTGAAAACTGGTTTACACTCTAAGGCATTGTGATACTTTTCTATTTCACTGGGGTTCATCAACATTAAGATACTATATCAGTAATTGAATACGTGTGGGTGATGTCACTTATAACACAATACATTTTGATTCACCATTGAGAAAGTGGATGAGAAAAACAGGGCAGCTTAATGTGTTTATTGTATAATACAGAAAAGTAAGCATAACAATGTGAAGAATATTCAATTTTATAAAAGAGCAGAAACAATCTTTAAAAGGAGGAATGGAAGAATCAGACTTTTCTCATCTATGGAATATATATTTTCACACAGAAAAAAGGCATACCTGAAAACTAAGGCCCAAGTGCACAAATCCCTTTTCCATGTTAATTAGCATAATATATTATTTTTGAGTTGCATATGAGCTCAAGTGCAAATTGAAGACAATTTGCATCTATTGGTAAGTCCATCCCAATGGCGCGGTTATAAAATGCATGATCTGAGATATTAAAAACTGTTAAAAACTGAAACTATTTTCAAAAGCCTTTGGGATGTTTCGATTCTGATAGATGAATTTCTTAAAACCAGTTTCCATCCACCTATTTGCAGGAGATGCTTGCATAGCAGTGGCTCATAGAGTGAGTACTCACATCAAAATACAAACATCGATAAAAATATCGTCCTATGAGTGGTGAGGCTGCGCCTGCGTAGGAACTTAGGGGCGGGGGAACAGGCAAAAGACCTGGGCAAAAAAGGTTAGTTTGGGAGCAGGCTGGAGCAGTCTGGGCTCCCTCCAGACGGACAGCATCACCAGCACCTGCACTCCATCAATGGCCACTGACTGCTGGGGCAGAAATGAGAGGTGTGCACGTGGAGGGGTCACAAGTAAGGAAGCCTCTTCTCCAGGCATTATTTAACACCCATAAAGAGTTCAAGCTCCCAAAATACAATTGAGATGCAGGTTGCAAAAAGCTTTGTCCTTTTAGAAGCTCAGTTACTCGACCCAGGACTACACCAAGGACGTGGTTGCTAGCACACCCTTAACTTATTTTGTCATTTATGAAAAACAGAAAGTGCGCATTTTTGGATGATGATTCCCTCATCATCGAAAACAAAGGCTCTAATAATACTGGGGATAAAATTAAACTAGCCTGCAGATTGTACATTTTCGTCTTACAGTAACAGAGAGAATGAGATGTGGTGGGAAAAGTGGCATAACGACTACATTCCAACCAACTTTAAAAACAGCATTTCACAGTGAGAGGAGGGGGGGGTTGGAGCTTCATGCCATGAACAGCCTGAGAAGCACTTCTACTACTTCCCTCCACAAACCATCCCCCCTCCAAAAATGCAAAAGCTTGCTGGGCTGCCGCCAATTTCCTGGGGTGTCTTCCTACCCCTTAAAGGACATCAGGTGCTCAAAGCCTCCTAAAAAGAGCTGGAAACCCACTCACTGCTGCTTGGCTTTCCCGCCTCCATGTGATATCGGCTCCTCACTGTGTGACCACATGACAGGAGCTGATACACAGTGCCTCTGAGGAAAAGAGTAAGGCCAAACACCTGGCGTCGAGGCCTCGAGACTGACTGCAAGGAGATGGGTTACACCTTGAGTCAGACTGAAAGAAAAGCCCAGGACAGAGATGGCTGGAGAGTCCTGGTTGATGGCCTATACTCCAGAAAGGGTAGTAGACATAAGTAAGCACTGGGTGAGTTGGCAAGTCTGCGAATATATTGTTTATGAGCAGCATCAAACACTGTATCTACTATCTTTAAGGGACAGGGTGCTGTATTACATTAAAGATAAAAACAAGACACTGCATCAGAAAAAGTGGAGGCTCTGCCACCCTTGTGTTCAATGAGCCCTTGACAATGCATGGGCTGTGTAACCCTGCTTTGCTTGCAACAAGACAAATTCTGGGTGTACAAGCATCTGTGCCTCTTCTTCATTTCCTGGGGAAAGGTGCACTAGATGCAGCTCTCCACTTACCTTAGTGAAACTCATATCAGCTTCTCAGGCTCCTCTTTAGCAAGCAGCTGCTGATTTGGGGTAGGTTTATCCCCTTCTAAATTGCAGTGGTGGGTGTCGTGCGGTGACCCATGGATGGAAAAGACAGCAAGCACAGGTCAGGTGCATGAACACAAATTAGATAGGTGTGTAGAAACTGAAAGAGAACTAGTGTGATGTACTGTGAACATAAAGTAAGTAGCAAGTGCGTCATCAGGCTACTATTCAGAGTGGCTGTGTTAAAAGGAAAGTGGTGCGAAGAAGTAAAAAGTTCAGCCACAATATTTGCAGCAAGGAAGGAAGTGGCACAGCTTCACCATAAATTCTCTGTGCTTACAGCACTAGACTCTGCAACATGTCTCCACATCAGTGCTGTAGCAGCACTATTTTGTAATAGGGCCTAAGTGGTGAGGAAGGATATGGTGATGCAGCTTTTCACATTATTTTCTTTCTCCGCCCTCTTCCTGAAAAATCCCTTCGACTTATCATCATGTGGTGGCTATTCCACTCCAGCTGCAAGTAGTTTTACTTATTGGAGTTTAGCTACATGTGTAGTAGCTATGGTGCAATGGAGCAGGTCAAACTGAGAAGATCCGATGTGATAATATTTTACCTGATGGAACAAGTAACAAGTAGAGGATACTAGTAGTCCAATAACTCCACATTGATATTCACACAATAAGCATGTAGTGAGAAGTGATGTCAAGTGCTACAGTCCCAAACGTTTCTCTTGGTGAGGCTGCTAGATGTATGGGTGACTCCTTCCTGTGGCAACTGTGTTGCTTAACGTGGAAGCAACCTGCGTCTCTGAAGGGCCACTAAAAAGAGAAAAAGGCAAACAGGAAAAACATCCAAGCAGCAGAAGAATTTCAAGTCTTAAAATAGTTGAGAAACCCAACACTCAGTATATCTGGACCAAACAGATGAGGACCGAATCCAACAGGAGCATACTTCCTGGAGGTGAAGCCGAAATTCCCTTAAGAGTAAAAAGTGGAGAAATAGAAAACAAGAAGCAAAAGTAACCAAGCGAGAAAACCTCAGTGCCAGTTACCAGAGCCTTTGTGACACCAAGTACTAACGGTTGCAATTCCTGATATAAGAGATACAGTACGTGAAAACAGAAAAGCAGGAAGGCACGTAAAGGAAGTTAAACAGCCATGATGGACTGGGAAACTCCGAAATACGGTGTTAGCAGAGGAGTCCATGCTAGATTATGAAAGACATATTGTGTTGCTTCCTGTTTATTAGACACAGCAACAGAAATGAAACCATAAGATGCACAAACATGGAACCAGAGTTTCCAAAAGAAGTTTCCACGGGAAGGGTGTGAGAGGATAGGAGAGATTTCTAACAACACAGCCTTTTAACATAATGTGGCGAGAGAGAGAGGGGCCAATGACATTCAGGACCCTGCCAAAGAGTAGGATAGAAGCCAGGCACCTGGCTCTTCCACATCTACGTAGCCCACAGTCCCTCCCGCAGGACTAAGATGTGCCAACATGCCCACTCCCCAGGAGCAATGCAACCCAAGAGGTGGATGCGCCCACAGACACACACAGCGATAGGTGAACATGAATGTCTTTCCTGAAAGCTAACGTTGCGGTAGGAAACTAATCTCACAGTGTGTGCTCTGGAGTCCAGGTGAAGTACAGAAGAAAGCTCGGTTTAGTCTTCGGTTTCTAAACTTTGGAATTGTTCTGTCTAGAGCAGGCATATCTTCAGCTGAGGTCAGAATATAAAATACGAATGAAGTCTATGTAAACTCCACCGCTCTGTAAATAACAGACCTGAGACTGGTATCAATACAGGATTGGAGGATGCACCTATACAAGTATTGCACGGGGAGTGCTACGATCAGATTTGTTAACCCAAAAAAGGATGCAGACTGATCTTTTTTAAAAATAGAGGGGAGGATTCCTTGGTGTAACGAGGCATCGATGTGTGTCTGCATTAGCCAATTTGTCAATGGGTTCCTTCATACATGACGATTATTTTGCTAAATTGAAGGTAAAAGAAAGTGCTTCAAAGTCTACGGAAGAGACATCTGTTAAGGTGCAGGACAGAAGATCTGAATAATTATTTAACAAAAATGAAATTGTGCCTCAGGCATGGACTAACCCGAAATCTGTCAGTTAGGCACATAAACTTCACAGACAGGAAGGGTACATGTAACCTTATGTCCATGTACAGCATGGGTGGATAATTTCGGTTAGCATGTAGCAGTACATATGCCCCTGGATGCTCAAACGGCTACAAAATCGAAATAAATATAATTTCATGGAATTATAACAAAATGTTAAAACTTCCACACACCTAAATAAAAAGAGCAGAATGACTGCAGAAGCCTGCGATATTCGGGGAATATTCTCTGTCACTACCATGATCACTGTGTTAGCCACTAGACTCACAGAGCCATGACTGACCCTGTATATGGGATTAACCTCAAAGGCAGGAAAGTGTGAGATTAAAGAAAAAATATTAATTGCTACTTGTGGATAGCCCAAAATGTAATAGCTCAGGTTATGGCACTCTGAAAAAAACAGCAACAACCTTCCTTCTAGATAATTAGTCTTGCCTTCAAAATAGCTAATCACAAAACAGGCATTAAATTACACTCCTGGGATCCAGGGATACACTTAGCAGAAACTGGCCTCAAAATACCCGAAAGCTTTTAAATTGTTATTAGCATGAGACGTCTCTGTTAGCCGCGCACCTTCCTCTGCACACCATTGATTTCATTTACCTAATTTGTGAGCATATACTTCAAGGGAGTACAAATAAATGCTAATATGTGACACAACAACAGTGGTGTATGGCAAAAAATAAAGAGAGAAAAATGCAAAATCTTTGAAGAAATAAGTACTCACTTTGTAAAGAAAAAAACCTTCAGGAAGAAAACAACATATAAGAACTACAGCAAGAATGGGTTTACCCACACTTTGGAGAGGTTAGAAGATGATCCTATCCGAATAGAAACACTTTGGTATAGAATACTACAGAAAACAAACCAGTACAAGGAGCAAGTCCAAAGAGAGCTATAAAATGGAACTAAAAAAGTACCATGCACTAATCAAGAAAACAAGGTGTGACTTTTATACGGAAAAGATTGAAAGGGCCAGTAACTCCTCCAAAGAAATGTTCTCCATACTGAAGTCTCTCAAATCACGCGAAAACCTAAACAACTAAGCAATCTCCTCAATGGAGAGCTGCAATAAAGTGGCCGAATATTTTGCAGAAAAAGTGGCGAAAATATATCACACTTTCCCAGCGGAAGCATGTCAGGGTAAGAGCACAGACTGTAGGCTAGACACTACATTCGAAGGTGAGACCCTAGACGAATTTAAGGTACAGGAGTTAGAAGAACTAAAGATCACAGCCAGAGGAATTAAATCCGGATCTCCATTAGATCGTGCCCGCCCTGAGATATTAATGCAGGGAGGTAACCTCATTATGCCATACATCTCTGAGCTAATAGCATGCTCCTTTCAGATGGGAGAAGTGCCCTTAAAATGGAAGCAAGCGATAGTACGTCCACTAAAAAAAAAGCCGTCAATAGATCTAGCAGTATTAGAAAACCTACGCCCCAACTCGTTACTACCGTTTGTTGCGAAGATCGCAGAGAAAGTAACGAATAAGCAGCTAATGAACCATATCAGCAAGAATGATCTTTTGCACCCCTCACAATCGGGTTTTAGAGCTGCACACTCTACGGAGTCAGCACTGCTCCTGGCCACTGAAACAATGGGACAATATGCAGACGAAGGGCAGACCGCTGCAATGATCCTGCTAGATCTCAGTGCGTCCTTTGATACCGTCTCCCACGGCCTGCTCCTTCATAGACTAGAGGCATGCGGCGTTAGGGGCACTGCACTGCGCTGGATGACATCTTTTCTCTCATCGCGGAGCTTTCAAGTCTCTCAACAGTCACACTTATCCAAGAGTATCCCCCTGTCTCAGGGAGTCCCACAGGGATCAATTTTGAGCCCCACGTTATTTAATCTGTACGTGGGACCTCTGGCTGAGCAAGTGGAAAATCATAATGTGACCATTCTGTCATATGCTGACGACACTCAGCTGATTGTGATGCTGTCTCAAAACACTGACCAGACAGTACTCAAATTCTCCAAGTGTCTGGAGGAGGTAGCAGCATGGATGTCCAACCATTGCTTGAAGCTCAAAGGGAACAAAACAGAGGTGATGATTGTGGGTAAGGCCCCAACCATCTGGTCATCAGCTTGGTGGCCTGAGACGTTAGGCCAACTACCTACCCCGAAAACAGAAGTAAAAAACCTCAGAGTGTGGTTTGACTCTAAACTGGCATTCAACAGCCAAATTCGGAAAGTGTCGGAGAAATGCTTCGGGATCTTGAAAATCCTGAGAAAGCTCCTCGATCTACTACCGTCTAATGCTAGGAAAACCATAGTACATGCCTTGGTCACCTCACAAATGGACTCTGGCAATGTTCTATATCTGGGTGCATCCAAAAAGGTGCTGACTAAACTTCAGTCGGTGCAAAACGCGGCAGCTCGCTTGGTGCTAAGCCTCCCTAGAACATCCACAAAGAAAGCCCTGGCAGAACTGCACTGGTTGCCGGTGGAGAAGAGAATCTTGTTCAAGGCAATGTGCTACTGTCACCGAATCCTATCAAAAAAAGGTCCACGATATCTACAACCACTGATAACATCATACACACCAAGCCGGAACCTAAGATCCAAAGATAGGGTATTGGTGACTGTGCCGAGAATATATAAAGCAAGAATGGGTGCATGCTCCTTCAGATATCTCGCAGCTAAAACGTGGAACACACTACTGGTGGACCTAAGAACAGATCCTTGTGAAACCAGCTTTCGCAAACATTTGAAGACATGGCTATTCTCAACAGCACACTAGAGTCACTGTCAGGGACCAGTGGCTGCTACGTAAGAATTTTCGCTTCCTTACAGAGAGTCTGTTTTAGCACGGGACACACCGGTAGTGTAACCAGGCGCTCTATAAATGGATAAATAAAAAAATAATCAAAGGCACACAATAGCACTGGAGTTATAAACCAACTTTCCAATTTCAGCAGGACTCAAAAGTTACAAGACACATAATACCTATTTAATGGCTAAATCAGATACGTGCATGAATACGAGAATATGCATGCCCACTAGTTAATCCAAAAACCAGGGCAGTGACATGCCTTGCTGTTTTCTAAACTTATTTTTCCTCGCCTGATTTTTAGAATGTTGTTATATGTTCCTTCCACAAGCAGATATTTGCTCTCAAAAAGTGAGTTTGTTACTAAACTGAAAAACGTCATGCCCTATGAAAATCAGTGAGCTGTATACAGAGATTACATATTACCCAAAGGCAGAAGGAGGCGGGAATTGAGAATACTTCTAGCCTCACTATCAAGGGCCCAGCAGAAATATTCGACAGCATTACAAATCCAGACACACTGAGCCTTCAGTATGAAAAGCAACGGCACAGATCACTAATCTTGTAAATGGCTATGGCATGGTCGGCGGTATGGCTGAGGAGTTCTCACAAGCTAGGGAAGAAAATTAGGGAAAAATAAAAGAACAAGTTAAACCAACGGAAGAGAAGACTAATGGAGTGACTGCAAATACGATGGAATTATAAAGAGTTCCACACTAAGCTGGTGTTGATAGCAATGAAGACGAAAGGATATGAAAATGGGAAATTCATTTGGAGGCGCAAGATTAGTCACACTTTCTGGGACCACAGAAAGTGTTTGGCAGGCTCAAAAAAACAAAGAATGGAAAAGCAGTGCATTACCTTGCAGATCATGGTGAAAAGACATTCTCTCATCTCACTGAACTCAAGTTTCTCGCTTCAAAAGGACCAGTCTACGGAACTTAATGTTCTAGTGCAGGATATACACTACAGCCAAGAGCTAAAGATAATGTACAGAAGGACAAGATGTGAGCCAGCAGGACTATTACAATGGTGACCGATGAAAGGAAAATCAAGGCATAGCAGTAGATGGAAAGAAAACAACGAAAACTGCAGTTTCGGTCCACTTCTTGTTCTGCCATTCATGAGACAAGAGGAGATAAAGAAACAACTGCGAAATGTGCAATACGGATAGAAACACTGTATGTACAGGGCATATATTTTGCTAATTCAACTTTTTCTCACTACGGAAGAGTCAAACGCTGGTTAGGACCTACTAGTATCAGACATTTAACCTGTCAGTTGCGCACAAATCTCAACAGTCGGCCCACTAACTGATGTAGGTTACAGATACACTATTAAAATACACACTAAACCCATGTTGTGTTTACATCAACACTTTTCTTGTTGCAGAGTAAAACAGGTTAACCAGCAAATATTTTGCCAACTTCTTCTAGGAAAGTTGCTCTTGAACATTTTAACATAATATTTGCAGTAGTACGTTAGACCACAGAATCTGGACCATTTCTTAAAGTAAAAAGTAAAAGTGTTGGTGCAGTGAAGTCAATTTGTAAGATTTACCAAAGGCGGAGCAGATTTACTTTGTGCAAATATGTTCAAAGACTCTGTGGACCTTCTCAAATGCACCTTAGTGTTGAAACAACACCATAGTCTTGCATATCAATTAGTTAGGTGCCCCGGTGGGAGACACACCTCCACTACTGAGTTCACCGTAAAGTTTTCAATAAGCCTTGCCTAGGTGTAGAGCCTCGCTTCTTGCACACCAATTGTCAGCAAACTATAGTGCTTGTTCTATACAAGTGCTGGTCTAGCAGCCTGCCTCAAATGTTGCATAAATAATAACTTCATGAAAACACCTTGTAACTGTAGAAAGGAAAGATACGGAAGCAGGAATATTTCTTGTAGCGTGTTTAATCAGCTAATAAGAAGACACGTCTACTAAGCATCAAAGTCCAGTACAGAATGCCGATCAGACGTTCTCTCCGCACAACCCTCCAACCACCTTTATTTAAAAGATACAGTAATACACAACTCGTGCATAAGGCGCGAGACAGACACGAGCCATGACATGCAGTGCCATGCTCGTGTCTGCCACGCACCACGAGAAGTACAACAGTGTACCCAACACACCTTCCCCCCTTATAAAAGAAAACAAGTCAATTCATTACATAGTCTTTGAACCTCGCAGGAAGGTGATGGACTCTCACACTTTTTGGAGAAACAGTAGTACAGTTATTAGAACACGATGCCTGACATTTATCATCATGTGATTTGACATCCAAAAATACATTACTATTAGAGTCGTACTTGAAGATTTCATACCCTTAAACAAAGAAACCCTATTCAAATTCCATACACTGCCACCATCTACCCTGACGGCATGTTTAAAAACTTCTACAACTTTTTTTGGTGGAGACCAAACAGGGGAACCTTTGGTAACACCTTCCTTTTTTTTTTATGCGAACCATATCTCCAACTGCAATTCCCTGTTTGCTTATAGATCCTTGTTTCTTTTCCATGGTTTGTTTCATCTTTTGGCGAACCAAAGTATAATCTACATTAGAAAATTGACTGCTCTCACCAAGACTCTTTTTTAACCACCAAGGAGTCAATTTAGTGCTAGGTTTACGTCCTCTCAAAAGCTCAAATGGGCTAACTAAAGTAACAGAATTAGGGGATGTTCTGTACGCTAATAACATTGACTGCAATGCATTACGCCAATTCAACCCTCCTTTTACAGAAAGTTGAATAGCCTCTTTCACCACACGGTTAAAACGCTCAACATGGCCATTGGCCTCTGGATGGAAAACAGCAATTTTCTTATGCACAATGCCACACTTTTCAAAGAAACACTCCATTTATTTACTGACAAATTGAGGTCCGTTATCAGTGACAACTTCTTCAGGAATCCCTTTTCTACAAAATACATCGTCTAAAAATTCTATTATATTTTGTGACGTGACATCCTTAACCATTTTGACCTCTGGCCATTTTGAGTAGTAGTCAATTAAAACAATACCAAAAGCTTCTTGTCTGGGTAGAACACCAAACGGCCCGACAATATCAAGACCAAGTTTACGCCATGGAGTAGATGGAAATTCCACAGGGTGGGGTTCAGGACGCAAAGCTGTGGCAGATTTGTCACTATTGGCACAATTTGTGCACGCACTAACAAAATGTTCCACACATACGTCAATCCCAGGCCACCAAAAGGATTCCTTTATGCGTCCCCTTGTAAAAGAGATGCCTAGATGGCCCTCATGAGCAATTCCAATAATAATATTTCTCAATGAATGTGGGGGAATGAATTTGTCACCTCTCATAACTAACCCATTCTCAACAGCCAACTCATCATTTACTTTTAAATAACTCATCATGTCACCTGATACTTTCCTCTGCTCAGGTCAACCTTGGAAAATTTATTTTTTTACATTAGTTAGCTCTACATCTTTCTCCATTTCCTGTAACCAAACATCTTCACATAAGTTAGCTTGTTCACCAAACACCAAATTCACATCATGAGAAGTAAAAGCTACCTCACAATCTTCGTCTTCTGTCTGAGCAGTTGTGGGTGAATGTAACCTAGACATGCAATCAGCATGTATATTCACTTTACCTTGCACATATTCTATTTGCTACTGAAATGATTGCAATCTGGAGGCTAACCTTGCAAGACGGGCGGACATAGTGCGTCCTCCCCCCGGTGCCATCATGTAGACAAGGGGTTTATGATCAGTTTTGATGGTGAATTTAGTACCCCATAAGAATGATTTAAAATGTTCTGCTCCCCAGACGCACGCTAACAATTCCCTTTCAATGACTGAGTAATGTCTCTCTGCGTCTCTCAATGCTCTGGATGCATAAGCTATAATCCATTCCTTGCCATTGTCTCTTTGTATGAGAACACCACCCAATCCAGTGTTGCTTGCGTCCACCATCACAATACACATTTTTCCAGAAACAAAAGGTTTCAGACATGGAGCATTCACTATGAATTCTTTGAGATTTTGAAAAGCTGTTGACATGTCCCCAGTCCAGGAAAACTTTGCGTTTTTTTTAGAAGACACCTGAAAGGGTCTACTTTGGAAGCAAAATTGGGTATAAATTTAGCATAGAATTCAATTAAGCCAAGAAAAGCTACCAATTGTTCTTTAGAAGTAGGTACAGGAGCATTGAGAATGCTCGCAACATGTTTGCGTTTAGGTTTGATACCCATGCCACTGATGGTGTGTCCTAGATACTCTACTTCCTTTGCTCTAATTTTACATTTATCAAGACGGAGTGTGAGGCCCTTAACAGATAATGCTGAAATAACTTTTCTCAAGTTTTCAACATGTTCATCAGCGTTTTTACCATACACAAGTATGTCGTCTTGAAAGGCAATTGCACCAGTTAAACCTTCAAGGGTATCTTTCATCAATCTTTGGAAAACTGATGCAGCGCTGGCAAGACCAAAAGGCATACGGCGATATCTGAAAAGCTCCTCAGGGGTAACAAAAGCAGTAAGATCTTTTGATCCTTCGTCCAAAACTACTTGGTGGTACGCATTGGCTAAATCAATGCATGAAAATACCTGCGCACCTGCTAAGGTGGACACCATCTCATGCGAGTTTGGCAAAGGATGAGCATCAACCCATATTGCATTATTGAGACTGCGAAGGTCCACACACAATCTGAGCTCACCAGAAGACTTGACCGAAATAACAATCGGAGAAACCCATGGTGAAGATTCAATGGGTTCAATGATGTTTTTTTCGCATAGGTCTTTGAGCAAATATTTGAGTTTGTTCCTGTAAGTGAGAGGAACATTTCTCACTCTATGACGAATAGGTCCTGCATCATTTTGCAATTTAATGACATGTTTGAAACCTTGATATTCTCCAAGTTTTCCACTGAAAACACTCGGAAATTGTTCCTTTAATTGATGAACAAGATTAGAGTTGTCCCCTTTTATACTATTGGTAGATTCAACAATATACACAGGAGGATCAGCTCTGGGATCAAGTCTAATTCCCAGTTGTTCTTGGTGTGGCCATTCCAAAATAGATTGCCCTGATTTTGCTACATAAACTTTTCCAAAAGTGTTACGTCCTGAAAACATCAAATTAGCCCAAAAAAAAAAACAACGAAGTCAATTTTGTGTCCAGTGTATCCTCCAGGAGTAACATCAGGAGTGGATAGAACCTTATTGGGCCATTTATCTTTAACAATATCAAGAGAGATGATGGTATACCATGCACATAAATCAACAAGAACTTTCAATTTGATATTATCAATAGTGATATCATAAGAAGGAAATTTACTAACTCCTTCACTATCACAAACATTAATAACAGTATTAATGTCGTTCTCATTGCTGTCATATGAATATTCACAGTCATCCATATTTTGTACTAGATTTACCTTCTTTTGAAAAGATTTACAAAATTTGCTAAAATGACCTTTGTTATTACATTTAGAGCAGGTTTTGTCAATAGCTGGACACATTTTGAAGTTAGCTAAATGTCCTGGACTTCCGCACCTATAACAAAGGAACTGAGTACTTCTCCTATCATTCCGGACATTTTTAGATTTCCAATCAATTCTAGTAGAATTCTCATTCTTTTGCAGGAGCGTTTTTTTTGTTTATCTACTTCTTTGGGAATGTTGAAAACATCACCCTTATCATTGCCTCTTATTTCCTTTACACATTTCTCAGAATGTTCGATAGATCTAGCTATCTCAATGGCAGCATTTAAAGACATATCTGACGTGGTCCATAATCTTTCTTGCACTTTTCTGTTGTTGGTTCTCATTAAAATTTGATCTCTAAGCACTTGTTCGTAAGTGATGTGCTCAAAATCACATGTAACAGCAAGTGACCTAAGAGCTGATACAAAGTCTTCAATAGATTCGTCAGCATGTTGTTTTCGGGAATAAAACAAATCTTTCCATGACAATATTCTTTTTTTTAACCAAACCTTAGTTTCAATTGTGCAGAAGCATATTCATAAACATCGATATTACCAGGATCAATTAATGCAGGTAATGTTTTGAATTCTTTTAAACCAATCCCACCTAAACAATGCTTCAGTAAGGACAGTTTTCTCTCAGGTTCACATTACCCTTCTTCTAATACGTCAACATAAGCTAGAAATACAGGTTCCCAAACTTCCCAATCCATAGGAGGTTCCCCAGCATTTGATAAAAAGGAAGGAGGTGGAACAATTCCAGACATGGTGAGGACAGTTAAATAACGATGGATAACTAACAGAGAAAATGCCTGTATAGATAAATACAAGGAAAAAGTACCTGTAAATGAGAGCTTGTATAAATACAGTAAAAAGTACCTGTGAATAAAAGCGTTTAGTCTGAAACGCGGTGTGCGTGTCACCGAAGAGGATGAAAGAAAAACAAAGTACCTTAAGGACACGCAGTGTGCGTATCACAGAAAAGTAATGATACTTGAGTAGATGGTGAATATATTTCCATGGAAACTGCAAACAAATAGATGTTGTTTAGATGAGAATCCTCTTGAGAGATTGGTAATAACGTTGAAACAACTGCAGCGATGAATTTTTTTTGTGAAAAGACAAATCAAGATGGCCGCCGAATGCGTCAAGGACGTGACTCAGTACGTGACGTTTGATCCGTGAACTGCATGCGACAGCGTTGCTAAGATGCTTCACAATCCACGTGGCAGTAAACGTTTATACGTTGCTAGGATACGATGTCCGTGCAGCACAAGTGTAACTCAGATCGCAATTGAAAAAATGCCCTCCACGGAGTGAGCGCTGCACGAAGTACAGACAAAGCAAATGTCAAAATAAAACTCCTGGATGAACACCGCACAGAAATCCAATCCGAAGAGACGAAACAGCTCAGAGTAGCCGTCTTTAGAAATCCAACAGAAAAAAAAAAAATGAAAACTTGCAAAATTATAGTAGTAATTGTGCAATTCCACGTAGCAGCAGGAATCCGATCCCTGTCGTCGCCAGTGTAGAAAGGAAAGATACGGAAGCAGGAATATGTCTTGTAGCGTTTTTAATCAGCTAATAAGCAGACACGTCTACTAAGCATCAAAGTCCAGTACAGAATGCCGATCAGACGTTCTCTCCCCACAACCCTCCAACCACCTTTATTTAAAAGATACAGTAATACACAACTCGTGCATAAGGCGCGAGACAGACACGAGCCATGACATGCAGTGCCATGTTCGTGTCTGCCACGCACCACGAGAAGTACAACAGTGTACCCAACAGTAACCATCTACCTTGGAATGAGGAGCCACCGAGTTTGAGCTATCGCATCCGGGGCTGTAAAATAATGAGCAAAAGATCCTCTTGTGTGCCTGGCTTTAACGAAAAATAAGTAGCTGGGTCTAGAAGGGGTATCAGAAGGCTTACTATAAAGTACTGGCAATAACTACAGCATAACTTTCCAAGCATTAAGGCATGCAATCAGGTGAAGAGAAGTCATATTGTGGCACAGTGTTAGAGGTGGTCAGAGACAGCAAAGACATTTGCCATCTTCAGCACTAACAACACCCAAGCAAAAGTTACCATTCACTTGTGGAGGCTTTGAGACAACAACCACTCCACCTCCAAAAAAGACTTGCGAAAATGGCGACACAATGCAGGATGCTAGTGGTGTGTTTTCTATAAGGGAGAAAGTCCCCTATTGACAAGGTCGTTTGCTGTACGAGACAGAAAGCAAACGCTGATCCCTGCACGTGTATTTACACATAGCAATGTATAGAGTAGTATATCTGGCTATTTTTATTCCTACCTATATTTGCAGAATCACATGAGTAAAGGGACACTACATGGAGCAAAGATATGCAGCGTAGAAGATAAAGTAATAGAGCAGGGCTAAAGGGGATCCAAATGTACAGATAGGCAAGGGCCATGAAAGTACAATCTGAAAAAGTGGGGTTTTTAGGTCCTTTAAGAGAGTACAGTTGAGTTCCAGTTCCTCAGGAAGAAGGCTCCAGATTGTTGGGGTGTACCAGGAGAAGGCCTGGGTCAAAGTTTTGAATTCATTATTTTTTTTAGATTTACAGGAGAAAGCAGAATATTTTGTGCTACCTCTTGAGCTTCCAGTGCTTCAAAGTTATTTTTCAAACAAATGAGAGCACAAAGCGCATAGTTTTATATGTGATACAAGTAACTTTTACGTTTCTGGCTTTAGGATTCCGACTCCAAGGGAAAGCCAGTAATTGTCTTTTAGAGAGGGCGTGATGTAAAGGTTTGTCTTGCAACTCAAGGTCAACCTGCATGGTAGTCGAGCACTTTAGACTGTTATCCTGTTACTAATTTCCCGTGGCAGGTTTGAAATGGCAATCAGGAGGGACTTTTGGAAGTCTGCAGTTGTGGACTATCCCTTTTACCTCAGAATCTCCAAAGTCCCATTAGGTTTGGAGATTGCCTGAAGCCAGAATTATGCTGGTGGCTGCTGTTTTGCACGTCCAAGACCATGCTACAATACGGATTCGAGAAGACCCTTTTGAAATGTTTATTGGTGTATGTTATAGTTTGACTGGAGAGTGGTTAGTAACTGTGGGTCCAGGGCGTATCTTGTGTATGGCTAGATCAGACCCCTGGCCAGGAAATGCAAATCTCAGGAGTCCGTGTCCATCAGCTTCCTTGACCAACTGGCTCTATTGGTTAAAAAAAAACTTTCATTTCAATTACGTGTTTAGCTGAACGTCGACTTCCGGTGGAGAGCACAGTGAGTTCAGATAACAGAGCTAAAAGCATGGAACACTGCTCCCCGTCAAATATGAATTTATACACAAAGACGCCACACAGTAATGCAATGCAATACAAATAACTGAAAACCCAATCTTACTGTGTATGGAGTTAAAAATATCATACGAACAGTAAGTAGAGAGGCTTCAAAAACCCAAGGAAAAGGCCACCACCGTACAAGCAGACGGGAAGAAAATAAGATATTGAATCAGAAACAAAAAGTCAACTTAAATCCAGGGGAGAAAACATGGTTTCCCAATCA
Source organism: Calotriton arnoldi (assembly GCA_963921515.1). Classification (NCBI taxonomy): domain Eukaryota; kingdom Metazoa; phylum Chordata; class Amphibia; order Caudata; family Salamandridae; genus Calotriton; species Calotriton arnoldi. The sequence continues at coordinate 1,121,543 of CAWUFW010003862.1, read as the reverse complement.
CCAGAGTGATCCGCTGGCAGTGTGCCCAGCGGTGGAAGTAACTACCCTCTACCGAACGCAGATAAAACCGCAGGCTAACGAGCTGAATAATCTCAACAAAAGTATCCTGAAAAGCTGGTTTTACTGGCGAGGGAGCGGGCTTTACAGAGGGCTCGGGCGCGAAGAGAGTTCTCCAGAGATAAAAAAAAAAAAGAGATATCTGAAGTTCAGTTATTTTTATATGGTAATGTTTTGTTGGTTAGTTGAAAACTGTCTTATGTGGTCCCAAAGGCACTGAGAAGTGGGAGAGATTGAAAATGAGAACCAGGGAACAGTGGAAGAGGAAAGACTAACGGAGAAGTGTTTTCTGAACAGAATAATAAAGTAGCAGCTTCAAAATGCGCCTACCACACCGACTGCTAAAGCGGTGGATACTGTAGTCAGGGTCAGTGTAATTATTGGGCACTAAAGGACCAAATTATGTGGCAGGGTTGGTGAAATTATGATGCAATGAAAAGCCAGTTATGCAGCACGAGGATGAATACTCCGTGGCATTATTACCTCACTACTTGTCATTTTATCAAACAGTGACTTGAAAGGGATCATATACATTATGCAAAATACCCAAACAAAAGAATACAGGCTCAGTTGATACTACTGAAAATGGTATTCACCAAATAAATAATTAATTGCATCTCGCAAGGAATCTTAGGAAAATGATATCACTAACACATCCCTCCTAACTCCAAGAGGAAAATAGCGAGTTACAAAAAGTGTACATGCGGCTTGGTTTATTTTCTGTTGACTGCAGCACTCAGCAAAAACAAGAGCACATGTGTAAACTTCTTGCAATAAAGAGGCGTGTCCCTTATTCTGCTTATCCCATTTAGGTTTCTGAATTGGTCTTCAGTTTGGAGTCTACTCTGTACTCACACCTGGATCACCGCCTTCCATTAACCTAAAGCCCTGCAGAACACGATCGTAAATTATGTGAATGGAAGAAGACCAGTGTGGAAGTCAAGCACGCCTAAACACTGGGATTATCTGAATAAATCTGTCTTGTGAACCGTCCCTTCAGAATGCTGCAGTTGCAGTATAACAATTCAATGGGGGGAGATCAATGGACAGTAAGAGGCTTGAAGTTGTTTAAAGAGAGACTGGAGCTTCCTCCTCCACTGCCTTTTAGAGGTCCCGATGTAGAGTAAAACCTAACTGAATAGACGAGCACGAGCACACTTCTGTCTTTGCTGTGGACGACTGGGTATTTGAGTTCCTTGTAATTCGTGGAAATGCCTACTTCCAGCTTCATCATAATATCACTGGGAGTGTTGTCTTCTGCTTTTTAATGATTTTCTGCTTTATTTTTCGCATTTTTTTAGTTTGTTATTGGTTTCCGGTACATACAACTAACAAGGGAGTTTGCTGCATGCTGCATGTTACAGGAGCAGGTAGGCTCCAGTTTACTTTTTATTTTCTCCACTTCCTTACCATTGGATTGCGCTTTGAATCCGTTTTTCAGTCTTTCAGGCTATGCCCCACCTATCATGACTGCATACTTAACAGATGTTGTTGCACATCCACGCCAGCTGCACACCAAAGGCAAGTCTGTCTGCACTTGGACCACTTACAGCACCAGGAACTCTTTTCATCATGGTCAACATCTGAATTACTCATTATAATTCCATCACGTTCTGAAAGCACAAGGTAGGGCACAAGCTTGCCACTCTCTGCCTTGTCACTCCCTCATGGTCTTCTTTCTATGCCACATATGCAGCTTTTCCTCTCATCGATCCTACTTCAAATGGTACGGATCAGCATGCTTTTATCTGTTAACACCTCGAAGGCCAACCTTCCATCATTTGGACTAAACTGTTACTCCATCAATGTTTGCTCTTACTCCAAACACCAGTTAGATACATACAAACCAAATGTATTTTTCCTTATGAAGACATGCCTTCTTCCATCATCTGGCCCCGAAGTCATAGCGGTCATTCTGGCTGAATACTCTGGGGTTTGTCATGACTGACCAAACAGGCCATGTGGCAGACTGGCTATCATTTATTGCTCCACCTTTCATTTTGAAGCTACAGCTAATCCAACGTTTCTTTGGGCTGATTGTCTCATTTTCTATCTCCAAGCTAACCCGTGGCATATTTTACAGGTGCTTATATATACCAGCCCCCTGGGCAGCACTCATTATTCAGTGCTATACCAGCAGACATCTTGCGCCTTCAATTTTGAAGACATCCAACTTTACTAGTCCTGAGGACTTAAACTTTCACTTGGAGAATTTGGAAGACCCGACTCCTTGAACCTTAATGGGGATTTTTTTTTTTTAACTGATCTTTATTGATTTACACGTGGTACAACCACATAGATATCACAGGATCAGCAGATTGGAGACATTATTCACATGCCAATGCTTAAAGAGAAGTTGTTCTTGAAAAACGGATCCACGTTGCATAAAGCATAGTCAGCACAGGTGGATCAGAATAAGCACGTCATCAGAAACAAGATTCGCAACATCAGTAAACAGCAGAAAACCCCACACTCCCTCTTCACCAACATTATTACCCAATCCCCCTTCCCTACCCAGTTACCAGTAGACTAAATCCCAGTGATATCCAAGCTTGAGCAAATGGTGTATGTGTCCTCATCTGTGTTCATGGACCCAACCCAACTAAGACCCTACCAGGATATAATAGTTTCCTGTAGTGCATTTAGAGTTGATACTCCATATCGGTACAAGCTAGGTGGATTTGTCAGCTGGAGGGTGGTATCATCTGTTTTGGGGTGAATAGCCCACAGCAAAAGTTCCCAATGTAATTCCATCCTCGGCCTGGGCATCCCACATTTTAAGCATGCACTTCCATCTACTTTATCTAGGACAAATATACCCACTCTGCTCTCCACTTGCCAAGGTCCGGGTGCATACAGAATCTCCAATTCATAAAGAACTGCCTTTTTGCTAGGATGGATACGAGGTCTATGAATTTACTATTTGATATGTCAACTTTAACCGCGTCATAAGCCCCAAAAAGCATACGGCATACCTTAGGTTTATTTAAAGTCATGCTTGCCCAACCAACCCAAGATATTTTTTGTAACATCAATCTACTTTACCTAATTAGCCCCATGATCATATCGTATGGCCAAAGGTGGTCCTTTCTTCTTTACATCCAGGGCAGGCAAGTGACAAAATTGGGTACATAACTTGTAATGGGTCAAGTGTGTCTGGTGAATATAATTAAACTGCAAGCACTTCAACTGGGCATTTTGTGTAACTGCGCATATATTTTTTAGAGCACCGACCCATTCAGAGTACATCAAAACCTCCCCATTTCATTCTTAGGGTATCTAGATTGCTCTTATAGGTGGTCCTAATGGCCCAGTACATTGCAGGGATTAAATGCTGTCCGCTCCTCTATGTGAAAAAGATCTGCATCATCGCTTCTGCCTCTGGATCTCCCATATGCCTACGTTCACCCATGTACGCGGTTCCCTCAATGAGGACCTTGATTCCCTGGGCCTCTCTCAGGTGTCTAAAAACCCATACACGTAACTGGAAACATACTGGACCCTATTTTCACCAATCTATAGTGTCCCAACCAATACCCCATTACCACTTACATGGACAGATCATTACATGGTTCTTTTTTGCCTGCCAATTCTATCAAGGATGGATACCTCATGGACCCCACTAACTCCTATTTCGCACCCCCAATCTATAATTTTATATTCTACCTTCTCCACTACACCTTAAAGAAACCACTTTGCCTCCAGTTCTGTTGTATCAATGGCAGTAGTAAATTTAATAGGTGGTTCGCTCATGCCCTCGACATGTAAGAGCTATTGTTCATACTGCAAATCCCTTCTCACACCTCGCCGCCAAGACCTGGAACACCCTTCCACTAAGCCTACGACAGACCCAAGACCTGCTGACCTTCAGGAGGCTACTCAAGACCTGGCTGTTCGACCAGTAGCAGCAACCCCCCCCCCCTCTCCCCAGCGCCTTGAGACCCTCGCGGGTAAGTAGTGCGCTCTACAAATTCTGTGATTGATTGATTGATTCTACGCAATGGTACTCAGATGAGTTTCGAGCTGCGCTACATCATTGTAAAGCATTAGACCGCAAATGGAGAATTTTGTACTCTGTTGAAGATAAAATACCCTATACGTCAGCCATTAAATGCTGTCAGCATCTCATTCCCTAGACTCGATTTTACTTAACTAATAAAAATAAAAAATAATCAATTTTTTTTTACAAATCTTCAACTGCTATGGAAGTTTTTCCTGATAAATCTTTGCCATAGTCAAAAGTTTCATGCAGATAGACAGCAGTAATAACACTGCAAAGCGTTCTAATTGCTCCTCCTCCGCTTCAGTGCCTACTGCTCCATTCTACTCGGCCAGAAACGTTGGGGTCCGTGTTGATCTGCTTTATTCATGGCAAGATGAGTCAACCTTGTCACCACCATCTGCTTCTCCACTCTCAGAATGCTAAGACAATTCTTTTGTTTTCTTTCTCTCTCCCCATTGCACAGGCATTAATTCCTTCTGCCATGATTATGGCAATTCTCCATGCTTGGAATCCCTGCCAAGTACTTCATCAGGTACAAGTGGTACAAAACTGAGGCTCTTTAATATGGAATATTCCTCCTGTCCATCTGAGCAGATGCGAGGTCCTTCCCATGTTGTTGTTATCCTTAGCGCCAGGATGCCCTTTTTTGGGGTCGCAGCCGCACTCTACAAAACGTATAATGTAACATAAGAGTTCAGATCGTCTGAGTGCCACAGGAGCATGCAGATACGTTAGTTGAACATTGCTGCTAATTAAGATCAGTGGCTTGCTGATAATTCCTCTTCCTGGATTTTAACTGCAAAAGCAATTTAAGATTTTTAACTGATATAACCGTTTTAATTTGTTTGCACCATACCTATTGCTCATTTGTTTTGCTGCTCTTCCATGGGCTGGCTGGGTGACAGTCGCTCGGATCTCATTTCCCAAGCCCCACCAGTCACCTGATATTTGACAATCTTACTTCACGCCTCTTTTACAGCCATTTAATGTGAGGGACCCTTGCTAGTTCACCTGTTTGTGGTCCCTTTCGTGGCCAAAAATAGTTATTTAAACGTGGACGCTTGCAGCAGGCACGTCAATGGTGCACCAAAGGCAAGCCCGTCTGCCCTGTTCCGTGCATGGACAGTGCCTAGGACCAAAAGCCTCATATCTCAAGCACCAGAGGTTAGTAGAGACAACATACTCTCTCTGCAGTACTCTCTTTTGTGTTATTCTGCTATTTGTGGGTTGTGTTTAAAGATCTCCAATTTCTGAACACACACAATAGGTGCAAGAAGAAAGGTCAACGGTGCCCTGATAGATTATAATGCCTAAAGAGGATGCATTTTAATCTAACTTCTGCCCTTATTAATGCTCGTTCACTTGTTAAGCAGAGTGTGGAAAATTGCGATCTTATTCTGGGATTTGACCTAGATTGTCTCTCTATTATTACAGAGCCTTGGCTACGAGATGACTATGCCAGAGATAGAACAGGCTACTCCAGTGGGCTACACATTAAACAACAAGACTGCCCAGATAAAAGAAGAGATGGTATTCCATGCATATTTAAAGAACACTTTAAGATTCGAAATTACAATAGTCACCCCATCGAGGATGCTGAATACCTGGCTATCGCGATTATGCCATCTGACTATATTGCAGTCAAATGTAGTGTGACCTATAGAACACCCGGAGTAACTGTTTTACTATCACACTGCAAGAAGCAGTCAGCACCTGCCGCCTCAACACTGACAGAATAATACATTTAGATGATTTTAATTTACACATTGATAATATGTATCATAAGGAAGCTTACGGTTCTAAATCTATAATTTTTTAAACACTGGTGACAAAATTATCAGGGCACACCCTTACCTTCTTGACCTAACCAGGGCATGCCACTAAACTAGACTGATCACAAATTAATTCTATTCTCAATCTTTCATGCTCACACTGCATGAGAAACCAGTGCGCTGTCCCACAGATTAACCAGAGCCTGGCCAAAATTGAAACAGACGACTGGGATTCCCTTTGGCATAGCTCAGCCCCTGTGCCTGATCCCTTAGATCCTGATCACAGGACTCTGAAATGTAATGATTGGATTAGGTTGTCTCTTGACCTCCTAATCCCTGCCAAGCACGTCACAACTAATCAAAGTAAGCCATAAGCCACATGGTACACCAAAGCACTTCATTCGACTAAGCAGATGTATAAGAAACTAGAAAGAACTTGGAGGAAAAATGGGACCCATGAAAGTAGCCAACTTCTTCGAACTCAACTTCTGCACTACATTAAATTGGTCAAAAAGTAAAGCTATTTTCATAATTGAATTTCCAAAGCAAAAATCCTATAAGAGAAGTTTTTGAAATCTATAAAAGCGTGGCTCACCCTCAAGCAGCAATATATCACACACAGATGTGTAATAACATAGCCAACTTTTTCCACAATTAGATTATTAAGTTATTGCACAATGGGTCAGGTAGAATAAAGGTTGAAATCCTCTACAGCAAACAACACTAAGGACTTAATTTAGATCTTGGCTGAGGGGAATACTCCGTCACAAACGTGACGGAGATCCCATCCGCCGGATTACCCTCCCATTGTATCCTATGGAGATCGTAATACGGCGGATGGGATATTCGTCAAGTTTGTGACTGAATATTCCATCCGCCGAGATCTAAATAAGGCGCTAAGTCAGAAGATAGCATCATCCGGCTCCAGGCAACATTAAGTTATTTTCCTCAACAGATGATTTGTAGGTCCTTCATTTAAAAAATAAATAAAAAAAAAAGTAACCAATGCCATTGCCCCTTTGCTTACTGAATTATGTAACTCCTCTCTTCAATCAGGATATTGATGATGTCTAACTGCCAACCTATCTCTCTGCCTCCCCCCTTTGGCAAAATTACTGAGGCAGTAGTTAAATTAACAACTGAGTGGCTTTCTGGAGATAAACCAATTTCTCCATGCAGCACAATCCAGGTTTGTTAGAAATGGGGGTCTCTAGTTGGCAGAGGTAGGTACCTTTGACCAAATAGGGGCCCTTGCTTCTAGTCAGGGTAAGGGGGCTACACTCCTAAAATAACCCCTGCTCACCCCCTTGGTAGCTTGGCACGAGCAGGCAGGCTTATCTCAGAGGCAGTGTGTAAAGCAGTTGTGAACACATACAGTAATACAGTGAAAACACTACAAATGGACACCACACCAGTTTAGAAAAATAAGTAATCTTTATCTGGATTTAACACAAGACCAAACGACAAAAATCCACAATACAGTAAACAAAATATGACTTTCCAATGGTAGAAATAGCTTTGTTCAATGTAGATGGTAAATGCGACACTTTACTCTCAAAGTACCTTGGATGCGTAACGCAAAACAAACAAAAGGGTCGCAGGGAAGGCGATGCATCAGTTCCTTGCTTCGGGGGAGGCGGCGCACCTGTTCCTTACTGCAGCGCAGGGGAGGCGATGCGTCTGTTCGTTACCAGAGAGAAGGCGAAGCGTCTGTTTCTTACTGTGATCCGGTGCGATGCGACAAAATGGCGCCTCGATGCGATGCGACGATCCAGTGCGATGCGACAAAATGGAGTCTTTGATGCGATAACGTGGATGCGATGCGTGCACGCCCGGCGGCCGTGCGGCGAAATCGATGAACTTTGGAGCCGCGACAGCCCCTGCGACACGCTTCTCCAGTGATGCGACGGCGACCTCTGCGGCGGCGGCACGCTTCTCCGGTGATGCAACGCGCTGCGTCGGCGACGCGAACGGCAAACTGCTGCGGCGGCGACACGCTTCTTCGGCGATGCGACGGCAACAGGTGCGGCGGCGACACGCTTCTTCCTCGTTGCGTCGCGCTTCCAGCTCCCAGCGACACGCAGTCTCCAGAGGGCCCAAAACAACAGCAGGCACCTCACTGCAGGTAGAATTCCCAGCAAGGAAATTCAGGGGGAGCTGGTGGTGAAGTCTTTGTGTCCCTGAGACTTCAGAACAGGAGGCAAGCTCAACTTCAAGCCCTTGGAGATCTTCCTCAAGATAGTAAAAGTACACACAAAGTTCCTTTTCTCCTTTCCTTGGCAATGAGTAAACCACTGCAGGCCAACCCCAAACAGCAAACAGCACAGGGGCAGTCTCCTCCTTCAGCGTCCTTGGTTTCTCTCCTTGGCAAAGGGTTCGTCTTGATTCCCAGAAGTGATCTAAAGTTCTGGGGTCTGGGCCCCAATATTTATACTCCAAAATTCTTTGTTCTCTGAAGGCAGAGAGTGTCTGTACCTAGTCAAAACCAGTTCTGTCCTCCCTGGTGCAGCTTCCTGCCAGGAGGTGGAGACAGCCTTGTTGAAAGCAGACCTGGCCCAGGTAGCTGAAAGGAAAACTCCTCCCCCCTACACTCTATTCAATGTGGGCTCTATTCAGCCCAGCCCTGACTCATCAGACTGCTGGAGCCAAGGCCCTCTCCAGCCCCCTGTCACTCACAAACCAGACATGGAATACACAAACCTAGCAGAGGCATACTGGATGGTTAGGCAAGAAAATACCTACTTTCTAAAAGTGGTATTTTCAAACACAGAATGTAAAAATCACCCACACTAAAAGATGTATTTTAACATTCTGAGTTCAGGCATACTAAACTTTATTTTCCTATCTTGTTCCCTGGGTCAGTTGTGATTATAAGATGTTATAATCAAACTGCCCATTCTGGCCTATGGGAACAGATAGCCTTGCAATAGTGAAAAACGAAATTGGCTGTAATTCACTATCAGGACATGCCACACACATCAGGGCATGTCCTACCTTTCACATACAATGCACCCTGCCCACAGGAGTACCTTGGGCCTACCTTAGGGGTGACTAACATGTAGAAAAGGGAAGGTTTAGGGACTGGCAAGTGGGTGCACTTGCCAAGTCGACATGGCAGTCCCAGACTGCACACAGGCTCTGCAATGGCAGGCCTGAGCCACATTTTACAAGCTGCTTCTGTGGGTGGCAGAACCAGTGCTGCAAGCCCACCAGCAGCATTTGATTTACAGGCCCTGGGCACACATGGTGCAGTGTACTAGGGTCTGACAAGTAAATCAAATGGCCAATCATGGAGTCACTAATCCATTACAACAATTTACAATAGGGAGCACTTGCACTTTGGCACTGAATAGCAGTGGCAAAGTGCCCAAAGCATCTAGACCAGCAAAAACACAGCAAAAACATAGGAGGCAACAGCAAAAAAATGGAAGGGAGACCCACGCCAATGGTGCCAGGTCTAACACGTGTCCCCTCCAGCTGAAATGTGGGAAGAACTACCCACCCTCTTGGGAGTTCTCTTCACTAAGGCGGAAAAATCTGGACAGACCATCAGCATTGGCGTGCTCTGTACCAGGGCGGTGTTCCACCATGAAGTCCATCCCCTGTAGGGAAATGGACCACCTCCACAGCTTTGGATTCTCACCGCTCATCTGCATCAACCATCTGAGGAACCTGTGGTCTGTCTAAACCCGGAAGTGAGTCCCAAACAAGTATGGTCTCAACTTCTTGTGCCCAGACCACAGCAAATGCCTCACGCTCAATTGCACTCCACCTCTGTTCCGGTGGAAGTAACCTCCTACTGATGGAGTCTACAGGTTGGTCTAGGCCCTCCTCATTCATCTGTGAAAGTACAGCCCCCACACCATGCTCTGAAGCGTCTGTCTGCACAATTAATTCCTTTGAGAAGTTGGACGCCTGAAGCACGGGCGCCGTGCACATGGCAGTCTTCAGGGCATCAAAAGCTTTCTGTCAGGTGTCAGTCCAGTTCACTTTCTTGGGCTGCTTCCTGGAAGTCAGCTCTGTCAAGGGTGCAACAATGCTGCCATACCCCTTGACAAACCTCCTGTAGTACCCAGTGAGTCCTAAAAAGGCTCTCACCTCTGTCTGGGTCTTGGGGGGTTCCCAAGCCAGGATGGTATCAATCTTGGGCTGTAGGGGCGCCACCTGGCCGCTCCCAACCTGGTGTCCCAAGTACACCACAGAACCCTGCCCGATCTGGCACTTACTCGCCTTGATCGTGAGGCCTGCCCTCCGCAGCGCCATCAACACTTCCCAGAGGTGGCGCAGATGTTCCTCACAACTGGCGCTGAACACTGCAATGTCATCCAGGTAGGCAGCACTGAAATCTTCCAGTCGAGCCAACACCTGGTTGACCAACTTCTGAAAGGTGGCAGGGGCATTCTTCATCCCAAAGGGCATACCCAGAATTGGTAGTGCCCATCTGGTGTGGAGAATGCTGACCTCTCTTTTGCCCCATCAGTTAAGGCGATCTGCCAGTACCCAGACGTTAAATCAAACGTGCTGAGGTACCGAGCAGCTCCTAACCGATCAATGAGCTCATCAGCTCTGGGGATGGGGTGCGCGTCAGTCCTGGTGACTGAATTGAGTCCTCGGTAGTCCACACAGAACCGGAGTTCGGGTGTGGCACCAGGCGCGGCAGCCTTTGGGACCAAGACCACTGGGCTGGCCCAAGGGCTGTTAGAGGACTCAATCACCCCTAACACAAACATCTTGGAGACCTCCTCCTTGATGCAAGCTCTCACCCTGTCAGTCACTCTGTAAGTTTTGTGCTTTACAGGAGGACTGTCCCCAGTGTCCACATCATGGACGCACCACTCAGTGACACCGGGAGTCAGGGAGAACAGATCAGGAAACTGTCCCAACAGTTGGCGACAGTCATCCTGCTGCTCAGGGGTCAGGGCGGAAGAGAGGTTCACACCGTCCACTGACCCATCTTGCTCTGTTGCAGACAGGAGGTCAGGAAGAGACTCAGTCTCCTCCTCCTCCATTCCATCATCTGTTGCTAGGAGCATGCCCACTTCGGACCTCTCCAAGTGGGGCTTCAGGCGGTTTACATGCAGGACCCGCAAAGGGTTCCTAGGAGACCGCAAGCCCACCAAGTAGGTGACTTCACTCTTGCGCTCCAGCACCTCAAATGGTCCGGTCCATTTATCCTGGAGCGCACAAGGCTCCACGGGGGCCATGACCCACACTTTCTGGCCAGGCTGAAACGCGATCAGAGTGGCATTCTGATCGTACCACCGTTTCATCTCCTCCTGGCTGGCTTCCAGATTCGCCTGAGCGAGTTGCCTGAAACGCCTAGTTTGGTTTCTGAAGGCCAGCATGTACCTATATACATCCTGGGGAGGTTTACTGGGAGCTTTCTCCCAGCCTTCTTTTACCAAACTCAGAGGTCCTCTTACAGGGTGGCCATACAGCAGTTCAAAGGGGCTGAACCCTAAGGACTTCTGTGGCACCTCTCTGTAAGCAAACAGAAGGCATGGCAAGAGGACGTCTCACTTACGCCTCATAGGTTCCTCAAGACCCATAATCATGCCTTTGAGGGTCCGGTTGAATCTCTCAACCAGCCCATTACCTTGGGGGTGGTAAGGAGTGGTGAACTTGTAGGTTACACCACACTCCTGCCACAGGGACTTCATATACTTGGATATAAAGTTGGTACCACGGTCTGACACCACCTCTCTGGGGAACCCCACACGGGAGAAAATCCCCATCAATGCACGTCCCACCACGGGGGCCGTCACAGTCCTGAGAGGGATGGCTTCCGGGTACCGGGTGGCATGGTCCACCAAGACCAGGATGAACCTGTTGCCCATGGCTGTCTTGGGATCCAGAGGCCCCACAATGTCAATGCCCACCCTTTCAAAGGGGGTGCTGACCACAGGGAAAAGCTGGAGAGGAGCCTTGTGCTTCCTCCCACTTTTACCACTTGCCTGGCAAGTCTGACAGGTCCTGCAATGAGTATCTGAACTCTTGTGCATTTGGGGCCAATAAAAGTGGGTGACAAGCCTTTCAAAGGTCTTGTCCTGCCCCAAATGTCCTGCTAAAGGTACATCATGAGCCAGACCCAGTAGGAAGGCTCTGAAGCGCTGGGGTACCACCAGCACACGGGCTGACCCAGGCTCAGCAACCTTAGGCTCGCTATACAGGAGACCATTCTCCCAGTAGATCCAATGTGATCCAGACTGATCTCCTGCTGCCTGGTTTGTGGCCTGTTGCCGCAAACCCACAAGAGAAGGGCACTTCTTCTGCTCCTCGCAGAACTCTTCCCTGGAGGGTCCTCCTTCCTGCTGCCAATGGGTCAGCTCAGGCAGGCCCCCCAGTTCAGCTACTTGTTCCCCTGTAGGTTCCAGGGCATCCCCCTCAAGGTCTGCCTCCTCCTGGACCTTGGGAACTTCGGGGGCTGGTTTCCCGCGCCCCCTGCCTCTTCTGTTTAAGGCAGGCACCTGGGCCACTCTTTCAGGCTCCAGGTCCTCTTGAATACCCTTACTGGCTGCCATGGACCGAGTGGTCACACACGCCCACTCAGGCAAATCCAACATCTCCAAATGAGCACTTCGCTCCACCTTAGCCCAAGGGGAGCTCTCCAAATCATTGCCTAGCAGACAGACAACAGGCATGGATGGCCTCACAGCTACTTGAAGGGTACCTGAGACCCCCCCCCACTCAAAGGGAACCTGGGCCACCTTACAGTGGCTCTCTGAGTTGTCAGCGGCAACTACAGGGTAAAATGCATGGGGGATCACCTGCTCTTCAGACACCAGCCGACAACTGACAGCTGTCACACTGGCTCCGGTGTCTCTCAGAGCCTCCACCCTATGGCCATTGAGGGTCAAGACTGATTTGCATATGGCTGGGTCCAAACTGGGGTGGTGTGGTGAATCAAAAGAATGATGGATTTAACCCAGATCTTTGTGACTGGGGGTGAATGTTTGCATTGTCCAGCATTCCGTCCATCAATTGTTTCTTTTGCATTTGTCGCCCTAAGTGGGAAGGGTATGCCCAGACGTGGGTCCCGTGCTCACTACACCACTGGATTCAAACTAGCCTGGCTGAAGAAGGGTGATTCCCTGAAACCGGTCCCAGGATGCTTGTTTCCGGTCCAGGGAGGACCTGGCTTGGCAGTTCGGGCTGGACTGTTCCCACAAGGAACAGGGTCAAGACTGATTTGCATATGGCTGGGTCCAAACTGGGGTGGTGTGGTGAGCAAAAGAATGATGGATTTAACCCAGATCTTTGTGACTGGGGGTGAATGTTTGCATTGTCCAGCATTCCGTCCATCAATTGTTTCTTTTGCATTTGTCGCCCTAAGTGGGAAGGGTATGCCCAGACGTGGGTCCCGTGCTCACTACACCACTGGATTCAAACTAGCCTGGCTGAAGAAGGGTGATTCCCTGAAACCGGTCCCAGGATGCTTGTTTCCGGTCCAGGGAGGACCTGGCTTGGCAGTTCGGGCTGGACTGTTCCCACAAGGAACAGGGTCAAGACTGATTTGCATATGGCTGGGTCCAAACTGGGGTGGTGTGGTGAGCAAAAGAATGATGGATTTAACCCAGATCTTTGTGACTGGGGGTGAATGTTTGCATTGTCCAGCATTCCGTCCATCAATTGTTTCTTTTGCATTTGTCGCCCTAAGTGGGAAGGGTATGCCCAGACGTGGGTCCCGTGCTCACTACACCACTGGATTCAAACTAGCCTGGCTGAAGAAGGGTGATTCCCTGAAACCGGTCCCAGGATGCTAGTTTCCGGTCCAGGGAGGACCTGGCTTGGCAGTTCGGGCTGGACTGTTCCCACAAGGAACAGGGTCAAGACTGATTTGCATATGGCTGGGTCCAAACTGGGGTGGTGTGGTGAGCAAAAGAATGATGGATTTAACCCAGATCTTTGTGACTGGGGGTGAATGTTTGCATTGTCCAGCATTCCGTCCATCAATTGTTTCTTTTGCATTTGTCGCCCTAAGTGGGAAGGGTATGCCCAGACGTGGGTCCCGTGCTCACTACACCACTGGATTCAAACTAGCCTGGCTGAAGGGTGATTCCCTGAAACCGGTCCCAGGATGCTTGTTTCCGGTCCAGGGAGGACCTGGCTTGGCAGTTCGGGCTGGACTGTTCCCACAAGGAACAGGGTCAAGACTGATTTGCATATGGCTGGGTCCAAACTGGGGTGGTGTGGTGAGCAAAAGAATGAAGGATTTAACCCAGATCTTTGTGACTGGGGGTGAATGTTTGCATTGTCCAGCATTCCGTCCATCAATTGTTTCTTTTGCATTTGTCGCCCTAAGTGGGAAGGGTATGCCCAGACGTGGGTCCCGTGCTCACTACACCACTGGATTCAAACTAGCCTGGCTGAAGAAGGGTGATTCCCTGAAACCGGTCCCAGGATGCTTGTTTCCGGTCCAGGGAGGACCTGGCTTGGCAGTTCGGGCTGGACTGTTCCCACAAGGAACAGGGTCAAGACTGATTTGCATATGGCTGGGTCCAAACTGGGGTGGTGTGGTGAGCAAAAGAATGATGGATTTAACCCAGATCTTTGTGACTGGGGGTGAATGTTTGCATTGTCCAGCATTCCGTCCATCAATTGTTTCTTTTGCATTTGTCGCCCTAAGTGGGAAGGGTATGCCCAGACGTGGGTCCCGTGCTCACTACACCACTGGATTCAAACTAGCCTGGCTGAAGAAGGGTGATTTCCTGAAACCGGTCCCAGGATGCTTGTTTCCGGTCCAGGGAGGACCTGGCTTGGCAGTTCGGGCTGGACTGTTCCCACAAGGAACAGGGTCAAGACTGATTTGCATATGGCTGGGTCCAAACTGGGGTGGTGTGGTGAGCAAAAGAATGATGGATTTAACCCAGATCTTTGTGACTGGGGGTGAATGTTTGCATTGTCCAGCATTCCGTCCATCAATTGTTTCTTTTGCATTTGTCGCCCTAAGTGGGAAGGGTATGCCCAGACGTGGGTCCCGTGCTCACTACACCACTGGATTCAAACTAGCCTGGCTGAAGAAGGGTGATTCCCTGAAACCGGTCCCAGGATGCTTGTTTCCGGTCCAGGGAGGACCTGGCTTGGCAGTTCGGGCTGGACTGTTCCCACAAGGAACAGGGTCAAGACTGATTTGCATATGGCTGGGTCCAAACTGGGGTGGTGTGGTGAGCAAAAGAATGATGGATTTAACCCAGATCTTTGTGACTGGGGGTGAATGTTTGCATTGTCCAGCATTCCGTCCATCAATTGTTTCTTTTGCATTTGTCGCCCTAAGTGGGAAGGGTATGCCTAGACGTGGGTCCCGTGCTCACTACACCACTGGATTCAAACTAGCCTGGCTGAAGAAGGGTGATTCCCTGAAACCGGTCCCAGGATGCTTGTTTCCGGTCCAGGGAGGACCTGGCTTGGCAGTTCGGGCTGGACTGTTCCCACAAGGAACAGGGTCAAGACTGATTTGCATATGGCTGGGTCCAAACTGTGGTGGTGTGGTGAGCAAAAGAATGATGGATTTAACCCAGATCTTTGTGACTGGGGGTGAATGTTTGCATTGTCCAGCATTCCGTCCATCAATTGTTTCTTTTGCATTTGTCGCCCTAAGTGGGAAGGGTATGCCCAGACGTGGGTCCCGTGCTCACTACACCACTGGATTCAAACTAGCCTGGCTGAAGAAGGGTGATTCCCTGAAACCGGTCCCAGGATGCTTGTTTCCGGTCCAGGGAGGACCTGGCTTGGCAGTTCGGGCTGGACTGTTCCCACAAGGAACAGGGTCAAGACTGATTTGCATATGGCTGGGTCCAAACTGGGGTGGTGTGGTGAGCAAAAGAATGATGGATTTAACCCAGATCTTTGTGACTGGGGGTGAATGTTTGCATTGTCCAGCATTCCGTCCATCAATTGTTTCTTTTGCATTTGTCGCCCTAAGTGGGAAGGGTATGCCCAGACGTGGGTCCCGTGCTCACTACACCACTGGATTCAAACTAGCCTGGCTGAAGAAGGGCGATTCCCTGAAACCGGTCCCAGGATGCTTGTTTCCGGTCCAGGGAGGACCTGGCTTGGCAGTTCGGGCTGGACTGTTCCCACAAGGAACAGGGTCAAGACTGATTTGTATATGGCTGGGTCCAAACTGGGGTTGATGTGGTCAGCAAAAGAATGATGGATTTAACCCAGATCTTTGTGACTGGGGGTGAATGTTTGCATTGTCCAGCATTCCGTCCATCAATTGTTTCTTTTGCATTTGTCGCCCTAAGTGGGAAGGGTATGCCCAGACGTGGGTCCCGTGCTCACTACACCACTGGATTCAAACTAGCCTGGCTGAAGAAGGGTGATTCCCTGAAACCGGTCCCAGGATGCTGGTTTCCGGTCCAGGGAGGACCTGGCTTGGCAGTTCGGGCTGGACTGTTCCCACAAGGAACAGGGTCAAGACTGATTTGCATATGGCTGGGTCCAAACTGGGGTGGTGTGGTGTGGTGAGCAAAAGAATGATGGATTTAACCCAGATCTTTGTGACTGGGGGTGAATGTTTGCATTGTCCAGCATTCCGTCCATCAATTGTTTCTTTTGCATTTGTCGCCCTAAGTGGGAAGGGTATGCCCAGATGTGGGTCCCGTGCTCACTACACCACTGGATTCAAACTAGCCTGGCTGAAGAAGGGTGATTCCCTGAAACCGGTCCCAGGATGCTTGTTTCCGGTCCAGGAAGGACCTGGCTTGGCAGTTCGGGCTGGACTGTTCCCACAAGGAACAGGGTCAAGACTGATTTGCATATGGCTGGGTCCAAACTGGGGTGGTGTGGTGAGCAAAAGAATGATGGATTTAACCCAGATCTTTGTGACTGGGGGTGAATGTTTGCATTGTCCAGCATTCCGTCCATCAATTGTTTCTTTTGCATTTGTCGCCCTAAGTGGGAAGGGTATGCCCAGACGTGGGTCCCGTGCTCACTACACCACTGGATTCAAACTAGCCTGGCTGAAGAAGGGTGATTTCCTGAAACCGGTCCCAGGATGCTTGTTTCCGGTCCAGGGAGGACCTGGCTTGGCAGTTCGGGCTGGACTGTTCCCACAAGGAACAGGGTCAAGACTGATTTGCATATGGCTGGGTCCAAACTGGGGTGGTGTGGTGAGCAAAAGAATGATGGATTTAACCCAGATCTTTGTGACGGGGTGAATGTTTGCATTGTCCAGCATTCCGTCCATCAATTGTTTCTTTTGCATTTGTCGCCCTAAGTGGGAAGGGTATGCCCAGACGTGTGTCCCGTGCTCACTACACCACTGGATTCAAACTAGCCTGGCTGAAGAAGGGTGATTCCCTGAAACCGGTCCCAGGATGCTTGTTTCCGGTCCAGGGAGGACCTGGCTTGGCAGTTCGGGCTGGACCGTTCCCACAAGGAACAGGGTCAAGACTGATTTGCATATGGCTGGGTCCAAACTGGGGTGGTGTGGTGAGCAAAAGAATGATGGATTTAACCCAGATCTTTGTGACTGGGGGTGAATGTTTGCATTGTCCAGCATTCCGTCCATCAATTGTTTCTTTTGCATTGATGGTCACCCACTGCATGTATTTCTTAGTGTTATCAGGCAGTTGAGTCCTTGGGACCATCTCACTGTCTCCTAAAGAGACCAGGGACATCTCTGCGGGACTCCACCCACCTTAGGCACCCATCTCCTCTCCCAGGGCTACACTAGCCATCTGACTGGGCGGTGCACCAGTGGGTGCTGTTTTACCTTTGTTGGGGCACGGAGGCTCCCAGAAGAAGTGGCCCACCTGACCACAACAAAAACATCTCTTGGGACCCTTCTGAACAGGCTTATCTGTCGGGGCCCCTGACTTCTTCTCAGGGGGAGGCTGGGAACCCTTCCCTTGGTTCCCTTGGGGATTACTTTGGGGCCCTTTCTGGAACTCCCTCTGTTTACCTTTGCCCCCCTCACTCTTCTGCTGGGGACCCTGCCCACCTTTGGCGGAGTCTCCCACATGACCCTTGTGGACCCGGGTACTAACCCAGCGGTCCGCCTCCTCAGCAAGCTTCCTAGGGATAGTCAGCTTACTATCAATCAGGTGCTGGCGTAGGTCTGGAAAACAATTACTGGACAAATGCTCCCATGCAATCAAATTATAGAGCCCTTCAAAATCATTTACTTTGCTACCCTTCACCCAACCATCCAATGCTCTGCCAAAAAAAGACACATATTCTACCCAGGTACTTGACTCCAGTTTCTTACAATTCCTAAACCTTTGTCTATAAAGCTCTGGGGTCAACCCATACCTGGTCATTAAGGCTTCCTTCATGTGGACATAGGAATTCTGATCCTCAGAGGGCAAGTCTAACAAGGTGTCCCGCCCATCACTGAGAAACCGCACCCACAACCCCGCTCCCCAATTCTTCTCAGGGACCCGGTGGGAGGTCATAGCTACCTCATAGGCTTTGAACCATTGCCCAATATCTTCATTCTTGTGGAACTCCTTAATGACATCTTTGGGGATGAATACTCTGGTTTCCACAGGCACTGATAGTGTGCTGCCACCAGAGGGAGTAATTTCTAAACTCTTGGCTTTCAATTCCAGCTCCCTCAACATCCTCTCATGCTCCAAATGCATTTTCTTCTCTTCCAAGGCTAACTTCTTATTCTCTAACTCCATCTGCCCACCCAGCTTGAGCTTGGCTAGCTCCAACTTATGCATCCTATCCCTCTCCCTGTCCTCCAGCTCTTCTGGGGACAGGCCCTTTGAAGAAACACTGCTGCCTGCCCTGGAAGGTGCTTTCTCCCCGGTCAGGCCCAATGGCCCATCCAGCTGCCCATCTGTATTCTCTGCCTCATCCCTAGGCTCTTCAGGATGCTCAGTAGCATTTCTAGATTCCAACCAGGCCCTCAGCGCCTTTTGGAACTCTACCTTCTTGGTGAGGCCTTTCACAGGGATTTTCAATCTTTTACAGAAGGTTTTAAGCTGTGGCACAGGGTAGGTATCAACCCTATCTTCTTCAAATAGTAGATCCAAAGATGCGTTGGATGCTGCTTTGGTCATGGTGGCAAGAATTGGCAGTTCTTAGCAAAAATAGAAGTCCCAAGGAAAAAATTCTACCAAAATGTATGTGGTCGCGTTATGGTCTGCACTCACTAGTGGTGTACACCAATCACTGTATATGAGTCACAAATGCAAGTCCAAATCCTCACCGCCCGCCACCAATGTTAGAAATGGGGGTCTCTAGTTGGCAGAGGTAGGTACTTTTGACCAAATAGGGGCCCTTGCTTCTAGTCAGGGTAAGGAGGCTACACTCTTAAAATAACCCCTGCTCACCCCCTTGGTAGCTTAGCACGAGCAGGCAGGCTTATCTCAGAGGCAGTGTGTAAAGCAGTTGTGAACACATACAGTAATACAGTGAAAACACTACAAATGGACACCACACCAGCTTAGAAAAATAAGTAATCTTTATCTGGACTTAACACAAGACCAAACAACAAAAATCCACAATACAGTAAACAAAATATGACTTTCCAATGGTAGAAATAGCTTAGTTCAATGTAGATGGTAAATGTGACACTTTACTCTCAAAGTACCTTGGATGCGTAACGCAAAACAAACAAAAGGGTCGCAGGGAAGGCGATGTGTCAGTTCCTTGCTTCGGGGGAGGCGGCGCACCTGTTCCTTACTGCAGCGCAGGGGAGGCGATGCGTCTGTTCGTTACCGGAGAGGAGGTGAAGCATCTGTTTCTTACTGTAATCCGGTGCGATGCGACAAAATGGCGCCTCGATGCGATGCGACGATCCGGTGCGATGCGACAAAATGGCGTCTTTGATGCGATAACGTTGATGCGATGCGTGCACGACCAGCGGCCGTGTGGCGAAATCGATGAACTTTGGAGCCGCGACAGGCCCTGCGACACGCTTCTCCGGTGATGCGACGGCGACCTCTGCGGCGGCGGCACGCTTCTCCGGTGATGCGACGCGCTGCGTCGGCGGCGCGAACGGCAAACTGCTGCGGCGGCGACACGCTTCTTCGGCGATGCGACGGCAACAGCTGCGGCAGCGACGCGCTTCTTCCTCGTTGCGTCGCGCTTCCAGCTCCCAGCGACACGCAGTCACCAGAGGGCCCAAAACAACAGCAGGCACCTCACTGCAGGTAGAATTCCCAGCAAGGAAATTCAGGGGGAGCGGGTGGTGAAGTCTTTGTGTCCCTGAGACTTCAGAACAGGAGGCAAGCTCAACTTCAAGCCCTTGGAGATCTTCCTCAAGATAGTAAAAGTACACACAAAGTTCCTTTTCTCCTTTCCTTGGCAATGAGTAAACCACTGCAGGCCAACCCCAAACAGCAAACAGCACGGGGGCAGTCTCCTCCTTCAGCGTCCTTGGTTTCTCTCCTTGGCAAAGGGTTTGTCTTGATTCCCAGAAGTGATCTAAAGTGCTGGGGTCTAGGCCCCAATATTTATACTCCAAAATCCTTTGTTCTCTGAAGGCAGAGAGTGTCTGTACCTAGTCAAAACCAGTTCTGTCCTCCCTGGTGCAGCTTCCTGGCAGGAGGTGGAGACAGCCTTGATGAAAGCAGACCTGGCCCAGGTAGCTGAAAGGAAAACTCCTCCCCCTACTCTCTATTCAATGTGGGCTCTATTCAGCCCAGCCCTGACCCATCAGACTGCTGGAGCCAAGGCCCTCTCCAGCCCCCTGTCACTCACAAACTAGACATGGAATACACAAACCTATCAGAGGCATACTGGATGGTTAGGCAAGAAAATACCTACTTTCTAAAAGTGGTATTTTCAAAAACAGAATGTAAAAATCACCCACACTAAAAGATGTATTTTAACATTCTGAGTTCAGGCATACTAAACTTTATTTTCCTATCTTGTTCCCTGGGTCAGTTGTGATTATAAGATGTTATAATCAAACTGCCCATTCAGGCCTATGGGAACAGATAGCCTTGCAATAGTGAAAAACAAAATTGGCTGTAATTCACTATCAGGACATGCCACACACATCAGGGCATGTCCTACCTTTCACATACAATGCACCCTGCCCACAGGAGTACCTTGGGCCTACCTTAGGGGTGACTAACATGTAGAAAAGGGAAGGTTTAGGGACTGGCAAGTGGGTGCACTTGCCAAGTCGACATGGCAGTCCCAGACTGCACACAGGCTCTGCAATGGCAGGCCTGAGCCACATTTTACAAGCTGCTTCTGTGGGTGGCAGAACCAGTGCTGCAAGCCCACCAGCAGCATTTGATTTACAGGCCCTGGGCACACATGGTGCACTGTACTAGGGTCTGACAAGTAAATCAAATGGCCAATCATGGAGTCACTAATCCATTACAACAATTTACAATAGGGAGCACTTGCACTTTGGCACTGAATAGCAGTGGCAAAGTGCCCAAAGCATCTAGACCAGCAAAAACACAGCAAAAACATAGGAGGCAACAGCAAAAAAATGGAAGGGAGACCCACGCCAATGGTGCCAGGTCTAACAAGGTTCAGAAAGGGCTTCAGGACAGAAATAGTGCTTGCCAAAGCTACCAAAGACATCTGCTCCATCATGCATAACGGAGGGACAGCAGCCTTGGAACTGCTCAACCTATCAGCTGCTTTTGATACCATCTTCGAGAGCATACATTTACATTGGTTAGCTGATTTGGGTGTAAAATCTACAGCAATTGTTTGCATCTTTCTTATCTGAGTGTACACAAACAATCTAGGTAATTATAGACCTTCAGCGAAATCAACCATTGCAAGTGTGGCACAAGGTTTGGCTCTTAGCCAATTCCTTGTTTAACTTTTATGTGGTTCCCCTAGCAAGACTTGATTCTTCTGGCAATTCTTTTTTATACACACTGAGGACACTCAGTTTATACTAAGACTAGTTGGAGGCTCAGTTTTCTTCTCAACAATTCTCCGCTTGTCTTGCAGAAGTCATTGAGTGGATGAAACACAACTCTCTCACATTGAATGGGGATAAAACTGAAGTACCTATCTTTGGAAAACCCTCCTTAATGTTCCGGTATTGGGTCCAACTCCAGTCCCTGTGCAGCAGGCCAGAAATCACCTTTGATTCACACCTGGCTTTAGGATAGGATAGGATATAGTTTTGTAGAGCGCTCGAATGCCGAGGCGTCTTGGTGCTAAGAGGTGAGATAGGGAGATCGTAGCGGCTATAACTGATTTTTAAAGAGGTGGAAACAGCCATATTTTTAGTGCCTTCCTGAAAAGAAGCCTATTGGACATTAATCTCATTGAGATAGGCAGCTGATTCCACAATTTGGCTGCACAATGAGACAGACTCCTGCCTCCCCATCTGGCTTTACGAATTTTAGAAATACAAATGAAACCTGCGTCAGTGGATCTAAGGTTTCTGGTGGGGATATACCAGGAGGAGAGATTCCGGAAATCGGCAGCCCCTCCGCCGAATAGTGCCTTATGGACCAAGCATAGGGCTTTAAACTCCGTCCTTTGCTGGATCGGGAGCCAATGCAATGGCCTAATAGCAGCAGAAGTGGAATGCCCTCTAGGGATGTTTAACAATAGCCGAGCAGCAGCGTTTTGTATTGATTGTAATTTTAACCTCTGGGCTTTATCAATGCCTATAAAAAGCGCATTGCAATAATCTAGCCGCGAGAGGATGAGGGCAACTACTACTGATTTCTTCAGATCTTGGAGAATAAAAGGAAATATCTTTCTAAGAAGCTTCAATACGAAGTAGCAGGAAGAAGTTACACTATTGATCTGGCCCACAAAGTTAAGCTGGTCATCAAAAATAACCCCAAGGTTCTTAACTTTGTTAGACGGAACAGGACATTGACCTGCCTCTGTCGGCCACCATGTTGAGTTCCATATGGATGGCCCATTGCCAAACTCCATCACCTCGGTCTTATCGGTATTGATCTTGAGATAGTTACGACTCATCCATCTCATGATATGAGTCAGACAGGCATGGAAATTGACAGCAGTGGCCTCAGACTGTTTGGATACAGAGATGACAATCTGTGAATCGTCTGCATAAGAGACCAGCGAAAAACCATACTCTCTGATAAGTGCAGCAAGTGGAGCGATGTATACATTGAACAGTGTGGGTGACCGTGCAGATCCCTGCGGCACTCCACACGGTATGCAGAACAATTCAGATTGCAAATTTTCCCAATGTATACTCTGCTGCCTAGAAGCCAGAAATGAAGAAAGAAGGGACAGAGCCAATTCCCCAATCCCCACCGCCCTCAGCCGCCTTACTAACACCGTGTGATTCACAGTGTCAAATGCTGCCGAGAGGTCTAGGAGAATGAGGATGGCTCTGCCCCCTCCATCCACCTGTCTGCGAATTTCCTCCATTGCCATGATCAAGGCGGTCTCGGTCGAGTGACATGACCTGAAGCCATGCTGACTAGAGTCAAGCTGATTGTTGGTATCTAGATATTGCATAAGCTCCTGATTTACCGCCCTTTCGAGGATTTTAGCTGTAACTGGCAGACAGGAGATGGGTCGATAGTTCTTCACTTCCGTAGGATCTAGAGTAGGTTTTTTCAAAATTGGTCTTATGCAGGCTGTTTTCCAAACCGACGGGTATATCCCCGACTCAAGCACTTGGTTTAAGAGAGGGGTTAGATATGAACTGATCATCCCGGAAGCCAGGTGCAAGACCATTGGTGGACATGGGTCTTTCGGGGATCCAGATTTAGTAGAAAGTAAAATTTTATTCACCTCTATTGAGGTGAGGGTGCTAAAACTAGTTATTTGGCACTGAGGTGCTATGTCCTCCAGTACTAAGTCAGGGTCATTTCCCGCGGACTTCATATTATTGTGGAGATCATCATATATTAGTTGCACCTTGGCCTGAAAACAAATTCGCCATTTTATTGCAAAAGGCTTGGTCTGGTTTATATAGACTGACCTGTTGGGGTTGAGATAGCACTCGGACGGTTTTAAAAAGCTCCTTAGAGGAGTTCTTAGCCGCCTCAATTCTTGCAGTATAGTATGTATTTTTAGCTTTTATAATAGCCTCTTTATAAGATTGGAGTGCTATGTTGTATGCAGCCTTATGTTCTGTGCTATAGTCCGCCCTCCAGATGCGCTCAACTCTTTCATACCACACATATACTTACAGCCAAGTGTATGTGTCTCCTGAGCATCATGCGGTAGATTCTCCCCTTTCTTATTGCATTTTCTAGAATTACAGTGGCCCAGACCATGATACTTTCTAGGCTGGATGACTAACTCTCCACTTGTTGGTATTGCAAAGTACCTGAGTCACAGATTTCAGGTAGTTCAAAATGTGGCTCCTTGAAATGAATTGTAAATAGTCAATCTCCAACCATGTTTGTCAGCTTCATTGTCTCTCCATTGCTTACAGGAGCCTCTTTAAGGCACTTTGTCTATGCTACAAAGGCCTTTATGACACAATAAGGTAGATGTCTTCTTTTTGTCCGCTACTTACCCTCTTGGACCCTGCTGTCTACATCTCAATATCTGCTCTGAATCCCAATATAAAAAGCACAGAACAGGAGGAAGATCCCTAGCAGTAATTACCACCAAGGCATAGAATGCCATCCCCGTCTCTGGAAGATCCCAAAACATCTTTCTAAGTTTTTGCAAATAGTTGAAAACCTTTCCAGTTGATCTGACTCTATAGTGCTTTACTACCCACCTCATCTTCTCTGTTTCCCTCTGATTGAGTGTGTATATAAAAGCGCCTGGATACTTCTTGTTTAGGTTTATGTTGCGCTACAGAAATGTCATTCATTCATAACATACCCTTGATACAAAAAAACGCTTTAGGAAGGCAGCATTGGTGGAAGTAGGGAGTCCGAATAAATAGGGGACACAAAATTAAATAAAAATCTTTCTTCCCAAGACAAAACGTCACAGAACGACATTTCAACAAACGTATTTAAAATATTTTAAACAGTTTTACCAGAACTGATCCAAATTTCACTGTTAGCCAAAAGACTGAAGGCCCACCACATATAACATCATTAAAGTGTTCAACATTAGTGTCTCAAAAAGACCAGGGCTTAAACAGCAAAATAGATCAATGATTATGAATATTGACAATAGCATCATTAAAGTGCATTCATAATAGGTAATAAGAATACCTCGCTGTTTTACTAGCAATCCTGTCTCGTAACAACACTGATAAGGTAAGAAACCTTGCTTTCACATAAAAATTCATCACAAAGCAATAAAGGGCATCAACAATAAAGGGTAATCAAGTACGATACAATACAGTGCACTGGCTGTAAACTTTAGATGAATTACCTTGCTTCTAATGGTACTGCAAATCAAAAAGAACAAAAAAACATAGCAACAATGACAAATATTCGAGGCAATTACTAGCAGCATATCAAAAACAGAAAGAGAAAATCATGTCCCATGTTACGTAGCTGTTCTCTCAGCCTAAATCCTTATTTATCTGGCGGAGATAGTCATAACGACAATTTACAACTAGTGGGCTAAGATTAAATCAAATTAATGATCAACCTAAGGCAAAGACGCATTCAACCACAATCATTTCTTAAGAGACAACTTTAAAAATTGGCTGATTGACCGATAAACTAAGTTTAGCTAGGTGATCCAGTCCAGACTCCCATTTTTCAGGACGGGGCTAGGAATTTCTTTACTTTCTTTCAGTAGAAAGAGAGTCAAGTAAAGTGTGGATCATGGAATGCTTGGTTTTTAAATTGAATGGACAAATGCCTTTTGTTAGTAATTACAAGGTGATAGGTCTCAAAACATCAAGAAAACCCCATACCAATTTGTAATGTAAAAACCACAGCCAGATCCATGTCGAGGTTAGACTCAGTGAAGGCAAAATTGCAGCTAACTTAACCACTTTGTGCCTAAGAATGGCATACCTAGCTAAAAACAACAATTTACCCTTATTTGTATTAAGCTCCAATTGGTAGAAATATTGAAGTTCCAAACTTCAAGATGACATTCTAAGCGAATAGCTTCAACGATTGTTTGAGGAATTCACTGCAAGGGGGGCAGTGCAAACAATACTGCTCCATATAGGGTTTGAGTTGATAATTTACCAGATACTGTCCCCAAGAGCGGTTCAAGCTAGTAACTTCCATACATGGCATCGAACCTTCTCCTTCTCATGGCATTAACTGTGCCCATTAGGGAGCTTCTCAAAAAAGAGAAATCTGTAAATCAGTTCAACTTAGAATTGAAATGTAGTCTCAAATATTTATAGGACTAGACCTGGTCCAGTACCACAGAATTTAGTCAGCTTTGCTGAGAAAATCAATGGGCCCAATTACGATGGCGGTGGGCCCGCCACCGACAGCCCGTCGGTGGCGGTCCCACCGCCATTGCAAACAAGTTTTCCGCCCACCACATTTGGATGGCGGGTGGGTGTGTGGCAGTCGGAAAGACCGACCACCACGGATCCGAAAGGCTCAAGGAGCTTGTCAGTCCATCGGAGGCGGAGTAATGCCTACAATGGTGGCAGTGCCTACCAGGCACCGCCGTAGGCATTACGATGTTCCTTTCCGCCAGCCCATTCATGGCGGTGAACCCGCCATGAAAAGGCTGGCAGAAAGGGATATTGGGGCCCCTAGCGGGCCCCCCTTACCGCCTGGCCCCCAGACATGGGACCGCATAGTTTCTGTCACGTAGTGCAGGGATATGTGCAGTGTCCCTTTTTTGCATTGCGGCGGATGCTGCAGCCAGCAGCACCAGCCGCAATGCAAGATATAGGCATTGCAACCGCTGTGGTGGCGGTCGCATCAAAATGTCTACTGCAGGACCGCCGACAGCCTGTCGGGCGGTCCCAATCCCCGATCCGCCATCGTAATCGGGCCCAATGTTTTGGTTTTCTTGAAATTAATGATCAATTTATTCTTTCTACAATAATTCCCCGATATATTACTCTTTCTCTGCAAACCAATCAGGCTACAATGTAATAAAATTAGCTTGTCAGCATGCTTTTAACATGCCACATGATGGGAACCAATATTAGGTGAAAAGGAATGGCTGGTTTTAATTGCATCTGAAAAGTCTGTCAAAAATAAACTAAAGACATGCAAGTACGTGCTCAAGCGTACTCCATTTTCAATGGGGAACCTTCTAGTCAGGATCGCCTAGCCATTTAAATCTACCTATACCCAATTATTGGAGTGTAGCTGCTGGATCGTATGCAGGCGGCCCAAGGGTATATTCAAGGTCCAAAGCTTATTTCACAAAATGCTCCAGTCAACCAGATCAAAAGAGGAACAGAAATCCACAAAACAAAAACATAGTTTACCTGTAGAATCAATTGCTATTTTGGATAATGATCATTAAACGTGACTAAAGTAAACTAAAATGTTGACTAAACAGTGGTCAATCGTAAAATGGATTGGGAGGTCAAGTGGGATTACATTTTCTTTGGTTACCAAACAGGTCAAAGGTTTTAGAAGAACTTTAGCATAAATTTTAGATACCACATGAAGCAGGGAGATCAGTCTATAACTAGATGGTAGCCATTTATCACCCTTCTTTAAGATGGGTTTTATAATTGCACCACACCAAGAATCAGGATTTTTTCCTTTGCTTGTAGTACATTAAAACAAAATGGACTTAAAAGTAGAGGCCCCTCCAAATGGCTTTGAAGAGAATTGCTGGTTGGCGATCAGGGCCGCCTGTCCGAGAGGTTTTTAAATCTTTATTGTTTTTGACCAGGAAATCCATCTCTAATAATTCAAGAAGTCCTGGTTCGGTAAGGTAAAGACCTTTCGCCCAAAAAATTCTTAGGTCACAATTGGTCTTGGAAATAATTTTATATAAATCCTGGATATACTTCTTCCAACAGAATTTTATATAAATCCTGGATATACTTCTCCCAACACTTTCAGAAATTACTGATGAGACTGCAGGTTTCACATTTACTGGGGACTAAAACTCCCTTGAGTTACTCACTTCGAGCGCCAAGTGCATCTTCTCTCAACAGGCTTCAAAATAATCAATTTTCTTATGGATAACAAGGACCGTATACTTATTTCTTACACTTCCAAAGTTTGACAGGTAGAAACCCTGCCATCCTTTTTTAACTGTTACTGAAGTCTATTGAGGCTCTTTTTGACTTCCTGGCAGTCAACATCAAACCACCCATTAGGGGAATAACGTTTTTCAACATATTTATGAGAGGGAATGATAATACATTTAAAGCACTTTGTTACATAATCAATGTGAGTTCAACATATCAAAATAGATCAGGTTCCTCGAATTGCTACCTTATCAATCTTTAAATTTTTCATTCTTTATGATTTCATTAGGTCTCATTGAGTCAACAAAATGGAGCAGTGGGGAGTTTACATAAGTTTCATAGAACCATGTTTCTAAAGTCAGAATGTCGCTTTTAATTAAATCTATTACTCTAAAGTATTTCACATTTTTTTAAATCTTCCATTGAAATAAATACTTAGTTAATTGGAAGATGGCAACTTCCAAACTTAAAGATGTGTTTTTCAGGGCTATCAGACGTAAAACAACCATTTAAATTCATCGGGCGATGTTGTGCCACGATAAACAGTAAATATTTTGCCTTAGTGATACAGTAATACTTACGCGCATTGGATTCAGGGATCTCATTAGTCATTACTGGCCTTGAATACACAAAGACTAATTTAATAACAGCTAATTTTAAGTCTGGATCCCCTACTAACATAGTAGTGGATGACGGGAGCATATATCTTAATTTTACCAAGTCATGATTTCGTTTTTTGGCTTCCATTTGAAAACTGGTTCCTGATGGAGGAATATATAAGTTAATACATAACAGTGACCTGTTTTTGTACCATCCTATTAAAAATTCTAAAAGGACAGACAGAATTGAATAGCAGTAGGTTTTAATTACTGCTGCACTTTCATTACAGAAACATCAATCAATGTCAACTGGCCCTCCAATGGTAGGCCTTGCCCTTTAGAAATCCCAGTGTAACTATGGATAAGGGGATTTGCTACAAGATACGCCTCTAGATGTTTTAAAAGCTAAAGTCTATTGATAGTATCTCCCAGCAAATCTGTCTGGTCAGTGGCATTGTATCCATGAAATATCAAACCAAGAGGCCAAGGCTTGTGGTGTGCCCCTTTTACCTATTCTCAACGCTTACCCCAACCTACATGAGCATGGATACCAGAGATTATTTCACGTTGTTTATTTACCAAATCAGTAGTGTGGGGGTGGGAAACTTGGGGGGTGAGATTAGCTTCGTATATGCTATTTGAATCGCACAAAAATATAACTTTTCTTTAAGCTTAAGTTACTATTCAAAGAATTGCGTCTGCATAGATTTGTTCCTCCATGGGACCAGAAGAGGTTCTATCTGGATTTGCACCAGGTCTCTGTGGTTCCTCAGGAAAGACAACTGCTTCTGTACTTTAGGGGAAGGGGACCAAAGTTCAGGCCACTCACAAAACAAAATCCCCATTTTGCGAAATTTATTTTCTGCCTCTCTTACTAAAGACACTACTTTTAATAAATAAATAAAAATTACTTCAATGTAATCCACAGTGCAAAACCCCACCAGTGCTAATTCATTTGAACGAATCCCTTTCAGGGAGCAAATCTCCTGAAAAGCCACAACTAATCTGTTCCTATTCAAACGCAGCTTTCCTTTTCGGCCTCGATTGACAGGGTTGACAATACAAAATCCCCTCATTCTTAGGTAACTACCTGGTTTCCTTTCCTATCATCGGCTCAGACATTGTAGTTTGGCAGACCTTCTAATTCTTGTTTGATGAGAACTGGGAAACCAACCCCTCACAAGAGTTTTTTTGACTACTAGCTGATTAGCGGGAAGTATAGTCCGCCTACAGGATGGAGCCTTTGATTTGCTTATCTGAAATCTTAAAACCTGAGTTACCCACCAAAGGGTTGCTCTTAGATTGAGGAGGATTTGGTTTTGTTTTTATAAACGGATAAGCAGCTCGATCCAACACTAATGCCCTTTACATTTCTTAATTATTTTCTTTCTTAATTTCTGTTGCCTAAATTTGCCACACACAGAAGTCAAGGTACGTTTTTTTCCGTAAAGCTCCCCCTTTTAAACACCAACATCGGACAATTATTGTATGTGAATTTTCCTCACCAGGTACATCAGCTGAGTTATTGATGATTAAAAAAAAAAATTGACACATTAGTAGTATTTAAAATTCGGTGAGCAATCATGAACACAGTTTGTGGATCAATCTTGGTCATTAGTAAAGGTACCCTTAGCTTTATTGCTTCCAATAAAACGATGTTTTTAGCTTGTAAGATGTTCAATAAAACCAACTGTCAGAACCCCATTCAGAGGACCACAGGGCAAGCAGGAGCTACTGTGCCATACCGTGGGGGTTTAGGCCTTTCACTCCCGATGTCCTGGGGGGCCCAACCTACTATGGATCCGGAGCAACTGGGCCAAGTACCCCTTCAGCACTTGAATCAGTAGTAGTGCAGGTCAAGCAGTCCAAGGCTTCTCAGCAGGGAGGTAGACCCAGTGAACACAGGCTCACAACTCAAAATGCGTTCAGCAGCAGGAATAAATGACTGTCCAGTCAAATACATGCTTTTATGAAAAAAGTATTTATATACGAACACAACGTAAAATAGGATCTTCACAAACAATACCCAGTCCCCTGAAGTCAGGGCTCTAGTCTCTCATAGGCGGGTCCCTGAGGTCCACTCTCCTCTCGGGAGCAGTAGTGGTTATTCCCCATTCACTATAGGCAACATTCAGGTTAAGCCACACTAGTAGTCCAAGTCTCAGGAGTCCCACTCCAATTCTTTACTTAAGTCAAAAGTGTTCCAGCACCGAAGCGCTATCTGGCAGGCAAGTTCCCCCGGGACATCTGGTCTGCAAATCAGTCTTACCTGCACCAGCAGGATCTGAGGGACTGGAGTCACTAAGAATGCCCCCTTTCACGGGTGCTGAAGCTGCAGTGGCTGCTTCTGATAAGTCTTTCACATGTGGCCTAGAAGGGGCTGTGGTTGTGTCTCTTTGAATTCCTCACACTCGGGCCTGCAGCAGCCGGGAGGGGGGGGTTCTTGGTTGCACCTCCAATGCTGGTAAGTAACAGGGATGGTGCAAAGTTCCTCATGCTGGTCCTCAGTCATGGCTTGGACCTCTTGGGCTAACACCGTGGCATCCTTCCTTCATCGACAGTCTCGACCAGACCACCCTCTCTGCTTTGTCCCGGTGGCCCACCCACCCCGACATACCCGACACGGTTACCCCTTACACTCCTGGCATACGGGTCACCCACTTGGTTCTGCACATGGGCTTCGGCCTGATCAGTGGAGCAACAGTAACTGCTCAATTCACGGTAACCGTCCCCTGGCATACAGGGGTCACACACTTTTCCCTGTACATGGGCAACAACATGATAGATGCAGCAGCTGTCTCCTCACCCCTTGCTATGTGGATCCACTTGCCAGGATCCCACACTGGATCTCGCTCCCTCTAACACGCTTGTCTCCTTCACAGGGCAGAGTGGCCTTGGCAAGCGGGGAGACGGTGGTCCCCCAGGCTCCAAGAGCAGGTAGTCCTGGATACCCTGGGTGGTGTCCCTTCACCCAGCTGGGAGACTAGCAGGCCTTGGCCCCCAGTCTTGGCCACAGGCAGAAGTCTTGCAGTGCTTCTCTGCCTCGCACAGCCAAACTGGCTGCTTGACAGTTGACAAAATTTGGGGCTCGATCTCCAGTTCTTTTACTCCATTTCCAGACACCAAATGTGATTTTGAGTCTGAGTTATTAAAGTTATGTTTGAGGGGTCTGCATCTTCCCAGAAATCATTCTGCCACAGAAGGGGCAACTCCAAATCCAAATCCCACAACACAGGCCATGGGAGGTGCTAGAGGTTCACACCCAGATGTCAGCCACAGTGATATGTTTATCAAGAAGTGACTCAGGGGCCTCAGCCTTAATCTCTATGATTCTCTTATCGGCCCCATCGCCTTCCTGAGATGTGCACAGACCCCTTTCAGTGACCTCTCTCTGAATCAAAGAACACCCTTTAAATTGTACTGAAGAGCCTGGATCTCTCTTCCTTCAGTATGTCCCACCCAGCTTAGAGGAATGCAGCAATACACAAATATGTCTGTGGGTATTTCTCTACCTTCTCTCCTCAAGTTCCTTAAGTTAACAATGGGTCTTCCAAAATAGGACCCAGAGTCTCCATTTATTGTACGATTCACAGACACACATACACCCAGCACATGTAGACCACACATGCACTGCGCAGTACTACACACCAAACCGATGGAGGCCATGGGTCAGTAAAGCACACTGCAGCAGAGCTTTATATAAGTGAGCCTGTAGGTCTCACTCCTGTGACACAGGTAAAAAGGCAGTGTTCACTTCCACACATCACTATATGGTATTCTGCCACCACCGCGCTCGTGCTGCTTAACTCATGGCAAAGGCAGTAGCCTTTCACCACAATGAGGGTAGCACTTTGGGTGCACCTCCCAGGCCCAAAAGATTGCAGTCTGAAAGGCAGGCCTATGTCATGGCGCACACGCATGGTCGGTGGTCACCCATGACAACAAAAATCAGCATTAAGGATTCAGACATCATTAGAGTTGGGGCACTCAGGGCAGGGGTGTACGTACATCACCATGCAAGGGAGTTTTTCTTACCAACACTATAAGCATGCAATCAAATGGCATCCGAGCCAATGATAATAAATTTAGAAGAGATAATTCAGTTGTACCCTTGTGTTTTTGTGAACTATTAGCAATGGAATTAGAGAGACCTACTAATGACACCCTTTGCAAAAGTTAGCTTTCATCACAGGTTCAGTCACAATGGAATTGCTTGGAGGAAGGATGGTATTGTCAATCAAAGATAGGTCATGTTCACTTTGGCCTGCGTTGGGTAAAGGGCCTGAGTCCTGCAACTGCTTGTGATGGGCCAATAACTGGTGGTTAGAAATGGGAGAAGATAAACGCAGCAGTCAAACACGCCCAACGTCCAGTGAATGAGACAAGTTTTATACAAGAGAATGTTCTTGGTTAAGTTGACAGGCATCATCAAGAAAAGTTTGAGACTCACTAGGCAAAGAGGGAGTGATATCCAATTTAGAATTAACAACCCCAAACATGGATGCAGGCACAGATAGTCCATAGACTGGGGTATCATCATTCACCGAATCTGTAGCTTTATAATATTTTGAAACAAAGTTTTGTATGCATGATGACAAAAATAAGTGGCACAAAGGCAGGTCAACTTGGGATTAAAGAGCAAAAGAGTTGACAGCGGAGCGGGACTAGAAGCAATGAACCATCCATGATCCTGTCAAATAAACTAGTATCATCATTTCCATTCCAGGATCCTTTTCTCCTTCCGCTTCCCACCCCAGCACTCATCTGGGAGGGTTAAGGCCTCAGTTATGTTCTCACCGGGCTTGCCATGGAAAAATAAATTAGCAAATAGTCCGACAAAACTCTCAGTCTCCTACAGAGGCTTACAAAACCCTCTAGAGGGTCGGGAATGCTACACAACCCTTAGAAATATTGTTACTACTCACAGACTTCACAGCTCCTCATAATCCACAAAGTTCTCAAGGGATGTCATTCAGAGGCACTTTTTGGAAGGCATCAATCAATGGGCCACTTGTACAGGCCTGGAACATACAGCCTCGTAACCTCACTTTTCAAACAAAGTTTTATAACAAAAGAAGGGTTACTGTACTTTGCCACCTAGTCAAGGAATTGCATGACCCCCGACCAGTCAGTCGTTCCAACATGGGCCCCTCATACCAGCAGGAAGGCTCAGCTACATTTTGGTGACCCAGCTCCCAATATTCTGTGGCCGGTTCAATATCACACCTCCTTACTCACTGTTCACTCTGACCAGCTTCCTCTGCCCCACCCCATGTACCCTGAAAATGAACTGGCACAGCACCAGAAGCAGGAAGAAATCAGGGGAGGAGCCACTCATCAACTTGCAGGGCAGGGAGCTGTTGCTGGCTCCCACTGAGTAAGCTGGTCCTACACTGCACCCACACTGGGTGCAGGGTGTGCGGCGCCTCACCATGTCACCAAATCCTGGAGTCTGTTCTCCTCACACTGTGGTTCAGGCCTGTCAACTCGGTCGTGTGGCGAGGTGCAGCTCCATCTGAAAAACTTCAGCAACATTCTGCGACCATGTCCGCGCTCTCAGCTCAGCTGTATCCACGCTCGCCTCTCGCTTTGTGCTCACACGTCTACGCTCGACAGCCACCTGCGTGCTCCCACCATCCGCACTCATCGCCCACATGCATGCTCTCACCTCTCAACTCAGCTGCATCCACTGGAAATAAGCAGTGAATGAACATACCCCCTTCAGCAAATGCAGACACAGCCATAAAACACTTAACCGAGGTACATTCAGTCAAAAGCATTTCAATAATAACATCACATATATATTTATCTATGAACAAGTATACAGCAATAGACAACAAATGCACGCAAAAAACACTAGCATTGCTACTGCAGAACTGAACACTAAAGGAAAAATAAGAGCGCTAATTTTCTTCTAGATAATAAGACCAGTTCACATTTCCAAAACAGCAATTAACTTTTCTTAAAAATGTACAATTATGGGACACAAATAGTTACTGTAGAAATAAAATGTTAACTTTCTGACGTGTTTAACTGAGAATTAGGTCACAGATACGTGTGTGATGTTCACTGTGATTTAATTTATGATGTGCAAGGTCATAAGCGGTACATGGCAGGGGTGGAAGCCATGATTGCTTTGATCACTATTAACTGGTTAAACTCAGTCTTTTGTATTTTATTGTGTTTTAACCACAATGTACCTCCAACTGATTTGTTTTGGGAGATTTTGAATGGTTTTTATCATAACCAGTATTTGTCTTTTGAGTACTTAATAATAGCTCCACTTTAACAACGCTTTTTCAGTTAAACAAATGTATAAATACATACACACATACGCGCGCACACACACACACACACACATACTTATATATTTCACTGGACAAACCAATGTGAAATAAAATTAGAAATTCAATGGAAAAAAACAAAGGTTAGAGGGGAATTTAAAGAGGAGTTATACATAGATCTTCTAATAATAAATAAAACCTAACATTTAAAAATCTAAAAATTCAGCAGTTATAAGTAACTGACATAAGTATAACTTTCAGATGTCATCAGTGATGTAGTATGTTTAGTCATAAGCAATGCGGAGATGCATGGCATTGGGGTTGGCCGCAGGGCCTGGCCTGACCCCACGAGCGGCGGACCGACCCCAGACACACACACACACACACACACCTCCCCTGGTGGGCTAAGCTGGCTCCTGCAGAATCGGGACGACCCCTAATATGTATTTTTTTTTATTTTGTGCCCATGACCAAAGGCTAGGGGATCCGGGGATCCCTACCAAGCCCCCTTATATCATTTTTATTTTTCAGGACTCAGGGACTGAGTCCCCGAGTCATGTACGGGCAGAAGCAACCTCTTTTTATGTTGTGGCCAGCCAATCACATCGGTCGATCCCGCAAGACTCCAGCGGGACCAACCAATCAGAATGTTTTTCGGGCATTTTTTAACAGAGTCTGAAGCCACAGATACCTCTAATTTTTTAAACCTTAATTTCTCTAAAGCGGCTGACTAGATTTAGACCAAATCACAAAAAGAATGCTTTCTGGATAATTATCTAGCTTTCTGCCAAATTCGGTGTATTTCTTTTCAGGTGTTCTCTCTGTATTGCTGATCAATTTTCCCTATGGAAACTGCATGGGGAAAAGTGTGTTTTGGAACCCCCCTTTTCTCGTGGTCTGCTTTACAACCCCCGCCCCCCCCCCCCACCCAAACTTTCCAAGAAATGACTGATGTGGCTGAACTTTTTTTGGGAACGTTTTGTGAAGATTAGCCAAACAGTGCCAAAGTTATTAGTAAAACAAAAACACAAACACATTTTTTCTTGCCCTAGCATCAACTGCATTTGAGTATTCAGCAGCCCGCTCCACCACCGCCATCACTCTTGAGATCTACTATCCCTAATTCCCAACGACAAACACATTATTTTTTAGAGCAAACAAAACAAATGGGCAATTGCGGTCCTAAAATTACCAGGGACGCTGCTCTCTGGCACTGCAGTTCTAGGAAGGCTACCGATTGGATGTGTCCTAGCAACGAGATGTAAAATGTTAGCCGTAGGCACAAAGGCCTCAAAGGTCTGCAAATAGCTTCTCAGTGGAACATTTGTTCACAGGTGAATGAGGAAGAGTAAACTACAAAACCGCTTCCTTATGGAAGAGGACAGAGACGAGGCTACACTCGGTTTATAGCCAAAAGCAAAATGTCACTGCTATTAAATCCTCAATACAGAGCAAGAAAAGCAAACAGGTTGTTTTTTCTAAACAGCATTGTTAAGTCAAGAAGGGCACAAAACATGAGTGAAAAGTTAACATGCAACGGCCAACATAAGAGCACAAAACGACCTCTTTGACTGAAGAACAGTACACTGTTTGCTGCCAAGAATCAGATTATATACGCACAGCACGACGCCCCAGTTAGCCAACAGGATATGAATATGTAGAATGTTAAAAAAAGCACTCAAATTAGAACCCAGAAGCAGCCGGGCATGCTAAAAACATCTGCCTTGCGCAGTATCAAACGTTAACTCCCGCTGGGCCTTGTGCCTAGAGACTTGTCATATACATACAGCAGACAAGAGCTAAACTCGCACACCAGCCCTTATCCGAAATAAGGGGCTCATTATGATGGCGGAAGGACCGCCACCGCTGGGCCGGCGGTGGCGGTCCTTCCGCCATCACATAGTGATTTACCCACCGCCAAATTAGGATGGCGGTGGGTACCGCGGCGGACGAAAAGTCCGTCCGCCGATTCTCCGCCGGAGGCAATCGCACCGATTGCCTGGCGGACGGAGCAGGGCCACTAATATGGTGGCGGTGCCTAGCAGGCACCGTCCGCCATATTAGGATGTGGGTTTGAAGAGGCCTTTCCATGGCGGCGATGCCGCCATGGAAAGGCTGGCGGGGATTGGGTTTGGGGGCCCGTTGCGGGCCCCCCTTGTGTGGGGGGGGGTGTCGCTGCACTGGGGGGTACCCATGGTACCCATGGTACCCCCCTGCATTTCCATGCACCAAGTGGCAGGCATCGCGTGGTGCCTGCCACGTGGTGCAGGGAAATGCGGTGCAAGCACCAGAAAAAAGTCCAAGTTCAAATTCGGATGTCCTTTATGTTTCTTTTATTCATATAGTACAACATGCAGTCAGACATCAGCCAACGCGTTTCGTTCTTTACAAAAGAACTTCTTCAGGGAAAAATAAATTGCAATGATCAACCTGGAGTCAGAAATCGAAAGGGTTTAGGTATAATCCCTAATAGCCTCCCCTTAAAAGAAACATAAAGGACATCCGAATTAGAACTTGGACTTTTTTCTGGTGCACCTTCCATTAGTTTAAAAATTTCTGATCTGGATCCCAGTGGAGCCCCACTGCGGCGGACTCCGGAAGGGTTGTGCACAGGATTTTTTGTACTCATTGAACAGGATTTGAGGTGCTGAACTAAGGGTCAGCCGCAGTTGTGGACGTTGTTCTAGGAGTAACTAACAGAAATACACAAAGGGTCTTAACCCCTTAACTGCTGGAATCCAAACCCCCCCACCCCCGCCCCTCCAGGCCGAGCCCTTTTCAAGTTAGTTTGCGCTTAGGGTTCTAAAAAATGTTGTTTCACACATAAGGTATCCACGTCAAATTTGCGTCCCTTTTACCCCCAACATCCTGGGGATTCTAAAGGTATTTGTGGATTGCCCTGGAGGGGACCTAGAATATTGGCAAAATTCAGCTACATTTAGAGTTTTGGGGGAAAAATAGTTAAAAAAGTGCTCTGGATAAAAGTGTCTGTTTTTTTCTCATAAAAATGGTATTAACGAACAGTTTAATGTGCTAAAAGGTCACCATCTTTCCAACTTTCAGGAACATGCAAAGCTAAATAATAAAAAAAATGTTTATCACAGTGTTGGCATTTTCCAAAGAGATAATCAATTTTTAAAAACAAAATTGTGCACTTAACCTACTTCCAGTTTGTGGTGGAAACCAATGTGAAAGCAATGGGTGATCCAGGAAAGCTATACATTTCTGAAAAGGAGACAACATTCCGAATTCAGCAAGGGATCATATGTGTAGATCCCTCAAGGTTTTCCCGAACAAACTAAGGGGCCGATTACGATGGCGTTCGTAGGCACATCCGCGGTGCTGTATTACGATGGGCAAAGATAGCCCATTTCCCGTCCGCTGCGGAGTTTCGGGATCCGCCAGAAATCTCCTTCCGCAGCGGTGGCAGACAGAGCCAATAGAGAGGGACCGCCATGCGGAATGCGGTTGCGACCGCCATGCGGAATGCGGTTGCGACCGCCGGACGAATCACGATGCCTCAAACAGCCCATCACACCGCAGCGGAGAATCCGGGCATTCGGGGATGGCGGAAGCACTACTGCGAATAGCGAAAATCCACTCCCGGACACCTCCACGCGTTCCTGACAGCTGTTCGAACAGCGGTTTGGGGTCTTTCCGCAGCAGGACGGATTTTCAGCTTTTCCGGACGCTCCCGGCGGTGTATCCTGGAATCCGACCGCCGCGATAGGGATTTTCTGGCAGTGCATCCTATTCTGACCGCCGGTTTTGCCGCGGTACCTGCGGGCGGAAATTCCCTGCTGCGACAGCGGTCGGAATGCTTTTCCGACTGCCATCGTAATCAGCCCCATACTGTTGAAATAAAAAAATATTGAAAATGAGTAGGAAAAAATGCCCATTTGTGACAACGTTTTCATCTGTAAAATTGTGTCATGATGGCAGATTTACAAAAGCAATGTACCATTAACATCCACTAGACCCTACTGGTTGCGGTGAAATATTGGGCTTGTCTGTTCTCCAAGAACCCAAGGTTCTCAGAGCCAACAAATGAACTGCACCATTTAATGGTTTTTCATCGTGTACCGAGTATAGACCAATTCATGTGGTGAAATGTGAATTGTGAAAAATGGGTATCAAGGAAACCTATGAATTTCTTAAATGGGCATAAGATGTGGAGTTTAGGAGCAGTAGTTATTTGTACATCTCTGAATTTGCGGGTACCCATACTAGCATCACATTTAAAGGTTTTTTTCAAAATGTCTTCTTTCTTACACACTGGCTTACATTTGGAAAGCGGAAATGCAGTGAAATACAATTGGTAATAACAAATGTTCTACTATTCTATGCTCCCACATATGCCTTTTGGTAAAAATGGTTTCTCACTTGTGTGGGTAGGCCTAGCACCCACGACAGGAAATGGCTCAAAACAC
Source organism: Calotriton arnoldi (assembly GCA_963921515.1). Lineage (NCBI taxonomy): Eukaryota > Metazoa > Chordata > Amphibia > Caudata > Salamandridae > Calotriton > Calotriton arnoldi. The sequence continues at coordinate 1,082,464 of CAWUFW010003862.1, read as the reverse complement.
AACATTGATAATCCCTTGCAAACCTTGACAAAAAAAATATTTTCCTCACATTTTTGTGATGGAACGGTCTGAAATCTGCGGGGAGCCATAAATGTCCTTCTACCAAGCATTCCCCCAAGTCTTCGGATAAAAATGGTACCTGATTTGTGTGGCAGGCCTAGTACCTGTGACAGGAAACAGCCCAAAACGCAACATGGATACATCACATTTTTCCACTCAAAACTGACCCTTTTTTTGCAAGGTGGATAGCGGTGGATTTATAGGCCATAACTGAGGCCGGCACCTAGGGAAAACTCACAAACCTGCATATTTTTTAAAACTATACACCTGGGGGAATGAGTCTAAGGTGGTGTGCCTCACGTGGATCTCACAGCCTTTTCTTACCCACAATGCCCTGCAAACATCAAACTTTGCCTGAATGTTATGGAAACTTCGAGAAGTCGCAGGAAGCCACAAAATTCCTACCACCAAGCGTTACCCCACTTGTGCCGATAAAAACGGTGTGCGGCTGGGCATAGTGCTGCGGCGTGAACGGATCAAACCAAGGTCAATAGGAGCCCTTGCAACTGGACTCCCATTGGCCTCGGTTTGATCAAGTCGGCTTCGCGGGCACTAGGCCCAACCACATAAGTGGTGCAGTGGTTTTATCAGCACAAGTGAGGCAATGCCGGGTGGTTGTAATTTTGTGGATACCAAAAGTTTTCATTTCAGAAATGTAAGGAAAATGTGTGATTTCAGGCAAAGTTTGAGGTTTGCAGGGCAGGGCATACATAATAAGTAAGAAAACCTTGTGAGATTCGCGCAAGGCACACCATCTTTGAATCCTCTGGTTGTCTAGTTTTCAAAAATGTCTGTGGTTGGTAGGTTTCCATGGGTGGCAGCTTAGCACAACCTCAAATCCCGCAGCTACCCCTATTGCTGATTTCTCCACGTAGCACTTTAGGGACTTTTGTGGCAAGGCCCTCCCACATAAGTGAGGTACAATTTTTATCTGTAGACTTGGGTGAGTGCTGTGTGGTAGGAAAATTGTGGCTCCCCACAGATTCCAGAAGTTTTCCTCACAGAAATGTGAGCATAGTATGTGTTTTTAGTCATAGTTTGAAGTTTACAGGACATTGTGGGAAAGAAAATGGTATGGGATGCGTGCGAAGCACACCACCCTGGACTCCCCCGGATGTCTAGTTTTGAGAACTATCTGGGTCTGGTCGGTTTATACAAGTGGCAGCCTACTCAAGCCTAAAATGTGCAGTCATTCACCATGGCAAGTGGGGTGTTACTGGGAGTTATACACACTCTAATGACCCATATGTAAAAACAACACCCAAAAGAATCAAATGTCCTCTCGCTTGCCATTGGGATGGGATGCTTTATTCCACAGGGGACCAGAAAGACTGTTGAGGTTTTATGGGTTATGGGTGAGGGTGGGGCTTGATGTGAGGATGGGCAAGACCCACCCCAGTACTTCATAAACAAATATATATTCCTGTCAGACAGTGGGCTTTCTGCCCCCCCAGGTGCAAATTGGGGGCACATCTCCTGTCAGCCCCTGGGAGGGGAGGGGGAGACTGGTTTGTCCCATTTGGGGAGGAGTGTGGCACATGTCAGAGAGCAACACATGCATCACTTTCTTTTGCCACAAAGGCAAAATCCTTGATGTCAGGTGGATTTCACCCTCCCCCCCCACGGGCAAGTTTGGGGCAACCTCCCCAATAGGGACAAGCCTCCTATCTGTCCCAATGGGGAGCAGAAGGACACAATTGACCCCACTGGGGCAGGGGTATGCCTTGATGCCTAAGTAAGTCGCCCCATCACTTTGTTTATTTTGGCACCATTTTGAAATTCCTGGTGTCCAGTGGGGTTTCTGTTGTCCCCCCCAAGATCCCCCCCGAGGGGTAAGGAAGATTGAGGTGAATACTTTTTCTACCCCCCGGAAGGGCAGAAAGTCTATTCGGCACTGGGATGGGGGGCGGGGAACCACGGGCCCATGCCCAGGGGAGTAGCGCTCTCTCCCAAACAAATTGCATGAATTCAGTTCATTGCATCTAGCAGGCTCCCCAGGGGGAGCAAAAACACTGTTGCCCCTTTTACTTGGGTTGGGGACATTCCCATGTCCATGGTGGGCAGCTCCCACCCCATATTTTTATTTTTTTTTTTAAAAAGAAATCCCTGGTGTCTAGTAGGCTCTCTCCCCCCCTGAGGCACAGCTTGGGGGTAATCACCCCATCTGCAACCCTGGGGAGGGGTAGAAGGACTGTTGTCATATGTATTAGGTGTGGGGTCAGGGTCAAGCCAAGGTGGCAGCCCCTCCCAAATATATATATATTTTTTTAAAGAAGTTCCTAGTGTCTAGTGGGCTTTCTGCTCTCGCCCCCTGGAGGCAGGTTGGAGGTGATTACCCCCTCCACCCCCCAAGGAGGCAGGAAGACTGATAGGTAGTTAGTTAGGTAGTTTAGGCAGAAGAAGACCTTCCCAAGTACCTAATAGGAGGCACACTTAATGACTTTAGTATCCTTTGAAATGGGGGTGAATGTATTCATGTACATGGAGTAGTTTGAAAAGTTTAATGTCAAGTGACTGATCTCCACACAGCCAAATTCAAGTCAGTTAGAACAGTGGGAGCACTATGATTAGACTTACCCTTACTTCTAGAAAGAGGTAGGAGAATTCTTCAGGCACCAAATTGTATCGTGGGGAGTGGTGGCTCAGGTATAAAGCCTCTTGCCAGTGGTATTTCAAAAGCACCATGACAGATACCCGAGGGAACAGAGTACATAGCTGAGTTCTGGAGATTTGTCCAGCAATTAAAATGTTGAGCAACAAGTGTGATAAAAAAGGTCATATGGGGAGATATTGTAGAGAGAGTGGACGACTGAGAACCAAGGCTCTAGGAAAATTGGAAAAGCAATGGAAGAAGCAGTGGGAACTTTTTCGATTCTTCTTTTGCCCTGCCAAGGATGCGTTGGAAAAACTGTTACTGCAAGCCGATGCGTGGATTTTCAGAACTTGAAGCAGCCAAACCACCTCCAAGTGCCCAGAACTTGAGTTACCACCACTTGACAGGTCAGAACTCCCAGCAGAGGAGTTCAGGGGTGCAGCAGGTAAAGTCTTTGATGGCCCAGAGACTTCCAAACGGAGGCAAGAACACACAAGGCATTGAAGAACCTTGACAAGCAGGATAAGAAAGTAAAGTCCAGTCCTTCCTCTGCCCTAAGACTGAAGCAGCAAGCAGCAGGCCAGCACAACATAGCAACAAGTAGTGTGGCAGTTCTCCTTCTACAGCTTTTCCAGCTCTTCTTCTTGGCAGAATCTCCTCTTGATCCAGAAGTGTTCTACAAATGTGGGGTTACAGGTTCAATACGTATACCCCTTTTGGCCTTTGAAGTAGGCATACTTCAAAGGAAAGTCTTTGTTGTCCACAAGATCCTTCCTGCCTTGCCCTGTCCTGGCTCCAGACACACTACAGGGGGGTGGAGACAGCATTGTGTGAGGACAGGCACAGCCATATTCAGGTGTCAGTGACAACTCCTCCCAACACTCTAGCTCAGGAAGACCCATCAGCCTGGTGATGGGCCATCAGGATATGCAGGGCACATCTCAGCTCCAATTGTGTAACTGTCAAGAGTGAATGCACAATCAGCCCACTGTCAGTCTAAACCAGATGTTCATTCCACAAGCAGGCAGAGACACAAAATGGTAAAGCAAGAAAAAGCCCACTTTCTAAAAGTGCCATTTTCAAACTCACAATTTAAAAACCAACTTCACTAAAAGATGTATTTTTACATTTTGAGTTCAATGAGCACAAACTCCAACTCTCTATCTCTTCCCAATTGAAAGTTGCACTTATAAGATGTTACAAGGCAGCTCCAATGATAACCTATGGGAGAGACAGCCCTTCACTAGTGAAAAACGAAGTTAGCAGTATTTCACTAGCAGGACATGTATAAAACACCCGTACAAGTACTACCTTTCACATACACTGCACCCTGCCCATGGGGCTACCATGGGCCTACCTTAGGGGTGCCTTACATGTACTAAAAAGGAAGGTTTGGGTCTTGCAAGTGGGTTCACTTGCCAGGTCGACATGGCAGTTTAAAACTGCACTGGCAGATACTATAGTGACAGGTCTACTCATGTGGGTCGCACAATCAGTGCTGCAGGTCCACTAGTAGTATTTGATTTACAGGCCCTGGGCAAACACAGTGCACTTTACTAGGAACTTACTAGTAAATCAAATATGCCAATCACGGATAACCAATCATAATCACAATTTACACAGGGAGGACTTACACTTTAACACTGATCAGCAATGGTAAAGTGCCCAGAGTACAAAAAACAGAAAAAACGAAGTCCAGTATACAGTCAAAAATACAGGAGGTAGAGGCAAAAAGACAGGGGGAACCATGCCAAGGATGACAGGTCCAACATACATTAACACTTATTACCAAATAAAATTATGAAAGATTATCCAAAGATCAAACAGAACAGAAAGAGACCCACATAGCTCTCAAAACCTCGACTGGAATTAATCATGTGGTGCAAGAAGGTGTGAGCCTATATGTAACCACTCTCTACTCTAGGTATTTTCTCCATTCTCACAGTCTTCTTTCATGCCTATTCCTATGCTGTTCTTGAGTATGTGATTTAGCCTCTCCACCATACCAGTGGTTTTGAGATGACAGAGCGTTGTTAAGTAGTGTGCAATACCCTAACTAGAGAAACTCCTCCATTTCCGTTTACGCTTCAAGTGTTTTTATCCTGATCATTCTTTTACTTAAATGTGCATTACACGTTTCTATGTTCGGTTGTCAGGCTATGGGTTTTCCTGTTTTGTAAGTTCAATCACTTCATCCAAATTCTTTACACTTTAACAGCACATTCTTAGTACAATGAGGAGGTTTGTGGCAGCTGTTTGGTGCCCTCTACATCATGTTTGGACTTTCCTTGCAACACATTCCTGGAATGTTTAAGTCTGAATCACGGTGAATGTTGTGCGATTTATTTCGGAGGCTGGTTGATGGTGCAATGACTTCAGTCTTTACATCTACTCACTGCGGATTCATCTTCAATCAAAACAATACATTAACTGAACAGATTTTTTTCATTCCCTCATATTCAACAGTATGTTTCTCATGTTATTTATACATTTGTTTTGATATAAAGCTTTACCAATGAAATTTATACAAAATAAAAAAATACTAACCAATTAAAAGCATACGTTAAAGGGCACCAAAACAGGTTCAATGAAAGCATTGGCACATTAGAACAGGACTAGTATTTCAAAATGAAATCTTAACACACACACACCCCCCCCCACCACCACTCCTCACCGAGAAACCTAAAATATGATTTTCTTTACAAGGAAGTTGTCATCTGACAGGACTGCCATTGGTCCATGAAATAGGAAAAGGCAAATTCCATATTCATAGTCTATATTTTTCTGAACAACAATCAAGACATCACAGCCAAAGATGTGAATGAAGTGGCATAGCCCCGCCCCAAGCCAGCAGTGATGGCGTTTTCCTCAGCAGAGAGACTTGAACATCCATGGGTGTAGCTATCAATAGTTCAGCAGGTGAAGTGGCACTGGGGCTCTGGAGTTTTAGGGGTCCCCTGCACCTTCATTATTGTTGCATATACATGTATTAGCACGTTTATTAGATATGTAACATGTAGCCTAGCAACTGCTGCTGGGTTATGACATAGTAGGTAGAATTTAGAAAGTTAAGGGATTTGGAATACTGTACTCGCAGTTGCTGACTGGATCTTGCCAGGTTTGGTCGTACATCCTAACAGCGACTTAATTAAAGCTTAATTAAGGAAATTGGTGCAACGAGATCTTTCAAATGGAGACGAGGATGGGATCCACCCCTTCCAGGACCAACCGTAACTGATGTTTGAAGGGCTGGAAGCTGTATCGTGAAGCTGCCAAGCTGTATTGTTCAAGGGACGTTATTGTGGAAAAGGACGATTGTGTGGCGCTCACGTATGAACACGGCGCCCAGTGGGCAAGTATAACAGCAGCTGCAGTGGTTCGTGTAAAAGAATAGAGAACCGTGATATGAGAACTATTGTGGAGGGAGCAAATATCTTTATTTCAAGAGAGAGTCTGAAAAGCGGCGTGTGGGAAGCGCGAGCACAGAAGATGTGATTGAGGAAGTGTGTGAAGGGCTAAGCACAGCGAGATACGTTGAGGCAGCACAATAAGTCAGGAGCGGGAGAGCATCAAGACGCGTGAGGCAGCGCAGGAAGAATCGGGTGCTCGTGCATTAGCGTGTGTGAGAGTGCGAGGCACGTAACGTAAATCAACATTTTGGTGAGGCAACGGTGACACATATACCACAAGGGAGGTACGGTGTGTCCTGAGGGAGTGTATTCAGCAGTACGGTGACACGCACACCTTGTTGAGTCAATTATTGTTGGTGTATCGGTGACACGCTCACCACCAAAGTAGTGCAGTCTGGCCAGGCAGTGTTTTTTTTTATTATTATGGTGACACGCACACCTAGAGAAGCAGTAATATCAGAAAGATATTGGCTTACACGTAAAGAGACCACGTGACAAAGAAGAAATCTCTACGAATAGAACAAAGGGGATTGAAAATTGAAAACTACCATGACAGCACTGTGTAGTGTAGCCATGCTGTTCATGTTGTAACTGGGGAGTGGCTGAGTGGTATATTCAGGAGGTCTTGTCACATGAGGCACATGTGAATCTGTTGGCCAATCAGAGTGGGAAGGTATTCTGGTGGACTATTAGAGTGGGGCATTTATCATTGAACACTAGACTGATAACCTGCTGGAGAGAAGAGTGAGTTAAATGTCCATTTTTGACAGACAGTGGCGGCTACATATGTTGTGTTCATTTTTTGTGCTCCCTGTGACTACATTTGTTGTTTTAGTTTGTTGTATTTGCACTGTCAAATTGTTGTTGAAAGTGTTACTCATGCAGTCTATTGCATCTCCACCTGTTTTCCTAGTTGCCCCAGGTGAACTGATCTTGCCGTGGGAGGACTGGCAGGAAGCTTTTGAAACAAATTTAGAGGCTTTAGGAGGTGTCATTTTCGTTGCAAAGAGGAAATTTGCACTGGTAAAGCACAGTTTGGGGGTAGCAGGAAGGAAGGTGTTAACAAGCATTGGCATAGCCAATAGGTCTCGCCTTTGGGACCTTATAAGTGTTTAGTTATCCAGCACAATATCCTTGGTGCAACAACATCAAGGGTTGCATGGCTAAACACTTATAAGGTCCCAAAGGCGAGACCTATTGGCTATGCCAATGCTTGTTACATTCTGCAGGCCAAATAGGAGCAAAATGGAGGATCAAAAACGAAAGAGAAATAATGTAATTAGGAATGGCTGATGAATGTGAAGTGGGAGAGTGATTGAGAGAGAAGAGAGAGTGAGAGGATAGTACAGCCCTCCTGCAGTCTCCTAGCAACTGACAACATATTCGGGAGCATGTGACTGCCAAGCCATGGGAAACACAAGCTGAGAACCGACACCAGCGCACGTCACAGAGTGTCACACCTCTGAGGCGTGCCAGGCATGAGTTCGAGTGGGAAGTGGTAGTGGGGTTGGTGAATTGGAGGAGGCCACTTAGTTTCAAAGAGCTGCTCGGGAGAAAGGGTCACGGCTGCAAACAGAATCAGCTGGCAATTATGATAATATAGCGCTTGAAGCGGCAAAGGCAGACCGCTTCTTGGTGCTACATCTAAGAGTTTTAGTGGCTTCAGTACTCAATGCCTAGCGTGAAAACGAAATTATAATAATCCCCGTTTATTTATTCGACCAAATTGTGTTATACCCGGCGAATAACTGGTTTTCCCCATACCGCGTTTCACAAATAAACACAAACGTGAAAGTGAAAGTGATCGCGATTGCGCGCTGTAAGGGTGTCCGCGAGCCATGCGCTTAATGAGCCCTGACGGAGGAAAGCCAGATGGCGCCTGTGCGCGTAACCGCGCGCGTAACCGCACGCTTTAGGCCACACAAAAAGCGTGTGGTCGGATTTTTGAAGCCCACTAACTAAAAGTCTCGCCAGAGCAGCGCATGCGCTGGCTCAGGCGAGACCTAAAAATGCTACTGTGTGTTAATACCAATGTAGAAAGTGTAGAAGGAGAATCTGATGAGGATGGTGAGGAGAATGGAAGTGATGTATATACTATGGCAATGGATGCGCTGGAAGTGCATTATGGAAAGAAAGTCAATGTAGAATGTAGGACATTCAATAGTTGGGTGGCTTTATTGCAAGTAACTTTCATGGGAAGGCAGACTGTAGGGTTACCAAAAGACTGGATCCCACAGGCGTATTTTAGAGGAACTGAATGTACACAAAATGTTCACGCTGAGGCGCAATGAGGTCTCCAACACTGAAACATATACCTTCACATGGTACATGTCACAGTTACCAGTCCTACAGTCTCCACCCAAAAGTAAAACACAACAATTTCTGTTCAGCAAGCAAAAATACATATTATTTATTTTGATGTTTTTGACATGATAGTTGTTGCCATTGTTACTTCGGAAAAATGAATATTTAAAACATTTTCAGCCAAAAATCCTGGTCCAAACAATAAACAAATCTGCTTCCACAAGAAATGGTTAAGTCATACAGCAGTATTGCATACAAGATGTAATGAGAAAGCACTCAGGGTGGCCAGAGGTATGCAGCGTCCTCCCAAACCCTGGGAGCATGCAAAGGAATATGCCACACTCAGAGCTCTGGATTGTACGCCTTTATTTCTCAGCATACAATCACACACTGCTTCTCATTACGTCATAACCGTTAATAACCACACCTTAATGCCTCCCAGCAAGTTAAGTAATTCCTTGTTGAGTCCGCCCAGAACCGCAAGGGTCCTAGCACACATAGTCTCACAACACTACATCTACCCCCTTGTTAAATGAAAAATACAAACAAAAGTCACATCATATTTCTTCAATGAGGCGTTGAGGCACTCGCACTAGCTGAATGAGTGGTATGAGATGGTTGAGATGCACTCTGATTGTGCACCGATGACAGGTTCCGATGCTTGATCTGGACTGTCAGGCAGGGTCGACTCATTCATGATTGCAAGAGCTGACGATTGTATAGGTAGGTGCTCAAAGTGTGATGAGTCCCATGTGATGGACTTTTCGGGACACTGGGCCGTCACCATATGTCCTTTGCACGTCACAATCCTCAAAGGATCAACAGCTAACAGTGTCTGTTTTCTGCTTTCGTTTCTCCTTGACCAGAACCAAGTCACCTTTGGTATATCAGAAAATTAATATCAATCCACAGCAGTATCGAGTTTTTAATATTGTGACACATTGATATCTTGATGCAGAAATATCATGGACATAAAAATCTATTTTTAGGTAAGTCATATCCATTAACAAGAATATTGGTGTTTTTAATATCGTTTGTAATATTATTGCAAAAAATATTGTTTAATTATTTTTGTGCTTTAGTTCATATTTTAATTGTGCATGTTATATATTGTTTGTATAATTGTTGTTAATAATTTTAAATTATAGTTTTTAATTTTAAGTTGTTTATCATTTTTAATTTGATTGTTAATAGTAATTTATACTGTTGTAGAGGGTTGTGAGGTTTGCAGGAGTACAGGGTGGGAAGTTAAGTATAATTAATTAATAATTCATTTTTAAGGAATATTAAGTATTTAATTGATAATTATGTAAATTGTGCAATTATATTTTTTTAGAGAAATTTTAGCTGCAGGTTGTTTTGTTTGAAGGTGTATAGGGTGGAAAGTTAAGCAATAATTCATTATTAATTAATTGTTTATTATTGATAATTATGTAAATTGTGCAATTATTAATTTTTTACGGTTTTTTAGAAGTGGGTTGTTTAGTTTATAAGGGTATAGGGTAGGAAGTTAACTACGTAAAAATCAATTTTTAATCAGGTATCAATTTTTAATTAAATATTTAATTATTTATTATGTAATTAGTTTATTAATGATATTTTTGTTGTGTTTGTTGGGGAATAAGGTGGGAAGTTACTCAATTATAAATAATTAACAAATATTCAATTATTTATCAATAATTATTTTATATATTAATGTTTTATTTTAAATATATTTTGTGTGTTTCACTTTGTGAGAGTGCATAATGTGGAATTTTAATGTAATGATCAATTAATTACAAAATTGTACATTTTAAATTAATTTTTGTAATAATTAATTGTATTGTTTTTCAAATTTATATATAAAATGTTTATATTTTTAGTTAAATAATAGTTACTAAAATAGGTAATGTTTTTTAATTGAAAAACTTTTTCTACTGTTGCACAGACTCTAGAGGTAATAGTAAATTTTACCCCTCCGTGTCCAACACTTTCCCTAAAGTTGCACAGACTTGAATGGGAATAGTAAATGTTACCCATCTGCAGTCCAACACTTTCCCTACTGTTGCACAGACTGAAGTAGGAATAGTAAATGTTACCCCTCTGGTGTCCAACGCTTTCCCTACTGTTGTAAAGACTGGAGTGGGAATAGTAAATGTTACCCCTCCAGTGTCCAACGCTTTCCCTACTGTTGCCAGACTGAAGAGGGTAATAGTAAATTCTACCCCTCCGGAGTCCAACGCTTTCCCTACTGTGGCACCAGACTGGGGTGGGAATACTACTTTTTACACCTCTGGAGTCCAACCCTTTCACTACTATTGCACAGACTGAAGTGGGAATAGTAAAGTTTACCCCTTCGGAGTGCAATGCTTTCCCTATTGTTGTACAGACTGGAACTGGCATAGTATGTCTATTTTTTATGTAGTTTAGTATTTATTTATTATTAGTTAAATATATGTAATATTATTATTTGTTTTTCTTTTAATGTTATATAATTTGTATATATATTTGTATAACTTTTAATTTATTTTAATAAATATTTTCAGCAAATGTGTTTAATGTTTTTATTTCCACATTTTTTAATGATTTATGTAATTATCTATATATATATATATATATATATATATATATATATATATATGTATGCTATTTATATTACTTAATTAAAAAAACAAAAAAATATATAATGTAAAATGTACATATTTTATAAGAGTTGTTTGTTATAGATGTATATATAAACATACACACACGTTTTTGTGTGTGTGTTTACATTAGTATATATTTATTTTTATTATTAAATGTTACTTAATTTTATGTAATATACATTATATTATAGTTATGTATTAAAATATTTAAGTTTTACTATTTTATACCATGTATTTAGGCAAAAACGATATTTTATCATATTTCTGACTATATTAGTGAAAACAATATTTTTATTTAGTATTTTTGTGCTTACCTTTATAAGTACAGAAAAACAATATTCATGTGAACTATATTTTTGACACGATATTTCTGTGTCAAGATATTTGTGCACTCGATATTCTGTCACTGAACCTCACCTTCATCGAAGGCTGTTTCCTGAGTTTGTCGACGACCGTCGGCATATGTTTTCATCTGCCACTTCTGAGAAGAGTCTATGACACAAACCTTATCCTCATTCAAGTATTGGTCCACTGTCCACAGGGGCAGTTAGGTTCCGATGGCTCTCCCAAATATCAAGGTGGCAAGACTCTTACCGGTTGTGGAGTGAGGAGTTCAACAATAAGCACGAAGGGCTTGGCACAGGGCCTGGTTTAATTTGATTATCTTCGCCAATGCTCGTTGAATTACTCGTTTGAGGGTACCCATGAATCGTTCCACAACACCATTAGCTTGAGGCCACAGAGGTGTGCTCTTTTAAATACTTAACATTTAGTCTGACCAAACATTCCTTGAATTCTTTGCTAACGGTGGACTATTGTCAGATTTGAGAATGGCTGGGATACCCCACGCTGCAAAGATGTCATCCAGCCGCTCCATGACTTTGTCATGGGTAGTTGACGATAGCTCCTCTACCAAAGGAAAGCATGAATACTCATCAATGACTACTATGAGATGATGTCCGTTTTCTAAGGGCTAAAAGAATTCAACTGCAATTCTTTCCCACGCATGGGCAGGAAGGTCAGACATTTACAAAGGGTGCTGTGTCACCTTGGGAGAAAGACAGTTGCAAAGACAACACTCTTTTAGTTCCCTCTCCATTCGTTCATCTACGCGGGGAACCACACTCATTCCCTTTTAGTGGCTACAATGCCACGATGTCTTTCATGGCCTAGTTCAATGACTTGCTGTCTCAGGCTCTCATGTATGACAATACATGAGCCTCTCAATACAACACCTTCTTTGGTAACAGACAGTTGATCCTGAACATTTTTGAATTTTTGAAATTCAACTTTGTCAGCAAAAGGTCGAACATGCTTCTTCCACGATTTAGTTAAAATTATGTCTTTGAGGATAAGCATTTTCGTATAAGCATTAGTAGCAGCAATGATCTGCTCAATAGACCGGGTTGCTGGTGTGCTGGACCTCATAATTAAGTTCACGTACTCCTCAGCTGTTTTAGATGTTGAACTGTGCCGCTATAACGGTACTGATGAAAAGTAATCAGCAGGGTTTTGATCTTTACCCGACTTGTGTACAATTGTTTAGTCATACTCATGCAGTCGCAAACCCCACATCTCAATGTGAGGGGGCATCTTGGCTTTCGGGTTTCCAAAAATAGTGAGCAGCACTTGGTGGTCTGTAATGATAGTAAAGCGTCTTCCGTATAGAAACACGTGAAACTGTTTGCAGGCTCACACTACAGCCATACTCTCCTTTTCCGGCTGAGAAAAGGCACAATCTGTGTCAGACAGGCTTCCACTGGCATAGGCCACAATGTGTCTCTGAGCATTACGATGGCCATTATGTTGAGCAAGGACTGCCCCCAACCCAACTGTGCTTGCATTGACTGATCTCAGTATGTAACTTGGGGTCAAAATAGACCATCTTGGTTGCATTTTCAATTGCATGTTTTATTCTTTAGAAGTTTTGATCACACTCAGCATACCACTGGAAAGGCAAAAACAACAGTTGATGGACAGAATGCAGAACAATGTCATATATTCACCCCAGTACAGAGATCTGGGCCTAAATCCATCGTTTTTTTGCTCACCATGCCATTCCAGTTTGAACCCAGCCATATGCAAATCAGTCTTGACCTTGTGCCCAATGGGAACAGTCCAGCCCGAACTGCCAGGCCAGGTCCTCCCTGGACTGGAACCAAGCATCCTAGGACCGGTTTCAGGGTTTCACCCCTCTTCAGCCAGGATAGCTTGATTCCAGTGGCATGGAGAGCACGGGACCCACGTCTGGGCATACCAGTCCCACTCGGGGCGACAAATGCAAAAACAACAGTTGATGGACAGAATGTAGAACAATGTCATATATTCACCCCAGTACAGAGATCTGGGCCGAAATCCATCGTTTTTTTGCTCACCATGCCATTCCAGTTTGAACCCAGCCATATGCAAATCAGTCTTGACCCTGTGCCTCATGGGAACAGTCCAGCCCGAACTGCCAAGCCAGGTCCTCCCTGGACTGGAAACAAGCATCCTAGGACCGGAATCAGGGTTTCACCCCTCTTCAGCCAGGATAGCTTGATTCCAGTGGCATGGAGAGCACGGGACCCACGTCTGGGCATACCCGTCCCACTCGGGGCGACAAATGCAAAAACAACAGTTGATGGACAGAATGCAGAACAATGTCATATATTCACCCCAGTACAGAGATCTGGGCCTAAATCCATCGTTTTTTTGCTCACCATGCCATTCCAGTTTGAACCCAGCAATATGCAAATCAGTCTTGACCCTGTGCCTCATGGGAACAGTCCAGCCCGAACTGCCAAGCCAGGTCCTCCCTGGACTGGAAAAAAGCATCCTAGGACCGGTTTCAGGGTTTCACCCCTCTTCAGCCAGGATAGCTTGATTCCAGTGGCATGGAGAGCACGGGACCCACGTCTGGGCATACCCGTCCCACTCATGGTCTAGTTCAATGACTTGCTGTCTCAGGCTCTCATGTATGACAATACATGAGCCTCTCAATACAACACCTTCTTTGGTAACAGACGGTTGATCCTGAACATTTTTGAATTTTTGAAATTCAACTTCGTCAGCAAAAGGTCGAACATGCTTCTTCCACGATTTAGTTAAAATTATGTCTTTGAGGATAAGCATTTTCGTATAAGCATTAGTAGCAGCAATGATCTGTTCAATAGACCGGGTTGCTGATGTGCTGGACCTCATAATTAAGTTCACGTACTCCTCAGCTGTTTTAGATGTTGAACTGTGCCGCTATAACGGTACTGATGAAAAGTAATCAGCAGGGTTTTGATCTTTACCCGACTTGTGTACAATTGTGTAGTCATACTCATGCAGTCGCAAACCCCACATCTCAATGTGAGGGGGCATCTTGGCTTTCGGGTTTCCAAAAATAGTGAGCAGCGCTTGGTGGTCTCTAATGATAGTAAAGCGTCTTCCGTATACAAACACGTGAAACTGTTTGCAGGCTCACACTACAGCCATACTCTCCTTTTCCGGCTGAGAAAAGGCACAATCTGTGTCAGACAGGCTTCCACTGGCATAGGCCACAATGTGTCTCTGAGCATTACGATGGCCATTATGTTGAGCAAGGACTGCCCCCAACCCAACTGTGCTTGCATTGACTGTGATCTCAGTATGTAACTTGGGGTCAAAATAGACCATCTTGGTTGCATTTTCAATTGCATGTTTTATTCTTTAGAAGTTTTGATCACACTCAGCATACCACTGGAAAGGGACATCTCGTTTTGTCAAGTTTCTCAATGGGGTACTCACAGTAGCAAAGTCAAGAATGTACCTTGAGCAATAACTGGCCATGCCTACGAAGGATTGTAGCATGGTGACATCTTGCAGGGGACAGGTATCTGACAATGCTTGCACTTTATCTGGGTCGGGAGTCAGTCCCCCATCAGAGAACATATGCCCAAAGAATTTGTGTTTGGTCTTGTGAAACTCACACTTTGCTGCATTTAGAGTGAAATCTGCATCAGCAAGTAACTGGCACACTTGTGTAAGAGCCTTGTCATGCTCCTTTTTCGTAGTCCCAATTACCAGTATGTCATCACTGTAATTAAAAGCATGTGTGGCAGGTTCAATTATTCAACATATAAGATCCTGAAATATTTCTGCAGCTCACGACACTTCAAAACTCAACCTTTGTATCTCAACAAGCCAGCATTGCTTGAAAAAGTAGTGATGTACCTGCAGTTTTCTTCCAACTCGAGTTGATTGTATCCCTTGTTCAGGTCAAGACGGGAAAAGACTTTGGCACCATTCAGTTGTATGATCTTATCCACTGAGTTTAGACCAGGATGTCTTTCTATCTCGATTGCTTTGTTGGAATGACGCATATCAACACAGATGCGCACTGCACACCCTCTGTTCAATTTGGGCACCACCACTATGGGCGAGACCCATGGCGTAGGGCCAGTGGAGCGTTTAATGATGTCATGCTTCAACAGCATTTCAAGTTCTTTCTTAACAGCTTCTTGCAATTGGAAAGCGACACTGCTGTGCCGTCCTAATTGATGTGAAGTCGCACTTTCATTGTATTGAGTCTGCCTAAGCCAAAAATAATGACAGAAACTAACTCAAAACTTCAGACTGAGTGTGGAGATTGTAACTGAGATATCAGTCCCATGTCAACAGCAGTGGCAAAACTGAGTAGGCATGCACTGGACGAGGCTCCTTGAAGAACATGAATTGGCGCTTGCACTGATACTGTTTTGTGTCTCATTGTCACTATGAATGATCCTTGACTCTGCAATGGTTTGGATGCCGCCATCGATGACTCAGAGACATACGGCTTTGTCATCATTAAATTCACTAAATTTGCAGTGTTCGATAAGCACATCAAGTCTTTCAACACACTCACCCATCGCTTTATCCGGCTTGCTGTCCGCTTGATTAAAAAGTACATTTCATAGTCGACATTCGGCATCGGACTGAATTTGGCTTCTAATGCTTCCTTGATTTGACGTATGATACTGCATCAGGTTGTGATATTTTCTTTATCACTTCTTTCACTCCATCACCAGCAAGGTTCTTTAGGTACTTAATTATTTTCTCATTGTCTGCTTCTTCCAGTGAGTCTATGAAATCAAACGTTTCGATCCATGCAGTCCACCTGGGGCCAATATTCTGCTTCTTGGCCATGTCGAATGGGCTGGAGTGGGACTTCGACTGCACACGCCAATGTCGAACTGTTTCTCATCGACTTGAGCACATAAGGGTACGCACTAGTAGTTTGCTGTAGTATTGCAAACTCTCAGGGAAGGCAGTCTTGTTTCTTCGGAGCACAGTTGTAGCGTCCTCCCGAGCCACAGGAGCATGCAAAGGAATGCGTCCCATATGGAGCTCTGGATTATATGTCTTTATTCCTCAGCATACAATCAGACACTACTTCTCATTATGTCATAATCGTTAATAACCGCACCTTAACACCTCCCAGCAAGTTACGCAATTCTTTGTTGAGTCAGCCCAGAATCTCAAGGCTCCTAGCGCATATAGTCTCATGACACTACAAGTTACACTGGGAGAACCTCCAGAATCCCAAATCATGACCAATGATACTTTAAGAACCACTGAAGATCGAATATACATTTTAAACAGTACATCATCCCAAACCTGTATACACAACTGCCACCACTGCACAAAGATCCTTTGCTTGCTCTGCTGTCAGGGTCACACAGGGCCCAGCTGAAACAAAAACAGGCCCAGGCAACAAAATTGTTCCAACAGTCCCATACTGCAGCAGTTCACATATAGTATGTGCCCGTGGGTCAAGGCAAGTCATCCTCCTCTGAAAGTACCCCCCACCCCAATGCTACAGCCTACTGGGGAAATGCCAGGTTAGCAGAACAGCCAGTCTGGCCCTAGTGTCAAAGAAATTAAGAATTTGTAGATGGAATCAGGCTAGTTAGATGGGGTGGCAGAGCTTCACGGTTCAAACAATGAATCTCTGGAACTCTCACTCCCCATTTGACAATCAAAATCCACCAATAATCTTTAAGAAAAAATGTTAAAACCTGCCATTTGGATAAAAAGCTGCAATTCTGGGTTCTTTTCTCGAAGCTTCCTCTACAGTCTTATTTTACAGTGCCAAGAGGCCGAAAAGATTGATGGCGTTCTTTAAAACTACTAGACTGTGAATGTGCATTTGAGTGTGGGTAGTGAGAG
This sequence comes from Calotriton arnoldi, assembly GCA_963921515.1. Taxonomy (NCBI): domain Eukaryota; kingdom Metazoa; phylum Chordata; class Amphibia; order Caudata; family Salamandridae; genus Calotriton; species Calotriton arnoldi. Next base: position 1,065,320 of record CAWUFW010003862.1, on the reverse strand, counting down.
TAGGTAGTAGCTGGGTCAGGACTGAGTGAGAGGCGACACAGACTCTTGGGCAGGAGTAAGGCCCTGGCTGCTCTTTCTGTGCTAGGGAATGTGAGCCCAACGCAGGATGGACAGCCATGTCCGAAAGACAGGGTGCAGTAAAACTAGGAAGTGAGGTGCTGATAACCACGACCCTGCCATAACAAAGGCACATGCTGCATGAAGAGTGTACAGGTACTCTCTATGGGTACATTATACAAGCAGCTCACATGCTATATAACAATGTACAAATGTCTACAAGGCTACAGGTCCTAAACAGGCATCTCTCTCTGGTATACAGGCATATTGCAGGCTCATAGAAGGTGTACAGGATTTGTGGGCTAATATACAGACATGAAGCACTGACTTCAATTACAGAGGACACTGTATGTGGAGTCTGAGGTGCCAGTGGTCTTTATTTGCAGAGTACGGATGCTTCAATGGCTGCAGGTACATTTTACAGACATTTCACAAGCTACAGCAAGTACACGATACTGGCACCTCAGAGAGTGTAGTCGGGGTTGCTGCTGCATTACATTGATTATTAATTTGTTTTGTTAAATGCAATACTCCGAAGCAGGCACATTAACCCTCCAGTCTATTAAAACTGTTTCCTGGATTCGTGTCAATAAGCAGGATAAAGGGTAGGCGTTTCTGGGTCAGTGCTGCCCTCCCTTTAACATACTGCCTAGCACCCCCACGAACCCCCCTCACCGCGTGAAGCGGGTGGACGGGGGACACTGCAGGAGAGCCCGACGAAAGCAGCTGGCGTGAGGTGCTTCTGTCTTTTTCAAGACGAGCAGAAGCAAAGATCACAATCGGTATACGAATCTGACATCCGTTGGCACAATGCCACAGGCGGCAGGCAAGAGAGGGGAAAAAAACTACAGGGAATAGGGGCCTGAATAAGACTAGACTTTACTAGTTGGAGGGGTGCTCCACAACCCAGCACCACCACGAAGATCAATGCGACCCATAATTCCGACGTCCGTTCTTGTGCGTGGGTGACGGGAGTCACTGGGATAAGATATGCGCCCTAGTACTACTGCCTTTACTAACAACCGGAATCGACAGTCACAGGGCCCTGTGACACAACTGAGCAATTATTTTATTTTGAGGGAGGGTGTTCCGCCACAGCCCCACCCTCCTCTCGAAGATGCACACCTGTTACGCGGGAGGTCCCTTTTACCTGCTTGTATTGGGGCGCCTGGTATCCTTGCTAGGTCACCGCGATTAGCATCGAAGGGTAACCAGTATAATTAGAATTTGTGTCTGTCACACTTCTTCAGCCATCTCACTGCCTGGCGCTGCGTCCCATAACACGATAACGGCATCTCGGTGGTCATCACACAGGCTCGAGACAAACACGCCACTCTTTCAACCACAAACCATTGGTATCCGTGTGGATAGGCGCCCACACGGGCTGTAGGCACTATCAGAGCTGGCTTTTGTTATGGGTGAGCTACGCCCAGACCCAGGGCGCCAATCTTTAGAGGGGCAAACGGAATTGTATGCATTGATGTTATGAAAACAGCAGTGCCTTTCTCACGAGACTTCGGTGATTCATGCTTTACTAGCCCCTTTTCTTGCCCTTCCTTTCCCTCTCACCACTGCTGACAAACACCAACAACCCCTCACCACTTAACAGAACTAAGCTGTGGATGATTCAGGTGGCTCGGGGGAGGTCTGCTCAGCCAGGGACTGATCAATGAACACAAAAGGGGCTCTCTGCTCCCTCGTTTTATTCACCAGCAGTAGCAAGGACGCCACATTATTTTCCGGCCTATTCTAGCTCGGCTCTGAGCGCTATACAAATGTTGCAATACGATACAATACATACAATGGGAGAGAAATGAGAAGGAATAACTAGAGCACAGTGCGGGAGCTCGCAGACTTTTTATATCACCCAACCATTTTCTGCAGACCTCGCGTTAGCCCTGTAGCAGTCACAGAGTGAAGAGTTCACAGGTGAGAAAAGACTTATGGGAACAGGAACTTCGGTTCTTCTGTGGGATAGTCTGACGCCAGGACTGTGAGAACGAGATCTCGCTTTCATGGTCTCTTCGCACAGATCGGCCCCTGCTCTGATCTGCACTCAGCCTGTACCACCACATAACATCGCCTGCTCTGAGCCAGAAAGTTTGTAACACTCACTGACCAGGCCCAACATACACCGGTACGTTGTCTGAGCCGACTCAGCATGTACTGACAAATCACGTTTAGCCCAAACCAGTCTCTGCTCAGAACTACACCACCTGTAACACTCACAGACCATACTAATTACAAAGCACATCCTGGGCCACACTTACACCAGGCCTAGCACAGAACACCTTCTGCTCTGAGACGGACGCAGGCCCTGTCCAGGACAGATCATGCCCAACTCGCCCACGTGAGGCCTGTGATACTCGCGGGCTGTTACCGGCGCTGACGACTGACTACACCGACTCACGAGCAGCCAGTGCCCTCTGACACCATTCCAGGTTTGCAGCTCTAAACCACTCTCAGCTAGCAACATCTGGATCCAAAGCTTAGGAACATTCCCTGCACAGAGCTGGACTCGGCTTGCACCATCTAAAGGACATGTGCAGTATAAGACATTTTCTGCTCTGAGACAGTATTATACACCAACAAATTTGCCTTTACTCCTGGCCCTGAATCAACTGCAGTTAGCACGACCCGTTGTAAGCACTATACACACGCAGCTGTTGCACCGTGCCATTCTGTAGAGTACTTTGATGCAGTACATGTATTGGAAAACATGAAATAATAAAAATTAAATATGCTTAAGAAGGAAACATGAGAACAGAGTTGTGATAAATTACTTAAAGTGACAGCAGCCACCGTCAGTCAAGCTATTTAATACACCTTTAAAAATACATTTTATGGAGTTAAGACAGAATGCAAACCACATACACAGCAGCTTTGCAAACCTGTCTAGGATGGACAACGCGCTGCCAATGTGGGCTTAAGAGACAGTGCAAGACATAAAAGCTACCACTACACAGCTAGCTGTAAGGCCCTGCGGTATTGACAACTAGAGAAGGACGGGAGCGGGCTGCAGGACTTCAACAAAAGGTATGCACGATGATCCCACTAAGGCTATTTTGCTGGAGTCGCGATGTAAAGCTTCAGCCTAGATTTGGTGCACGACTAGACTAGTGTTTGTATTACGAAGCTACATTTTTACAATCACTGCCTAGACCTACAAATGTGGGCAGTTAGTGTCCGCACTACTCAACACACGCAACAAACTGCCAAGTCTCAAGAACACGTTTATCCCGACCTGTACGATGAGTCTGAGTTTTATTTTCAATGGTTATTTATCTACTAATGTTAGGTCTTTTAGCGGTCTAGCTGTAATCTGAGGATCTAAATATTAAAACACAGATTACATCGAGTGCAAGTTTATAGATAACTGGAAGCTATGGCATAGTATTTCTTTTCAAACACATCGCCTTACATACATCGTTTCAGGTTCGTGTACACTGTTTACTCATCAAAAAGAAGCCATTCATTTAGAAAGAGGGCTTTCTTCACACCTACATAGGAATATGGGCGCCCACTTGAAGTCCCAAGTTTTTATGACAAGCGCTGATAATAGAAGCATAGCCACTGAATGCTTGAAAGGCCTACTGGAGGGATACCAATTACGGACAAATCAAAAAATATAATTAAAACATTAAGTAATCAAGCACTTATAATGTGAATTTTGGTTAAAGAAATAATTGAAGGCACTCTGGCATATGTAAATAAGCATAAACTGAGACAACATCCCAATGGGAAATTGTTTATGGCAGATTGGTATTTCATGACTATAAAAAGAGACGTGACTTTTCTAATGCAGTATTATCACACCTGGAATGGTAGATCATTTGTTATACGATTTTAAAACCAGGTTACAGCGTCAATTGTTCCGGTTTCGTTGGAATCATCATGATTTAAATACCTGGGTGAACCATCTCCAAGGCTTGTGCAAACAGTGCCTTCCACATGATTTAACCCATCAATTGCTTTTATGTCCTTCAGCGCTAGCAGCGAACAAGACATAGCTCAAACCATTCGTTACAATAGCAGTAATACGGTCAGTGTACAGGGCTTTTAAGTATCTATTGGTTTCATAACTAAAATGAGATGCATTAGCAGTTGTTTTTTAATAAAATTAGTCAATGAACTTTTATCTTAATTTTATGTTGGGCTTTTAAAAGTATCTTTAATTGTGTGATTACATGATTTTCACCGGCACAGTTTTAAGTGCATTTGATACTGGATGTTAGTCATGTCTTCTATGGACGAGAAGTCTAATCAACTAGGTTTATACCATTATACACCATAACACAACCCACATACAAAGTTCCTGAGACAGCAGAAATTGCGGAGATTAGCCCAACGTGAAATAAATAAAAACACTGAGACAGGACTGACTGTTTCAGGCGCAGTCCATCTTGTAGGCAACTCAGTCATGCTAACTTTACTGTTAAACCCAAAAAGAAGTCAGGTATCCACAACAAGGGCACCAAGAATAGAACTGGTAACTTCTATTAATGTCCGAGATTACGCAGACTATGAAGAACATATCCAGAACACTTTATCAATCATAGCAAATTAAAGGAAAAAAAGCTACATTGTTGAAGAACTGACAAATCATCTATACACAACATTAAACAATTACACAGCACTAACCACTGCTATGGTAAAGTAAACAAGCAAAGCTGTGCCCAGTGGAAAACAGGCAGGGAGTGAGATATTAGTAAACAATGAAAATATGTAGACATACGTTGAGGAAAATAAACATATTACTAGAATCATGTAATACAAACCTCTTTCTATTGTCCCGATATAAAGGGTACAAAGAAATGCACCCAAATCGCTTTGAAAATATTAGCACAAATGAAAACCCTCCGGTCAAGTGGATTTCTGAATTGGCATCAATAACAGGTAAAATATTAAAACAAAATAATGATACGCAAGAGAAACCATGTTGCTCTACTAGGGTAATATATTGTTTGAAGGCAGAAGCAACATTTGCAATTTATTCAACAAGTGAGGATTTCTTAAATTCTATTTTGTTGTAAAGTGCCCTTTTTGTGTGGTCACCCGCTACTTTGTGCTGCTAGATGCTGTGGTGATTGATCTGAAAGTGTGCTGGGTCCTGCTAACCAGGCCCAGCACCGGTGCTCTTGCCCTTAAACTGCAGATAATGATTGGTAAACGCAATTGGCAAGTACTTTTGCACCCCTGTAAGGCCCTAGTATATGGTACCAGTGGTACCCATGGCAAGGATGCAAAATGGGTACCAGGGCTGCAGCACTTATTGTGCCACTGAATGACCCGAGTAAAACTGAAGTCTGCAGGTCTGCCATGTCAGCCCTTCATGAGCAGCTTGCCTGCTCGACTTCGACCCTGCACACACCATGTGTGACAGAGTCAACTCACTGCATGCATGCAGTCAGTCGGCATGCACAAACCGATAAGTCCACAACCTCGAAGTCCTGTTCCCCGAGCAGTCTGGTGTGGCCGCTCAAAGTTCTTGGGAAGTGTTTTGTCGGAACTGTAGTCCCGACCCTTAGCGAGGCTCAGCATTCTACAAGGGTCCTCTGGATAAAAATTTCCTCAACTGGAGCGCTTGCAGGTACCAAGGCTTGTTGGTTCTCAGTCTGACTACAACCTGCTTTACTAAACCCTTCAAGAGAAGAGATTTACCTGCACGAACGATCAGCCACACCTGTGGCTCCATCGTAAAGATCTTGCATTCGTTTTTACCCTCTCTTGGCATGCTTGCCGCGGATCCAGTTCAGCACCATGGATAGGCAAGAGCACCTATGCACCCGAGTGCCCCAAGCCAGGTAGATCGGATCTGCCAGGAGACTCCTGGTCCAAGCCCAGCTCTTTGTTTAAGTTCCAAAGAGTTTTGCTCAACTCACCGCCAAGTAAATTTTTGCTAAGGTAACCATTTCAACCCCGCAAGCCTGCTTGACAGATCCATATGATAGCTAAACTACACCTCTGCACCCCACTCCTCTGAGCCAGGTAAAATTGTGCTAGCTGTCATGAACTGGTCTAGGGACTAACAAGACCTTAACTCCAAGTGGGTTCCTTTGAACTTATTCTCGAAGTAACCGATTGCATATATGTATTTTTCCCATTGAACGCAACGTTCATGTTTTCACATTGCAAAGTACTGATTTATTTAATGCTTTAAAATTGATAACTCCAGTTATACTGTATGTATTGATGTTGTTTTGTTGTCTAAAAATATATAAAAATCAGAGCTATTTTTATAAAATGGTGTTGGATTCCTCTTGAGTCGTGTCATTTACTCATCGTTCATGTTGGTGATGTGAAATGCTAAGCATATGTTCCTCTAAGTAGGCTGTCTGTTCTTTGCCACTCTACCAGGAATGAGAGAAGGTGTACTGAGAGAGTACCTGTGGTCCATCTTTGTGTATTGTGCTAGTATTACATGGTAAGGCACCCCTGCCAAACCACATAATACTGTCACCCTGAAACAAATGTATTCTCATTCAATTCTGTCCAATAAAGGTTTGCTAAGGATGGAATAGAATTGTAAGAGTCATCAAACCAATTGTGAGAGTTGAACCTTGGCTATCTTTCCTTCACAATCACACCACACATTCCCCTTCTAGGTCTGCCAAATGCCACGGCTAACCAATGCAAGTTTGATATTTTAGACTACTTCAGGCCATCTCGAGCTGTAAGGATGGACTAAACACACCAGTTTCATTATGGTTTTTAAGTATATGGGATTGTGAAACATTCTGCGGGTCTTAAAAAAGTCAAATTGTCACCAAGTGGTAGGCTATCATATTTAAGGGATGATGTTGAAAAATAAGTACTTTGCCAACCACAGACAAATACCGGCACAAGCTAAGCACGGGGTTCAGGTAACGTCAACATTCAGTAAGGCACAGCTTGAAGCTAACAGGCACTGAATAAAGGATGATGTTCGCATTCAACAAATCATGGTCCAAAAATGGACGCACCATGGAGACATTGTAAATACAAGACAGAAGGCACTGATTACTAGAAATGAAGACAATTCATGACTTCATTTTATATTTACCTTTTTGTTCCACTTAGTCCAGTTCACAATTCAACAAGCACAAATAAATGCAAAAACACACGAATGGAGACAGGCGACAGACTTCTGCATGCGTACGAGTTGCCAATTCCAGGCAATTTGCATCAGTAATGTGTATTAAGGGGCTGATTACGATGGCGGAACGATGGAGGCGATCGTTCCGCCATCAAACTGAGATTTACCCACCGCCATATTAGGATGGCGGTGGGTATCACGGCGGACGGAAAGTCTGACCGCCGCTTTTCCGCTGGTGGCAACCGCACCGATTGCCTGGCGGGCGGAGCAGGGCCACTAATATGGTGGCGGTGCCTAGCAGGCACCGTCCGCCATATTAGGATGTGGGTTTTAGGAGGCCTTTCCATGGCGGCGGCCGCCATGGAAAGGCTGGCGGGGATTGGGTTTGGGGGCCCGTTGCGGGCCCCCCTTGTGTTGGGGGGGGTGTGGGTGCACTGGGGGGTACCCATGGTACCCCCCTGCATTTCACTGCACCATGTGGCAGGCACAGTGTAGTGCCTGCCACGTAGTGCAGTGAAATGCACAACATGCTCTTTTAGACATCGCGGAGGTGCTGCTGTCAGCAGCCACCGCTGCAATGATAACGGTGCGGAACCAGACCGCAGCGGTGGCGGTCCCATCCTAATCGGGTAGGCGGGACCGCCGCATGCATAGCGGTCGGTTCCTAACACCGCTACGTTGGCAGGCGGATCAAGTCCGCCCGCCATCGTAATCAGCCCCTTAGTTCTGTAAACTGCCAGGGTCCACGTATTGAAAAGCACTTCTTATTAGAACAAAAACACAAGTTTAAAATTCAGAACCCCAAGTCTTAATTTCCAATCTAATGATTTTGATTTAGAGAATTTTGTCCTTCTAATGTAAGCCTCAGCCTCAAATGGGCTCTACATGCCAATCACTTCTTCAAGTTGCCAGGATCTCGTAGGTTTTGCACTCTCAACATGTACACTTTCAGATATGATGCAATTCGCTGAGCCAACCTATGCCTATGTTTTAATGAAGACCTGGGTGAAATTTTAATTACATCAATCTAATGCTCGTAATTTTGATTCACGTGTATTACGGGATATTGCCAAAATGACACCATTACGCCACTTAACGTAATTATGTGTAATTTATGGTAAAATCTACTGTTATCCTAGAGGAACAACGGGACGCGAGGTGCTGCTGTTCAAGGTGCTTTCTATTTTTCCCACTCGAAATGTACCCTCACGTCAAAAATTGACACAAGGACGCATTGCACCTAAAAATATAGTACAAAAAGAAGGAACTGTATTTCACGTAATTTAGTCGAAATTTTATTTAATTACGAGAAAACAAATTAGATGAATTTCACACACCCTTAGCTACCAGCAAATCTATCACCCTGTTGTTTATAACGTTGTGTTTGTCTCATTGTTCTTAATTCTTTTTTGCATTTCTAAAGCACGATTTGAAACATAAAGACACTGTCCATTGTTAAAATGCAGAAAGAATTGGGTTTCAGGGGGTTAGACTGTCATGCATTGCTACAACCCACCCAGTTAAGACCCCCATAACTGAGGTATTCACCTGACCTTCGCCTCACAGAGCGTCGACCATACAGCGAGTGGCTATGAACTGTATTTGGCTTAAAATCATCTTTTAAACATGGGTCACAAGGTATAATAATCCCACTAATCTGACAATCGAACACAACATATATGTATACTAAAACACAGCGATTAAAAATGTTTTAAATATGTGATTGTTCTCACTCCCCACTGCTCTTACTACTTAACTGTACATTTGTAGAAGATTTTCCCATAGCCAGCCTTTTTTTTTTTACTTAGGACCTGTAACTTTATTCTTTATGAGAACATGCCTTTATGAGAATTATTAAACATATTCTTTTATTTGCTACACTTAAATGCGTGGGAAACGTATCACAAAGTAGCAGTTTGCACTAAACAAATACAATTAAATCAAATTTACAACACTTATATCAGATAGTATCAAATGATGCATTAGGGTCTTTCAAAGATGTAAGTGTAATAAAATCAAAAGACCTCCACTATTATCAAAGAGGTTCTCTTTGAATTGTTTTTCAAAAATATTTGATCTTTACATTGAAGATCAAAAACATGCTACTTGAATCTAAACCGGAGAGAAATGTTAAACTATGACAGTTATTGGTTTACCTCATGTCTGTATTTATCAATGTTCCTCTTCAAAAAGAAAATGAATAAAGCGGAGTCAGAGAAAGTGGGACTAAAAGTGAATGAAAATACACCTACCACAGCTATCATCACATTTATGCCATGTTGCTGTCCTAGTCAAAACATGCATGATAGGTCTTCTTTCACTACACTGTCTCTTTTACCCTGAAATGTCATTCCCAACTAATAATGAAAGTGGAAATGGAAGTTGCCTTGAAGGAAATTCAAGAAGGGCAGGAGGATACCTTCTTGTGCATACGAGGAAGAGCAAAGGTCTCTAGGATCTAAGAAATTATTGCTTGTAAGAAAGGATGAAGACAGAAGAGTAACATGAGTGGGGCAAGTTCATTTTTATCCTGGCAACGAAGCAATCTTCAAAACACTTAGTCTCTCATCCTTGTTTGTGTAGGATATCAGTCTGGCTAGGGTTTGAGTCGGCCCTGAATAATTACCTGTAAATTAGAACATTTGAATGTTGGGAGCTCCATTGAAAACAATGGAGTGCTCCGGGCTTCAAATGGCCTGTAGAAGCCTAGAGCTCCAACATTCCAATGCTTGTTCACAGCTGTTGCAGTGAACAAAGGCCTCATGGAGCCCGAGGGGATTTCAACCCCCTCGGGCTCCGTGAGGCCTTTGTTTTACAAATTAGAACATTCTGCCTTCTAGGGGCGGAATGGTCTAATAGCCTTAAAGCTCTCCGTAGCTGGCTCTACCGGCCATTAAAGGCCCGCTCCCTTGTTAAAGGCCCGAGACAAACACTGGTGCGGGCCTTTAATGGGCAGTAGAGCCCGCTACGGTGGGCTCTAAGTCTATATGAGAACATTGGAATGTTGAGAGCTTCGCTGAAGACAATGGGGTAGCTCCAGGCTTATAATGGCTGGTAAAAGCCTGGAGCACCAACATTCCATTGTTTGTCTTCATGTTTCTCCCTTTTCAATTTAGAACACTCTACCCTTACTGGATGGAATGTTCTTATAGCATTATCGACCTTATGCCTCAGGCTACACCTGTAGTTAAAGGCCCTCACCCTCTTTATAGGTCCTCGTCTGCGGTCAGGCCTATAACTTGGGCTCAGAGCCTCTAACACCTGGGACAGACCTTGGTAGTGGGCTATAAGGCTATATTGTATGCCCTTGGGAGAATGACAGTAGCTTAGGCGTGAACCCATTCTCACTAATTTGAAGCAGGTAAAATCCAGACAATTAAATACTGTGCAGTTTCGCTCAAGCTACAAACCACAATCGCTCTTCCTCTTCTTTCCTCGGTTACAAGGTGTACTTGTACAGCAGTAGGCAGGATTCTGCCTTCAAAAAGGTGCATGGTTACAGCTCTTGTCAGCAATCCACATTCCTGCCCATTTGGCTTCATTTTACTCATCTGATTACATCTGTACCTTGCGCATTATCGAAAACTAAGCCTTCTCATATCTCCAACGTTTTTAGTGTACATTCACGCAGCAAACCCAGCTCTTCTGGGTAAGTTGTGCAATGTAGCTACCTATTTAGTTAATCATTTTACCCACCCAGACTTTCCAAATGAACTACCTGAAACACTGGCAATCCAGGTAGATCTCTGCCTCTTTCTCCTTTCCTCTCTGGGCTGTCCTCTTCCCAGACTCAGAAAACGTTACAGAGCGGCTGTCACATGCAGACAGCATGGGATATGAACAGAAAGAATAATCGAAACTATCATATATAACATGGGGCCAGCAGAGTTGTTTGGAAAACATTACCTGAGATAGATAGATAGATAGATAGATAGATATTACCTACTGGTGGTTGCCAGTAGGAAGATAGTTAGGACCATGTTTCCATGAGAAAAGCGTTTTTTACTTGCTTATTCAAATGCACCTCCTGGTGCACAACTGGTTGGGGGATGGAGTCCCTCGCTGCTCAGGGTCGTTGGGGGCCAAGAACCCCTATTGTTGCCACAAGTAAGTCCCCCACAGCACTATTGCTCCGACCTCGGAGGCCCTGCCCTCTTTCTCAACCACTTTGTAAATGTGCCTCCTGGCACACTACCCTTGGGGGATAAAGTCTAGGAGTGAGCACACAGGTCAACTCCGCTCCACCGGCAGTTAGCGAAGTTTTTGCTGACCTCCATGTTCCAAGCAGAGTGCAGAGTGGCAAAACTCTGCGAACTCTGCCGGCGGAGCGGAGTTTGCCACCCACCCCTATCAGAGACTCACACACCCACTCAGACACTCATATACCCACTTACAGCTCCATCATACTCTCTCACACCCACTTAGAAACTTACTCAGACACTTATACCCAATGAGACACTCATGCACTCAATCACACACTCAGTGTCAAAGGTTAGTGGTTACAGTTAGGAAATAAAAGTTAAAAAACCTTACAAATTCACATAAAAAACAAAGGTTACAGGGACGTTATAGTTAGGAAATAGAATTTAAAAAACCTTAGAAATTCACTGAAAAAAACAAAGATAACAGGGACGTTATAGTTAGCCTCAGATTTCACACACAAAAAATCTGAGAAATTTAGCAGTTATAGTTGCCTGAGCTAACTATAACTTACACCCCGCAAAACACTGCTTATGACCTCACATACTACATCACTCATTACATGGTCAGTGACATCATTGATGACATCACTTATGACATCATCCACAGAACCACTCACACCCCCATACGATCTCTCATATGCCCACTCAAGTACTTACACAACCATTCACTTATCCATAGAGCCACTCACTCACTCAGAGCCTGATCATACAACCATCCAATTGCCCATACAGCCACTCACATAGCCACACACTCACCCATACAGCTACTGACATACCCGGTTATTCGCCTATACAGTCACTCACACACCCACTTACCCATACAGCCTCTCAGAACCACTCACTAACCCATACAACCACTCACACACACACACTCACACACCACTTACATACCCATTCACACATCTGTACAACCACTAACACAGCCACTCACTCACTCTTCCATACAGCCACTCACACACCAACTCAAACAGCCACTCACCCATATAGCCACTTACACACTCAGTCACTCACTCATACACCCATTCAGACACCCACTTACTCACCCATACAGTAACTGACACACTCACTCATACAGCCACTCACACAGCCACTCACTCACCCACCCATACCGCCACTGACACACCCACTCACTCAGAAATAGTCACTCACACAGCCACTAAGTCATCCACACAGCTACTCAGACACCCACTTATTTACCCATATAGCCACTCACACACCTTGACAGTCACTCAGACACCCATCTCACACACGAATACACAGTCTCACATCGACTCACATAAACTATGTAAAAAAAAGAAATCACTCATTAGTGGTATGCAAAGTATACTAATTTAACTTTTGTGGTACCTAAGTATATACGTTTAGCACACAAAAACTTTTAGAAAACACAATCACTGGATGATGTCATGAGTGATGTAATTTGAGATGTCATTGGGATGCCATTTGAGATGTAAGTGATGTCACTGACCATATCATGAGTGATGTCATATGTGAGGTCAGAAGCAGTGCATTGTGAGGGCGTAAGTTATAGTTGGCTCAGGCAAGTATAACTGGTGAATTTCTATGGTTTTGTACGAGTGAAATCTGAGCCTAACTATAACCTCCCTGTAACCTTTAGTTTTTCAGTGAATATGTGAGGTCATATGCAGTGCATGGTGGGGATGCATGTTATACCTAGCTCTACTAACTAAAACTGGTGAATTTCTTTTAACATTAACTTTTGTTTTGTATATATATATGTCCAGATACTTAGGTGCTTGCTATTAAATATGGTTATCTGTCTTTAGTTTCCTTCTTGTAATGTCTGCATTTCCATACTTTCTAGGCATTTTAATATGCAATATCGCCCACAATGTGTCACACTTACAGATTCTAGTACACCACTATGTTACATTGATGCCAAAGAGTTTGCCAGCTTCCTACACATTACAAGAATAAGATGTATGTTACTAAATAAGTATTTACATTTGTTTTAGAAAGCAGAGGAGTTGAGGTTTGTTGTCAGAAGAATGAAGTGTTTCTTGTAGAGTTTACAGAGATCATTTTCAAAGGTTAATTATAATATGTACTATTTGGCCGGTGCCCAAGTTACAGATTTGGGTAATCGCGTGAACAATGATCTGTACAGTGAAAATAATGTCAGCCAATTTTTTCAGAAGGACATGTATAAAACAATCATATTCAAGCATTGCAGAATTGACGAAGTAGCCCACTCAAACCCAAAACACATGGTTGGAGAAATGCAGTACCTGCAGCATCCATGAGGCACTGTTACATAGGTAACGCTCTCAGTCTGGAAGGGTAGGGGTGATTAGAATGCGCAGTCCAAAGCAATGGTTTCATGAACCCCACTAACAAGTTTGTATCTAACCAGAGGCCACAGTCCAAACCACAGAAAAAATTATAGGGCCCGGCCAATGGAGATCAGGTATTTTTTTTTATTGCTATTTTTGCAGAAAATGAATGACACATACATCCAGCATTTCCAGGTGAAACGGAACACATGGGCAATTTTTATAACCTCTTTATTTGTTTATTAACTGCGATTCGTACCGTTTCCAATTATTTTAGGTACTGGTTAACAATTGCATAGTTTTTGTAAATCGTTGACAGTCTGCCCCTAATGGCTTAACTACATAACTAATCTGAACATCACTCCTTTCACTTACTTCTGTCATATGACGTGCATTTACTGCCTTATTTTACTTCCCCAAAGTAATTTACTGTACTTGTGTACATTCTTTATCTAGTATTAATTATATTAATTTATATTTGTAATGTGATTAATATGCGTCTGTAACGAATGTATATTTGAGCTTTTTCTTTTGTAACACACTGATGCTCATCCCTCCACTGCATAAGGCATACAAAACCTTACAATAAGTAACAGCGAACTTAATGATATTCATAAGTACATATAATGCTTGCAACCACTCACTAAACTGTATTTCATTAACAGTGCATACAGCATACTGAGTTCATAGACCCGCATTCCACTAGTCTGAGATGGATGAACGGCTGAGTTAGCCCAACCTGGGTCCAAATGTGGGATCCTTGCTCTTTCTGGGGGGTGGGTGCTTCAACCATCTAAATAGCCATACTGATTTTGAAGGCAAAGTCCACACAAAGAAAAATCGCTGAGTGTGGGAAGGGATAGGGAAATGCATGCATGTGTGTGGGTAGGGGTGTGATGGTCACTGTGAGCTAACGAGGTTGTCACAAATGAATAGGTCTTAAATTGTCTTAAATGTATATGAATTCTCTTTAAAGTACCTTTTCTCTTGTTCTTAGGTTCCAACTGGCGTGCAGGTATATTACACAAATTAATGAGTGATTCAGCAGAGCCATCTGGTCTCACCCGTCAAGCTTCACGAATATTAACCTGCAACTCAGTGAAGCTGAAACACTAAGCTAGCATAGAAATATGCCCATTTGAACTACTGAAAAGCATATTTTCCAATACCGTTTGAGATAGAAACCTCAGAATAGTTTGAGAAGTAATCCCTGGACAACCCAAAAGAGCTTCAATGCTAAACCAGTATCAGACTGTGCAACATAAAATAATCACAGACCATCCTTCCCCTATAACCAGTGCTTCAAATGGAAACAAATAAGTGCAGGTACTCATTAAATTGAGTTAGGGGCGTGGCTAGTGGGCGGGGTTAGAGGCGGGGTGAGACATGATGATAGAAAACACTTCTATTGAGTATTCATTTTGCCCTTGCATTGCCCTTGACAGTTGTCTCAAACTTTCCATATATGCAGATTAACAGGTACATATGCTAATAAAGGGTGGTGTGAAGTACTTCTGGGAGCAATGCAAGGAGCAAACCCTGAATGCAGCCAAGCCATCAACAGTACTATTAGCCCTTTCAGGCTAAGAATCAATGTGCACCAGGACGAGAGAGACTGGCATAGCATCATTAATAACAAGTATTAGGCGCATTTCTTTTCAAATACCTCCTGGGTGTCCTGATTCTCTTCCTCTCTGGTTTAGTTTCTCTCTCACACACAAACACACACAACCAGGCAAACGCAAAAAAACAAGCAGACAAATACTCTCTATCAATCTTCACATCTCTAATCTCTCGATCCCTCCCCCACTCACTTCTCTCCCATTTGTATCCATTTCTCTTGCTGCCCCACTCTCTTTACCCCAAAGGTATCCTATAAACCTCTACTATCACTCTTTCTATTTCTAATCTGCCATCTCCGTGCCTCTGTTACTCTTTCCATAGCCGTCTCGATCTCTTCCCCATCTCGGTCTGCACTTATCCCTTCTGTCTCTATTTTTCCCCCTTTAAACTCTCCTCTGCTCCTTCTATCTCTGCCCCCTCACTTTTCACCTTCTTTCACCCCATTCTCCTTCCTCTTCCCTCGGCAGAAGGCCACACGGCCGGAGAACTTGCAGTGGCAGGCAGTGAGCACTGCAGGGTCGTGAGCATGTGCAGAGTCCAGTAGGGCAGAGGTCAGGGGAAGAACAATACTGGCCTCTGATGGGCAGGTCAGTAGACCTCCTCCCACCTCACCTGGGCTCCAGGCAGGCCGCGTAGGCCATCTCCACCACCTTATCCCTGCAAATGTCCCAGCAGGTGGACAGGGGTGGGGGTGGAATTGCAGGAGCAAGTGAGTCAGGCCTCAGTGGGAGGCCAAGCGGTTAAATGGCACGGTCACTTATGCAGGCTCTCTTACCTCCCACCCATTCAGGCTGTACACATCACTGTGCCCTTGGCAGCCGATGTCCAATACACTAACAAGACGACCTAGCATGGAGGCCCAGCAGGGGGCGGTTGAGGACAATGAGAGCTTTGGGAGCAGAGGCCCACTTGCCCCTGAGGCAGGCCTCCAGCAGGCCGTTCAGCTGAATGATACAGACAGACGCCAAAACGGCAAACATGCTGCCAAATAAACGGCCACAGCTGGTCCTCAGGCATCGGCCCAGTGCCCACCTAATCAATCCGAGTACCGGTACTCTCCTTGGTGCTGGAAAAGTGCCAGTACTCAGCTTGGTAAAAACAAGAAGTGCCGGTACTCAGTACCTGTGAGTACCGGCCCACTTAAAGCACTGCCTTAACTCACACCGTAGACTATGAATGTGAAACACTAATGAGTAAACTTTTGATTAAAATGTGACATGATGCTGGGCTCTCTCAATAATGGTAGCTGGGCTGTGTGAAACACACAAGAAATCAAGAGCCCTGCCAAATTCAAGTGCACCCTGTCGTCTGAGTCTTGAGCCAAGTCATTCAAGGCTCCACAGCTGTTAAGCTTCGGCAAACTAGTAAGATCCAAAGAACGTCTATGTGTACCAGTGCACTGAACAAAATAACATACGAGATACGTTTTAAGAATCAGCTACAAAATGTTCTATAAAGCTGTTGGATGCAATTGGTGTACATTTACGTTCAATGTGCCTTGTGTGTCTATCTGCTTGTTAGTGCATGCTAAAAAGATCATTAATCAAGATAATCCCCACAGTAAATAATTTTACAGAGTTCATGTCACAACCATGAAGAGGGTAGAGAGAACAATTACTGATACCAAAGTAGCAAGATTGCACAGCTACAGTAACAATGTACTACGAGTCTGCTTTAACAGTTCGATAAAGTAAAAAAATGGCAGCAAAGGAATTGGTTTTTAAAAAAGGGGCTGTCCAACACAGTTCCAAGACGTCCAGTTCCTTGTCAGATTTTCAGGATAACCAATGAATATGAAAATAAGGTGGGGTTTTTTTTTGGGGGGGTTAGATTCAATGTACGATTACTGATACCCTGAAAACTTGTCATGCATCAAAGTTGAGCACCTTGGTCACTGCTTGTTTAATCTGTTTGGGAATACCACATGCTCCTTTTTCTCATATCCACCTCTTTGAACTTTTGGCAGAGCTAAACCGACAGTGTAAGAGATAATTTTGCAGCAAAAGCAAGGCAGTGCAAGCAATTCTGGAAAAATAAATGCCCAAAAATGCATATAACAAAAATGCGAAAAAGTGACAATGTTTTTATACCAAAAAATGCATTGCTGCTAGAATACAGAAATAAATATTTAAGAGTTTTAAAACGTCCTTCGAGATGTAGTGAGCAAAAAAACCACAAGCCTCGTTAACGGTAGACCGTAAGAATGAAAGACGTGCAGCTTCTCAGCCTCAGGATAGCGAACTACAGAAAAAACTTAAGTATCACGGTTCCAAAAGCGCATACTACTTGCGATGAGCCAAAGAGCTAAACATTATACTGGGAGGCTTAGTCATATCTCGTGGGCAAAAGGCAACGTCACCGTCCACCTCAGTGTGAATCACCGCGGAATACAAAAACAAATGGGGTATCCGCGACACTTCGACAGACTCAGAGGGCAGTACAGATATTTAGGAGGGCGGTAGGAGGTTTAAAAATTCTGTATGTTGCAACCAGTGACAGTTCCCCTCCCACTCCCCTTTTTAAAGTGAAGGGAGATGTGTGATTGTGGTATGAAATCTAAGTGAAAGGGGGAGATCTGTATTTTAAATTATCTCAATTTGCTATTGACCAACAAAAGTGTGATTCTGGTAAATTAACCTTACCTCCGTGTGCCTGAAACTGCAAATATGTGTGACAATGTGCAGACAAATATGACAAAGTACATTAGCTTAAGGAAGGAGGCGGGTCGCTTGGCAGATGCCCGTTTCTCCACCAACAGTACCATTTCTAAAAAGCCCCGAGAGGTGTTAAGGTTAAATGTACAATGTCACTTTTGATTTTGACGGTCATATAAGATGTGACCAATAGCTTATATGGTCACATCATGTCCAAAAATCATTTTGATATACGCGATTTGTTGTCAATAAAACATGATTTATTAACTAACACGAACAGAAGAGCACTGAAGGAACAGAAAAATGCCGACCTACGCCACCCTGAAAGGGGTATAGGTTCAACCAACGCAAAGTATAACAGAGCCACGGCCAAATATCAAAACTGCAATAATCAATTTATCAAAATAACCTATTTCCTTTACAGGTGCACTACGGTTACACCGTAAATAAAAACTAAGTGTGTATTCACTCTATATACCACAGATAAACAAGGCATACATCAATCGTGACGCATACAGGAACACATGAAATACTCTGCCATAAAGCAAGCACCAGTGAAGTCACAAGGCAGACGCTTAGTGGTAGTCGCAGTAGGTTCTGAATTTTGTCCACGCTACGTAGGGTGGCCACCGCAGGATCGTAAAATTACTGCCACTGGTGGCACAAGCAGCTCGTGGGCGATGGAGCCCGCTGTCTGGTTGCGTCAGACCCCTACAGGTGGTAGCAGCGAGGTATGTGCCCCTCGTGGTGATAATAACATGCCCTACAAGTTACAGAAGCGGGACCACCTCCCACTATGTTGTGGCAGTGGGTCCTCCTGCTCCAAGCGATGGCAGCACCAGGATCAAAGACTGATGGGACAACCAGCCTCTTACCTTAGTCTAGTTTGAGTAGTTCCTGTTCAGAGTTTCGCCCCCTCCCCAGTGGGGCTCATCCCCTTGCAGGAGCAGGGCTTGCTGTCTAGCAGGAAGAGGGTGGTAAGGTCTACACCCCCTGTCGTTTCCTGCCCGCGCGGGCTGCTGGGAAGCAGCAACGCCTGCAGTTCTTCGCCAACCACTCCGCTGCATTTAGCTGCCGCGCGACGACTGACAGGCCGCGAGCGCGCGCCCACCTTCCTACAGCGAAAGCCTCGCGCGTTCGCGGGATGCGCATGCGCCCACTATATTTATATGAACGGCAGGTCCAGAGCGCTGATGGCGGCTAGTTTTCCTCTTTCTTTTTGCAGTTTTATATAGCGCGAGCTCTACCCTAACCAGGGCTCGAGTCGGGGTACCACGTGGGTGGACGGCGTCCCCCCACTTATTTTACCGGGTTTTACCGGGTGGACGCCGTCCCCCCTGCCCAAAAGATGGAGCCGGTACCCGAGTCTGTGTTAAGAATACGCATGGAGCGATTGAAGTAATAGCTTTATTCAGTAGGAAGTTCAACACAGCTGTAGGTCAGGAAGGGAGTACAGCAGGCAGGGACTTGTCTCGAAGGTCATCAGCTGGCATCTGTCAACATTCCAGAACGCTCAGCTGATGACAGGGCAGAGGGAGGGTACGGGGTGGGAGGAGGGACAAATGCAAACAGTATAAACACAACACATCTCCCTCCTTGAGGAAGCAGTAACGACTGATATATGATTATTCACATACAAAGTCATCCAATCTACTCGGGGCACAACCCTGCGTCCACACCTTGTTCTTACAGTTCCTTTTTCGCCATTGACTGGTATACACTCGCTGTGGCCCATTGAGGCCGAACACTGGGTGTTCCGTGGAACATCCTCATCATCCTCCTCTTCCCAGAATTCTCCCTTTCCGCCTTTTGCGGATCCATGCACAACTATCCCTTCTCCATTGGCTGCACTGTGCTTGCCTGTGGCTAACCTTGAGAAATGCCACACTCTTCCATCGCTCAATAGAGCTGAGTTACAAAACACTTTTTTACCATGAGGGGTTGTGAAAACCTGTTCTTACCCTTGGCTATGAACCCACTCGTTTTAACACACACCATTTCTCCCACAGACACCTTTACGGGTTTGCAGCTGTGCTTCACGTCATAGCGAGCTTTAAATTCCAATTGATTCTTTTGTAATCTGCGTTTAACCATGTCTGGTGACCACTCAGCCCTTTTGCTGCAGTTTGCCAACCCACATTGTCCTTGGACATGGGTGTTCTCCCTCTCATAATCTCGAATGGGCTATGACCGGTGCTGTTGCATGGTGTTATGCGGTATGCCCACAATGTTTTGCCTATTTCATTTCTCCACACAAGATTGTTGTTAGTGGCCAGTTGTATAATACCCTTAATGACCCTGTTAAACCTTTCAACGGCACCATTGCCGGCTGGGTGGTAAACTGACGTTGTTTTGTGTGTGATATTGTTTCTTTTTAAATAGTTAATAAACAATTCTGAGGTGAACTGGGTGCCATTGTCACTCACAATGCATTTAGGTAGCCCTTCCCTTATGAATACCTCATCAAGAAATTGTAGTACACTCTGGGTGTCCGTTTTGTTCACAAAGCCCACCTCTGGCCATTTAGAGAAATGGTCAATAAGTACAATGGCGTAAACCTGTACACTCTGTTCTGTAATGGGTCCCATGATGTCAATTCCAATTCTTTCCCATGGCATGTCAGGACATGGAATGGGATGGAGTGGGGGTCTGAACGTGACCATGGACTTGTCTGAATTGGTGCATTGTATACAGTCCCTCACAACTCTCTCTGTGGCAAGATCCACCCCAGGCCACCAATATGAGTTTCTGATCCTGCTCTTGGTTTTGCCTATACCTAAATGTCCTTCATGGCATAATTCTAAAATGCTATGTCTGAGTTTGGCTGGAGGAATTACTTTGCCACTCCTCAAAAGCAAACCCTCTTCAATTGACAGTTCATCCTTCACTTCCCAGTAAGGTAACAATTCTTTTTTACATTTTTCTTCAACGGCCATCCATTCATTATCAGGTTACCCACTGTGCATAATGTCTGATCATTTCTTTGTTCCAATAACCAATCCTCCATTGAAATGCCATGCATCTCCTCATGGACACTGGCAACCCAGAATTTCTCATCAGATTCACCTTTGGATTCTTGTACCAAAACAGGCATCCTACTCAGGAAATCAGCTACTACATTCCTAACGCCTGGCACATATTGAACTTCATAGTCATAATCAAATAGTCTAACAGACATCCTTGCCAATCTTGGAGAAGCTGTGTACAATCCCTTGGTGGTTAAAACTTTTGTTAGTGGTTTGTGGTCACTTCTCACGATAACTTTGCTTCCCCATATGAATTGCCTGAAGTGTTCCAATCCCCAAACGCAAGCCAATGCCTCACGTTCAATGACAGAATACCTTTCTTCTGTCGGAGTCAGTGAACGTGATGCAAATGCTATGGTGCATTCAGTACCTTTTGAATCAATTTGACTTAGGACAGCACCTAATCCTCTCCCACTGGCATCTGTCGTTACTATACTCTTCAACAATGGGTCAAAACCTTGCAAAGGTGGGGCAGTGCATATTTCCTTCTTTAACATGCTAAATGTTTTACTACAGTCATCTGACCAAATAAATTTGTTTTTGTTTTTTAGTAACTGTCTCAATACAAACGTTTTGGCCGAAAACCTCTCAATGAATTTTGAATAGAATTCTATGAGGCCTAGAAAAGAGCGAAGTTCATCCTTATTTCTCGGCTCTGGGGCATTTAAAATTGCATCTAGCAGTTCTTTTTTGGTTTAATACCTTCAGCTGATATGGAGTGACCTAGGTAGCTTACCTCTGAACGTGCAAACTTGCATTTGCTATATTCAGCTGTGAGACCCTTGTTGTCCAGGATTTCTAGTATTTGCATAAGTTTATCATTATGTTCTTCTTTACTTTTTCCCATGACTAATATGTCATCCTGGAATATCAGAATGCCATCCACCCCCTTGAAAGTCTCCTGCATTAGCCTCTGGAACATGGCAGCCGCAGATGCCAACCCAAAGGGTACCCTCTTAAAGCGGAAACACCCGAAAGGGGTGATGAAAGTTGTAAGGGTTCTGCTTTCTGAGTGCAAGGGAATCTGATGGTATGCAGCTTTAAGATCTATTGTTGAAAAATACTTTATACCCTTGGTACATGCTACCATCTCATTAATTCGTGGGAGTGGGAATTGATCTACTAGGATATTCTCGTTGAGATCGCGGAGATCAATGCACAATCTCAACCGCCCATTGGGGCGTTTAACCACAACCATGGGGGCGACCCATTCTGAGGAATCAATTCTCTCAATTATGTCATCCTGAAGTAATTTTTCAATATGTTCCTTCACCCCTTCTCTTATGGAGAACGGAACGTTCCTCACCTTATGTATTACTGGAATGGCGTCTTTCTTCACACAAATTTCATGTTCAAAACCCTTGTAAAGTCCAATTGAGTCTGCAAACACCTTTGGAAATTTTATTTTGACTTCTTTGCTAATTTCGTCCTCACTTTCTATAATGAGAACCGGTTCATCACTGTTGGGATTGAGTACAATCCCTAGCTTCCTTGATCTAACCATCCTAATACTGAGGGACCGGACTTGGACACATATAGTTTGCATAAGGCGTCTCTACCTTTGAACTCGAACCTCAACTTTCTAAATCCCTCCAAATCAATTGGTTCACCAGTAAATGTCTTCAAGGAAATGTCTGGGGCTTCTAACTCTTCACCTAGTTTGGGCAAAAATGTCTCCCTCCACACTTTTGCATTAACAATTGTATATGGTGAACCTGAGTCTGCTACAATTGATACATTTACACCCCCAATACACATTTCACATACTGGTTTTTTTTTTTTAACTGTTCCCTCCTTGTCATAATCTACTTCATCAATATCATCTTCATCAATATTAAGTACAAACATGTTCATGTCATCCTCATCTGAACAGTTAGAATCTGAGTCATTCTCATTATCAACATATTTTACAGTTTTAGGTGACCTTTTGTGGCAGACTTTCTGAAAATGACCCATGACTCCGCAAAAGGAGCATCTACTCTTTTTAGCTGGACAGTATCGATCATTTGCTAAGTGATTCAAACTGCCGCATCTGTAGCATTTTCTAATAGTCTTGTTCGAATTTTCGAATTCTCTGTCTTTGTTGAGTTTTTCCCTGTAATTAGTCCTACCATCTTTAGGTTTTCTGTCACCCACTTTGGCCACAATATTTTCCTCATTCTTTTCTTTACTTTCCGCTATAACTGCCTTTGCGCATCTGCCTGTGAGTTCTGCTCTTCTGACTATATCAATTACAGTTTGTAGTGGATTCTCTCCTTTGGCCCACAGATTGTCTTGAATGACAGCATTTGATCCTTGCATGACAATTTGATCACGTATGAATTCATCGTGAAGGTCACCGAATCGACATGTAATGGCTAAATTCTTTAATGCAGCAACAAAGTCGTCAATCGATTCGTTCTGACCTTGCTTTCTATGAAAGAATCTATATCTGTCCACACCTACACATACGGTGGGTTTGTAGTAACTATTGAGATCATCTATGGCATTTACATAGATATCTCCCTCATCAACAGCCCTCACTTTTTTGTTGATCCGTTTGAAAACCTTTATTCCACCTGCACCCAAACAGTGCATCAAAATTTTATACTTCTTTTCTGCTTTTATATCTTCCTCACCTTCATTTGTTTCTATGAAGTTTGTAAAATGCTCTCTCCATTCTTCCCATTTGATGGAGGGTTCTCCTCCCCAGCTAAAAATGATGAAGGTGGTGATAAATTTAGCAAAAA
This sequence comes from Calotriton arnoldi, assembly GCA_963921515.1. Lineage (NCBI taxonomy): Eukaryota > Metazoa > Chordata > Amphibia > Caudata > Salamandridae > Calotriton > Calotriton arnoldi. The sequence continues at coordinate 1,041,660 of CAWUFW010003862.1, read as the reverse complement.
CCAGTAGCCATTTTTGTTTATTTGCTAAGGCTAGGGCTATCAGTGAACACTTGCGTAGTAATAATTAGAATAGAATTTCGCCACAACATTCACTCGCAGTATAAGGTTTTTTTTTTTTTTTTAATGGTACCTTAAATTAGTGTTGCTCTGTCAATCAGCGTAGATTGCCTCTCCTGAACGCTTCCACTTATTTTTTTTATAGTGGCTCTGAGGCAGGACACTGTGCCATTGAGATGCTGGAGGCTGGCCTTGGCGCTGTTCCGATCGCTGTTTTCCTTCACTTTATACACTTAAGAATGCTTGCGCCAGAGTGTATTCAGATGCAGGGAGAAAATGAAAACAGACAAAAAAATAATGAATGCTGAAACGCCGGCGGTGTCTTCCCTGTGTTGACACACTCAAAATGGCCACCTCACGTCGCTTACGCACCGCGTCATACACCACTTGACAGTTATCTTCGTTGGTGAAAGTGCGTTGACAGTTACCAGCTGGCAGTTAGGAATTTCTCAGTCAGCGCCGCGCTACCACGCCACAGAAACTTTTGGAGTGGCTATTTCGTTAACACTAAAACGATACGCGACATTCCTCTCAGTAACTCAAGATGCCTTTAACTTCGCTTTAGCAGCGCGTCTAATCATCAGCTGTCACTCAGTAACATTGTGGAAGAAACTTCCCACACTGACATCGCCGCTCTCGAATCAAACCTGAGTCTTTGATCTTCTCCACTTACTCACTGACCTTTTTTTTTTTTTAAATTAAAGTTCCTCCTTGGTGATACCGGTTGCCGAAATTAATTCATCATCACAGAAAATTCTGAAATGTCACCAATTTATGCGTGCGGGTTCCGCTGTGTTGATCCTCGTCGCCAATTTGTTAAGAATACGCATGGAGCGATTGAAGTAATAGCTTTATTCAGTAGGAAGTTCAACACAGCTGTAGGTCAGGAAGGGAGTACAGCAGGCAGGGACTTGTCTCGAAGGTCATCAGCTGGCATCTGTCAACATTCCAGAACGCTCAGCTGATGACAGGGCAGAGGGAGGGTACGGGGTGGGAGGAGGGACAAATGCAAACAGTATAAACACAACAGTCTGCACCTGCGCGCGAATGATAGCCTTTCAAATGCACCCGAGGCTCAGACTAATCTCCCCTTCCACCTCGCGCCCTCCCCTTGCCAGCCTTTCTCAGAGCACAGCCGAGGCGCCAAGGCTTCAAGGAGCTGCGCTGTCAACACGCCGAGCATGTCACTTCCAGGGACCCCAACAGATGCCCATAGTGCCTACGGCCCGAGTCTGTAATAACCTTGTAATCCGAGGAATGGGTCCTGTGTATAGTGTGTTCTTGTGTTTTGAGTGACTGCCACTTATTGCAGTATTATACCTCTACTTGTATCTTGTATGTAGTCACGCATTTCAGACGGAGACCGGCAAATTTCGTGACGTCACTTCCGGTGACACCACCTAACTTGGAGCGTCCCCCACTTCTTTTTTAGGACTTGTGCCCTGACCCTAACGAGCGCTTTCCATGAGCACCAGTTACAATCACAATAATATATTTAGCCGCCACAGAGACTCGAACCTGGCTTCTCAGTTCCAACGTCGCCAGCTCTGACCTTTACTTATTTTGTAGATGTGTGTAGGGCGACCTCGACACGACGTATTGGAGCGCACATGAGCACCAGTCACATTACACAAGGACACTTTCATTTTTGGGAGGCACGGGGAGATTAAGCGATTTGCCAGAATCACAGATGCTGAGCCGACTCGGAGGTTCGAACCTTGTTCCCCAGCTCCAAAGACGGCAGCTCTGGCCGTGAGACCACTTCTTCTATGCCGGGTTCTTGAAAACCAAACGAGTGGTGGCGACCATGGTAGAACCGATACAATTGGTGTGGCCTGAAGCAGATATCTCTTATGATGTACGAACGTTTAGTTTCCAGTATAATTTTTTTTATAAAAACAGCCCTCTATGAATAACTGTGCTCAAGCTATCAAACCATAGTCCTAGAGAGGATGTGGCGTGTGGCCAAAGCTGCTGACTTTGGAAGTAAAAAACAGTTTCGATTCTCTGCAGCCGCTCAACATCCTGTGTGTCTGATCAAACACAACCTCTCAGTGCCTAAAAAAACAAGCATTTGCATTGCATTAGGTCTGTCAGTTACATGAGTTTGAGCTATTGGCACTGTAAATGACAATGCCTTTTATTTATGTTTTGATTTTTTTAAACATAAATAAAAGGCATTGCCATTTACAATGCTAATAGCTAAGCCTTAAACTCTCAAAGCACTGAAACCCCAGAGCTGGCCTGGCTGTCGCTGCTCTGCCGCTGCCTATGCGCCCAGGCGCCGTCCCTGCCTCGCTGCTCCTTCCAGCTGCTCTGCTGCTGCTAATGCCCGCTGCTGCTCTCCATGATTTCACCCAAAGCAAAGAGTCAGCGGCATCGCTCCCAGCAACATCGTAAAACAAGCATTGGCATAGCCAATAGGTCTCGCCTTTGGGACGTTATAAGTATTTAGTTATGCAGCACAATATCCTTGGTGCAACAACATCCACTGTTGCATGGGTAAACACTTATAAGGTCCCAAAGGCGAGACCTATTGGCTATTGTGATGGCACAAATGGGACCCAGCACTTACTCTTCTATGCTGTACTCTGCATTAGCCATTGTGGCCTCATGCTTCATTTTAGGGGAAGGTGTCTGCTTCCACCTCATTGTACGCTCTCAATTAGATGGACAGTCTTAAAAGTAGGTCAATGTTTCCTCGCTATATCATCCACTGCTTTTTATCTGGGGGTCCTCAATCATGTGGGTGAATCTATCCATTATACACCTCCACATATGAACTTCATGGAAGGCACGTCCATGATGGCCATGGCCAGATCGCATCCCATGAGGTTGTCTCAATTACCCCTGCTTTGAGTAAAATGTTTTTGGGACAAAAACAGATCACTGACATAATATCAAAGCCAACAATATCGTGTAACAAAAATATTGTGTCAAAAATATCATTTACCCAAATATTGTTTCCCTATCCTTATAATGGTAAGTACAAAAATATTGGAAAAAATATTGTTTCACACTTCTATCATTAAAAACATACAAAAATATTGTTTCTTAATATATATACATATATATAGTTTAAAGTCGTGAATCTTAAATATTTTAATACATACTATTAATATAATGTTAATTAAATAAATCTCACTAATATTTAATACTATTTATAAATATATACTTATGTAAACAAACATACATCAATATATATGTGTATGTTTATATATATATATTTAAAGGAAGTAACAGGGGGTGCTCAGAGTTCTAATAGGTGAGTAAATGAGAAGCCCAAGGGGTACTTCCCTTTTTGGAATAGGACCCCTCAAACACTCAAAGCTTCATCATAGCGCTTTTTCTCCTCGTCGAGCCGGCGCTGCAAGGCTGGATGGGCACCCTCACTGTCAGATATGGCTTTTTGGCGGCGATATAGACTGGCGCCCGGCACTATTGGCTCCCTTTGCAGGCTTATTTGTTTATTTATCTCATCCTTAACCTCTCATCCAAGGGACATGCGGCTAAAAGAGCCTGGCTCCGTCTGTGATTTCATTTCGAGTCCCTTCCAAATCACTGAGCACGTGCACCGTATTTTCGATAAAGGGTTCCTCTTTTCTCCATATCTTCGTTCCTGTAATATAAACCGCCTCGAAAAAAAAAAGATATAGGCCTCGAATATGTTCTATTTGCAAAAATTGAGTCACAGAAGAAAACGTCTTGGCCCTTCTGTCGTCAGATGGATCTGCTAACCTTATTAGACTTGTGGATAATAGTCTTGGGCGGCACCAATCCAGTTTTTCAGTAAAATCAATCAATATTTAAATAATACCTCCTTCAAATACATTGTATGTGAATTGATCATATTTCTGATTATGGCGGAGTTCTTGACAACCTCCACACCCTGAGCTCCTCCAGCTTTTTAATTTGACTATGCCACATATTCTTTATGCACAGTGGCCTTTCGGGTCATGCTGTGTGCTTAATGAGAATGATTATTTTTTCAAAAGCAAGTTCTAATACAGAACCCACAAGATTATCCCAAAAAACATTGCACATTTCATGTTAGGCACAACATTGCTGCTAGTTCACAATATGGGTTGGTGAGACGCCAAATAGAAATGCACTGATTAGTGATAAATTGTGTTGGTGGCTTCTTCTGGTGGCCACGTGACCACACAGAACATTACTGAGCTGACCACAATCTTTTCACATGGTACGCCCAGCAGCTGACAGATTTAAGGGCCCCAAGCCTGCCTACATCTACCTCACAATCGGCAGGCGGGCTTTGGCAGGCAGGAGGGTCGCTTCCGGCCGTCAATATCCACTTAGTCCACAATTCGAGCTGACATAGTGATAACTGTTTATATATCTACAATGTGATGTATTTTAAAATCGTGTCATATAAATTGCACAACTCCTGTTTGCACAATTAATCGGACATTCAGATGAAGTGCATTTTTTATTGGTGTTGGATTGCCAACTGGAGAAGCTGTGCATTTACATACGCAAAATGAAAGTCACTCTGCAGCAATGTTTCCAGCGCCTTATATGAAATGCATGCTGGCTGTAAAAGCAGGTACGGCGTCGCCACATTATATGCCTCTTACAAGCAGCCGAATTTTACATATTTATTATCATCTTTGAAGGTGCTGCGCATCTCTCCAAAACAAGACCCATAGCCCCACTTCCTGTCGGTTTCATTCCTGGATATTATCACGTGATTAAACAAGCACTGCATCAGTGCGAGTCTTCTTGATAAACGAGTTAAGGGTATCGCGAGATAAACACCCTGGTCCGAGGCTGTAATTGCGGAAAACACTGTGTATGAATTATTCCCTGCCATATAAAGGGGCCGGGGCAGATGTGTAATTATTACCTGCATCCAGCACAGATAACGCTGTGCAGTCTGGGCGCACTTTCATCGGGCTCGAGCGCAGCCTGCAGTAATCTGTCATCAATAAATACCGCGGAAGGGAATCTGTCTTTTCCGCAGCCACTCATTCTGGGCCTGCTATCACCCGATGTTACGCGGTTAAAATACCCCGCTTATCTCCCCTGTCATACTTCTACACCGCACTAATAAGTTCTTCAGATGTCTCTATGCTTTATCTGCCATGAAGAAACACCACCGTTACATTAGGGGGAGTCGTTTCATCAGAGTGATCGCTCCGCCGGCTTTAACAAAAAAATAGAACCGACTGCCCTGAGAGGAAATGCGCAAAGAAACTGTGGCATATTATTTCACCACAATGTGTGTCATACTGTACTTGCTGCAGCAGCTTTTCCTACATCCGTGGTGCTGTAAATAACAGGCGAGGAAGCAAGATCCCGGGAAGGCTCGTCTCTTGCACACACGCCCGCTTCCTCGTTTGTTTAGAGGGGGAAGGGGGGAGGAGGCGAGAACGAGGAGAGGAGAAGGCAGCAGGGGGAGGGGAGAGAGGAGGGGGCCTGCGCCTGTTTCCCTTGCGGGAGCATGCAGGGGCACCATCTGTTTGCAAGTTAATTACAAACAGATGGTTTCAAAGCTCGCTCCCGCAAGGGAATCGCCAAACGTGCACGCGTTGCCATTTAAAGCAATGCAAAGAGTGCACGTTTGTAGGCAAAAAAGCGAATCGATTACTAAAGGTCTCCTCCTATGCAGCGCATGCGCGTTGCGTAGGCGAGACCTAAAAACATCACATGGTTATTTTACGATGTTGCTGGGAGCGATGCCGCCTACACTTTGGTTTGGGTGTAATCATGGACGGGAGAAAGGCATGCGACTGCCATGATTTTATGTTAAAAAAAACAAACGAGTTAGATGAGCCACTCACAACAAAACGCGCAGGCGCCATGATTTAATGTAAAAATAAATTTAAAAAACAAGTTAAGCGAGCTTTGCACACGTACCACAAGTGGTGGGTGTGGTCCCATTGTGTAAGTGAAAGCACGCATAGCGCGCTGCAAACACAAACAACAAAAAGCGGACCCCATTCCTAAAGCTCACGTCCCACCAGTGGTGTTTACATTAATTAAGCAAAGATTTCTTGCTAAGGTCTAATACAAGCTATACAGTAAGGACACGGTAAAAGGTCCAGTCCTGATGGGAGGTTACAAATGAAGACAAGGCAGCACTAAGGAGGGACTAACAAGCCTATTAACGAATCAGAAGCCAGTGTTTACGAAGGACAATGACAGCAGCCAATGAAAAATATGGGCAGAGTGGGCGGGGCTTCAAATCCATACTCCAATACAGCATGCCTCGCAGAGCAGCACATGTGCTGCTTAGGCTCGACCTAAAAAAACGTAACCTTGAATAATATAAAACTGGTGCTGATCTAAATCGCTCCATTACCTTCGGATTGAGGTTGCGCTGTATAAAACTACAATAAAATTGAGTATTATCAAATTTATGTATGAAGGAATACTCTGTATCATGTTCTCTTTTTTGATAATCAGAACCTACTTTTAAAATATACTTCTCTTTATTTCCGTTCTTAAAAATTTGTAACAAAACTTGCTTTTAACGCAGCCAATTGTATATAGCATTCTAATGTGACAGTCGCAACAGCTTTTGTACCCCATCCGCCCCCCTCTCCTACCCCTCAGTGGCAGTCTGTCCTATTTCGTCACCTCAATCCTTTCTTTCTTTTGTATTTTTATATAGCTCGAACATTACCCGCAGGTGCCAGAGCGCTTTAAGGTAGATATATGTTGTTACACGGATAGTTACAGAGGATTCAAGAATTACCAAATCATAACTGTCAAGGTTTCAGATTGCTTATGTGTGGCATTTTCATAATTTCAGTGTAATTATGATTGACATTCAACGACTATGAATGACACTTTCTCACGAGTAAAAATGAAGACGTGGGAAACATAAAAATATCAGAAATTACACCCATTTGAACAACAAGAAACTCTAAGAACTTAAAACTGCTGTAAAGCACCAGAAATGGAAGGGCAGTAACTGACACAACACACAGAAATTGCAATCATCTTCGGTGAGTGCTCAGCTGCTGGACTCACCTGTGTCATGATCAGTGAATCAGCCGCTCTGCAGACGGACGAGATATCAGCCCAGATTCCAAGGGAATTACCCACCACCTCCGAATTATCAGCAAGGGCAGAATCAGTACCAGGACGACAATCAATACCTGGTAACGAGACACGGGCAATACTGGCGAGAGTAAGTGAGATACCCATCTTCAATCTTAGTAATCAGATCATTGACCCCTTTACTGAATCGCTTCTTTACAAAAGGGTTATCTTTTGTTCCACATACTGGAGCTAATAGATTTGAAATTTTCCAAGATTTACTTTCATTTTTTCGAAAAATAAGACTCCGTGCGTTTTTTGAGGGCCAATCTGTTGACATCCAAATTACCGAAAATAGATCAGGTCTTTCACCCACGTCTACCTTTCTCCCCACATTAGAACAAGTAGGACCTGAAATAGCAATCTTTGAACATGTTGTGTTCAACAAGATGAAAGCTGCAATGAAATACATCCCCTTACCAACATATAACATAAATCAAGAAGAACATATAGCGTTACAAAATTTAATTCAAAATAAAAGCATAACAATCAAGTGTTGTGATAAGGGAGGTGGCATTGTCCTTATGGACACTACTCAATATGTCATCAATATGGAGCATATGCTTTCTAACACAGAACACTACATACCAATAAAAGTAGATCCTACTAAGAAAGTCTCCAAACTAATCCTGGAAATCACCACACAAGCCTTTGACAAAAATTACATCTGTGATAAAGAATGGCAATTCTTAAATGTAGATAAACCAAAAATGGCGGCGATTTATGGGGTCCCAAAGATCCATAAAAATAGCACAAATCCCCCCTACAGACCCATTGTGACCACTATTGGGTCTGCCACTGAACCACTATCCAAATATGTGGATGCAATATTGAGACCACATGTCCCTAAAATTCAGTCATACATACGGGACACAAGAGACATCATCAATAGGGTAGAACATCTTCCGTTTAATGCAATGAGACAGGTCCTGGTAACTATGGACATAGAAGCCCTCTATAGCAATATTCCCCAATCTGGAGCAATAGAGGCAGTTATATGGTTCATTGATACTTTTAAAATTGACTGTCCTAAGACCTTTGTTATGGAATGTCTCACTATAGTCTTACAAGAGAACACCTTTGAGTTTAATGGCTCCATGTTCAAACAAACTAAGGGAGTCAGTATGGGGGCTTCATGCGCCACCACAGTGGCCAATATCTACATGGCGTTCTTTGAATCTAAGTTTGTTTACAATGAGATCGCCCCATTCAGTGAATCCATACTTAGTTGGTCAAGATATATAGATGATGTCTTTTTTATCTGGTCAGCGGATCCAGACGAACTTACTGAGTTTATTGCTTGGTTAAATCTTTGTGATCCTAATATCTTCTTTACATCAAATTCTAGTAGCAGCAACGTAGAATTTTTAGATATTATGATCAAAGCGAATGGCCAACAACTGGAAGTTGATCTTTTTATAAAACCTACGGCCCGCAACACGTTGCTGCATTTCAACAGCTACCATCCAAAAACACAAAAAACTAGTATTCCTTTTGGACAGTTCCTGCGCTTGCGCAGGAACTGCACCAACCTAATAGATTTTGATACAAGAGCAGTTGAAATTAAAGCAAAATTTATAGCGAGAGGCTATCCTAGCCGTCTAGTATGTGACTCTTATAAAAGAGCACGTTACTATGATAGGCAACATTTGCTGACCCAAAAGCAACCTAAAGAAAATGACAGACTAGTATTTGTTACACGGCATTCTACAATAAATGACAAAATTCGTCAAATTGTGACTTCCAACTGGCATATTTTAAATGCCACAAGAGATAGAACTACATCAATTCCAAAACCTCTTTTTGCCCATCGAAAGAATAAAAATCTTAAAGACTTGATAGTGAGATCTCGCATAACAAATACTGTGCAGGAATCTATACAAACCACACTTTGTGGTAAGACACCACCAATAGGAAACTATAAATGCATGTCCTGCGTGGCATGTAAATTTGCCATAGAAACAAAGACATACACAGTTAATGGAACTAGTTTCTCGCTTAAATCTTTAACAAACTGCAAGACCACAAATATTGTCTTTTTAATTCTATGTCCCTGTAATCAGGGATATGTGGGCGAAACCTCACGCACTATGGCAACACGTCTTACTGAGCACAGGTCAGCCATCAGAACAAAAAAATTGAATGCCCCCCTAGTAAAACATTATCTGGATGTCAACCACTCTACTGAGGACATAAGATGGCTCATTCTTGAGAAAATCCACACCAAAGCTAGTCCTAGTACAGAAATACGAAAACGTAGGGAAGTATTTTGGATCTTTACTCTAGACACATACCTAAAAGGCATGAATAGTGAAATACCTTGGGACCAGGCAATCAGATTTAACAACATCTGATAGTGCAATATGGTTAATGAAAAGATATTCTTTCTTTCTAAAAAAGATACAGTCATATGTTATGAATACACTTCCAGTATGTTGGATATTAACAACTATATGTGTAGACATTATGACTCACTACCCTGATTCTCTTAATAAGTATACCGTTTTCATTACACTAAAGCGTAGAAACATTTCAGTTTGTTAAGCTATGCTATATGAAGCATTCTTTAACACTCTAATTCAGGTTAAGAATCCTTATATGTTATCTGCATACTGTTAAAATGGCCTTACTAGCCACATAATTTCCACCAACGGCTACACTAGCTATTATTACAACTATGCTTTTGTAGCTATATGAAGTGTCTTTAAATATTTTAATTCAAGTTAAGAATCCTTATATGTTATTTACACACTGTTAAAATGGCCTTACTAGCTACATAATTTCCATCACACGGTTATACTAGCTATCATTATAACAGTGCTCATGTAGCTTTTTTGCATTTGACATTTCTGCAAATAATGGTTAGGCAGTAATTAATTCTCATTTCATTCCACCAGTGGAATAATACCATTCTTTGTATCCACTATTGAGAAATATTTGTTGTGGTTTCTTAATAATTCACCACTCTAATGGGCTTAACACGCGATAATGATATATCGTAACAAACTCTGCTTGTACGACTAAGATGGCCGCCACCTTTACTAGCGATACCAAAGGGGCTGATGGACGGAGCGTTATAGCAAATCAAACACTCACCCCCAGTCAACTGATCTGGGTTTAATCCATCATCATTCTTTAGCTCACTCCACCACCCCAGTTCAGACATGGCCATATGCAAATCAGTCTGACCCTGTGACTCATGGGAACAGTCGAGCCCGAACTGCCAAGCCATGTCTTCCCTGGACCGGAAACAAGCATCCTGGGACCGGTTTCGGGTTCAAAACCCTCATCAGCCAGGCTATCTTGAATCCAGTGGCAAAGTGAGCAAGGGACCCACGTCTGGGCATACCCTGCCAATTTAGGGCGAACAAAGCGATACCAAAGGGGATGATGGACGGAGCGTTATAGCAAATCAAACACTCACCCCCAGTCAACTGATCTGGGTTTAATCCATCATCATTCTTTAGCTCACTCCACCACCCCAGTTCAGACATGGCCATATGCAAATCAGTCTGACCCTGTGCCTCATGGGAACAGTCCAGCCCGAACTGCCAAGCCATGTCTTCCCTGGACCAGAAACAAGCATCCTGGGACCGGTTTTGGGTTCAAAACCCTCATCAGCCAGGCTATCTTGAATCCAGTGGCAAAATGAGCAAGGGACCCGCGTCTGGGCATACCCTGCCAACTTAGGGCGAACAAAGCGATACCAAAGGGGATGATGGACGGAGCGTTATAGCAAATCAAACACTCACCCCCAGTCAACTGATCTGGGTTTAATCCATCATCATTCTTTAGCTCACTCCACCACCCCAGTTCAGACATGGCCATATGCAAATCAGTCTGACCCTGTGCCTCATGGGAACAGTCCAGCCCGAACTGCCAAGCCATGTCTTCCCTGGACCGGAAACAAGCATCCTGGGACCGGTTTCGGGTTCAAAACCCTCATCAGCCAGGCTATCTTGAATCCAGTGGCAAAGTGAGCAAGGGACCCACGTCTGGGCATACCCTGCCAACTTAGGGCGAACAAAGCGATACCAAAGGGGATGATGGACGGAGCGTTATAGCAAATCAAACACTCACCCCCAGTCAACTGATCTGGGTTTAATCCATCATCATTCTTTAGCTCACTCCACCACCCCAGTTCAGACATGGCAATATGCAAATCAGTCTGACCCTGTGCCTCATGGGAACAGTCCAGCCCGAACTGTCAAGCCATGTCTTCCCTGGACCGGAAACAAGCATCCTGGGACCGGTTTCGGGTTCAAAACCCTCATCAGCCAGGCTATCTTGAATCCAGTGGCAAAGTGAGCAAGGGACCCACGTCTGGGCATACCCTGCCAACTTAGGGCGAACAAAGCGATACCAAAGGGGATGATGGAAGGAGCGTTATAGCAAATCAAACACTCACCCCCAGTCAACTGATCTGGGTTTAATCCATCATCATTCTTTAGCTCACTCCACCACCCCAGTTCAGACATGGCCATATGCAAATCAGTCTGACCCTGTGCCTCATGGGAACAGTCCAGCCCGAACTGCCAAGCCATGTCTTCCCTGGACCGGAAACAAGCATCCTGGGACCGGTTTCGGGTCAAAACCCTCATCAGCCAGGCTATCTTGAATCCAGTGGCAAAGTGAGCAAGGGACCCACGTCTGGGCATACCCTGCCAACTTAGTGCGAACAAAGCGATACCAAAGGGGATGATGGACGGAGCGTTATAGCAAATCAAACACTCACCCCCAGTCAACTGATCTGGGTTTAATCCATCATCATTCTTTAGCTCACTCCACCACCCCAGTTCAGACATGGCCATATGCAAATCAGTCTGACCCTGTGCCTCATGGGAACAGTCCAGCCCGAACTGCCAAGCCATGTCTTCCCTGGACCGGAAACAAGCATCCTGGGACCGGTTTCGGGTTCAAAACCCTCATCAGCCAGGCTATCTTGAATCCAGTGGCAAAGTGAGCAAGGGACCCACGTCTGGGCATACCCTGCCAACTTAGGGCGAACAAAGCGATACCAAAGGGGATGATGGACGGAGCGTTATAGCAAATCAAACACTCACCCCCAGTCAACTGATCTGGGTTTAATCCATCATCATTCTTTAGCTCACTCCACCACCCCAGTTCAGACATGGCCATATGCAAATCAGTCTGACCCTGTGCCTCATGGGAACAGTCCAGCCCGAACTGACAAGCCATGTCTTCCCTGGACCGGAAACAAGCATCCTGGGACCGGTTTCGGGTTCAAAACCCTCATCAGCCAGGCTATCTTGAATCCAGTGGCAAAGTGAGCAAGGGACCCACGTCTGGGCATACCCTGCCAACTTAGGGCGAACAAAGCGATACCAAAGGGGATGATGGACGGAGCGTTATAGCAAATCAAACACTCACCCCCAGTCAACTGATCTGGGTTTAATCCATCATCATTCTTTAGCTCACTCCACCACCCCAGTTCAGACATGGCCATATGCAAATCAGTCTGACCCTGTGCCTCATGGGAACAGTCCAGCCCGAACTGCCAAGCCATGTCTTCCCTGGACCGGAAACAAGCATCCTGGGACCGGTTTCGGGTTCAAAACCCTCATCAGCCAGGCTATCTTGAATCCAGTGGCAATGTGAGCAAGGGACCCACGTCTGGGCATACCCTGCCAACTTAGGGCGAACAAAGCGATACCAAAGGGGATGATGGACGGAGCGTTATAGCAAATCAAACACTCACCCCCAGTCAACTGATCTGGGTTTAATCCATCATCATTCTTTAGCTCACTCCACCACCCCAGTTCAGACATGGCCATATGCAAATCAGTCTGACCCTGTGCCTCATGGGAACAGTCCAGCCCGAACTGCCAAGCCATGTCTTCCCTGGACCGGAAACAAGCATCCTGGGACCGGTTTCGGGTTCAAAACCCTCATCAGCCAGGCTATCTTGAATCCAGTGGCAAAGTGAGCAAGGGACCCACGTCTGGGCATACCCTGCCAACTTAGGGCGAACAAAGCGATACCAAAGGGGATGATGGACGGAGCGTTATAGCAAATCAAACACTCACCCCCAGTCAACTGATCTGGGTTTAATCCATCATCATTCTTTAGCTCACTCCACCACCCCAGCTCAGACATGGCCATATGCAAATCAGTCTGACCCTGTGCCTCATGGGAACAGTCCAGCCCGAACTGCCAAGCCATGTCTTCCCTGGACCGGAAACAAGCATCCTGGGACCGGTTTCGGGTTCAAAACCCTCATCAGCCAGGCTATCTTGAATCCAGTGGCAAAGTGAGCAAGGGACCCACGTCTGGGCATACCCTGCCAACTTAGGGCGAACAAAGCGATACCAAAGGGGATGATGGACGGAGCGTTATAGCAAATCAAACACTCACCCCCAGTCAACTGATCTGGGTTTAATCCATCATCATTCTTTAGCTCACTCCACCACCCCAGTTTAGACATGGCCATATGCAAATCAGTCTGACCCTGTGCCTCATGGGAACAGTCCAGCCCGAACTGCCAAGCCATGTCTTCCCTGGACCGGAAACAAGCATTCTGGGACCGGTTTCGGGTTCAAAACCCTCATCAGCCAGGCTATCTTGAATCCAGTGGCAAAGTGAGCAAGGGACCCACGTCTGGGCATACCCTGCCAACTTAGGGCGAACAAAGCGATACCAAAGGGGATGATGGACGGAGCGTTATAGCAAATCAAACACTCACCCCCAGTCAACTGATCTGGGTTTAATCCATCATCATTCTTAAGCTCACTCCACCACCCCAGTTCAGACATGGCCATATGCAAATCAGTCTGACCCTGTGCCTCATGGGAACAGTCCAGCCCGAACTGCCAAGCCATGTCTTCCTGGACCGGAAACAAGCATCCTGGGACCGGTTTCGGGTTCAAAACCCTCATCAGCCAGGCTATCTTGAATCCAGTGGCAAAGTGAGCAAGGGACCCACGTCTGGGCATACCCTGCCAACTTAGGGCGAACAAAGCGATACCAAAGGGGATGATGGACGGAGCGTTATAGCAAATCAAACACTCACCCCCAGTCAACTGATCTGGGTTTAATCCATCATCATTCTTTAGCTCACTCCACCACCCCAGTTCAGACATGGCCATATGCAAATCAGTCTGACCCTGTGCCTCATGGGAACAGTCCAGCCCGAACTGCCAAGCCATGTCTTCCCTGGACCGGAAACAAGCATCCTGGGACCGGTTTCGGGTTCAAAACCCTCATCAGCCAGGCTATCTTGAATCCAGTGGCAAAGTGAGCAAGGGACCCACGTCTAGCATCAGAAAGAGAGGAGTATAGCCATCTAGGTTAACCAATCAGGAGTTCCCTGCACCACCCTTGATAGGTGGACGCGGGAAATTCAAAGTGTTTAAAAACCCTCCTTTTCCAATGCGTACATCTTATTGGTCTTATTTTCCTCCATGAAGATAATTTAAAACAGAAGCCGAGAGGAGCTCGGACGAGCCCCCGGACACTAGACCCTGGATGCCTGACATATGAGCACCTGCTGTACTATATTGCGGAAGCAACTACTTACATCCTAAGAGAAGGTGCGTGCGATCTCGGGTGCATCAAAGATTGTTACGCCACGGGTAAGACAAAAATCGCCTTAGCTTGATGCACGCGGGCAATTTATCCCAATAAACATATTGCCCATAATATATCACTTTTTAATTTCGCTTTCAAATTTGGCCCTTTTAGAGAATCTAAATAGACGCCGAGAACAGCTCGGATAAGTCCTTGGATATACGGCCTTGGATGCCTGATATGTGAGCGTCTGCTGTCTTTGAATCTTGGAAGCAACAGCTCGTTTTTAAAGAGGAGGCACGAATGACTACGGCCACTCTAAATATTTATTATCTCGCCACCAGAGGTAAGAGACACTCGTTATGGTTAATTTAAGTAATTAACTAGCACTAGGATTTTTGACTGAGTAAGAACTAAAATAAAGGACAGCCTCAATGGATATATGTTTTTCTTAAAAAGCACATATACAATTCACTTTTAGGCGATCATTAAAATGGAAATATTAGCATTCCTTAAACGCTTAGGTTAAGTTACCTTAATCGTAATTCCTTGTACATACGAGTTTTAACCACCAGAAGAGAAAAGCAATAAACTCTTTTTCTCCTCCTGGGTTTTTCTGTCCATAATAGATAAAGAAAAATCCGAAGACTATACCGGCAAGTTCTGTTTTTTAAAAACTGAAATAAAGACATCTATCGATCCCAATATATGGGTAAGCCGTTTGATTTTAATCAAACTTGCACTATAGGTAAACTTTCCATGAGAGAAGAGGAATTAATATTCATTCTTCTTTTCTTTCTTCTTTTTTCTTTCTTTTTCTTTTACGTTACCATGTGTCGAAATAAACTCAGAACAATACACCGCTGAATTTTGACCCCAGGGCTACGCATTATGAGCGTTTTGTGACCTATATGATTAATGAGTTTGACATGGTCACTGTTTATTTTTAACCCACTGATAAGCCCGAACTTTATTATGCAGGCATTACTACATACAAGCACTTTATATTCGAGTATCTCTTTGTCTTTTCCTTCTTCTTTCTTTTTTCTTTTCCTTTTCTTTTTCTTTTTCTTTTCTATTCTGTACGTACTTTCTCTTATTTGAATGATCATATGGGTGTACAGTATTATTCTAATAAAATCATTCTATTTTGACAAGTTAGTTTATATAGAAGCCTTATTTAATTACTTTTAAGTTTGTGTTTTGCTCCCTCTGTGATAACAGAATCATTTGAAGCTAAGTGTAATTTTCAAAATTGTAAATTATAAGTAGGACCGTTAATATGCAACCCCAATCTTTTTAAACTTTACCTTTCAGGTTCTGTATCGTACATGGCTACCTGATGAAGGCGTCAAGCCGAAACGCGCGTAGGATTTCAATCTTAGCCATGGCACAATTGAATGCCTTTACCCATCCTATGTCTTCTTAGATGCTGAAAAGCGTGACACTGTTCTGAATTTATTATACTGTCTGTACAAGTTTTTATATTTAAAAAAAAGAATCAAATAGAGTTATATCATACTCCTTGATTAAATTGTTTTGATCCAACTGTTCAACTAAGTAGTGGACATATTGAGGATATTTTGACAAAACATGTATGAGAGAATTATAATTTTGATGAAATTAATGACATTAGACAGACCAGTATGAATGCAGAAGTACGCCTGGAAGACATAGATTAGTATTTGGTTATAAAATCATGTGATGGGTATACATGTATAAGTACAACTTGGAATTACTTCACTTATATTGCTAGTTTTTTATCTTTATTTTTTCAAAAAAGATTAGTAATAAATAACAAAAAATTGAAAGAAAAAGCAATAAAATTGATTTTTATGATATGAAATAATTCTTGGGTGTTTGCATATTTTTATACTTGTGAGTCCACTTGTCTATTATGTTTCCTAAATGTTTTTTCACATGTAATATGTAGACCCTGATTTAGGAAACGTGATTAGGGGTACCCCTTTTTGTGCACACTATCAGCCGCTCTGCAGTGCCAGGCTGAGTGAAGCCAGGGAGTGTGTCTTTGGCCCGTGTTCTGCAGGGGGGCCAGTGAGCTCACAGTGGCAGTGCTGCTTTAGAATGAGCTGCTGTTGGGAGCTGCCCATGGTCTCACAATGGGTTGGTGCTGAGTGAGGCTTGTTTTCACTTCGTTGGCTAGTTATTTATTTATTTATTTTTTGCAGTTTTTATATATCGCAAACTTGACCTGGCGATAACGGAGCGCTTTACATGAGCACCCGTTACATTTCACAAGGAAACATTCATATTTTTCAGGCACAGGTGGTGCACAGCCACTTAAGCTGATATCTGCCGCTACACTAGAGCTGTCTGGTTATAAGAGGGCAAGTGTGAGGTGTGTCTCACGTCGGGCATTCTCTGTGTATGGCAGCTGCTTGTAATTGCTAGCCATCCGAGCTGGCCGTCTGCCAGTGCCCGGCACTTTTAAGTGTGCACCTGTGCCAAGAATACAGACACCCTGGTCACAAATGTACACATTCCCCAAGGTGATGCCAAGCTAACTTGAAAGTTGTTGACACGATGCAGTGTAAACAACATAATTTATAAATCGGTCGTCAAGTTTGAAGTGTCTTGAATGAGGGGGCTGGGGCCCAGGAGTGAGGGGAGAGCACACTATGTGAGATAGTGCTACGATCCCGCTGAAGTCCAAAAGCATCCTGCGTCATGCCCTCACTGCAGAGCCCCTCCACTAGCACACACAGAGTTTATTGCCGCACCAGTCTATTTTGGATGGCGGGCGCAGGCAGAGGGCATGAAGATAAACAATCTGAGTGCTTCCACAAACACATTGAAAACAAGCATTGGCAAAGCCAATAGGTCTCGCCTTTGGGACCTTATAAGTGTTTAGTCATGCAACAGTTGATGTTGTTGCACCAAGGATATTGTGCTGCATAACTAAATACTTATAAGGTCCCAAAAGCGAGACCTATTGGCTATGCTGCGCTAGGCTGCGCTAGGCACGACCTAAAAAGGGGTTTGGCAGAACAAGAAAAATATTTTTTCGATCCTTGGAATTTAAGGATATTGCGTGTCAGGTTTAAGGTTTATTGGTAACGCAGTCATCACTTGTTACAATATGAGGGTTGAAGCATGATTGCATTGTGCTACATTGGCAGAGCACATGTGGGCCGACTCGACTTACAGGCGCTAGAAGAGGTGATTTGCTAGAGCAGCTGGTGGTCATAGCATCTGAATAAAGAAGGGGTGCCTCACTGAGCACAGAAGTGCACCGATGGAGCTGTGCGACGTGCGGCCCGAGGTGGGAGCAGCAGAGCGGAGGCTACGAGATGGAAAGGACGGAAACGTGCCCTGTACAAACTGTACATCACACTGTGGTACGAGGCGGCCTTCTACTGCTAGGCATGCAATAAACAGATTTATCCGACATCTACGCCAGGATACAATGGGCATCATAAACATTTATATGGCGGCAACAACGTAACTGTCTCGTGACGCTTAATAACAGCTCTTATTAGCCAGCTCAGTGGCACGCTCTCTGCGCAGCACCGCGGCGAGGATCCAAACGTGTGACCTGCCTATTATACAAACCTCTGCAGGACTTGCAGAAGCACACATTGGCCATATGACCTTTATACAGGCTTTTTGTCCAAATTATTTCAATCCCGCAAGGTACCTGTAGTGTGTGGTTTCGGTAATGAAGACAGACCCAGCGTTTCTGTGTATGATCACTTTATTATAATCCTTGTCAGGAGCGCCGGGCACCGCTGCTCGCCTCCGTTCGG
Source organism: Calotriton arnoldi (assembly GCA_963921515.1). NCBI lineage: Eukaryota > Metazoa > Chordata > Amphibia > Caudata > Salamandridae > Calotriton > Calotriton arnoldi. The sequence goes on along the minus strand of CAWUFW010003862.1, from coordinate 1,023,244 downwards.
CCGCCGATAGAAATGCTCGGCAAAATGGCGGCCGCGCTCCCAGCGTTCCCGGCCACACGTGACCGCTGAACACTAGAGCGCAACACTACATATCTCCTCCCTTTACATATATTGTCTTGTAGCATAGTGTCTTTGGGGGGCGAGTGTACCAGTATTATTTCTACACTTCATACTCACGGTACCTCCTCGGGAACACCACGGCCCTGCCCGATCTGGTGTGTCTTGGTGGTGTCGATATGTTAGTGTCTCTGTTATCCTGGGAACCAGTCGCTTCATTGGGATTGCCTGGTAGATTTCTTGCTTCCGATCTTCCTTCTTCCAGACTCTCTTGCGGCCCCTGGGGACTCTCTTCTTCACCACTCTCCAGGTCGTCCCTGATACCGGTGTCTTCCGCTCTGATGTTCACTTTGTTTCCTCTCGTTTCCTCTGCTCTGGGTGTCTGGCCTTCCATACTTTGATGTTCCTCTTCCTTCACTCTTGTTGACTTGTCTCCTGTCTTATCCCAGTGCAATATCTTATTGCACCGTGTCATCCTATCCTTGGACCACACCTTCCCATCACTCAGTAAGGCTGATCTGGCATATGTCTCTCGTACTCTTAACGGTGTGCTGAATTTGCTTTCACCTTTCTTCTTCAGTTGAGCCAGTTTTACCCTGACCCATTCCCCTTCTTCCAACACTTCTTCCTTTACTCTACGTCTCTGGTTGTAGTGGTCTGTGTACAGCTTTTGAGCTTTCTCTAAGTTGCTCCGCACTACTGCTGGTGACCACTTACTTTGGATGGTTCTTTGCTTCCAGGCAATATTGTCCCTTGTGAATGGGTCCCGACCTCTCAGGATCTTAAATGGGCTGTACCCAGTTTGCGTGGGCGTGATGCGGTATGCCCATACGGTTCGTAGGAGTTCTATGTCCCACTTTTTTCCTGCATTGATGGCGGATTGCACAGACCCCATCACCACTCTGTTGAAGCGTTCTGCTAGGCCATTTCCCGCCGGGTGGTATACCGGGGTGTGCTTTATCAGGATACCATTCCTCTCCATAAACGCCTTCCACTTGTCGGACGTGAATTGTGGTCCATTGTCGCAAGTAATGACCCTGGGGATACCTTCTCTTAGAAAGAGGGACGTGAGGAATTTCAACACGGTGTCCGTATCCATTTTTTCATGTATTTCCACTTCTGGCCACTTGGAATATCTATCCACTAGCACCACTATGTACATGGGTATGCTCTGTGTGTTTAAGATCGGGCCCAGTATGTCGATCGCTACCTCATCCCATGGATTGACCGGTTGGCTGAACTTCCCCAATGGAGGTCTCATCGTGGTTTGGCTCTTGTCTGCTCCACTGCACTGTGCACACTCTCTCACATATCTTTCCACTTGGTTGTCCAGTGCCGGCCACCAATATGCTTGTTTGGCCCTCTGTTTGGTTTTTACTATGCCCAAGTGTCCCTCATGTAGTATGGCCATTACTCTTCCTTTTAGTGCTGCTGGAGGCACCACTCTGTCTCCTCTGAGCAAGAACACATTCTTGTCTTCTACTGACAGTTCTCCTCTGACTTCATAGACTTCCGTTGGTCCGATGTGAGACGTTTCTTCTCCGGCCACCCTGACATCACGAAGTCTTTTATTTCCTTGAGAAATGCGTCGCTTGCATAGGCTGTATTCCACTCCTGCGCACTTATGACCACCTCTTGATCTTCGGCAAAGGCAATGGTGTAGTCTTCTTCTTCTGTTGGCTGTGGCGCATCCTCCATGGCTGCTGCTCTACTTAAGAAATCCGCTACCTTGTTTTTTGTCCCCGGAATGTATTCGACATCATACACATAGTCCAACAACTTCAATGTCATCTTGGCTATGCGAGGAGTGGCATTGGCATGTCCACTGGACGTCAATACTTTGATCAAAGGCTTATGGTCAGTCCTTAGCAAGAACCTTGATCCCCACAGAAATTGGCGGAACCGTTCCATTGCCCATACCACTGCCAGCATCTCTTTCTCCACCACACTGAACTTCTCCTCTGTAGTGGACAGTGATCTAGATGCAAAGCTGATCGTCGTCAATGTTCCTCTCTCCGACCTTTGCATGAGGACTGCTCCCAACCCTCTGTCGCTGGCATCCGTGGTGAGAACTGATAGTGCTCCCTGATCAAAACCCTGTAAGGGTACTGCATCGCATATGTCCTTCTTTATGCAGACGAATTCTCCATCGGACTCCTCTGTCCATTCAAAGGTTGTCTTGTCCCTTAGCAACTGACGCATGCTGTGTGTCTTGGTGGCAAAATGAGGCACAAACTTGCTGTAGAACTCTGCCATACCTAAGAAAGACCGGACGTCGTCTTTATTCCGGGGGATGGGTGCGTCTTTGATGGCTTTCATGTTGGCCTCTTTGGGAGTGATCCCTTTACTGCTTATCTCGTGACCTAGATACGTCACCTTCGACACTCCTAACTTGCACTTGTTCCATTCTGCCGTGAGGCCATTGTACTCTAGGATGCGCAGGACTTCTGTGAGTTTCGTGTCGTGATCTATCTTCGTCTTCCCCATGATCAGGATATCGTCCTGGAAGTATTGCACTCCCTCCGTGCTTCTGAACAGTTTGTGCATCAGCTTTTGAAACACAGCCGCGGCGGACGCCAGCCCAAAGGGCATCCGTTGAAATTGATAGCAACCAAATGGCGTGATGAACGATGTCAATTTCTTGCTTGCCGAATGCAGTGCTATCTGGTGGTACGCGGAGGTTAAGTCTATGGTAGAGAACCACTGAACGCCCTTAGTCTGTGCCAGCATTTCATTGATCCGTGGTAGAGGAAATTTATCCACAACTATGTTTTTGTTGAGTTCGCGCAAGTCAATGCACAAACGCACCTTGCCAGTAGGTTTCCGTACCACCACCAGGGGAGCCAACCATTCCGCGCTCTCAATCGGCTCTATCACACCATTATCTTCCAGGCGTTGTAATTCCTGCTGTACCGCTTCCCTGCTGTTGAACGGTATGTTCCTTACTTTGTGGCTCACTGGCTGCGCCCCTCCTTGAGGCATATTTTGTGCGTGAATTTAGTCAGTTTTCCTATCGTGCCTCCGAAAACCTTTGGGAACTTCTCCTTCCATCTGCCTGCTTCGTACTCCTGTTCTTGGCCGGTCATCAGTACTTGGGTTGCGCCTCCCGGATTGAGTTTGATTCCCAGTCCTCCTTGGTCCATCCACCCCAACACTGATGGTCCTTTCTCCGCCACATACAGTTTTCCTTCAGTCATGCGCCCTTTGAACTGGAACTGTAGTTTCTGGAACCCCACCATAGGTATCGGTTCCCCCGTGAAGGTGACTGGTTTGATATCTGGGGAAGTAGGTGCATGCCTGGTACCTTGGCGAAGTCTCTATCCCACACTGTACGTTGTATGATCGTGTAAGGGGAGCCTGAGTCTGCCACCGTGGAGACTGAAACACCTCCAATCGTTACTTCACACATTGGCTTGCTCGTGCGCGCTCCATCCACACCTAACACGTGTTCCTCTATGCACAGTACTTCTTCTTCTTCGTCTTCTCCTTCCTGGTCCGACTCTTGCGTTACGTACTTGACCGTCGGCTTGCCGGTTTTCCGTCTGCAGACTTTTTCGAAGTGTCCCATTATCCCGCAGTAGAGGCATTTCGCCCTGAAGGCTGGGCATCGCCTATCGGATGCGGCATGAGCTATGTTGCCACATCTGTAACATCCCTTCTTTGTTTCTCGCTGGACCTGTGTGTTCGCCTGCGCTCTCGTCTCCGGCCTTTGTTGCCATCCCGAATTCCTCGTGGTCTGCGGCCTCCTTTCCTGACCTCGGGTCTCCGTCACTTTTCCGACCAATGGTCTACTGGTAGCTTCTCTTTCGCGGCTTCCGCGCATCGTTTGGAAAGTTCTGCTTTCTTGACGAGTGCCACAATTTCCTTGAGGGGAGAATCACCACTGACCCACAGCTTTTCCTGTATGGACGTGTTCACCGTGTGCATGATGATCTGATCTCTTATGAACTCATCGTGTAGCCCTCCGAATTTGCATGTGGTGGCGAGGCTCTTCAGCGCAGCTACGTACTCATCTACAGATTCTCCTGCCTTCTGCTTCCGCTGGAAAAAATTGAAGCGGTCAATGGCCGTGCATACCACTGGTTGGTAGTGACTATCCAGGTCGTCTATGGCATGTTGGAACACTTCCAGTTCTTCTGGTAGCCTGGTTTTCTTTACCAGGTTTCTGTATATCCTGACCCCTTCGGGGCCCAGATTGTGAAGTAAGATCTTCTTCTTCCGTATGCTTGGGAAGACTTCCTCACCTTCATCCTCCAACGCGGACAAATAGTTCAGGAAATACTCCTTCCAATCCTCCCATTTCATAGCCGGTTCTCCTGGATGGGGCAGGAACGGTAAAGGATTGGTGAGGGAGAACGTTTGTGCACACATCCCTGCTTGTTTAGCGATCGGTTCGTCACTCACTCTCGGTGGTGGGCTTCCTGGGGCACTCTGTCCCTGCGGCGTTGCTGCCCCTTCGTGGGACGACGTGGTCGCTCCTGTACGCTTTGGACCTTGGTTAGCCAGGTTCACGCTGCTTATCCACCGGTGGTGCCTAGGTGTCTCTGGCTGGGCTCTGTGGCAGCGCTGTACCTGTTCTAGACGCTTTGCCGACCGGTGGTGGCTCCGCTCAGACCATGTGCGACCAGGAGACCTGTACTGTAGTTGTCCTGTGCAGGACACGGATACTCCCTTTGTGTCTTTTTTTTTTTTTGTTTGTTTTTTTTTTGCGTCGTGGGGCTATGATGTGGGAACCCTCCCCGCACTTGGTGGCCTCTGCCACGCTCCTGGTAAGGTGCTCGTGGTGTGTTCACTGCACTCCACGCTGTCGCTCTCGGGTCGTCTTCTCCCACTCTCGTCGCCAATTTGTAGTGTGTGGTTTCGGTAATGAAGACAGACCCAGCGTTTCTGTGTATGATCACTTTATTATAATCCTTGTCAGGAGCGCCGGGCACCGCTGCTCGCCTCCGTTCGGCCGCCGATAGAAATGCTCGGCAAAATGGCGGCCGCGCTCCCAGCGTTCCCGGCCACACGTGACCGCTGAACACTAGAGCGCAACACTACAGTACCACGGGTCATTGCCTCCGATCCAACACGCATAAAGATTAATGTGGAGGGAAATGCATCCAGGACAAGCGATCAGGGGCGGGGTGGCACGCAGCAGGGCTCGCTCTCTCCGAGGAAGGCCTCAGCTCACAGGACGCTACGCTGGAGGAGAATCTCATCTGCCATACCAAGCTTTGCCACCTGGCCCACGCAGCGCACGCGCCCACTTACAACGCTCCTAAATTACAGGCGGTGCTAAGCGCGGCAGATTGGACCCTCCTCGCGCTCGCGGGCTGCCCAAGTGGATAAACGCCCGCACGTCAGAGGAGCGCGCATCAGGCACCGAAGCCCCCATCCCCAGAGTCTTCATTAGGATTCAGGGCGAAAATAAAAACAACTCGCAGCCCAGCTCCGGCACAGAGAAATGTTTAATTTATAGAGAAAGCTCGAAACTGGAGCACAGAACAGAGAGGAAAGTGTGAGCGCGAGAAGCGGGGAAGGAGGTTCGGGCAGGAGAAGGGAGAGTAAGGGAGGAGCAGCTGTAGGTGGGAGATCTAGTGAACGGCTGAGGGGGTGAAATGGAAAAGAAGCTAACAGTGAAGACGTAAAGACAGCTCAAAGGAGGGAGATGTCAGAATGTAAGATGCGGTATGGAGAAGGGAGGAGGAGGAGATGTAGGAAGGAGAGAGTAATTGAGGAAAGGATAGGCTAAACAGGAGATGTAGCAACAGTGGAGACCTGGATAACAAGTACTTTGCTGAGGAGCGGGTGGGAGGGGGGAATAGGCATTAAAGTTAAAAGAAAAAAGAAACGCGCGGCCGCAAAAGTGAACGCCATCTGTTTCCAATTAACGCGACCGCGAGGCAGGCAAATGTAAACAAGCGCGGGCGCGATAATTGGAAACAGATGGCGCCGCTGCTCGCTCCCGAGACACATAGGCTATGGGAGGTGACATTTAAAGATAAGGCGGGACATACCCGAGCCTTTGGCCATTTGCGTGCTTTCTTTTGTGGAAGCCTTACGCAATGGCCAATAAAATGCGTGGCAGTAAAAAAAAAAAAACACGAGCAAAGCTCTGGGAGTTGGAAGTCCTTTTGGAAGTCCTTACAATAAGCCTCGCAGAGCAGCGCATGCGCGCTGGCTCAAACGAGACCTAAAAAGGTATCGGATCCACAGGCGGTTGGGTCTGGCGCTGTTGTTGCTTTATTCATAGGCCACTTCAATTATCTGTTGTGGCAGACTCTCCGGAATAACAATTCTCAAACCTCTCAGGATAATGCCTTTTTGAATAATGGCCAGTTTATTTTTGACATTTTTAAACTTCTGGAATTCACTGTCACTGGTAAGATGTCGAGGGTGCTGCTTCCAAGATTAATGTGTAACAATGTATTTTAGTTTTAACATATCACTATCTTGACTTGTGGCAGTGACAATTTGTTCTAATGAAATGACAGCTGGTGTGTTTGATTTCACAATAAAATTTATGTAGGCTTCAGCACTCTTGGAAGGGGTACCAGGCATTGCACAGGCATGCTTGAGAAGTAGTCAGGAGGGATTTGATCTTTCCCTGGACGGTGCACAATTATGTAGTTGTATTCATGTAATCTTAGACCCCAACATTCAATACAAGGAGGCATATTTGCCCTTGGATTGCCAAAGATGGTCAGCAATGCTTGATTATCTGTCACAAGTATGAAAGTCTTTCCATATAAGAATACGTGGAAATGTTCAAAAGCCCACACCACTGCTAAACTTTCTCAGGTTGTGAATAAGCACGTTCAGTTTGGGACAAACTTCTGCTTGCATATGCCACAATATGTATTCGGGCATTTGGGTGTCCGCTGTGCTGTGCAAGGATTGGCCTAACCTGACTGAGCTAGCATCAACAACAACAATAACCTTGGTATGAAGCTTTTGATCAAAGTATGCCATTTCAGGAGCATTCTTAATAGCTTGTTTAATTTTCTTGAAGCTTTGCTCGCATTCAAGTGACCAATGAAATGCAACATATTTTTTCGTCTAGTCTCTCAACTGAGCGCTTATGGTTGCAAAGTTTTGTATGCATCTAGAACAGTAGCTGGCTGTAGGAAAGTAGGATCTGCTTCTTATGATTACCCCCACTTTTTGCTTGATGTGATGCTGTTTTTGAATAGTTTGACTGGGATACTGCTAATCAGGACCTCAGTCTATCTGCTTTCTCCCTAAATTGTTGTGCTCAGTACTTAGGCACATCCCAGATTGGATACTGGGGTACCCTTGTCAGTCCCTAGTATATGGTACCCATGTACCCAGGGCATAGGCATGTATTATGCCACCCATGAGAGACCATTAAAAATGGAACTACAGGCCTGCCATTGCAGCCTGTGTAAGTTGGTGCATGCACCACTTACTAAAGATATAGGTTTACTATATCTAAGGGTCACTGCACTAAAAACCTATAAGTCACCCCTATAGCAGGCCTTTACATTCCTGAAGGCAGGGGGCTTGGTTCTAAGTGAGAGGGTACCCCTGCATGAGCAGGACACCCCTGCAGCCTACGGAGTCCATTCACCCGGGTTGTCAGTGAAGCAGCCATATACTATATAGAGGAGCACCGCGTAATCGCGCGATGACCATCTCGAAAACGGCTGCAACGAATCATATCATGTTTGGTATCAAACATGTTGGAATCATACCCCCACATCGTAAACGGTGTGGGAGGTATGATTCCAAGTACAGGAAGAACCCTCCCTTAGGCTCTCAGTGTTCCCGGTACTAGCCTTCTAGTCCCAGACAGCACAAAATGGTTGCTGCTGACCAGAGACACATTTCTGCCCTCCTGCTGCTGAGCCAAGCTTGAGCAGGGGAAGGCAGAACAATAGGCATCCTGTCACAGGGAAATATGACCACCTCCCAGACAGGATTTAGTGTATTAGGGCTGGGTGGGTGCACTTGCCAGCGCCTGAAACTCTGCATGAGGGGCACATTTGGTGTCCCTGCGCATAGTCCAGTTTGAACCAGTCCTGGGAGCCGTCGGCTCCCACTCTGGCGCAAAACTGGACAAAGGACATGGGAGTAACCTCTCCCCTGTCCAAACCCTCCCCTGGGAGGGTCCCCAGAATCTTCCCAACCCTTTCCCTAGGGTACTTAAGGGCTTACCTGGGTGTAGGTCCCTAGATTCGTTGTGGGATAAGATTCAGAACTGAAACCACTGCACTTCTACTGCCAGGGCACTCTGAACTTCGCTGGACTTCGTTTGGGCCTGACTTCGTCCCCCTTCCAGTCTGCTGCATCGTCTGTGCCTGTGCCTCATACCGGGACCTTCCAAAGCCTGTGAAGCATCAAGGACTACCGAAGTAATCTCCCTTGGAGTGAAGGAGTCACTTCCCTGCATTCGCAGACACCGCAACTAAGTCGACCGGTCTGCAGATCCCGAGCTCCTCCGGACTCCGTGGGCTCTGCATCACAGGTGGTGGTTTTCTACAGCTCCTGAGCCCTGCTCTCCTCTCTCACCAAGTTTGAGGCCAGTAGACCTCGGGGGGGGTGGGGGTTGCAATTACCGAACTCCTGGGTACTGCGTCCCCTTTGCTGTTGCAAAGGCTTGTTGACATCTTTGCAAGAAGATGTTCGGGCTCCAAGTAGCCCGAACCTCAAGCATCTCCAGTGACCAGATTCTTCAGCCACACTGCATCGTATGCATAGTGGCTTGCATCTTTTGGTGAGCTGCTTGAGGTCCTCTCGTTACTCCAGTGCCTCCATCCTGTGGGTCCACTTGAGGGTCAATTTTGTTTTCTTTAGGCTTCCCTACTTCCTCGGGGCCTGCTCTGACTCCCCTGCTTGTGGTGAGTCTCCTAAACCTTGCTGGTTCTCACTGTGTACATTCTTGACTTCCTGCATGGGTTGCATTTGCCAAGGCTTGTTGGTGCTCCCGCCGGACACCGACCCCTCAGCACTCGACATCCTTCATGGGACAGCTCGTATCCGGATCCTGGTTGTCCTCAGCATCGCCTGGTCCCCACAGCTGCAGAGTCAAGGTCATCCACATCTCTCCTGAAGCACCCGACATGGGTGGGCATTCGTCTACCAAGCTCCTGGTCACTCCTAAGTGACCCAGACTCTGTCTCCTCTGCTTTCAGGCACTTCTCTTCAAGAATCCATGTTTGGATTGCTACGGACACTTTCTCCTCTTCCAGCAGCGGCACTTTCCTGAATTCCTCCACTGGGTTTGACTGTGGTTTCCGACGCCACTTCACAGCTATGCACCCGGCTTCCCTGGGATAGGTAACTTGGGTAACACGGTATCCACGGGTGGGGTGGCTCTCCAACCTTCTGTCTCCCACGGGGTTTCTTCAGGGTCCACTGGGAAGGGTCCTTAATCTGTAAAATTCCAACCGCAACTTGCACATAGACTTCTACGGAGCACACGGTCGTGTTCACACACTCCACACGCTCTCCGTGGGGTCCCGGTCTACTTACCTTGGGTGGTTCTGTGGGTCCCCAGCAATTCTACATCCTCTCGGCATTGTCCTGACTCGAGTCATGGTTCTTATGCCACTTTCTTAGTATATGGTTTGGTCCCCCCTGGGGCCCACTGTGTATTAGTGCTATTTACTGTGATTTCTTTGCTAAGGTATTGTGTGCTTTGTGTCTATCTCCATGTGGGAGATACTGTAACGTACTAGATAGTGTTATATAATAAATACATATTTTTATAAACACTCTGTGTGGTTCTTTTTAATTTAATCTATACTATAAGATTGCATTCTGGTAAACAGGCTGCTTTACACTCCTTTAAGACTAGGCCTGAAGGCTGCTCTCCACAGCTACACTTGGATAGCTTTCTAAGGTTGTCTGAGACCTCCTAAATCACCATACGAGTTGTCTGGACTGGTGCAAGGTGCCCACTTACATTAGTGGACATCATATACCAGGCCCGCTTCTCACATTGGTGTGCAGCGGTTGGGATTCAAGCCTGCATTGTTTCACCAGATACATTTTTGTATTGATTAACTGAAAAACCCTCACTAGTACTAGGCACATATAAATACAAGCTTAGAATAGTAAGTTCTACTGAACTTAGGGTTGGGTAAGTCAAGGGTCTTGCACTCCCTTTCTCCAACCTCAGAGAGTTTAGTTCCCACTAGGTTAGGTAGGTGCAACACCACACCTCACTTAGTATGTCTACTAAAGGAGATGCCAGTGGCTCTCTGCCTACAGGATACAGTGAACATTTCTTCCAAGAACTGAAAGCCCTGTTGCATCTAGAAAGCTGAAGACAGGGAGAAGTGCCAACACTCAACGCCTTGTAGAGGTGTTACTGTTGGATGATCCGGAGAAAGCCTCTGGGTCAGATGAACAGGACAGAGTGGGTGGGCCAGGGAATGAAGATAGGGCAGGAGGGGAACCCCTCTTTGACCTAGAATCTAACCCTGACCAGGTGGAGCCTCTTGGCTTCCACCTGGACAATTCAGACCTCCCAGAGGAGAATACAGAGGGCCAAGAGGATGCCCCCTTTGATCCTCCTGGGAAGGTGCAGAGTAGACCAAGGAGGTCTAGATCCTCCTCTGCAGAATCCCATACTTATAGACAGTCAGTAGGGACCTCCATTTCTAGTAAAGGAGGGAACTATTTGCATAGGGAGTACCAAATGCTTGAACTTGAGAAAGCTAGGCCTAGGCTCAGGAAAGAGCAGTTGGCCCTTGACAGAGAGTCCCTAGAAGTCCAGAAGGCAAGGAAGAAATTGGGACTAGAGTCCCATGGTGGCAGCAACAGTGTCCCTAGAAGTAAGGAACATTCCTTTGACAATAGGAACATGAGCAAGATTGTCCCTCCCTACCATGTTGGGGATGACATCCACAAATGGATAACTGCTTTAGAGAGGGCCTGCAAAGTACAGAGGGTCCCTCAAGAGCAGTGGGCAGCTGTATTGTGGCTCTCCTTTGCTGACAAAGGTAGAGATAAGCTCCTCACTGTTAGAGAAGAGGGTGCTGGCAATTACTCAGTTTTGAAGAGTGCTCATTGATGGGTTTGGCTTAACCACTGAACAGTACAGGATTAAGTTCACAGACACCCAGAAGACACAGAATCAGGACTGGGTAGACTTTGTGGATAGTGCTATTAAGGCTCTGGAAGGTTGGTTGCTTGGCAGCCAAGTGCATGATTTTGAAGGATTGTACAATTTGATTATGAGGGGCAGATCCTTAATATTTGCCAAAATCAGCTATTGCATCAATACCTGGTGGACTCAGATTTGACTTCTCCCCAAGAATTGGGAAAGAACGCAGATAAGTGGGTCAGGACCAGGGTGAAGCAAGGTGCCCATTTACATTAGTGGACATCATATACCAGGCCAGCCTCTCACATTGAGTGTGCAGCGGTTGGGATTCAAGCCTGCATTGTTATACCAGATAAATCTTTTGTATTGATTAACTGAAAAACCACTAGTACTAGGCACATATAATACATCCTTAGAATAGTAAGTTCTACTGAACTTGGGGTTGGGTAAGTTAAGAGTTTAGCACACCCTTTCTCCAACCTAAGAGAGTTTAGCTCCCACTAGGTTGGGTAGGTGCAACACCACACCACACTTAGTACATCTACTAAAGGAGATGCCAGTGGCTTTCTGCCTTCTAGATACAGTGAACTTTCGTTCCAAGAACTGAAAGCACTGTGTGCCTCTAGGAAGCTGAAGACAGGGAGGAGTGCCAACACCTGGTAGAGGTGTTACTGTTTGATGACTTAAGGAAAACCCCTGGGTCAGATGAACAGGACAGAGTGGGTGGGACAGGGAATGAGGATAGGACAGGAGGGGACCCCCTCTATGACCTAGAATCTAACCCTGACCAGGGGGAAGCTGATGGCTCCCACCTGGACAACTCAAATCTTCTAGAAGAAAATGCAGAAGGCCCCGAGAGCCCCCTCTTCATTCCTCCTGGAAGAGTGCAGAGTTTACCAAGGAGATCTAGATTGCCCTCTGTAGAGTCTAATCACTCAGGACAGTCTGTAGGGACCTCTGTATCTAGCAAGAGGGACCACTCTTTATAGGTAGTACCAACTTCTTGAGCTTGAGAAAGCTAGGCTTAGGCAAGAGCAGTTGGCCATTGACAAGGAGTCCCTAGAAGTCCAGAGGGCTAGAAAAAAGTTGGGACTAGAGTCCCATGGTGGCAGCAACAGTGTCCCTAGAGTTAAGGAACATTCCATTGATAATCGGAACCTGAGCAAGATTGTCTCTCCCTACCATGTTGGGGATGACATCCACAAATGGAAACTGCTTAAGAGAGGGCCTGTAAGGTTCAGAGGGTCCCTCAAGAGCAGTGGGCAGCTATCTTATGGCTCTCCTTTGCGGAAAAAAGGTAGAGATAAGCTCCTCACTGCTAGAGAAGAGGATGCTGACAATTACTCAGTTTTGAAGAGTGCTCATTGAGGGATTTGGCTTAACCACTGAACAATACAGGATTAAGTTCAGAGACACCCAGAAGACACAGAATCAGGGCTGGGTAGACTTTGTGGATAGTGCTATTAAGGCTCTGGAAGGTTGGTTGCTTGGCAGCCAAGTGCATGATTTTGAAGGATTGTACAATTTGATTATGAGGGGCAGATCCTTAATATTTGCCAAAATCAGCTATTGCATCAATACCTGGTGGACTCAGATTTGACTTCTCCCCAAGAATTGGGAAAGAACGCAGATAAGTGGGTCAGGACCAGGGTGAAGCAGAAAAACCAGAGCAATAGTGGTAACCAGAAGAAGCAAGATCCTTCAAAAGCTCACGATAAGGGTGGGGACAAGGGTAAAGACAAAAAAGAGTCTTCATCAGGGCCCCAAAAAACTGCATCTGGGGGGGAGTCACAATCCAAAAAGAGTAAAGGCAAAAAGAAACCTTGGTGTTACCTTTGTAAGGTAAAAACCCATTGGACAAAAGATGCTGACTGTCCAAAGGCCAAGGAAACTACTCCTACCACCACTGCCCCTAAGGCAACTGCTCCCCCTAGCACAAGTACAAGTGGTGGTACAAGGGATTAGTGGGCTTAACCTTGGGATCTGAGGTGGGTTCTGGCTTAGTCAGACATCTAGTTCAGGCTGTTTTAGTCTGTGATGGTGGCATGGATATTGCCACCTTACTTGTCAGTCCCAGTTATCTGGGCAAGTACAGACAACAGCCTTTGATTAATGGAACAGAGGCCATGGCCTACAGGGACACAGGGACCAGTGTCATCATAGTGACAGAGAAACTTGTGTCTCCTGGACAAATCATACTTGGTGAAATGTACCAAGTGACCAATGCAAAAACTGACCATTCCTTGGCAGTTGTTAATTTCAGCTGGGGAGGGGTAACTGGCCCTAAGAAGGTTGTGGTAAGTTCAGACCTACCAGTAGATTGTTTGTTGAGCAATGAGTTGGAAAATTCAGCCTGGGCTGAGGTTGCATTTAGGACTCATGCAGCAATGTTGGGCATCTCTGCAGATTTGTTTGCTGTGACTAGGTCACAAGCCAAACTGATATCCACTGAACAGGCCCTGGATCCTGGAACAATGGACCACATGCCTTCCAAGAGAAGGAGCAGGAGGGGTAAGGCTGTGTCTTCCCCCCAGACTCAGAGTGAGGATCAGTCTCTTGAGAGAGATGATCTCAGTCCCTGTGAAGGAACTGTCCCAGATGAGCTTGAGCCTGATCAGGTTGAGTTCTTGGGGACAGGGGGCCTTCCAGGGCAGACTTGAGTTTGGAGCAGCAAACCTGCCCCTCTCTTGAACCCCTCAGACTGCAAGCTGCTGCTGAGGCTGCTAGGAATGTTAGTGGGTCCCACCGGATCTAGTGGGATGAGGGACTCCTCTATTCAGAGGGTAGAGACCCCAAGCCTGGTGCTACCAGGAGGTTGGTTATACCTCTGAAGTTTAGGGGCTTCCTACTCATCCTAGCACATGACATTCCCCTGGCAGGACACTTAGGCCAAAGTAAAACTTGGGACAGGCTTGTCCGTCACCTTCACTGGCCTCACATGTCTGAGGACACAAAGCAGTTTTGTCGCACCTGTGCCACTTGCCAAGCCAGTGGTAAAGCAGGTGGCACCACAAACGCCACCCTGATACCACTTCCAGTGATGGGTTTGGATTGACATAATTGGTCCCATGAACCTTCCTACAGCATCTGGGCACAGCTATATACTAGTGGTGGTAGACCATGCCACTAGGTACCCAGAAGCCATTCCCCTTAGAAGCACCACAGCTCCTGTGGTGGCCAGGGCCCTCTTAGAATTTGTTTTCCAGAGTGGGCTTCCCTAAGGAGGTTTTAACTGACAGAAGTACAAACTTCATGTCAAGTTACATCACTGCAATGTGGAAGGAGTGTGGAGTGAATTACAAATTCACCACACCCTATCATCCTCAATGCAATGGGTTAGTTGAGAGATTCAACAAAACCCTGAAGGGCATGATCATGGGCCTCCCAGAAAAGCTTAGGCGAAAATGGGATGTCCTTCTGCCCTGCCTTCTCTTTGCCTACAGAGAGGTCCCTCAGAAGGGGGTTGGCTACAGCCCTTTTGAACTTCTGTTTGGGCATCCAGTTAGGGGTCCCTTGTGTTTGGTGAAGGAGGGATAGGAGTTAGCTCTCAAACCTCCCAAACAAGACATAGTGGACTATGTACTTGGTCTCCGCTCCAGGATGGCTGAGTACATGAAGAAGGCAAGTAAAAACCTGGAGGCCAGTCAAGAATTGCAAAAAGCTTGGCATGACCAAAAGGCTGTCCTGACTGTTTACCAGCCAGGCCAGAAGATGTGGGTGTTGGAGTCTGTGGCCCCAGCAGCTCTCCAAGATAAATGGAGTGGACCCCACACTATCATTGAGCAAAAAGGTAAGGTCACCTACCTGGTGGACCTTTTTTTTTTTTAGAGTTTTATATAGCGCAAACTAGACCCGAGACATCAGGTATCAGAGCGCTTTACATGAGCACCAATTTTGTTACACGAGGACACATTCATTTTTGTTAGGCATGGGGAGATTAAGGGGCCATATGTATCAAAATGTCCTTTTGCGATTCTCAAATAGCGATTTTTTGCGAATCGCTATTTGAGAATCGCAAAACGCTATGTATGTAGGATTTGCAATAAATTTGGCGAATCCTTCATATTCCTTAATTGCGAATCGCAAATTGCGATTCGCAATTAAGGAATACCTCCCCATTCATTCCTATGGGCCTAGAGGCCCATAGGAATGAATGGGAAGACATTCTCAATTTGCGATTAGCAATTAGAGAATCGCAAATTGAGAATGCAATTTCAAGGGTGCCAGGGTGTCAAAAGGACACCCTGTTGCACCCCTGAAATGTGCATGTGTGCACATGTGGCACACATACGTGCCCTAAGGGCATGTATGTGCGCCACATGGCACTTTAAAAATGCAAAATAGTGCATTTTTAAGTGAAATCGTAAGTTACCACCAACTTGAAGTTGGTGGTAATTTGCATTCCTTAAGCCCAAATCGCACAACTTGGGTGCTTCTTACATTGCATTTAAGGAATCGCAATTAGCGATTCCTTAAATGCAATCGTAAAATAGAGAATCGCAAAATTTGCGATTCCTTATTTTGCTAGGGGTTTCAGTGTGATACATTGCACACTGCTAATTTGCGATCGCAAATGCCGAAATTCTGTGAATTTCGGCGTTTGCGATCGCAAATTGGCTTCATACATATGGCCCAAAGTGATTTGCACAGAATCACAGGATGTTGAGCGTCGTTTCCGAGACTCAAACCCGGTTCCCCAGCATCGAGGTCGACCGCTCTAGCCGTAAGGCTACATCCATCCTGGCACTCCCAGGAGCACCCACAGGGTGCTCCATGTGAATAGGCTCAAACCTTTTGTAGACAGGGCTGACATGGCAACTTGAAGTTATGCAAACAGCAGTGTGGGCAATAGGGGCTGCACCAGTGTATTTAATTCTCATATATGTATAGTAGAGATGCTCAACTTCCCGTGACCCCACCGCTAAGAAGTCACAAATATAAGAGAAAAGACTTTCTCTCAAAGTAATTAGGTTCTGAAAAGGAGCATACAATTGAACGTAATACCGTCATTAATTATGCACAAGCATGTAATTAAACATCTTTTTTTTCCAAATTATACAAAATGTTACGGGATCCACAAAATACATGCAAAAATGGAGTGCAAGGAGTCTTGAGATTTCTTATTTTCAATTATTCTTTATTTGTAGTCAAATGCATCAGCCCAGCCAACGCGTTTCGTCCAACATGGACTTCATCAGGGCTGAAAAAACAATAATAAAACGTACGTCACTTATAATATCTCATATACACCAAAAGGTTAGTAAAACCTAGGTGCAAAGACTAGATAGACATGAAATACAACAACAGC
Source organism: Calotriton arnoldi (assembly GCA_963921515.1). Taxonomy (NCBI): domain Eukaryota; kingdom Metazoa; phylum Chordata; class Amphibia; order Caudata; family Salamandridae; genus Calotriton; species Calotriton arnoldi. The sequence goes on along the minus strand of CAWUFW010003862.1, from coordinate 1,006,820 downwards.
CAAAACAAATCAACCTTTGAATGAACAAACATCAATAATCCAAGAGAATTGTTACCTCTCATCAAAGACTCCCTGCCTATATACAATCTCAATATAATATTACAAATAACAATTGATTGGTTAATGAAACACAGCAGCATTATGAATTCAAAAAAGTGACTCCAATTACTAAAAGTCAGACATGGATAATACAACATAGATTCCATTGTTAGTCTTAAAGTTTTCAAATTGCACATGTTCAATCGGCCATTATTGAGACAATACATATGTTTATCAAAAGCTAAAAATAAAGGAGAAATTCTCCTAGCAAGATCTAAGGGTCCTCTTCAGTATGGCCAGAAAAAGAAATTACTTCCTGGTTGAATGTCTCGACCAATAACAGACTGAACAAAAAGGCAGCACCAAAATCAAATTCTCAAGATAGACTCACTTGGAATTGCCTTTTTGAAGGTCGCCAAGATGTTTCTCTATTACGTCTGTTAGATAAAGACTTTGAAGGAACTAATGCCTTCGATTCATACTGGCAACTAATGAGGTACAGGAGGAAGAGAGTGACCCTCTCCCTGATCTCCTCTCACAAAACCCTGATGATGGGTCAGTGGATGGTGTAGCCTTGGCAGGCAGCCTCACTGACCAACAGCAGATTGATTGTAGGAAGGTCCTCAATAAATATAGGCACATGTTTTCTTTGACACCCAGTCAAACCACCTGGTGTACCCATGAAGTGGACACAGATGAGAGTCTACCTGTCAAGAACAAAATCTACAGGCAGCCTGACCATGTCAGAGATTTCATCAGGACAGAGGTCCAAAAGATGCTAGAGTTGGGATTGATTGAGCCCTCAGATAGCCCTTGGGCTAGTCCAGTTGTCTTGGTACCAAAACCTCACACCCAGGGTGGTAAGAGAGAGATGAGGTTTTGTGCTGCCTACATGGGACTCAAGGCAGTCACTAGGACTAATGCTCATCCAATTTATAGGGCAGATGAACTCATTGACACTTTGGCCTCAGCCAAGTTCTTGAGCACATTTGACCTAACTGCTGGTTACTGGCAAATCAGACTAGCTGAGGATGCCAAACCAAAAACAGCATTCTCAACCCCTAGTGGGCATTATCAATTTATTGTGATACTCTTTGGTTTGAAGAATGAACCTGCCACATTCCAAAGGCTGGTGAACGAAGTTCTCACAGGTCTGGAAGCCAATAGTGCAACATACCTTGATGATATAGCTGTCTTTAGCTCCACCAGGGAGGATCACCTGGTCCACCTGAAGAATGTTTTGGAGGCTCTGCAGAAAGCAGGCCTCACTATCAAGGCTACTAAGTGCCATATAGGGCACAGCAAGGTTGTGTACCTGGGCCACCTTGTGGATGGAGGCCAGGTTCGACCACTTCAGAGCAAAATCCAGACCATAATGGACTGGATTGCTCCAACTACCCAGACTCAGGTCAGAGCTTTCTTTGGCCTGACTGGGTATTACAGGAGATTTGTAAAAGGATATGGGTCCATAGTGACTCCCTTGAATGATCTCACCTCTAAGAAAATGCCCAAGAAAGTTCAGTGGCAGTTAGCTGTCAGAAGGCATTTGATGATCTCAAGCAGGCCATGTGCACTGCTCCCATTCTGCAGAGTCCTGACTATTCCAAGCAATTTAATGTCCAAACAGATGCATCTGAGTTGGGGGTAGGGACTTTGTTGTCACAACTTAATGCAGAAGACCAGGATCAACCACTAACTTTTATTAGTAGAAGGTTGACCCCTAGAAAGAAACGTTGGTCAGCTAAAGAAAGGGACACCTTTGCTGTGGTCTGGGCCCTGAAGAAGTTGAGGCCATACTTGTTTGGCACTCATTTCATTGTTCAGACAGACCACATGCCCCTCTTATGGCTAAAACAGATGAATGGTGAAAACCCCAAACTTTTGAGGTGGTCCATTTCCCTACAGGGGGTGGACTATACAGTGGAACATAGACCTGGGAGTAACCATGCCAATGCAGATGGACTCTCCAGATATTTCCACTTAGAAAATGAAGACTCAACTGGGCAAGGTTAGTCTCATCTCCTTACGTATGGGGTCTGCATGAGGGGCACATTTGGTGTCCTTGTGCATAGTCCAGTTCAAACCAATCCTCGGAGCCGTTGGCTCCTGCTCTTGCGCGAAACTGGACAAAGGACATGGGAGTAACCTCCCCCCTGTCCAGACCCTCCACTGGGAGGGTCCCCTGAATCTTCCCAACCTTTTCCCTAGGGTACTTAAGGGCTTACCTGGGTGTAGGTCCCTAGATTCATCGTGACATAAGATTCAGAATTGAAACCACTGCGCTTCTACCGTCTGTGCACTCTGGACTTCGTTTGGGCCCGACTTCATCTCCCTTCCAGTCTGCTGCATCGTCTGTGCCTGTGCATCATACAGGAACCTTCCAAGGCCGGTGAAGCATCAAGGACTACCGAAGTAATCTCCCTTGGAGTGAAGGAGTCACTCCCCTGCATTCACAGGCAAAGCAACTGAGTCAACCGGTCTGCAGATCCCGAGCTCCTCCGGACTCCGTGGCCTCTGCATCACAGGTGGTGGTTTTCCACAGCTCCCGAGGCCTGCTCTCCTCTCTCACCAAGTTTGAGGCCAGTAGTCCTCATGGGAGTTGCAATTACTGAACCCCTGGGTACTGCGTCCCCTTTGCAGTTGCAAACGCTTGTTGACATCTTTGCTAGAAGATCTTCAGGCTCCCAGTCGCCCCAACCTCGAGCATCTCCAGTGACCAGAATCTTGAGCCACACCACATCGTGTGCATCGTGGCTTGCATCTTTTGGTGAGCTGCTTGAGGTCCTCTCGCGACTCCTGTGCCTCTGGCCTGTGGGTCCACTTGAGGGTCACTTTTGTTTTCTTTAGGCTCCCCTGCTTGCTCGGGGCCTGCTCCGACTCCCCGGATTGTGGTGAGTCTCCTGGACCTTGCTGGTTCTCACCGTGTACATTCTTGACTTCCTGTGTGGGTTCCTTTTGCCAAGGCTTGTTGGTGCTCCCGCCGGACACCGACCCCTCAGCACTTGAGATCATTTGTGGGACAGCTCGTATCCGGCTCCTGCTCGTCCTCAGCGTCGCCTGGTCCCCACAACTGCAGAGTCAAGTTCATCAACATCTCTCCTGAAGCACCTGACATCGGTGGGCATTCGTCTACCAAGCTCCTGGTCACTCCTAAGTGACCCAGACTCTGTCCCCTCGGCTTTCAGGTACTTCTCTTCAAGAATCCACATTTGGATTCCTACGGACACTTTCTCCTCTTCCAGCAGCAGCACTTTCCTGAAGTCCTCCATTAGGTTTTACGGCGGTTTCCGACGCCACTTCACACCTATGCACCTGGCTTCCCTGGGATAGGTAACTTGGGTACCATGGTATCCACAGGTGGGGTGGCTCTCCAACCTTCTGTCTTCCACAGGGTTTCTTCAGGGTCTACTGGGAAGGGTCCTTAATCTTTAAAATTCCAACCGCGACTTGCACATAGACTTGTACGGAGCACGCGGTCGTGTTCACACACTGCACACGCTCTCCATGGGGTCCATATCTACTTACCTTGGGTGATTGTGTGGGTCCCCAGCAATTCTACGTCCTCTCAACATTGTCATGACTCGATTCATGGTTCTTATACCACTTTCTTAGATAATTGTTTTGGTCCTCCCCTGGGGCCCACTGTGTATTAGTTCTATTTACTGTGATTTCTTTGCTAAGGTATTGTGTGCTTTGCGTCTATCTCCGTGTGTGAGATACTGTAACGTACTAGATAGTGTTATATAATAAATACATATTTTTATAAATACTCTTTGTTGTTGTTTTTCATTTAATCTATACTATAAGATTGCATTCTGGTAAAACAAGCTGCTTTACACTCCTTCAAGACTAAGCCGGAAGGATGCTCTCCACAGCTACCACTTGGATAGCTTTCTAAGGTTGGTCTGAGACCTCCTAAATCATCATAAGGGTTGTCTGGACTGGTGCAAGGTGCCCACTTACATTAGTGGACATCATATACCAGGCCAACTTCTCACACTGGCATGCCAAGGAATGAACTAACATGGAAACATCTTGTGGGGGACTAGCAATTGACAATGCTTGCACTTTAGCGGGATTGGGTGTCATACCCCCTTCAGAAAAGATATGGGCAAATAATTTTAGCTTTGTCATATGGAACTCACATTTCTCAACATTCACAGTTAAACCTGCATTAGTGAGCAAATGACACACTTGCATAGGAGTTTTATTGTGCTCCTTCTGTGTAGCTCTGAAAACCAATATTTCATCACTATAATTAAAAGCATTCATGACAGGCTGTATGATACGTCGAATGACATCTTGAAAAAGCCCTGCAGCTGATGATACACTGAAACTTAGGTGCATATTCTCAAGAACGTGTGATAACCATCGCAAATTTAGCTTAACGCAACTTTGCATATCGCAGTCCATCACGGGGAAACAAAGCCGTGTTAACGTAGCATTCTCAACCTGGCGGCACCATGCGATAGTCCCACGATAATGCGTCAAATGTCCGCGTTAAAATCAGCGCGACGCCGCAAAAATGCGAAACACTAACTCAAATAAAGTCGCGATGAGGCCAACCGCGATAAAAAAATCAGCGATAACCAGCGACAGGGCTGCAATACCCACGCGTCATGAGGGAAAATGCACAATAAAAGCAGAACAAGAAAAAAACCCAACAAAAACAAAATAAACTGCGTAGCAACATGGATGCACCCGGAACCAGTGCCCAGGTCAACGCGAACCCCACAAGCCCCACAGACCACCAGCAAGGAACCTCAGGGTCGGGAAAGGCCAAGGAGAAGAGGAAGAGGAAGACGGGGCACAGTCCGCATGACAACCTGACCGTCCCACGGAGGTGACAGAGCACGAACAACAACTGTCCGTCACCTCCACCGTGTCATTGGCAACACAGACGGACAAATGGCATTCCATCGTGAATGCAGTCGGAGCGTCGATGAGGCCAAGATGCGCTGGCACGATGTGAAAGGCCAAACCAAGCAGAAACCCGCTGCCAACAGGAAGGCAGCAACGGCGAATGGAGGTGGGAGCCCAGCGCCACAGGAGGAGCTGGAGCAAATGGCGGCCACAGTCATCAGTGCGGAGACGGTGCAAGGAGTCTGGAGTCCTGATACAGCATGACATGACCGGACACAACATTAACAGGGTGAGTAACGAACAGGGACTGGGGGGGACGGGCACAATGGCACACATGCACAACGACGTGTAGCACACCGCACACCCACAACGACCCTGGGTCATGTCCCTGATCCCCGTGGCACACTGCAGCACACATACAAACATCAAGTAGGCCCCCGTCCACCATGTGCCCAAAGGGGGTCACACCCCACACATCACCAAGTCCACGACACACACATGCACCCGTGCGAAAGACAGCAAAGATGCGTATGTGAGAGCCACACTGACAATGCAAGTGACACCACATGACGAGCAGCATGGCCGGAGTACAATCACCATGACATTGTGCACGCCACGAGACTGAGGTGGCTGAGTGTGGACCACATCCGGAAAGGAGCAGGTCACACTCTGACACATCCACCTGCACAAACAACCACTGACGGCAACAAGACATCTGCAGACAAACAATGCACAAGAGTACAAAAACCGTCCAAGAGCACAAATGACCCAAGTCGCCAACATCACAGCACCGTAAAAGCCCAAAAGTCAAAGGCACACCACCTCCAAGGGATAAGGGGCAGCAAAATCACAGCTGCAGGTGCGACCCTCCCAAAATGCAGCACACACACATAGCAATGCCAGCACATCCACATGGACGACAATGTGGTACACAGTGCAACACTTACACTGCAGAACAGAGGACACAACTGGGTCCGCCTGTGCGTAGGAAATGGCCAATCACATCTGACCTAGCAGGGAACTGTGAGATGCAAATGGACGTGTACAACCACACCAACGTCATGTAATCCAAATGTCCACTGTCCCGCATCAGACAGTCCGCCCCTCCCAAACAGTCACAATGTACATTGACATGCAGTCTGTATGTAAACCTGAATAATGCGTGAACATACATGCCAACACAATGTCAACAAGCATCTCCCCTTCACATTGCAGAGGGACAAACAACACCTCCAGCAGAGCAGACCAGACAACTCCACAGTGATTCTGAAGAGGACCTCCACACTTCCGACACCGACGCCCTACAACAGTACATGGACATCTTCGGGCAATCGACCCCCAGGAGCAGGGCAGCCTAGCTGCATCGAGGATACCCCACCCCATGCACAGACAACACAGCTGGACGCACGCACCACCACGGCTGGCTCCCAGCAGCGCACCCAAGCACACATCGCATTCCAAGGCCAGGTGTCAGACTGCCAGAAGGGGGTGTCCGAACAGGTGCGGGTGGTGTCCCACCTCATGGAAGCCTAACTAGATCACATACGTGGGTGCCTAAGTCCCATCATGGACCACCTACACTCCCCAAAGGAGACCCACACTGCGACAGAGACACCCGCATCTGCACATTCCCATGAGTGACCACACCCTGAGCCATGGGATAATCATCCACACCCCAACGCTGGACTGGTGCACGCCGGCCCAGTCCACTCCTCTTACGTATTGAGTGGGGGATGACAAAGGTACATGTACAATGTCCCACACTCTGGCTGCGGTGACATGGCTGCGTCCTCTGCACACGGCACAATGTGATTTGTGGGGCCTTGGCCCGAATGCATACATCATGAGCACACGTACACAATCATAGAGCTCTTGAACTGGCCACGGGCACGTGCGCCCGACAGCTTTATTGGCATGGTCACATGCACAGTGACGCATGTGCTGGATGTGTGTGGGGTGAGTGTCTGGCAACAACTGGAACAGTGATCACAATTGAAGCAGAAACATAATACCCCAGCATACCAGAAACAACTGTGAAGCATCATGACGGTAGCCGGAGAGAGTACAGTGTTCACCCAACATGCAAGCAGAATGGTCCTTGATTCGTTGTGCACTGAGTAAGTGGCACCTGTAGGGCTGAGCAGGGTATCAAGCTGATGATGGCACCCACGACAGGTGTGAGCAACTCTGACAGTCTGGCAGTTAGACACTTATGACTCGGGCACCTGTCGTTTGGAGTTGGTCCTGGCGGTGGTGGCGTGTGCATCCTGCAGTGATGCGACGAGCGGGCAGGCCAGGACTCGATCTGATGTGTGAGCCCAGGTGGACCGCAGTTGAGGCCGGAGGCAGCGGACAGCGCAGGGCACAGAGACATGGCGTTGAGGCCCCCCAGGCCATCGGAACCGAGGCTATCCGACATGCCCTCAGGTTGGGGCCATGATTTGAGCTGCACAGAGTTAGTGGCTCCGGTTGCACTGCGGCGGGCACAGCCACACCGCCACGGGACGGTGACTTGCGGTGCAGTGAGATAGTGCCACGCTAGGGGAGCGGGTCCTCGTCGATGTCGAAGGTGAATGTCGCGGAGGTTTGTGGGGGACAGTGGAAGGGCCCCACCAGGGCATGATGCAGAGGGCAGTAGCCGGCCGGATGCGGCAAATGGAGGAGTGGAATGCTACAGCCTCGTCTTGGCAACATAGTCAGTATCACCAACACGATGATGAAGACAACCCCCAAACCATGGACTCAGTATCCAACAGATCTCAAGAAGTAAGTGGCCATGGATGTCGGGGAACAGACTTAGTGGCACCGGAGCTGTGAGGGGATGCAGTCTGCGACGTGGCCAGTACAATGTTATCAGCTCGGCCATAAATGATTCATGACAGAGTTCCCAATGTGTGGCCTACTCGACCGCTGTGTGGTCCGGAGGCAGCGGGCAGCGCAGGCCAACCGCTGTTCAGCAAGCTCCTCCTGGAACACTAACACACGGCGTTGAAATGGCATGTGGTGATGACTCGTGGTTGACCGAGGCAGTAGCGACAGAGCTGAGCGGGTGTTTGGCCAGCGACGATGCCGTGTCCTGCCTGGTACAGACTGGATTGGATTTGTGTGAGGCCTGCAGGCCCGCAGTGTAGTCCGAAGGCGTAGTCTCCAAGGGCCCACAGACACGTGTGGCTGGGATGCCATGCACATACTTCGTGTCACCACATAGAAGGGAGTATAGTGAGTTAAACTCAGCATTTGCGTGTGTACTCGGCCATTGCCAAATCAAGACTCAGTCCCACATGTGTGACCTACTTGACCGCACTGTAGGCACGGGGCAGCGGTCAGTAGGGGCACACATCCATGGGTCGTTGGCCCGCGATGCACAGAGTTAGTGACACCAGGGCAGTTGTCGTCAGTGTCCGGACACCTCCGTGAAGATGGTCCTTTTCTCCTCCGGACTGAACCGTGTCTTCCTCTTACTCGTCTCCTTGCGTACAATGATATGGACTCCGCCATGCAGATATCAAATCAAATCAAAATCAGCTTTATTCGGTGCAACAAATCTCACCATAAAAGCATACTATTATAAAAACATTCCTGTATTTACATTGGCATTTCTAATTCATTCAAATACAGAAAAAAGTTTTAAAATACATTTATAGGATGTTTAAAGTCCATGAAACAGTCATTAAGCACGCTTAAAGGACTAAAAGAAATAAAGCATTATGGGCTAATCAGGAGACATTACATCCAATCTTAGGTGGTAAAGTGCTGGTGCAAAAAGGTGCATAGTGATACCTAAAGTGCAGAGTGTCACATCTTAACAAAGAGTACATAATTAAAAGCAATACTAGGGGTAGTCATCTAAGTTTTCATATGTCAATGCATCCAGATGTGAGTAATCTTTTCTTTTCCTAACTGCAAGTTGTATAAAACGAGTTACAGAATTTATGAGTTTCACATTTTCTCGGCTACATACAAAGTTAAAAGCATATTTGTAGTTAAAAAGCATGTTAGATAAAAAGAGGGGTTTTAAAACTGATTTCCGAATACCCTTATAAAAACTACAAAAAAGAATAAAGTGCATCGTGGATTGTATAGATTTTCCGTCACATGGGCAGTTTGGCAGTTTGTGACACCATTTTTCCACTCTAGGGAAAGCAACTAAATAGTGTAGAGTACCCATCCTTAACCTTGTAAGGTAGAATCTCTGTTGTACGTTTCTCACCAATATTAAATATGGCTGTAGGCCCCTCACGAGCGGTCGTTCACAATATGAAATGACGCTATGTTTTTGGCTAGCAGACCATTCCCTTTCATTTTCCGTTATTTTTAAGTATTTCAACTTAAGTTCCTTTTTACTAAACTCCTGTATAGAGAGGGGGTCTTTCCTATCAAAGTCAACTTTACAATATTTTAAAAGATTGTGAATGTGCTCCAGCCATGGTATCTTCCTACTTAGATCGAGGGCTAAACAGTCCATAATTAATTCTTTTGTGAATTTTGTTTCGTCTTTTGACCAAACACCGTGCCAAAAGGTGAGACGGCAACATTTATTATATCACTAATATACGGGGCTGATAGTTCTTTATGAATTATATAGTTTGCGGTCGCACTAGGGACTGCCAACAATCTTTTTAAGAACTTATTTTCTTGGATCTGTAGGGAGACGATGTTAGATCTCCCCCAAATTGCAGCTCCATAACAGACCCCTGAGATACATTTGCTCCGGTAAAGTGCTAAGATTTCTCGGATGGGTTTATTACCTATTTTCGCTGAAAATCTAAAAATGCTCTCTATTGATCTTAAAAATTTCATATTGCATAATTCGATATGGGTATTCCATGTACCATTCTTATTAAAAAGCATCCCCAAGTAAGAAAAAGATGAGACTCTATTGATTACAACTCCACCTACGTGATGTTGTTTGTTTTTAGACCTGTTGCTCCTGCATGTCATTACAAAGGTTTTCTTTCTTAAGTTTAATTTCAAATCTTTATCAGTCATGTACAGGGCAAAATTTTCTATGAGGTTTTGTAGGCCGTTCGCTGTCTTTGATATTAGGACAGCGTCATCTGCATAGAGCAGTATGGGCGTGGGGCGGGTCCCAACTTTCGGGGCATCTACACTAAGATTTTGTAAAAAGGGGTCTACATTGTTAACATAAAGGGAAAACAGAAGGGGCGCTAGTACACAACCCTGTCTGATGCCACACATTACCCTAAAGTCAGGTGTACATTCCCCCTTCTTTCCAAACCGTACCCTGGATGTTAAAAGGGTGTAGATCTGAGATAAGTATGTAATTATATCAGAGGGGGCCCCTAGCCCTTTCAATGTTTGCCATAACTTACAATGGTTGACTAAATCGAAAGCGCTAGTAAGGGCAACAAAACAGAGGTGTAGCGTCCCTTCCTTTGCTAAAGTATACTTCCCTATTATTAACTCTAAATTTAAACATTGTTCTACCTTCCCAATACCTCTTCTGAATCCATACTGCGCATCAGTCAATATTTTTTTCTCATTGGCCCAATTTTCAAGTCTTTCCAGCATTATGCGGCCCATCAATTTTGACGTGGAGTCAAGAAGAGATATTGGGCGGTAGCAGTTGGCCTTCCCTCTAGCCCCTTTTTTGAAGATCGGTACAATGATACTTTCGACCCAGGTAGCTGGTAAAAAGCCCCCAATGGTAGCGTTAAAAACATTCATTAAAATTGGTATCCAGAAGTCCATATTATACTTAAAAACCCCAATCGGTACCCCGTCCGCGCCTGTGGCTTTACCATTCGCACTTTTTTGTAAAGCCAATTTAATCTCTTCTGGCGATATTGGTAAAGATTTGTTCTACCAATATAACATTTCCTTTTCTATTCTCACTTATTTTTACACCGTCTGGGTTAAAAATACCTGCAAAATGGGCAACCCAATCTTCCGGGGGTACCACAGTATCAATATTTACTGTTGTATTCTCTTTGAAAAAGGGATGGTTAACTGTTTTCCAAAAGAGGGCTGAGTCTTTCATCTCTGCAGCCTGGATTAGTTTCTCCCATGCCCCTTCACGGATCTCCCTTTTTCTTTCTTTCAGGGTATTTTTATAGGTTTTCCTCAAACTGCAAATCCTAGCGCTATCTCTTGGCATTTGCTTTAAGGCCTATTTCAATTCCCCATTCAACTTTGAGCATTCGTGGTTAAACCATCTAGGGTTAGGGTCACGAACCTTCTTCTGTCTTTTACTAGTTAAATTGCCGGCAATTTCAGTTGTAATTTTATTAAAAGCAGTTATAATCGCCAGGCTCGGGGCAGAACTATCCAGGCAGGTTTCTAGATCCCTTTGTATTTTTTCTTTAAGGTTTGCCATAAATATAACCGGGATCACTCCTGACCATTTTATTGACACTCCATTATTCCCCTGCATAACAATGTCATTTTCCAATCTCTTACCCTGTTCTTTTTGGGTCAGATTTAGTCTTAATGACACTATTAAGGGATGATGGTCACTAAGTAGGCTGATATTAATCAGCACTTTTTCTACCAATTCGCTGCAGTTTACTGATACAATAAGATGGTCTATATTTGAGGATGACCTTGCTCCTACAAAAGTTTGTATATTAGTTTCACCTTCCCCAATAGTGGGTTCCAGGATCACTAGATCATATTTATGCACCGCATTATTAATGGATTCCCCATATAAGTCGTGGGAGAAATGGGGAATCCTATCTCCTAGATGGTCACAATATCCGCAGGGCTCTCCTGCTTCATAAACACATTTAACAATATTGAAGTCCCCTGCCCATATTAGTACGTAGTCGCCACCTACCCCCTCCAGGAAGTGATCCAGATCGTTTTCAAGTAGCCCAATAACTTTACTCTTTGATTTATCAAATACATTATTATAGAAGTTTATTACGATGATGACCTGCTTTCCTTTTGAGTGCAAAAGCAAGAACTGATAATATTCTGATGAGATAAATGTTTTCTTTAAAATCAGGGGCGATGTGGTAGCAATTAGTGTAGCTAAACCTCCTTTAGCTCGTCCCATCCTGGATGGGCTGGCATTAGAACAAACGGTTTGGTAGCCATTTACAAAAAAAGGTTACGTGCACCAAGTTTCTTGGAGTAAAACTAACGCACACCCATCTAGCGTTTTCAGCCAAACCACATCGTTAATTTTATTTTTGATCCCTGCAACATTCCATGTCATGAGGTTTAGTGATTCACTTTGGTGTATACTAGGACTAGCTTTCCTCGTGTTACCAGTAGGAGTGTGTTCAATGTTGCTGGTCATGTGTTTATCCAAATCACCTTTTTGAGATGGTACAGTTAAATCATCAAGCTCTGAGTTCGCCACCAGATTACAAGTATCATCATTGCCCTCATTACTATGCAGGGTACCATCCATAAAATTTACCACCTTTTGTGCGATCATGTTAACATCTACATCTACCACACTATTATTAATGGTATAATCCATTTTCATGACAGGTGATCCGGCCAAGTCCTTTCTAAGTCAATCTATTTCACTGCATCTTCTCAATGCTGCATATCTATTGTGCAGTGGTATAGATTGTGGAAAGCGATGACTCATGTTTACGTGGGCATTGCTATGACTAGGCCTATAAAAATATCCCAGTGGGACAGCCATTATATGGTTAAAATTATCAGGGCAATGCCCATTGTCATCGTTCGATAAAGCATTCAGCAAGTCCCCCACCAAATCACTACTTCGGAAGTTTACAACTATACAATCCCCCGACATGATTTTCTAGATTTGCCCACCCTGTTCACTCTCCTTAACATGATGATGTCCTGTTGCAATGTATTCACCCCAACGTTAGCATTTACAGAAAACCAATGAACTACTTGATTTTTCAGAGACTCATATGTTTCCTTCTGGTTTACCGCTGGTTTTGGGACATTGTTTAAAATGATAACGTATGGAGTCGCCTGTGGAGGAAGATTTAATGGCCCCTGGGTGTTATTATAGTCTTCTGTGGTTCTGATTGACCTGGGTAATTGTGAATTTTGCTGCACCCTTGTAGAGGGTGGGATATCATCTTTATATGGCATTAGACCGGGTGAGATTTGTGATGTCAAGGCGTCCTTTACGGTCACAGCAGTAATGTTGTCTTTTTGATTAATGGGGCAGTTAGTAATTTGGCCTCTATTTTCTCTGACGCTTTCCATTGGGTTAGGGACTAACTTAGTTGGCTTAGTGGTACTGGTAACCTTATTCGTAGATTTGGAGGGTAAGATTTCAATAACCATTTCCGTTAAAAAGGCCATGTCTTTCTGTATTAGTTTAATTTCTGACATTAAGCGTCTTTCTATACTGTCCAATTTGCCATGAAGTCTTTTAAATAATGTCTCAAAGTCTTGGGTTATTTTCCCCCCTTGTCATCCCTGGATTATTTTCACCCTTTTTTTGTTTAGATTTAGATTTAGTTTTGATCTTTGACGGGAACTTCTCCGCAGGGCTGTTTACAATTCGCAAGGCTTCTTTCTTTTTTTTTGCTGGAGGGGATATTGGGAGCGTGTCATCCGTTGGAACTGAAATCTCCAAAGATGTATTTAGTACGCATGGATTAGGCATTTTATGGTCATTTTCGTTTGCAGAGATATTTTCTACAGACAGCTCAATCTCCTCCCCTGTGTTTTCCAAATTAGCCACATTTGTAACGGAAGCCTTCCCACCTTCAAGTGCAGACTCTTTTAGGGCAGCATCAAGTGCTGTTTGTATAGCGGCCAATTGCTCCTCGACGTGAACGATTTCACTATTGATGAGCCCCACAGCGTTTTTCAAGTATTTGGTAATTGGCGCACTCTTTAAGGGCACTTTCCCCTTTAGTGATAATTTCCTTTTGCCCATCGTTAATCAGTGTGATATTCTTTCGGTGACAGGGAAACAAAATATTTTCTCTTACCAGATTTCACGATTGCTGCTTCTCTTGATCCAAAGGGGTTGGCCCTGCCCTGCCTCGTCCTGCCGCGGACGGGCGCAGACGGGCCCGCCCTTGGCCAGGGCGCGGTCCGGGCACGTCCCGCGCTGCGGGAGCCCTGGGCGCTGTTTAAAGGCCTCCCCGGCGCTCTCTTTGGCATCAGCGGCGTGCGCGCCGCTAGTGGTGTAGGGAAACGTAGTCCCTCGTAGTCCCTCGTGCCTCCGCTACCGGTGATCCGGCGTCAGCAGCCCGGTGGTCCAAACAGACGAGGACAACAGGTATGGCAATGAAAATGTTCAAAATGACTTCCGCGCTGCGGGAGCCCTGGGCGCTGTTTAAAGGCCTCCCCGGCGCTCTCTTTTGCGTCAGCGGCGTGCGCGCCGCTAGTGGTGTAGGGAAACGTAGTCCCTCGTAGTCCCTCGTGCCTCCGCTACCGGTGATCCGGCGTCAGCAGCCCGGTGGTCCAAACAGACGAGGACAACAGGTATGGCAATGAAAATGTTCAAAATGACTCCTGCGCTGCGGGAGCCCTGGGCGCTGTTTAAAGGCCTCCGCGGCGCTCTCTTTGGCGTCAGTGGCGTGCGCGCCGCTAGTGGTGTAGGGAAACGTAGTCCCTCGTGCCTCCGCTACCGGTGATCCGGCGTCAGCAGCCCGGTGGTCCAAACAGACGAGGACAGCAGGGATGGCAATAAAAATGTTCAAAATGACTCCAGCAGATATCACAAATCAGTTCCACATGTGTGACCTACTTGAGCGTAGCGTAGGCCGGAGGCAGCAGTGCAGTATGTAAAAGGTAAAGGGGTGAAGCGGGCCTGTGTCGTGGGGCCATGATGGTGTGAGGAGGCTGCAAAGGACGCGGGGTTCGGGCTTGGAGTTTGCGCCGGCACGTGGTGGACCCTCTTCGGCACACGCCGGTGTCGGCAGGTGAGCTGTGAGGCCTGTATTCGCAGGGGCGGGTATGACAGGTTGGGAGTCCAGCGGCCCGTGGTGCAGCAGGCGCATAGGTTCGCAGGACACAGCGCTCACGGCGAGGGCGTCGGCCTCATGGCGGGCTAGGAGGCGCCGCACTGGCAGGCACGTTTGCCATTCCGGAAGAGGACCACGCCCAGGGCTAGGTGCTTTTTATTCACACCCCTACACTGGCCTTGCGTACGCCGGGCCAGGCCACTCCGCACACGCTTGCAGGGGGGACGACACAAGCTACATTTCCGCGTTCTTCCCCACTGGCTGTGGTGAAATGGTTGCGTCCACTGTCCACTGCACTCCACACATCAGCAGTGCATGTGGGCATGGATATGTCTGTGGTCTGCATACTGCTATCTGTCCAGGACATCTCCGCCACAGTTGGCATTGTGTACGTTCTCATTCATGGGTCACTTGCCTCCTTCGCACATACCTGGTTCCCACCTCTCTCCACATTCCACTATTGTGTGGCTGCGATGCCATGCCGTTGATGGTTCGTGTACATGGCTGAGCAAGGTTGCCACAGTGAGTTGTGCAGCCGTGTCTGGTGGGTGGGCATGTTGTCTGGCATGTTGTATGTGATTTTGTGACGTGCGCATTGCCAGTGTTGTGAGTTGCATGATTGTGGAGTTGAGGTGTGTGCTGTTTTTATTTGGTACTTACCTACATGCAGTGCATTTCCATGGGTGCCATCCTGGTAACGCTGGTTGATGATGGACTGTCGGGGGATGCTGGAATCATGCACACTGGCTGGGTAGTTGGCTGCAACCTTGGTGTAGGGTCCCCGCTGATCCACTATTGCCTGCACATTGGTGGGATGCGTGTGCTTTCTGTTGCGGTAATTGTGTGTTTTTTCTGCAGGGGGCACTAGTTGCACATGTGTGCGGTGGATTGCCCCCAACAGGTGCGGGACTCCTGCTATGGCGTGTAGTCCTTGCTTGGTCTCCAGCTGTTCCTGCACATTGTGGGGGACGTTTAGGTACTGGGGTACCTGGCTGGTGATGGCATCCAGGACAGGTGTGAGGAACTTGGATGGGGCTGGCTGTGTGTCTTCTCCGACTCTGGCGGATGTTATTTGGGGGGTATGGGATGCCAACTTGTGCAGCACAGCCAGCAGCTTCGTCTGCGGAGGGATGTTGGTTGTCCGCTGTGTTGGTACAGTCAGCCTGTGGGCAATGGTGACCCGGATGCGGTGGATGGTTGTCCTTTTGAGCCTGTAGTGGGCATTGACATTGTCTGGTGTTAGGTCTGTGGGCTGGTGCGTTTCCTGAGGGTCCGCTGTCTTTGTCTGCGCTGCCTCTGTGGTGGTCCGGGGGGGGGGTGCTAGGGCCCTGGGGGGGGTGGCGGAGGGTGTTGTTGCCCTCTCGGGGCTCCGGGATGCATGGTGAGTAGCTACATGGCATCTGTTGTTCTTCATGTGTGGGTGTGTACTGGTCTCCCTTTGATGGTACAGGTTGTCGTCCGACTTTACACCAGGTCAGAGCAGGTGTTAGGTTCCTGCTGCTAACGCGCCTCATCGCCTGTTTTGTGGTTTTATCGCTGATCGGGCTGGTTGTTGAGAATGTTGTGGTGTGCTGTTGTCGCCGATTTTTGCTCGGGAACGCCTACTCTGCATCTCATTAGCGATAGTCGAGGGGGTCATCTGTGGCGATGTTTTTTGCGGATGCTATTGGGGGTAAAATGGTGTTATGGGGTGTTAACACCAGCTTGTGAATGGTGCAATGAATTTATCGCCACTTTGGCTGCGATAAAGTGCCGCTAACTACGCGATGTGTCCTTGAGAATATGCCCCTAAGTCTTTTATATCAGAATAGACCAATATGTGTAGAAAAGGTTTTAATGTACCTGAAATTCTCCTTGAGTTACAACTTATGATATCCTTTATTCAAATCAAGGCAAAAGAAGACTTTTGCACCATTCAATTGGGTTATGTCGGCAATGTGTGGACCTGAATGTCGTTCTCCTTCAATGGCCTTGTTCACTTGATGCATGTCAACACAGATACTTACCGCTCTTTCCTTGTCCTTATTGGATACTCCCACTATGGGAGAAACCCATAGGGTCGAACCAGTGGAACGCTCAATGATATCATGTTTGAGTCATGATTCAAGTTCTTTTTCAAATGCTTCCTGTAAATGGGATGCAATTCATCTGTGTTTATGAGCAACAGGACAGACGTCCTCATTTATGTGTAATTGTACTTTTCATAGTCTTGAGTTTTCCTAACCCATGAAACAACGAAGGGAACTGACTTACTATTTCGTGGCGAGCATTTATGTTATAGTTTGCTGATATCAAAAAAGTATGTCCAGTTGATTTTTCTGTGTTGTTACTGCTAATACTTATTTGTAATTTCTGTCCTTGCCAGTCAGAGTGGGACATTTTCTGACTGACATTTTAGTTGCTGGTCTAATTTCCTTTCAAGGAGACTACTTAGGCTGAATGCTGGCACGACTGTGCAGCTTATTGTAGGCAAATCCTGCTCAAAGCTCTAATTGCACATATCTGTTTTGCACATTTCTGTTTTTTGTTAAAAGTATGTCAAGTTGATTTTACTGTGTACTTACAGTGTTCTTACTGGTGATACTCACTTGTAACTTCTGTCCTCTCCAGTCAGAGCAGGACATTTTCCGACCACCATTTTGGTTGCTGGTCTAATTTCCTTTCAAGGAGACTACTTAAGCCAAATGCTGGTGCAACCCCGCAGCTTATCATAGGCATTGTTGCTCAAAGCTATAATTGCACATATCTGTTTTGCATATTTCTAGGGCGGGTTTTAAAAAAAGTATGTCAAGTTGATTTTACTGTGTTCTTACTGCTAATACTAACGTGTAACTTCTGTCCTTGCCAGTCAGAGTGGGAGATTTTCTGACCACCATTTTGGTTGCCGGTCTAGTTTCCTTTCAAGGAGACTACTTAGTCTGAATGTTGGCGCAACCGCCCAGCTTATCTTAGGCATTCCTGCTCAAAGCTCTAATTGCACATATCTGTTTTGCACATTTCTGTTTAAAAAAAAAAAAAGTACGTTAATTTGATTTTGCTGTGAACTTACTGTGTTCTTACTGCTGATACTTAAGTGTAACTTTTGTCTTATCCAGTAAGAGCAGGATATTTTCGGACCGCCATTTTGGTAACCTGTCTAGTTTCCTTTCAAGGAGACTTCTTAAGCCGAATGCTAGCGCGACCGCGTAGCTTATTATGGGCATTGTTGCTCAAAGCTCTAATTGCACATATCTGTTTTGCATATTTCTGGGAGGGTTTTTCAAAAAGTATGTCAAGTTGATCTTACTGTGTTCTTACTGCTGATACGTGTATATTCTGACCTTGCCGGTCAGAGTGGGACATTTTCCAACTGCCATTTTGGTTGCCAGTCTAGTTTCCTTTGAAGGAGACTACTTAAGCCGAATGCTGGCATGGCCGCGCAGCTTATTGTAGACATTGCTGCTCAAAGCTCTAATTGCGCATATCTATTTTGCACATTTGTGGGGGGGGGGGTTTAAAAAAAAGTACGTCAAGTTGCTTTTACTGTGTTCTTACTACTGATACTTACATGTAACTTCTGAACTCAGAGCGTGACATTTTCCGACTGCCATTTTGATTGCTGGTCTTGTTTCCTTCCAGGGAGACTTCTTAAGTCGAATGCTGGCACAACTGCGCAGCTTATCGTAGGCATTGCTGCTCAAAGCTCTAATTGCACATTTCTGTTCTGCACATTTTTGGGGGGTTTTAAAAAAAAGTATGTCAAGTTGCTTTTACTGTGTTCTTACCACTGATACTTACGTGTAACCAACGGCGGCTCTTCCGCTAAGGCGGAGGAGCGTCGCCACACAGGAAAAATAAAATGATAATAACGCAATGTTATTATTATTTTATTTTTCACTACTGGCTCTGTTTAGGTGTGGGGTGGGGCTTTGCTGCCTACAGAGCAGGGGGAGCAGTGGTAGGCACTCTCCTAAGTGCGCATGATGGTTTGGACGGCCGTCCTGGGCCGGTCAAACAGCCATGCGCACTTAGCATGTTCCCCACCTGGCTGTATTGCACAGTCTGGGTGGAGAACATGCACAGCCTCCCAGTCCCTGTCTGAGCACTGAACCACGGCGCTCAGACCAATCACAACGCTGCTGTCATCCTGGTGACTGCGCATCGTGATGGCTGGGGGAGTCTGGGAGCCTGTGTGCTTCCTGCTTCATCTATCGAAGAAGACGGTGGAGAAGCGGCCGGCGGGAAGGTAAGTGAAATAATCTTTTTTTTCACTTTTCTTTTTTCTTTTTTTTATTCGCCCGTCCCCGCCCCAGCACTACTTCCCCGTAGCAGCCACTACTGTGTGTAACTTCTGTCCTCACCAGTCAAAGCGGGACATTTTTCGACCGCCATTTTAGTTTCCGCTCTAGTTTCCTTTCAAGGATACTACTTAAGCCGAATGCTAGCATGATCCCTCAGCTTATCGTAGGCATTGCTGCTCAAAGCTCTAATTGCGCATATCTGTTTTGCACATTTCTGTCGGTTTAAAAAAAAAAGTATGTCAAGTTGATTTTACTGTGTTCTTACTGTGTTCTTAATGCTGATACTTTATGTGTAACTTCTTTCCTCACCAGTGAGAGCGGGACATTTTCCAACCGCAATTTTGATTGCCGGTCTAGTTTCCTTTCAAGGAGACTACTAAAGTCGAATGCTGGTGCGACTGCGCGCTAGTCCATCTGTGCCAGTCCATGCACCAACCACACACAGCACGAGCCATACTGCCGGTTGGACCTCTGAGTCTCATGGGGTCACTACTGCTAGTATAGGATCCAGGACCTGTTACACAAGAGACCAACTACTGAAAATTGGTAAGCAGTTTAAAATCACTTCACCCACACAAACCATCACTGAGATAGGGCCTAGGCCTCCTCCGTATATTAACACTAAAATGCATGCCATTTTGAGATGCAGCCTACTTAATGCCAGGTCCTTAGTAAAGCATTCCACTTAAATTAATTTGTTGTTAGAAACTGACACTGGGATGCACTGTTCATAACATAAACATGGACTACCCCTGGCTCAGCAGTAGACCTAGGCAAGGTATACCCTCCGGGCTTTAAAGTTCTCCATAAACCACGCATCAATAAGAAAGAGGGAGGTGTGGGTATTATTTACAATGAAAAATGGAAACTTTCCACATTCCCACTCAATGAACTAGGAGGCCTAGAAGTGTTGGGATTCACTGTGAAATTTGGAAGAGGTAGTGTTTTCTCAGGGGTTCTATGTTATAGACCCCCAGAATCCACGCATCCACATCTTTAACCACTTATAGAAGTAATTTCCAACATGGCTCTCACTCATTGTAATGTCTTTATACTGGGGATTTCAATATGTGGGCTGAGGGGGATCTATCACACCCATTTAAGGAATTACAGGGTTCCTGTGAAATCCTGGAACTGCAGCAATTAGTGCAAGGCCCCACCTAACGGGGTGGTCATACTCTAGACCTTATCTTTTCTTCAGACTGGCTAATCTCTGCAAAAGAGACCACACCCTTATGTTGGACTAACAATGCACTAATATCTATTCACCTACACATAAAGGAAACCTACCTTCTCAAGACGGTCGCAGCCATAATGAGAAAAGAAATGGCGTGGCATAAACTTAATAGGCCAACACATGGACCGGTTTTTAACCTTTCCAATACATTTGACCCTAGAAACTCAGTAGAGACCAACTATATAGCATTTGAGAAGGATATCTTAGCAACATTAGATAAAGAAACCCCCCTCACTAGCTTATAATCTCGTCGCCGACCATCTGCCCCTTGGTACAGTGAGTTACTAAAAGCTTCACAACTAGCTTGTAAGAAACTTGAAAAAAATGGCACTGTTTCTACACAGAAGAAGACAAAAACCCCTAAAGAACTCTCTAAACAAATATAAAAAGGTCTGCAAAGCAAAGCCTGATTACTATGCCAATTCTATTCTTGCAGCTCCAAACGGTGCCAACAAGGTTTTTGACATCCTTCGGGAATTATCGAATCCCGATTGTCTAAAACAGGAACTAACACCCTCACAAGATCTCTATGATAATCTTGCTGACATCTTTAAGAAGAATATCAGCAAGATTCTGGAACACATTGGAATCCCCTCCCTGCCGATAGTCTCCGGTTCCTAATGGAAGTACAGCCAAAATCATAGCTATTCATCCCAAAACAGAAACACAGAAGGCCCATATTGCTCCTTCCCTTCTCAGTGAAAATACTGGAGTGCTATGTTAGAATGAAGCTGTCCCATTATCTGGAAACTCATTCTCTCCTAGAGGAGGAACAGTTCAGCTTTAGACCAGGGCATGGTACTGAGTTGGCTCTACTCATTGTCATGGATGAACTCTGGATGAAGGTGTACAGCGGCCAGTCAACAGTTTTGATTCTGCTTGACTTGTCGGCCACTTTCGACATGGTCAACCACAAAATCCTCCTGGCTAGATTAGCTTCAATTGGAGTTGGGGGTACCATGCTGAAGTGGATGGAGTCTTGCATTCTGGATCGGTGTCACGCCATTGCCTTACCCCCTCCAACCGCTCTGATTATAAAAGCATTCAACACGGAGTATTGAAGGGTTCGGCATTTAGCCCAGTCCTGTTCAATACTTATGAGGCCACTCATCACTCTTATAAAAGCTCACAAAATTAGGCTAGTCAACTATGCAGACAATACGCAGTTGATCCTGTCTTTCAACAACAGCTAGTGGGATGTAGTGGATGCTTTCCAGAACTGCCCGTCTGATACTGTCAATTGGATGAATACAAATTCCCTTAAACTTAACAGGGATAAAACTGAATTCCTTTGCTGTTCGTTGAGCAAAATCCCCATAACACTACCCTCCAATCTGTGGCCTCTTTCAACAGATAAGGAGTTGCGCCTGTCTGACACAGTCCACAACCTTGGGGTCATATTTGATGATAAATTGTCTCTGGAGAGTCAGGTCGATAAAGTCACAGGCAATTGCTTTGCACTCCTTCTGGGCCTTAGGAAGCTTCTACCACTACTGTCAGACCAAGCAAAAGCTCTCATTGTGTGCAGTGTCATTCTCAGCAGGTTGGACTATTGCAACACCCTAGTACTTGGAGCCCCGGACTCTCTGATCAACAGACTACACAGAGTCAAAGCGGCAGTGGTCAAACTGGCACTAAATAGATCTTGAAGATCCTCTGCCTCTAATGTGATGAAGGTACTTTACTGGTGATGGAGCAAGGACTCACAATGAGACTTGCTCGAAATTAATCTTCTCACAGTATTAATTAAATTGTACTAAAACCTGTAATGTCTTATTAATAACGTGCAACACAAACATATTTATCTAGAAGATGCTTGCCTATGTGTTTTCCGCTAATAAGTAATCCTTGTCTAATCCAAAATGGCCGCTAAAACGCGGGAATTCTACTGCGCATGTGTCAACCATGTCACGTGGTATGACGCCTTTCTTTGCTTGGAGGGAAACTTTTGCTTCTGCGCAGTGTATGCTAAAATGGCTGCTTAATGTTCTCACATGCTAAAGCTTTCGCATTGTTGCAATTAATGATGTGGTATTTTAACGCTACTAATGCGGGATAGACATTTATAATTAAATGGGACTAGAGTAGAAGTAGGAGGTATACAGTGAAAACATTTATTTTTGATTTTAATATGTTTCTTCTTTGATTTTCTATTAGTTCGTAAAATGGGCCTGGGTTGACTGAACGGCAGCTCAAGAACCATGTGACATGCGCATGCGCCCTGAAAACTAACAAAGCAAAGCGATGAAGTCAACTTGGAAGATGTCCAAGGACATGACCCGCTGATCACCTTCACACTTCAACTGAAAAGTCCTACAGATTGATACATTTTGTATACACTTTGTATTAAAATTGTTGTGAAACGGGTGGGAAATAAAGCAAATGTATTGATTGAGAGGGGCGGTTTTAAAACAATGGGCTTAAGAAAATTGAACTAAATTGACATGGTGTGAGGATCAACCCCCTGTCCCTGTCCAATCAGAAATAGTGGGCCCATAATTTTGAAACATTAATGGGAGGTACATGGGTATAGAAGGGTATAATAGATATAGAATTAGTTAATTAGTTAGCTTAGTAGGAGCAGCACATGCTCAGAGAACAGATGAACAGATGCGGTAGCAGAGAACCGATGCTATTGCAGAACAGAGCAGACTGACCGTTGTCCGAAGAGGTCTTGAGGTGGGGGCGGCGGACTCTATTAGAAGAAGACACGGAAGAATCAAGGAGGAACGAAGTGTCAGAGAGGGGAACGACGCAGGCGTCGTTGGTAGAGAGGTCACCTATCCTGTCCTGAACCTGGTCCGGAGGTCTTGGTCTTCATCCTTCTTGGGACCCATCTTTCCAACTCCTTGGCCAAGGGGTTTGGTTTTCACACCTTTAGGTAACTATAAATGCGTAATCTTTAGTTTGTACTGCTGTCTCTATCTTCTCCTTTCTGAGGGACCGTCATTTGTGATTAATTGGTGATTGTTAGACTTAGCATCTTTCGGCGTGTTTCCCCTGACTTTTTGCTTTCTGACCTCCTGGTTTTGACTCTGTTTTTGCTGGTGTAATGATTCTGCGCACTTTCCTCACTGCTGTCCAGTGGGAAAGTGCAAGTGCTCCTGTATAAAATGTGTTATGGATTGGTGTTTCCATGATTGGCCTATTTGGTTTATGTGTCAGTCCCTTGTAAAGTGCACTGAGAGTGCCAGGGCCTATAGATCAAATGCTGTTGGTGGGCTGCAGCACTGGATTGTGCCACCCACGCAAATAGCCCGTAAAGTGTAACTCTGGCCTGCCATTGCAGAGCCTGTGCGCAGCCTGGGGCTGCCATGTCGACTTGGCAAGTGCGCACACTTGCAAGACCCTAAACCTTCCCTTTTCTACATGTTAGTCACCCCTAAGGTAGGCCCAAGGTACCCCTGTGGGCAGGGTGCGTTGTATGCGAAAGGTAGGACATGCCCTGGTGTGTGTGGCATGTCCTGATAGTGAATTACAGCCTAGTTCGTTTTTCACTATTGCAAGGCTACCTGTTCCCCATAGGCCAGAACGGGCAGTTCTGCTTATAATCCTAACTGACCCAGGGAACATGGTAGAAATTCGAGTTTAGTATGCCTGGACTCAGAATGATAAAATGCATTTTAGTGAAGTTGGTTTTAACATTCTGTGTTTGAAAATACCACTTTTAGAAAGTGGGTATTTTCTTGTCTAACCATCCAAGCCTGCCTCTGCGAGGTTGTGTATTCCTTGTCTGGAGTGTGAGTGACAGGGGCTGGGGGATGCCAGGAGACAGGGTGAGTCAGCACAGGGCTGAATAGCAAGATCTACATGTAGATGGGTGGGAGGAGTTGCAACTGGGCCCTGAATAGGATAGTGCCTTCCCTCCACAATGCTGGCTCCACCTCCTGTGGTGCGTCTGATGTCCCTGGCCTACTCTCTGAAAGAAAGGACGGAGACTTGTCAACAAAGTGCTCCAGAACTGGTTTGGACTAGGCAAAGGCCTCTCTGCCTTCAGAGAACAAAGGAATTTGGGATATAAATATTGGGGCCCTGACCCCATGAATTTAGATCTCGCTGGAATCAAGGAACCTGTCAAGAAGAAGAGCTGGAGAGCTGCTAGGAGGAGTACTGCCCCTTTGCTGAGTGACTGCTTTGTTGGGTTGGCCTGCAGTTGCTGCTTCTGTCTTGGGCAGTGAAAGGACTGGACTGAACTTTCTACAAACTTGTGCTGAGTATCTCCAAGGGCCTGAAACCGAGCTGGCCTCCTGTTAAGAAGTCTCAGGGACTGTAAAGACTTCACAAGCCTCTGGGTACCGCTTCTGGAACCGCTGTTTCAGTTGCCACAGAGGAAGGGAACCGCAACCGACTCCGTCAACCGACTCCATCGCTGGCCCGGTGTCCTGTTTGCACCGCAGACCGCATCGCCCCGCTTCGCACCGCAACCCTGGTCTCACCGACGACGACGTCCGACGCCGTCAACATCGAGCCGCTGTTTGCATCGTGACCTGTGGGCACCGCAGTTCGCATCGCTTCACTGTACCGGCCGGACCAGACCGACGCTGTCGCTGCATCTGGCTCAACCATCGTGACCGCATCGCATTTGGGGCACCGCTCGCACGTTTGCGACGCACCGCTCCGACTCGCACCGCTGTCCGACGCCAGCTCCCGCACTCCGGCTTGGTCGCCTGCATCACAACCTGCCAGCACCGCATCGAGCACCGTCTCACCCTGCATCGCACGCCTTGGTCTCACCGACTCCGTCTGCACGACTGTCATCGAGCCGCTGCCTGCACCGCATCGAGAGGACACCGCACCTTGCATCGCTCCGTCTTGCACCGCAACCGCGACGAACGCCGACCGGCTCGTACACTCTGTACCAGCCACAACGAGAAAGGTACTGTGACCGAGTCTGTTCACGACTCTGCCGGCCCGTATCGACGCGGTCGGCTGGAACTGTTGGACTCTGTGGTTTTCAGCATCGCGGGAGACTCGGACGGAGCTACCGACTCGTACGAACTTTGTTTTTGAACTATTCCTGCAAAGAAGAAGTTATCTTGCAACGTATTCATTTTTAAAGTATTTGTATTGTGGATATTTATCGTATTTGGTCTTGTCTTGAGTATATAAAAATATTGGTTATTTTTCTAAACTGGTGTGGTGTCAGTTTGTAGTGCTTACACTGTATTACTGTTGGTTATGTGCAAATGCTTTACACACTGCCTCTGAATTAAGCCTGACTGCTCGTGCCAAGCTACCACGAGGGTGAGCAGGGGTTATTTTAGTAGTGTAACTCCCTTACCCTGACTAGGAAGAAGGGTCCCTACTTGGACAAAGGTGCAAGCCCTTGCCAACTAGAGATCCCATTTCTAACATTGGTTGTCAACGGTGAGGATAGGACTTGTGTTTGCACTTGACTTACAGTGATTGGTGTGCACTACTACCATATCGCAGACCATTACGTACCACATACTGTCTCTTTTTCTTTTGGCCTATTTTTGATCTTGCCAGTTTTCAACTCACTACTTTCATCATGCCTGAATCAACTGCATCATCCGTTGCATCTCTGGAAGTTATCTTTGAGGAGGATAGGTTGGAATCCTACGCCGTAAAGGAGCTACGAGCAATTTGTAAAAACCTGAAAGTCCAAATTAAAGGCCTCACAAGGAAGGAGGAGCTACAGAAGGCGCTGAGGGCCTAGGTAGCAGCCAGACATGCCAGTGGGCAGCCTGGTAATCTCAGTGAGGAGGTGGATGAGCCTATTTCCAGGGTGGATGTGCTTTTGGGTGAGGGGAACCCGCCAGGTCAGGCAGCAGCAGTCTGTCCCCAGAGGAGCTGGAGGACAGGCGGGAGGCAAGGCAGTTTGAGCTGCAGAAGCTCAGGCTGGAGAGTGAGCGGGAGGAGAAGAGGGAGGAGAGGAGATTGGCCATGGAGGAGAAGAAGATGCTCTTAGAGCATGAGAGAGAACTGAAGGAGCTAGAACTTAGGAGTAAGTCAGGCTCAGATGGTGGCAGCAATTCGTCCAGAAAGGCAGACAGGATTGTGCACATTCCCAAGAATGTAGGCAAGGAGTTCAAGAAGGGGGATGACATACAAAGGTGGTTTCAGGGTTATGAGGCAGCCATACACATGAATGGGGTCCCTGAGGAAAATTGGGGAGCAGGATTGTGGCCACTTTTCCCTGAAGAAGCAAGGGATGCTCTGATAGCTTTGGGTAAGGGGTATCACCTCACCTATGCTGACATGAAGGATGCCCTTCTCACTAAGTATGGTCTTACTCCTGAAAAGTACAGGGATCAGTTCAGGTCCAGTAAGAAGTCTGATGCCAACACTTGGTTGGAATGTGTGGATGTGTTCTGCAGGTCGCTGGATGGTTGGGTGAAGGGCAGTAGTGTAACAGATTTTCAGGGGCTCTACAACTTGATTGCATGGGAGCACTTGTCTAGTCTATGTTTTGCAGATCTGCGCCAGCACCTAGTGGATAGTAAGCTAACTGACCCCAGGAAGCTTGCTATGGAAGCGGACCGCTGGGTGAGTACCAGGGTCCACAAGAAAGCGTTTGGGGAGACTCAGCCAAAGGTGGGCAGGGTCCCCAGCAGAAAGGTGGGGGGACAAGGGTAAAGCACAGGAGTTCTCTAAAGGGCCCCAAACTAGTACCCAGGGTAAAGGTTCCCAGCCCCCCGGTGATAAGAAGAAAGGGGTCTCTACAGGGAAGCCTGTTGAGACCGGCCCCCGTAAGTGTTATGCATGTGACCAGGTAGGTCACTTTAAGGGGACCCCAAGTGCCCAAAGGGGACACAGCCACCCACCAGTGGACAGTCCAAAGTGTTGGCTAGTGTAGCGCTTGGGGAGGAGGGGTGCCCACAGGAGGGTGGGGATCCCGCAGAAATGACCCTTGTCTCACTAGGGGACAGTGAGATGGTCCCAGGAAACCAGGTGCCCCCTAACACAAAGAAATATAGCACCTGGGTGACCATCAATGGGAACAGGGTAGAGGCTCTCAGAGATACTGGAGCCGGTGTGACCTCAGTCCGGTGTCACCTGGTCTCTGAGAAGCAGGTAGTCCCAGGGGCATTCCACCAAGTAGTTGCTGTAGACAACTCTGAGCGCCAGTGTATGGTGGCGCAGGTTCCCTTTGTATGGGGGGGGTCTCAGGTCCCTTGAGGGTGGTTGTGAGCCCTACCATGCCTGTAGATTGTCTGCTAGGTAACGACCTGGAGCAGTCCTTATGGAAGGATGTTGAGCTCAGGTCTCACTTGGAGATGCTTGGGTTGCCAGAGTGGGCATGCGTGTCTACTCGGTCAATGGCAGCCAGAAAGGGTGATCAAGAGGACTTGGAGCCTGGAACAGTGGCCCAAGTCCCTGCCAAGAGAAAGGGCAGGGGCGCGGGAAACCAGCCCCCGAAGTTCCCACGGACCGGGAGGAGGCGGACCTTGAGGGGGACGCCCGGTGCCTACAGGGGAGCAGGTAGCCGAACTGGGAGACATCTCTGAGCTGACCCATTGGCAGCAAGAAGGGGGTCCCACCAGGGAGGAGTTCTGCAGGGAGCAGAACGAGTGCCCTACTCTGGAGGGTCTGCGGCGGCTATGCGATTAAGTGCCATGTGGCTTGTATTTTACTCTGCTAAATAATTTTAGATAAACATTTTAAAACTTCCTGAGTCAGGGGTTATTTCAGGTGTTTGATGAAATTATGTTTTGTATATTCTCATTTTAACCCCAGTTATCAAAGGTCCATTGGTAAGTCATTACTCTTCAATCAGAAAAGGTAATTGGTAGCAGGGATTTGATAAAGAGTACAACTGATTCGCACCAGCGGTGATTACTAGTTAGTGTGAATGGATGGGCCCAGGTGAGTATTCAGTGTATGAATGCTTGTTACTAGTAACCCGCTGGATCAGTTTTCTGGCTATCAGAGGATGGTTATACTTTGTTAATTGGGAAATGAGAATTTTATTTTTATGAACTAACATCCGTTGTTTTTAAAAGTTTTGTTTTATGTTGTCTAGAAATCCCCGGGGAAATTTGAATAGCGGATGGTAAGTGGAAGCCATACTGCAGTGAGGTTATCTGTCAGGCAGAAATAGTACTGAAAAGTTAAGCAGGGCTATCAGTACTTGTTAGGGACTCTGTGTGTGTGAGTGACAGCAAGGGAATACGCTGATGAAAATTTGATGTTATATCACCTAGAAAGGGTAACATTGAAGGAGTAGCAGGTATTTCTGAAGCTTACGTGAAGAGTAAACGGAAGGGTTTTACTCGTAGTGTATGTCTAGTAAACGGAAGGGTTTTACTAAGTGTGAGGAAATCTATCCTTTTCAATTTAGGGAAACTGACACGATAGCGTAATGTTTTATGTTGTTACTGAATTTTAATGAAAAGAGTTGAAAAATTAAAATTTGCGTATGATTTTTGTAAAGGGAGGGTCAGCTGCCGGAGTAGGAGCTGACGTCATAAACACCGCGCTGGGATTGGTTGAAACAGCGGGCGTGGAGCGAGCTTGTAAAGGAGGGGTCAGTAGTCAGGAGTAATACTGACGTCACAGGTGCCGCGCTGGGATTGGTCGACACAGCGAGGGACAGAGAAGCGCAGATTGTAAAGGAGGGGTCATCAGAGAGAGTGAATAGACGTCACAGAGAAGACGCTCTAGGATTGGCCCAAGACAAATGTTAGCTGGAATTTGATTGGTTGTCAGCATAGAAGTCGAAATCTTAGTGGATAGTGTAGACTATATGTGGAAACGCGATCCGACTTTAATAGGAACACGTCCAGACAGGAGATTCCTAGGTTTTGCAGAATATAATTCAATACATAGATATTTACCCAAAATGTACGGAGAGAAGAGAAAAATGTCATTCTTACAAAAGATTAAGAATTATTTTAAGAAGGATAAGCCAATCAAAACTAGGGAAGGAATTATCATTCCACCAGCAAAAACGCCCGCCTCATTCATGATGATGGAGAGGGGTTATCATACTTGTGTATGGTTAGAAAATTGGATAGAATACACAAAAGATGACGGAATATTAGCTTTCCCAGAGAATGGTACTTTCAATGGGAGAATTCTTCGAAATCTAAGAATGAGAATGAATGAATTAGAACCCAGACCAAGATTAACACAATACGAAGCCCTAGAAGAATGGGAAGCAGAGGCATTTGAACGCGATAGACCCAGGAGCAATAAGGCTTATAGGGGATTTTTCCCTAGACACCAAAATGAGACAAGAGAAAGTCAGATGAAACAGTGGAGATGAGCGATGCTTACCAAGGGTTTGTATCCAGTATTCATGACAGATGAGCCATTAGGGAGTAAATGCAAAGAAAAGACTAAACATATGACAGGGTTTGGAGAATCCGAAGATGAATTTATGGAAGAAATATTAAAGAACCCTCCACCATACCAGGAAGGGTTGGGTGGATGTTCCCCAAGTGCACCAATTTTGAGAACACCATTGGTACCTCAAGTACTGCATACACCAGTTAATAGGATACTTCAGGATAAGGAAAGAGAGGCTTTAGACAGAAACAGAGCAGAATTGATACAGAAAATAACACAATTGAATGTACATCCTGATTCCCTGACCATACCTGTAACCATTGGTCCTGTGGTCCCTTTATATGGTGACAAAGTAAATTGCCCAAAGCCTTTAGCTATGCCTACACCTGTGGATATTCCTAAACATGAAGCTGTAATAATTGATGATCATATCAGCGATTGTGAATCTATGATTTCACTAATGGATTTGCCTATTCGAGAATCCGCAAATAGCACCCCCAGAAGAGTCACATCTAGTTGCTCAAGGGATGTAAATATAATAACTTCTTCAGGAACTAAAAGTGCAACAGTAGTAACTCCAGAAGACTTAGAAAGATGGGCACAAGGAATAGACAGACAGAGTTCACCCCCAAAGATTTTGGACATTTATAAATTAAAAGTCGAGTTAGAAGAAATGATAGCAGGCAATGTAGGAGTAGATCTTTAAATACCTACAGTGAAGAAGAACTATTGTTCGTATGTAGGAGCATAACCAGAAATGTAAAAATATTCCATGAAAAATTAACGGATTTGGCCTCAAAGATGGGAATTGAAATAAGAAAGTCAAAAGTGTTGCAGAGACCATACAGAGCAGAATTTACTCACAAAGACTTAGAAAATATGAATACATCTGGTAGAAAATTACAAGTTAAAGAATTAATGTCAGTATTACAGAAATGGGGAGAATTGGATAGATGGAAAACTAGATGGACCAAGAAAAAGGAAGACGCACGTTCAAGTAGAATGACATCTGAGTATTTAATGACGAAACAGGAAAGGTAGAACAGATGTACCCGATGCGGGAGGTTCCAGGAGGAGGTTATGTTCATGCCCCATGGAGCAGGCAAGACATTTTGTCATTTACAAATGATTTTCCAAAATTGAGAGACAAACCAATTGAATGGTACAAGCAGGTTGAGAGGTTTGTGAAGGTTTCAAAGGTTTTGTTAAAGGACCTAGATGGTTTGTTTGACATAGTGGTACCTGCCGATTTATGGACAGACTGTAAAATTACAATCTACTGGCCTAGTGAAGAGTATCCTAGGGATCAAAAGACAGGTGCCCCATCAAATGATGTAATGAAAAAGTATCACCAGGTAATAACTTATTTGAAAGGGAAAATACCACCAAAAGAAACAGATTGGGTGAAAATAGACAGAATTACCCAAGAAGCAAATGAATCGGTACATGCCTACTATGAACGTCTATTACAGGTGTTCAAACAGTACAGCGGTTTTGAAGATATTGGAGACAAAAATATGAGTCAGTTTGTCTATCGATTTGTTTATGGTCTAAAACCAGAGATTTGTCAGATGATTAAGCAACACATGTTATGCTGGCAGGGAAAGCCTATTGATGAAATTTTGAAATATGCTAAATATTGTGGAGATGACATTGAGGATAGGCACAAGAAACTACAAGAAAAAGTGATGTGGGCTCAAGTGAAAATGGCTGAGCGACAGGGAATTAATTTGGATAATCCAACAGAAAGTCAGAGAAAAGAATCTGGAACGAATGGTGACACAGGGAATGGTGGAAAGGTAAGAGGACGAATGAGTAGAGAAGAGGCTAAAAAGAAATTTCCTTGTCATGGATGCGGAAATTTGGGACATTGGAAGAACGAATGTAAAAAGATTCAAAATAATAATGGCCCAAATCATAATTAAATCCACAGACGCAGAATGACTCACAGCAGGGTGTAAATCCTCAGAGTCAGTTGCCACCTGCCCCTATACAGGGTAATGTAAGCAGAGCAAAGCACGGTACAGACGTCGGATATCAAGGAGGAAGTGGTAAGAATGAATATGTAACTTCACAGTTTCTTTTACAGGATGATTTTAATCCATATGATTATCAATGACGGTGCCTAAGAGAGGGGGGGAAGGAGTGCGTACTTGGCGCATCCTTGCCGGTAGATCAGTCAGGTCCATATGTTGAAGGAAAAGTAAAAGATAATGATATCACTTTTCTTTTGGACACAGGTAGCTGCTACCTGTATGAGCATTGAACAAAGTGAGTCAATAGTAATGGGACATCCTGTCAAGGTGTTCGTCCCACATGCAGTTGTAATCCTGTTGACAAGAACTAGAACTCAGCATCTCACACCTAGTCGGATGACAAGATATGAGCGAATAATTCTAGGAGCTGAAAATGTGACCATAGCTAGGTGCACAGTTGTAAATCCTGCTACATTATTACCAGATTCATATTGTGAAGAAGTTAAGGACGACACAGAACATGACTGTTTGCAAGTCACAGAATTGTGTACCAAACCGGGTCCTGACATACAGGAAATGCCCCTGAAGAACCCAGATAGGGAGCTGTTTGTGGATGGCTCATGCCTAAGGCATGAGGATGGCAAATTGAGTGCAGCCTATGCTAAATGTGAACTTTCTGAAATAGTCGAAGCATCCTATTTACCAGGAGTCAAATCTGCACAAGTAGCTGAATTAATTGCTTTGATCAAAGCCTCCAAAATTGGGAAAAATGTAAAAGTAACCATATTTACGGACAGTCAATATGGGTACGGGGTTGTGCATGATTTTGGCCAACTGTGGATGCAGAGGGATTTCATGACTTCTTCAGGATCCCCAATCAAAAATGGGCAGTTTGTAAAGGAATTATTGGAGGCAATACAATCACCAAAAGAATTGGCAGTGGTGAAATGTGCCGCACACCAGTCAGGAGATGACTGGGTGGTAGCCGGTAACAGATTCTCAGACCTAATCGCTCAACATTGTGCCAGAAATAGAATGGCAGTAAACAGAAAAGTCGAAAGAATGGGAATCAGCTGCCAACTTATGCTATGTTCCACACCTGAAACATGGAATGATGTGAGACAATTGCAGGATGATGCTGAGGAGAGTGAAAGGGATGTTTGGATAAAAACAGGGTGTACACGAAGAACAGATGATGACGTGTGGGTTTATTCAGATGGCAGACCAGTCATGCCTGATTGCCTGATTTCACAAATGGCCAGAATGTATCACGGAGATACACATGTAGGGAGAGATGCCATGATTAGACTTTTCAGACAAAGTTGGTACAATCCAAAGTTTAGGGCTGCAGCAGAGAGTCTTTGCCAGAGGTGCTTAACTTGCCAAATGAATAATCCAGGAAGGAGAACAGTAATTGGTTTGGGAAAAATTGGAAAGGCAGAGGGTCCATTTGTAAGATTGCAGTTAGATTTCATTCAGTTACCACCATGTAAAGGACTGAAATATGTACTTGTCATAGTGTGTGTGTTTTCAAGGTGGGTGGAGGCTTACCCTACCAGGAGGAATGACAGCATAACAGTTGCAAAACTGTTGTTACGAGAACTCATTCCACGGTTCGGTTTCCCAGTAACTTTGGAATCAGATAGAGGGAGTTACTTCAATAACGATGTAATTCGAATAATCTGTGAAGCATTTAAAATTGAACAAAAATTGCACTGTGCATACCGCCCAGAGGCTTCTGGAGTGGTTGAACAAATGAATGGCACATTAAAATCAAGATTGTCAAAAATGTGTGCATCCACATCGTTAGATTGGCCAGATGCATTACCTCTTGTCTTAATGGGACTCAGAAGAATTCCTGATAGAAATACAGGATTGAGTCCACATGAAATCATCATGGGAAGAGCAATGAGACAAGCCTATGTACCGGGAAATAAACTGCTGAACATAACAGATGATATGGATCTAGATTATTGCAAAGCATTGGCTGACCTCATGCGTTCTGTCTCTCACCAAGTTGGAGAAGACGCAGTTTCCAGGCAGCCTGAACAAGAGCATGATCTGAACCCCGGAGACTGGGTGGTAGTGAAGCATCACACCAGAGAAACGTGTTTATCACCCAGGTGGGGAGAACCTTGTCAGGTTATATTGGTTACAAACACAGCAGTGAAATGTGCAGACTTGCCTAATTGGATTCATGTAAGCCACACCAAAAGGGTGCCAGCTCCTGAAGAAAGAGATCCTCAGACAGCATCAATAGCTGAGGAAGCTGAAGGTTGGACAGCTGAAGAATCCCAAGTGATAGATTCGGGAGTAGCTGAAGAAGAACAACCGAGCACAAGTCAGGACTGGATACCAGTGGTTGATATACCTGAAGTCTTTATCAAAACAAGGAGCAGAGCTAGATTAGAGGAAATTAGGGAGGACCAGATAGGTGAAGAAGAACCAGCTCAGGATAGGGAGATTGAAACAATAAGAGAACCTGAGCAGGCCCAGATAGGGAAAGGAAATTGGGCTCAAATTGACAACAAAACAACAAAATTTGTGCAGGGACAGACAAGTTCAGAAGAACGCGGTCAGGCTGCAGAAGTACAGAGTGCAATAAGCCCTGATCAGAACCAGTTAGGACAAGAAAAACACGTTCAGGAAGAAGAAAACCAAGAAAACATCGAACAAGAAAGCATCAAGCATGAAAACGTCAATCCTGAACAGGGCCAGTTAGCAGAAACTGACATTCAGGCAACTGACGAAACTACAACAAGACCTGAACAAGAGCAGATAGAAGGGGAAACTGAAATAGAGGACAAACAAATTGTGCCACACCTTGAAAATAAAGAAATTATTGAAAAAGATTCGGAAAGTGAAAATACAGTGCAAAACAAGAGAGTCAGAAAAGGTGATCATTGGCCTAGTGTGATTAAAAGAGTAAAATATTGTATAGCAACACGAAGTGAAGACCCAGAACAAGTAAATGAAGTAACAAGCTTATCTGGACAAACAAGTGGGACTGAAAAACGAAAAAGCAAAAGATTGAAACTCGTGAACAATAAGTTTAAAGGTCCTGATTGTACTTATATAATCCTCGAAGACTGTGAAAGTTCAGAGTCAAGTGAAAGTGGGGACGAAGGAACAAGTGCAGAACTGACTTATGAAAAAGAAGTAAAACCACCTTGATAACGTTAAAGTCTTGAAAGAAAAAGAAAAGAAGAGAAATCTTCCTTGTAAAAATGGCTGACGACAGAGTTTCTGGGAGACCGAAACGAAAATGTTGTAAAAGATGCTGTGCTATATGCATATGTAGTCTGGTAGTGGTGCTTATAGTGTGGTTAGTTATGATTGTAGCAATTCCTTACCTTATGATAATGGACAAAAAGAATAACAACGATACTAAGGGAAGGATAGATAACATGAAAGGTGATAGAGTAGAAATAGAAGCAGAGGATGAAACAGATTTTCATCACGTAGTAACAGATAACGATACTAGTTTAAATGTTTTTACTAAATTATTGTTTCAGTATGTAGATACAATGGAAGTCAGTGACTGTTATGTTTGTATGAAGTTACCTGAATCAGTAGCAGAAGGTCTAACATATCATCATTTGCCTTTAACTTATGGCATATCATGTAGTGTACTAACTAGTTTATTTTATAGAACAGGAAAACTTCAGTATTATTAATCAAATATAGATGTGATATTTTCAGAGGTTCCTGTTCGAAAGAATCTGAACCCAGTGCTTAGTAGTAAAGACGCGCAATTTATGGGAGAATTTTTCTTAACAATGAAGTCGATAGACATAACACATGCACATAGAAGCAATCTAACATGTTCATTACCTGAAGAAGAAAAGATATTTTTAAACTTAGTTGAAGATAGAAGACAGAATTTCCAAAAGAAGGCATCTGAGCATAAGGTTCATCTTCCACCTTGGGCTGAGAAAGAGGGTATTTATACACCTGGCAAAGCTCAAGCTGCTATGGCTCTAGATTTTGTAAAGACAGGGAAAATTTGTCTTCATAGGTTAAAGAGTGAATATAACAATGTTTTTATTGGTACCAGTGAATGTGAACATAATTTCTTAATTCTTGGAGGTTGGGGACTAAAAGGAGGAACAGATTCAGTTTTTCCTGGAATCTATTATGTGTGTGGGAATAAGGCTTACTTTAGGCTTCCTGCACGGTTGTATGGAAGTTGTTATTTTGGAATAGTTTTTCCAAAGGTATACCACGTAAAAAGAAACCCTGGGAGCAATGAAAATAATAGTGAATTAACACGTAATAAAAGAGCTAGTTTTTCAGAAATTGTAGGTGATATATTTGGTGCATTGATACCTTCAGTGGGAATAATTCTGAACTCAAGGAAAATATGTAAATTGTCTACAGTGGTTGATCGTTTATCAACGGATACTGCTTGAGGATTTCTAATGATTAATGCGGAGATGGTTGCGATTAGATCTATGGTTATGCAAAATCGACTTGCTCTTGATATAATATTAGCAAAAGAGGGTGGAGTCTGTAAATTATTGAAAACGAAACATTGTTGCACTTATATTCCGGACAAAAGTGCAGAAATCGGAACATATATAAAGAATATTACTAAACTTGAGAAGGAACTGAAACCACTGGAAGTTGATAGTGTATGGGAAAGATTGACAAATAGCATTGCGTCAATTGGTACCTGGTTTACTAATGCAGGGAAAGGACTTATAGGTCAAATAATAGTACCCTTAGTAGGGATAGCAATAATAGTATTGTCAATAATGATATGGTACAAATGTTGTAGAAAGAAGGAAACATATAGGGTGACAGGAAGAGGCAAGATAAGGAAATTTGATGAGATTGAATTAGAAGATCTGAGGAGTGAAATTTACAAGAAACTGAAAGGAAAGGATAAGAATAGACAATGTAAAAATGAAAATGTGAATGAAATATGCTAGAAGTTGGCATCTGGTTATAAGTAGTTTTGATGGCTCAGAAACGCCATCAGAGAGGGGATTGATGGAGCAAGGACTCACAATGAGACTTGCTCGAAAGCAATCTTCTCACAGTATTAATTAAATGGTACTAAAACCTGTAATGTCTTATTAATAACGTGCAACACAAACATATTTATCTAGAAGATGCTTGCCTATGTGTCTTCCGCTAATAAGTAATCCTTGTCTAATCCAAAATGGCCGCTAAAACGCGGGAATTCTACTGCGCATGTGTCAACCATGTCACGTGGTATGGCGCCTTTCTTTGCTCGGAGGGAATCTTTTGCTTCTGCGCAGTGTATGCTAAAATGGCGGCTTAATGTTCTCACATGCTAAAGCTTTCGCATTGTTGCAATTAATGATGTGGTATTTTAATGCTACTAATGCGGGATAGACATTTATAATTAAATGGGACTAGGGTAGAAGTAGGAGGTATACAGTGAAAACATTTATTTTTGATTTTAATATGTTTCTTCTTTGATTTTCTATTAGTTCGTAAAATGGGCCTGTGTTGACTGAACGGCAGCTCAAGAACCATGTGACATGCGCATGCGCCCTGAAAACTAACAAAGCAAAGCGATGAAGTCAACTTGGAAGATGTCCAAGGACATGACCCGCTGATCACCTTCACAGTTCAACTGAAATGTCCTACAGATTGATACATTTTGTATACACTTTGTATTAAAATTGTTGTGAAACGGGTGGGAAATAAAGCAAATGTATTGATTGAGAGGGGCGGTATTTTAAAACAATGAGCTTAAGAAAATTAAACTAAATTGACATGGTGTGAGGATCAACCCCCTGTCCCTGTCCAATCAGAAATAGTGGGCCCATAATTTTGAAACATTAATGGGAGGTACATGGGTATAGAAGGGTATAATAGATATAGAATTAGTTAATTAGTTAGCTTAGGAGGAGCAGCACACGCTCAGAGAACAGATGAACAGATGCGGTAGCAGAGAACCAACGCTATTGCAGAACAGAGCAGACTGACCGTTGTCCGAAGAGGTCTTGAGGTGGGGGCGGCGGACTCTATTAGAAGAAGACACGGAAGAATCGAGGAGGAACGAAGTGTCAGAGAGGGGAACGACGCAGGCGTCGTTGGTAGAGATGTCACCTATCCTGTCCTGAACCTGGTCCGGAGGTCTTGGTCTTCATCCTTCTTGGGACCCATCTTTCCAACTCCTTGGCCAAGGGGTTTGGTTTTCACACCTTTAGGTAACTATAAATGCGTAATCTTTAGTTTGTACTGCTGTCTCTATCTTCTCCTTTCTGAGGGACCGTCATTTGTGATTAATAGGTGATTATATAGTGTGCTTCCTCCTTGATATGCGATTAAGTGCCATGTGGCTTGTATTTTACTCTGCAAAATAATTTTAGATAAACATTTTAAAACTTCCTGAGTCAGTGGTTATTTCAGGTGTTTGATGAAATTATGTTTTGTATATTCTCATTTTAACCCCAGTTATCAAAGGTCCATTGGTAAGTCATTACTCTTCAATCAGAAAAGGTAATTGGTAGCAGGGATTTGATAAAGAGTACAACTGATTCCCACCAGCGGTGATTACTAGTTAGTGTGAATGGATGGGCCCAGGTGAGTAATCTGTGTATGAATGCTTGTTACTAGTAACCCGCTGGATCACTGGCTTCCTCTGAAACAGAGGATAACCTTCAAATCCATGTGTATTGTGTTTAAGGCCCCCCAGTGCAAGAAATCTGTGCTTTGCAACACCGTTTAAAAAGACATACCCCTGGGAGATATCTTCACTCGAGATCTGCAAATCTTATCTGTGTAAATACATTCCGTTAGGAAAGACAAGGTGGGCGATCCTTTACAGTCAAGGTAGTCCAGTTGTGGAACAAGCTTCCGCCAACCCTTAGATCGTCAAGTAAACTACTGCAATTCAGTAAAGCCTTGATGGCCTGGCTTTGCCCCAGGTAATCTCTGCTGCATGTTCATGAACTGTCTTTACGAAAGCAGCTGCTTTGTCCAGACATAAGCTCTCAACACCAGGATACCAGTTCGGTAACAGTTGTGC
This sequence comes from Calotriton arnoldi, assembly GCA_963921515.1. NCBI lineage: Eukaryota > Metazoa > Chordata > Amphibia > Caudata > Salamandridae > Calotriton > Calotriton arnoldi. Next base: position 968,280 of record CAWUFW010003862.1, on the reverse strand, counting down.
TTTACAAATGCTATAAATGAAATAAATACAAATATCAGTCCCATATGAGCAGCTGTGCTGAAGCTGAGTAAACCGCAAAAAGAACAATTGATGGACAGAATGTTGAACAATGTCAAAATTCACCCCAGTACAGAGATCTGGGCCTAAATCCATCGTGTTTTTTGCTCCCCATGCCATTCCAGTTTAAACCCGGCCATATGCAAATCATTCTTGACCCTGCTCCCTATGGAAACAGTCCAGTCCGAATTGCCAAGCGTGGTCCTCCCTGACAGGAAACAAGCATCCTGGGACCGGTTTCGGGGTATTGCCCGTCATCAGCCAGGCTAGCTTAACTCCAGTGGCTTGGAGAGCATGGGACCCATGTTTGGGCATACCCGTCTCACTCGGGGTGACAAATGCAAAAAGAACAATTGATGGACAGAATGTTGAACAATGTCAAACATTCACCCCAGTACAGAGATCTGGGTCTAAATCCATCGTTGTTTTGCTCGCCATTCCAGTCCAGTTTAAACCCAGCCATATGGATATTGAATTCATTTGTAAAGAGCAGTGTATACCCGAAGGCATCTTGGCGCTATCTGTGATCCATAAGAAATGTATTCTTTAGTTGGTGAAAAGTCAGGTTTTTAAAGCTTCCTAAAAGCCAGAAGATTGGTTATAGACTTCAATGATTGGGGAAGACTGTTCCATTTAATGACAGTGTTTCTGATAAAGCTCCTGCCACCCTAAGACATCTGTCTGTAAGACGGAACTACCAGATTTTTTGAAAGCTAGAGCGTAAGGACCTAACTGGAACATACCATATTAAATTATTTTTAAGTAATCTGGGCCAGTTCCTTGCAGAGTTTTATATGCAAGACAAAGCGCCTTAAAGGTGATATGTTTTTCAATAGGAAGCCAATGTAGTTGTTTCAGTGCTAAGGACGCGGATTCAGACCTAGGGATGTTAAAGAGCATCCTTGCTGCTGTATTTTGCATTGTCTGGCGTTTTTTCAATGATCATTTTTGAATCCCTTGAAAAAGACCATTACTGTAGTCCAGTCATGCCAAGACTAGAGCAATAACCATGGTCTTTAGCAGATCAAAAGTGAGCAGATGAGCGATCTTCTTTATTATTTTTATAGTATAAAAGGAAGTGAAAATCACTGTGTTAACTTGTTCTTTAAAGATTAGTTTATCGTCTACAGTCACACCCAAGTATTTCACCTTATTTTTTGGCATGGGAAAGTTCCCCAACTCTTGGGGGCACCAGGTGGGGGACCAAAAAGACACATAATTCCCAAATAGCATGACTTCAGGCTTAGTTGAATTCAGCTTTAACCAGTTCATGCTCATCCATTCGCTTACTGCCCTCATACAGTTGCAGAATTTCTCAGCCGTATTTTGATTATCATTGGTAACTGACACAATAATCTGAGTGTCATCTGTAAAGGTTACCAGTGAGAACCCAAATGATTTTATTAGATTAGCTGGGGTAATGCATATGAAATGAAATGAAAAGGAAATTTATAGAGCGCAAAACATTCACCCAAGGGTATCATGGCGGTAGCTCAACACAGGACATACCGGACCAATAAAGACAGTCTCAAAGATTAAAAAGCCATGTCTTTAATGCCTTCCTAAATGGCAACAGGTGTGTTTCTTCCTTAAGCCGCACAGGTAGTGAATTCCAAAGTCTGGTCGTACTGACCAGAAAACTCCTGCCACCCCAGGAGCACTTTTTAAACCTGGGAACTACCAGGCTATGAAGACATGCTGAGCGAAGCTGGCGGGCAGGGACATAAGGCTGCATGTTCTGTTTGAAAAAAGCCGGCCCTGTATCATGAGAGGCTTTGAACGCAATGCAGAGAGCCTTAAACTCTATCCGCCTCTTCACTGGTAACCAGTGAAGTTTATTGAGCGCCATGGAGGCTGATTGATATTTTGGGATATTCAGCAGAAGACGCGCTGCAGCATTCTGCACAATCTGCAGCTTATTGAGGCATTTCTTGCGAAGATTCATGAAGAGACCATTGCAATAGTCGGCTCTGGACAGAACAAGAGCCGAAACCACTCATTTCTTCAAGTCAACTGGGATGAATGGAAGAATCCTTCTCAAAATTTTTAAAGTGTGGAAGGAAGCAGATGTGACCTGATTAACATGGCCCTCAAAAGAGAGCATGGAGTCAAACGTGACCCCCAGGTTTTTAACCTTGTTTTTAGGATTGGGTAGAGAACCCAGCTCTGAGGGCCACAGAGCAGGGGCCCAAAAGTTCGTATTATTGCCAAAAAGTAAGACTTCAGTCTTACTGGCATTCAGCTTCAGACAATTGGAGGACATCCAGTCCCCCACCTGATGAAGACAGGAGTGGAACTGAGCCGCTGTATCGTCTGGAGAACCTGTCACTGAGAAAACAATCTGGGTATCATCTGCATATGAAATAGCAGAGAAACCCAAAGATCTAATTAGCCTTGCCAGTGGAGCCACATAGATCGTAAAGAGGGTAGGGCTCAATGACGAGCCCTGTGGTACACCACATGGCAGTGTATATTTCGGTGACTTGAACTCAGCAAGAGCCACAAACTGTTCCCGACCTGACAGGAATGATTTTAGTAAAGCAAGCGCTTTTCCTTTGATACCAATCCCCTCTAGAACTTGCAATAATTTCTGATGGTTCACCGTATCAAATGCCGCAGAGAGGTCAAGCAGCACTAAAGCTGCATTGCCTCCTGCATCCACGGTCTTCCTAATCATTTCAGATGCTGAAATCAACGCCAGTTCGGTGCTATGTTGCTTTCTAAAGCCAAACTGTGAAGCATCTAGACAGGCATTCTTTTCCATGTAGTCGGAAATAACACTGTTCATAGCTTTCTCCACCATCTTTGCGGGCAAGGGGAGTCTGGAAATAGGTCGGTAATTATTAGGATCCGCTGCATCCAGATTAGCTTTCTTTAACAGGGGGAGAACAGATGCCAGTTTCCAATTAACTGGAAAGATTCCGGAGTGAAACATTTGGTTAAAAATAGGGGTCAAATGCGAGGCAAGAACTTCTGGTACAAGATGACAGATTTTGGGGGGACAAGGGTCTTGGGGGGACCCAGATTTGGTGGACAACAAAAGATTTATGACCTCCTCCGTTGTTAAAAGCGGAAAGGAACGAAGTTCATAAGGGTCATTATTATCAGTGGATACAGGAGAGGTTTCCCTTTCCACCAAAGCAGCACCAGTGGTTCCTAAGGATAGCACTGATCCTGGAGCACCACTTTGTAAGAACCCATTGTAGATTGCATTCACTTTGTCCTGAAACAACATAGCCAAGGAGTTGCAGAATGTTTGATTTAATGGTGAAACAGTCACCTAGGGGCATTTGGCTAGCTTTTTCACTGTGGAAAAAAGTTCCTTCGATGAGTTTTTAGCGGTTTTTATAGCTAAAGTAAAATAGGCTGCTTTCTCCTTATGTACTAGTTTTTATACTCCAATAAAGCTTGTTTATAAACCGCTCTATTGTTAAATTCGCCAGAAGATCTCCACTTCCTTTCCAAACTGCGACATTTCTGTCTTTGCAGTCTAAGATTTTCAGACAACCATGGTTCTGACGGCCGTGATCTATAAGAAATAGAGCATTTGACTGGAAGCACCTGATCTATAGAGCTTCTTAGCCAATCCTCAAAAGTGGCAGCTGCCTCACATGGATTCTCTGATACAACATGGGGGTTCTGGGACAGGGAGTTATTAAGATCCTCAGGTGTAAGCCTGTTCCAAGGTCGAAACCTTTTCAACTGTTTGTATTTAGGTTTCTCTGCCTGGGCATTTTGAGTGAGAAGTGAAAACATTACTGCTTTGTGATCCGACCACACAAGCGGGAGAGAAGGAAGGCACTGCAAGGACTTATTGTTGGAGAACAGACCATCCAGCAAATGTCCCCCTGAGTGGGTGCTACCTACGACCTGCTGATTTAGGCCTAAGCTATTCATGATATCAAGAAAATGAACAGCATCTCTATCTAAGGGGTCTTCGAGATGAAGATTAAAATCACCCAAGAGTGTAAAATCCGATAACTGCGATATAATGTCCAGAGAGCTACCTATAGTATCCACAAACTCAGCCCGGGGTCCAGGGGGCCGATAAAGTAAAATGCCATTAAAAGAATAATGGTTATTTATCTGGATTTTGAACATTAAGGATTCCAGGGTGGGACCATTATTTTGAGAGTTGAAGGTCCCTTTCCAGATATTTCTATAAATGATAGCTAACCCTCCGCCCCTCTTACCCACCCTGTCTTGTCTAAACATAGTAAAACCGGCAGGGACCGCCATAGCTAAGTCAGGGTCTGAGGAAGCTTTCAACCAGGTTTCTGTAATCAAGGCTAAGTCTACGGCATGTGCTTCTACAAACAGCGCAAATTCAGTAGCATGTTTACAAAGGGAGCGGGCATTTATTAAAGTGCCTAATACAGTTCCCGACCCTACCAGCTCAGCCTGAGTAAGCTTACAATTGGCTGCAGTCAATTGAGGTTTAGAAGGACAGAGAACAAAACTGCACTCAGGACATTGAGAGAGTGCCATAGATGCATAGGAGCTAAAGTTGACCTTCCGGCAGCACCTACCGGATTTCTTCAAAACAAGTAGTTGCTCCCTAGTGTATGTCAGCCCAGGCGCGGAATTATAGCTACACCCGGCAGCATTCCTGGCACTGGGCACGGGCCAGGCGCGGACGGGCGCAGACGGGCTTGCCTTTGGCGCGCCTTTGGCGCGCCCGCTGCGCGCTTCCACGAAGCGGCCGTGCTTTAATCTTCCCCCCGTATTTCCATCAAAGCATACACCCGCCCCTGCAACTTCCTGGCAGAGCGGAAGTGTTGCCGTAAAAGCGGTCCCCGTTAACAGCGCCAAATAGTACAAGATCTACTGACACAGGTAAGAGCAACAGTGTGCAAATAGGCAATAGAATCACTTTAAAAACTTTAACATTTTAAAAAGCACAGATCAAATTCAAGTAGAAAAAACGATTAAACGAAACAAAGTACAACAGTGCTAATAGAGGAGCGAAACGTTCCTAATGCAGGAGAGAAACACGCTTCAACGGACGTGATCTCCGGTTTAACAATCAAGTGCGAGCAAACATCAACATATGCTAATCATCAACATATGCAAATCAGTCTTGACCCTGCTCCCTATGGGAACAGTCCAGCCCGAATTGCCAAACAGGTCCTCCCTGGACCGGAAACAAGCATCCTGGGACCGGTTTCAGGGAATTACCCCATATCAGCCAGGCTAGCTTGCCTCCAGTGGCATGGAGAGCAGGGGGCCCACGTCTGGGCATACCCATCCCACTCAGGGTGACAAGTGCAAAAAGAACAATTGATGGACAGAATGTTGAACAATGTCAAACATTCACCCCAGTACAGAGATCTGGGCTTAAATCCATAGTTTTTTTGCTCCACATGCCATTCCAGATTAAACCCAGCCATATGCAAATCACTCTTGACCCTGCTCCCTATGGGAACAGCCCAGCCCGAAATGCCAAGCCAGCTCCTCCCTGGACCGGAAACAAGCATCCTGGGACCGGTTCTGGGGTATTTCCCCTCATTAGCCAGGCCAGCTTGACTCCAGTGGCATGGAGAGCACAGGACCCACGTCTGAGCATACCCGTCCCACTCGGGGTGACAAACGCAAAAAGACCAATTGATGGACAGAATGTTGAACAATGTCAAGTACAGTATTTACAATGGATTTAGGCCCCAGTACAGAGATCGGGGCCTAAATCCATTGTTTTTTTGCTCCCCATGCCATTCCAGTTTAAACCCAGCCATATGCAAATCAGTCTTGACCCTGTTCCATATCAATCAATCATGTCACTTATAAAGCGCACTACATACCCGCGAGGGTCTCAAGGCGCTGGGGGAAGAGGGGGGTGGTGCTGCTACTGATCGAAGAGCCAGGTCTTGAGGAGTCTTCTGAAGGCCAGTAGGTCTTGGGTCTGTCGGAGGTTGGTGGGGAGGGTGTTCCAGGTCTTGGCGGCGAGGTGGGAGAAGGATCTGCCGCCGGCGGTCGTTTTCCGGATGCGGGGGACTGTGGCGAGGGCGAGGCTGGTCGAGCGGAGCTGGCGGGTGGGGGTGTAGAAGCTGAGTCGTCTGTTGAGGTAGGCTGGTCCGGAGTTGTGGAGTGCTTTGTGTGCGTGGGTGAGGAGCTTGAAGGTTATCCTCTTGTTGACAGGGAGCCAGTGCAGGTCTCTCAGGTGGGGTGTGATGTGGCTGCGTCGGGGGATGTCGAGGATAAGACGTGCAGAGGCGTTCTGGATGCGTTGCAGCCGTCTCAGGAGCTTAGCCGTCGTTCCTGCGTAGAGGGCGTTTCCGTAGTCCAGCCTGCTGGTGACGAGGGCCTGGGTGACTGTTTTTCTTGTTTCGGTGGGGATCCACTTGAAGATCCTGCGGAGCATTCGGAGGATGTTGAAGCAGGATGAGGAAACGGCGTTGACCTGCTTAGTCATGGAGAGGGTGGGGTCGAGGATGACCCCTAGGTTGCGTACGTGGTCGGTGGGTGGCGGGGCTGTTCCCAGTGATGTTGGCCACCAGGAGTCGTCCCAGGCTGAAGGGTTGGAACCAAGGATGAGGACCTCCGTCTTGTCCGAGTTCAGCTTCAGGCGGCTGGTCCTCATCCATTCGGCGACGGCCTTCATTCCTTCGTGGAGGTGGGCTTTGGCGGTGTGAGGGTCTTTGGTGAGGGAGAGGATCAGCTGGGTGTCGTCGGCGTAGGAGATGATGTTGAGGTTGTGCTGTCGGGCGACGTGGGCGAGGGGTGCCATGTAGATGTTGAACAGCGTTGGGCTGAGGGAGGAGCCTTGGGGTACGCCGCAGATGATCTTGGTGGCCTTGGATCGGAAGGGGGCGAGGCGGACGCTTTGTGTTCTGCCGGAAAGGAAGGATGTGGTCCAGTCCAGGGCCTTCTCTTGGATCCCGGCGTCGTGAAGGCGTGTTCGTAGTGTGTGGTGGCAGACCGTGTCGAAGGCGGCTGATAGGTCCAGGAGGATGAGGGCTGCTGTTTCTCCGTTGTCTAGCAGGGTCCTGATGTCATCGGTGGCGGCGATGAGGGCGGTTTCGGTGCTGTGGTTGCTGCGGAAGCCGGACTGGGAAGGGTCCAGGATGTTGTTCTCCTCGAGGTAGCGGGTCAGTTGTTTGTTGACGATTTTCTCGGTGACCTTCGCGGGGAACGGGAGCAGAGAGATGGGTCGGAAGTTCTTGAGGTCCTTGGGGTCTGCCTTGGGTTTCTTGAGTAAGGCGGTGATCTCGGCGTGCTTCCAGCTTTCCGGGAAGGTTGCTGTCTCGAAGGAGATGTTGATTATTTTCCGGAGATGGGGCGCGATGGCTGTACTGGCTTTGTTGAAGATGTGGTGAGGGCACGGGTCTAGCGGTGAACCGGAGTGGATGGTGTTCATGATCTCGCTAGTGTCCTCTTCGTTGATGTTGGTCCAGGAGAGCAGGCGGTTGGTGGTTGTGGGGGCAGTGGTATCGGTGGTTGCCGGGGCGGTCGTGGTGTTGAAGCTGTCGTGGATGTCGGCGATTTTGCGGTGGAAGGAGGTGGCCAGTGAGTCGCACAGGTCTTGCGACGGCTGGATGTCGTTGGTGTTGGAGCTGGGGTTGGAGAGTTCCTTCACGATGTTGAAGAGCTCTTTGCTGTTGTTTGCGTTGTTGTCTAGGCGGTCTTTGAGTGAGGCCCTTTTGGCGGATCTGATGAGGTGATGGTGATTGCGGGTGGCGCTCTTGTGGGCGGCGTAGCTGTCCGCTGTCCGTTCGTGGAGCCAGATCTTCTCCAGTTTTCGGCATGTTCGTTTGGAGGCCTGGAGGTCTTCGGTGAACCAGGTGGCTTTCTTGCTGGTGTGGCTGTTGGGCGGATTCTTGAGCGGGGCGAGGGTGTTGGCGCAGTCGTCGATCCACTGTCTGAGGTTGCGGGCGGCGGTGTCGGGGTCGGAGGGTTCGGCGGGTGGGCTCAGGGCGAGGGTTGTGGTTAGCTGGTCTTCCGTGACTCTGCTCCAGCAGCGGCGAGGCATTTGTTCGGTGCGGTGGTGCGTGGTGGGCTTCCTGTAGGTGAAGTGGATGCAGTGGTGGTCAGTCCAGTGGGGTTCGGAGGTGTGGTTGAAGGAGACGTGTGGGCTTGCGGAAAAGATGGAGTCTAGCGTGTGGCCGGCGGCGTGGGTGGGTGTAGTCACGAGCTGTCTGAGTCCGAGGGTGGCGAGGTTGTCGATCAGGGTGGTGGAGTTGGTGTCCTTGTTGTTCTCGAGGTGGAAGTTCAGGTCCCCGGGGAGGATGTAGTCCGTGGAGGCGATGGCGTGTGTGCTGACGAAGTCAGCGATGGAATCGCTGAACTGTGGTCGGGGTCCGGGGGTCTGTAGATGAGGGTTCCTCTGAGGGTGGTGTTGGGATCGGTGTGGATCTGGAAGTGCATGTGTTCGGCGGTGCTGAGGGTGTCGTCGGTGTTGGTTGAGACTCTGAGGGTGTTCCTGTGGACGATGGCGATGCCTCCTCCGACTCCGTTGGTGCGGTCCCTGCGGGTGATCTTGTATCCGTCCGGGATGGCAATGGCGATGTCGGGGGCTGAAGCGGGATTCAGCCAGGTCTCCGTCAGGAATGCGACGTCTGGGGAGGTTGAGTCGAGAAGGTCCCAGAGTTCGATGGCGTGTTTGCGGGCGGAGCGGGTGTTGAGGAGGATGCATCTGAGGTAGTTGGGTTCTTTCCTGGGCGGTGGTTTGGCGGGGCGGGTGCTGGCGAAGCTGCAGTTCCGGCAGGTGAAGGGCCCTTGGGTGCGCTTCGGGGTGGCCTGGTAGCAGGCGTGATCTTTTCCGGGGTTGAGTGCGTGGAGGGTGCTGGCGTCGTATCGGCGTCTGTTGATGTGGCGGCGCGGGGATGCCCGGACCAGGGGGTCTGGCGCTGGGCGCGGCCACGGCGCGGACGGGCGCAGACGGGCTTGCCTTAGGCGCGCCATCGGCGCGCCAGCGGCGCGGCCGCGCAACGGCCACCATAAATGGGGAGGTGGGAGGGAGGAGCAGGGAATGGGGCAGCGAATGGGCAGTGAGGGGCGGGGCCGCAGGCGCAGCGGCGGGAAACAGGCACAGAAAGGAAAAAACGATCACAATCAGGGGCAGCAAGGGGGCACAGAAAGGAAAAACGATCACAATCAGGGGCAGCAAGGGGGCACAGAAAGGAAAAACGATCACAATCAGGGGCAGCAAGGGGGCACAGAAAGGAAAAACGATCACAATCAGGGGCAGCAAGGGGGCACAGAAAGGAAAAACGATCACAATCAGGGGCAGCAGGGGGGCACAGAAAGGAAAAACGATCACAATCAGGGGCAGCAAGGGGGCACAGAAAGGAAAAACGAGCACAATCAGGGGCAGCAAGGGGGCACAGAAAGGAAAAACGAGCACAATCAGGGGCAGCAAGGGGGCACAGAAAGGAAAAACGAGCACAATCAGGGGCAGCAAGGGGGCACAGAAAGGAAAAAACGAGCACAATCAGGGGCAGCAAGGGGGCACAGAAAGGAAAAACGATCACAATCAGGGGCAGCAAGGGGGCACAGAAAGGAAAAACGATCACAATCAGGGGCAGCAAGGGGGCACAGAAAGGAAAAAACGATCACAATCAGGGGCAGCAAGGGGGCACAGAAAGGAAAAACGAGCACAATCAGGGGCAGCAAGGGGGCACAGAAAGGAAAAAACGATCACAATCAGGGGCAGCAAGGGGGCACAGAAAGGAAAAACGATCACAATCAGGGGCAGCAAGGGGGCACAGAAAGGAAAAACGATCACAATCAGGGGCAGCAAGGGGGCACAGAAAGGAAAAAACGAGCACAATCAGGGGCAGCAGCAGGGCACACAGACGGAGCTGTGTGGTGGGGAGCGACCTACCAGTCAAGGTCAGGGGTCGCTCTCTTCACCACGCAGCGGCCGCCATAAATGGGGAGGTGGGAGGGAGGAGCAGGGAATGGGGCAGCGAATGGGCAGTGAGGGGCGGGGCCGTAGAGCGCAGCGGCGGGAAACAGGCACAGAAAGGAAAAACGATCACAATCAGGGGCAGCAAGGGGGCACAGAAAGGAAAAACGATCACAATCAGGGGCAGCAAGGGGGCACAGAAAGGAAAAACGATCACAATCAGGGGCAGCAAGGGGGCACAGAAAGGAAAAAACGATCACAATCAGGGGCAGCAAGGGGGCACAGAAAGGAAAAAACGATCACAATCAGGGGCAGCAAGGGGGCACAGAAAGGAAAAAACGATCACAATCAGGGGCAGCAAGGGGGCACAGAAAGGAAAAAACGATCACAATCAGGGGCAGCAAGGGGGCACAGAAAGGAAAAAACGATCACAATCAGGGGTAGCAAGGGGGCACAGAAAGGAAAAACGATCACAATCAGGGGCAGCAAGGGGGCACAGAAAGGAAAAAACGAGCACAATCAGGGGCAGCAGCAGGGCACACAGACGGAGCTGTGTGGTGGGGGAGCGACCTACCAGTCAAGGTCAGGGGTCGCTCTCTTCACTACGCAGCGGCCGCCATAAATGGGGAGGTGGGAGGGAGGAGCAGGGAATGGGGCAGCGAATGGGCAGTGAGGGGGTGGGGCCGCAGGGGCGTAGCGGCGGGAAACAGGCACAGAAAGGAAAAAACGATCACAATCAGGGGCAGCAAGGGGGCACAGAAAGGAAAAAACGATCACAATCAGGGGCAGCAAGGGGGCACCGAAAGGAAAAACGATCACAATCAGGGGCAGCAAGGGGGCACAGAAAGGAAAAACGATCACAATCAGGGGCAGCAAGGGGGCACAGAAAGGAAAAACGATCACAATCAGGGGCAGCAAGGGGCACAGAAAGGAAAAAAACGATCACAATCAGGGGCAGCAAAGGGGCACAGAAAGGAAAAACGATCACAATCAGGGGCAGCAAGGGGGCACAGAAAGGAAAAACGAGCACAATCAGGGGCAGCAAGGGGGCACAGAATGGAAAAAACGAGCACAATCAGGGGCAGCAGCAGGGCACACAGACGGAGCTGTGTGGTGGGGGAGTGACCTACCAGTCAAGGTCAGGGGTCGCTCTGGGAACAGTCAAGCCCGAATTGCCAAGCCAGGTCCTCTCTGAACTGGAAACAAGCATCCTGTGACTGGTATCGGGGTATCATCCCACATCAGCCAGGCTAACTTGACTCCTGTGGCATGGAGAGCACGGGACCAACGTCTGAGCATTCCCGTCCCACTCGGGGTGACAAAAGAACGAAGGATTAAACCCAGATCTTTGTGACTGGGGGTGAATGTTTGCATTGTTCAAAATTCCGTCCATCATTTGTTCCTTTTGCTTTTGTTGCCCTAAGTGGGAAGGGTATGCCCAGACGTGGCTACCGTGCTCACTGCGCCACTGGATTCAAACTAGCCTGGCTGATGAGGTGTGATGCCCCGAAACCGGTCCCAGGATGCTTGTTTCCGGTCCAGGATGGACCTGGGTTTGCAGTTTGGGCTGGACTGATCCCATGAGGGGCAGGGTCAAGGCTGATTTGCATATGGCTGGGTCCAAACTTGGGTGGCATGGTGAGCAAAAGAACGATGGATTAAACCCAGATCTTTGTGACTGGGGGTGAATGTTTGCATTTTTCAGCATTCCGTCCATCATTTGTTCCTTTTGCTTTTGTCGCCCTAAGTGGGCCAGATACAGAATGAATACAGGGCAGGACTTGCCCTGGACTTGGGAATGAAACTGATGGGAAATTTTGCCCAAGTCTCTGCAATAATGCTGAGCAACATAAAAGGGGAGGCAGCAGCAGTGGATATACACCACCGCCTAAGGGAAATTGCTCTTATAAATAAGGAGCGAGTGTTACCAAAAATCATTGAAGAAACCTATGCCGCATTAGGTAGAGATAGTTTGGGAGCAAAACCAGGGAAACCACAAATGGCGGGTAGTACCGACAAGGACAACTCGGAGCAAGCACCCTCTTCTTCTAAGAAGAAATGGGATAACAAGCAATCTAAAACCTGACATGTAGCAGGGCACTGATACACGTTCATTTCGTTCCTTTCAGGGTTCATCAAAAACTCGGAGAGGGACGGGCGATCAGAACAAAAGACAGAAGATCGACCAAAGACAAAAAGGGAAACACATCGTAATTCAGATTACATTATCAAACAGGAAGAACAACCTAAAGCAAAACCTCAATTCAAAAAGAAGAAAGTAGCTGGCTTGAAAATTAGACATGCCCAGGTTACTGAGGACTCAGCTTCTGAATGGGGAATGAGCTCTGATGATGCTAGACAGCGTGGCAGAAGTAACAACAGCTCGCCAGAACCTGAAGGATTTTCTGGTGACAGCAGTATTGAATGAACATATCATGGTGGAAACACCAGATACAAGAGTTAGTGTCCCACATCGACTATACGAAATTACACTCCAAATAGAGGGGGACATCCCAAGAAAAGTTAAAGGTCTCTTTTGGGAGAACTTAACATTTGGATATGACATCATGTTAGCAGAAAAAGATTGTCCATCAGAATTTGTGATGGATTGCCCAAAAGGGGAAAGCATCATTTTGCCTGCTTTCTCTGACCTCGTTCCAGACTCTTTAAAACATTCATACACGCAGGAGTGGGTGCTAGCGCTAGCTCTGGCATTATACCGCAACCATGTAGGGTGGGACGTGGAGTCTACTCACCACAAAATACCATTAAAATCTACCCCAAATCCACAGAGACAGTACCCCATTTAAAACGATGCAAAAAGACAGGTCAAGGAAATCTTAGACCAACTTGAATACCAAGGTGTGATTGAGACTTGCACCTCCCCAATGAACAATCCTTTGACTCCCGCAATGAAACCTGACAATTCATATCGTCTAATTTTAGACTACTGACATTTGAACACATGCACACGAACATGTGCAGTTCAAAATGCACATAGTGCCGCATTAATGAATAACATTGTGCGGAAGAAATACAAAACAACATTAGATATCTCAAATGGATTCTTCTGCCAAAATATAGCTCCAGAAAGCAGATATTTGACAGCATTTTCTGCCCTCGGCACTCAGCGGCAATTTTGTCGTTTGCCCCAAGGGTATAAGAACAGCCCGGAGCTATTCTCGGCAAGAGTATCGGAATTATTACAAACATGCAACAAGGAGGCAGTGTCCTATGTAGATGACATCTATCTGACGGACGATGAATTACTTGAACACTTGTGCAGGGTGAACAACATAATTGTGGGATTCGTCAATTTGGACTACAAATTTAATTTCAAGAAATCGAAAATAGCCCATCTCAATGTCCTATTTTTGGGATATGAGCTATCAAGTGAAGGCAAGAGCCTGGCACCCAACTTTTTAGAAAAGTGTGCGCTGCTTCAACCTCCGAAGACTCTGAAGGGTTTGCAATCCATTTTAGGATGTCTAAATTTTGGCAGAACATACATTCTGGTTTACGCAGAAAGAGTAAAACCTTTCTACGACTTAATCAGACTTGATTTCACAGCACATCAGTGGACACAGGAACATACAGATACTCTCCGTTCCGTTCAGGCTGACATGATAGCAGCGAAACATTTGCACACATGTGTGAATTCTACCAACTTGGTGATCCAGGTGGTCCCGGGTTTATCAGGATATACATACATCACTTTCAATGAAGGTGAGACAGTCCCAATTGCATACAAATCACATTTATACACAAATTCTGAAATGCGATTTGCGAGCACAGAAAAAATACTGACAGCGGGACAGACTGCTGTGATGAGAGAGAGAGCACTAGCACAGGGGTAACACATAATAGTAGTTACCCCAGTACCAACTTTAGAAGCTGTGACCAAAGCGAGCATTCCAAATGCAAATGCACTGTATCCACGATGGATACAATGGGCTAATTCTCTCACTGCAACAGACGTAGATTACAAATATGATCCTACACTGAAAACACAAGCATTCCTGCAGTACGAACAAGAATACCCTCTCCCGAATGAAATCTTGCCTCTAGAAAAATATGAATAAATCCTTTACAATGATGGTTCTGCTCAGCCTGCCATTGGAAGTAAACAGCAGTATAGCGCAGCATGTGCTATAGTAAAGGGACATATGCGGGATGGTAAATTCCATCCCACCAATACAACTACACAATCTCTAGGAGATTGCATAGTGCAGCTGGCAGAACTAAAAGCTCTGATACTAGCACTACAATATACGGATCGGGAATTCCCCACACTGATAGTATGCGATTAGTTCTACCGTGTACAGTCTTATAATGACTATCTTCACTACTGGGGCCAGAATGTGTTTAGAGATTCCAAGGGTTCCTCAATTAAGCATCATAAATTGTTATGGGAACAAGTGGCAAAGCTAAAAGAATGCCTGCCACAGGCTCAAGTTATTCACACCTTGAGTCATCAGCGTGTTGGTGTACATGTTGAAGGGAATTCACTGGCTGATGAAGCCACTAAGGCGACAGTGCGAACTGCTGCCGTTGCTGCAATCACTCGTTCTAGCACGAGGATAGATGGAGACATACTGATAGCTGTTAACGCCTCGAAAAATGGCTCTGCCGTGCCAAAAGGCTTTCCACTCAAGTACCCCTATAAATTAGATGTGCAAAACACACTGTATGCTCAAATTCCAGGAGTGGGGGATAGAGTCATACCAAACATGGATCGCAGATTAAGTTTAATTCTAGCTGCACACAAGAGTCTGGGCTCAGCACACGCAGGAGTCATTGCAATGATTGTATTGTTGAAGCAATGATACTGGTGGTCAGGTTTGTCTAAATGGACCAAGGGTTATGTCCTAAAGTGCAACATCTGTCAGCAGATGAAAGGTTCGACCATCGCACTGCCACCGCAAACACCACTACTCATTTCAGACAGACCCCTCGCATGTGTCTATTTGGACCACTGCGGCCCCCTAAATTCAGATGGGGCCTACAAGTACATCTTGGTGGCAGTGGATTCATGCTCTAGATTCCTATGGGTTTGGCCTCAGCGTTCGGCTGATGTCCGAACTGTTATAAAGGATTTGCGAGTCTTTATCGGGACATACGCAATTGGCACATTATATTCCGACCGTGGCCGTACGTTTAGCTCACAGTCTTGCAAGGAAGCCATGGGAAGTTTGGGCATGGCCTTGTGGTACTCCTTCCCCTACCATCCTGAGGAAAATTCGGTGGTGGAGAGGAAAAACCGGGACCTAAAGCAATCCTTAACAGCAAGGGTATTAGATGCGGGCGGCAGTTGGGTCAATCACCTGTATGGGGTCCAGAGGGCACTTACCAACATGCCAAGAAAATCCTTGGGAGGACGTACCCCCTATGAGTTCCTGTTTGGGACAAGAATGTGGGTACCTGACCTCGATTGTGCCAGCACAGTGGCGGATGCAAAAAGATTTGAATTGAATGATCGTTTGACTGTTTTACAGGAACTCAATGAATTCCGGACATTACAATGCAACGTCCAAGTAAAACACACCGCCACTGGGGAAGTGAAACCGGTTCCAGCAAGGCCTGCCCGGGTCCCGAAGATTGGGGACCTGGTCAGAGAAAAGATTGTGGACAAGAAGGAGTTTGGACCATCTTACAGAGCACCTGTACCTGTCCTGGCTGTCAAAGGAACAAGAACAGTACTTCTTCCGCCTCTTGCCGGCCACAAAAAAAGAAGATTTGTCTCCACTGATCTGATCAAACCACACTATGTGGCCGATTCTCAACAGTAGGCCACGTGGGATCCTGAGTAGTCGCAGATCTCCTCTCGCTACTATACAGGAAGTTCAGATGGAAAGACTAATAACGTTTCAAGACTCCACTGCACAAAGTGCAGGAGTATCCTATAATGGAGTGCGAATAACACCAGTTGAAATTGAACAACATCCAAATATAACTGAAACTCAAATTGCAATTCAGCCCAATAATGATATCTACATCAATGTGCCTCCACAAGAGACGCTTGCCAGTTCTACAAACGCTGCGGTGCTGCCAAAGATAGATTGAACTGCGTCTGGCTACTTCATCAACTTCAATGACTTTTCTCCAAATCCAAGTGAACCTGAGCGAAAGCCACCCTTTTCCAAAAAAGAAAGACTTTGACAATTCTATCTCTGGCTGAAATAGACTTACTTTGTGTCCCCTTGGTTTCATCTTTGGTTTGCATTAGGGATCCTATTCCTGATAATTTGGATTAGTATAGGAACTGCCTTTTTCCTACTACTGATTGGACATTACCTCCCACAACGCTCTGCAGTACAATCTGTGAACTTGGTCCTGAAACCTGATACTTCATCCCACCGTAAACAGAGAGAGCTGTCCCTAGTGAACATTAAAGCAGTTCCAGTACCGGATGGTATAGTTTGGGATAGGGTTTCATATGATGTATTTGGTCCTACTGAACATTTGAAAATTCCACATGCACTTAAAATTTCATTGAATGATTTCATTACCCAGAGTACACTCTCTGATGATTGGGACATTGAAACTGTAAATACTATGCTCTCACAGGGAATTGTATGAGACTACACCTGATTTTGATACCAGCATTATTTTCATCACTTTATGCACTAAGCAAGCGTTCCGCGCACTGTTAACACTTACCATCAATGGGAACATTGCTCAACATCACCGAAAAGTAGTTCTGCCACATTCGCACAGAAATGTGCATACTTTTCAGGGTTCAATACATCAGAGCCAGCTTCATACTACTATAAACTTGCACAAACGAATGCAACTGCGAAGAAAATTATGCTGACAAACACCATGCTGATATATTCAGCCCCTTTTATCTCCCAGCTGTCTATAAGGGGTTTTGACTATTGGCGGGAAACGATAGACACAAAATCCATCTGGGGGACAAAGGAATGGCAGGTTCAGGGAAAAGCGGCTTTATTTAGAGCTTGCCTCATACCATTACAGATAATCTCCCTGAACAGAACAGTGCAATAGACTACCTGCTACGGGTTTGCAAAAGTAAAAGACCTGAAAACACCACGGATCCCCTCGCCCACACCTATTGATGGTCTATCGAATGATACACAGACAACTGAGGAAGTACTGGGTAAAATTATACAGAATGGTACATACAATTTTTCAGCTCCCAATTGGAAGGGATGGTTGGTTTCGCCTATCGAGACAAATAGGTGTCAATTAAGATTCCAAGGTACCACCGGAGGGTTAAGTATCCATCGGCCTGACCCACTATGTACACGTAGACAACCCAGGGGTAGTGACTTCTTATAGTGTTGGGAAGTTATGCCTAGAGTGGCTAAAGACCTCAACACTATTACAGGTGAAACAACACTTGTCCCTTCTGTCTGATAACATGGATCTTAGGGATTTCTTGCTAGGTCCCAAGAAACTGCGTATAAACGCTTCTTATATGCCATCTACAATAAACTGTGGAAAGTCTCCCAACAGGAAGCTGCTGAGAGATTACGTGAGATTGATAGAATTAGCCTAGAAAAGGCCTTAGCTGTGGTAGACAATGTAATGACCACACTCTCTTCCTGTATTTATTCACTGGGTAACATTGTGTCTTCAGCAATTGACATAATGGAACAGTATTTGTCTATTCTACAACAGGGGCAATCCCAATTGCGCTCCATTGTGCTTTTAAGCTGGACGCTACAATCATTGCGTTCTGGCCACGTGCCATGGTGGTACATTAACGGCACAAGTTTGTTTTCGGCTTATGAACTTACCGTCAGACAAAAGACCATGGCATGCAGAGATGCGAAGTACATCATGCTGGTCATTGAAAAATTGGAGAAGTTACCTTTTACAGTAGCAGAGTCACCATCTACGGAATGGTTAATTCATGGCTATATCACGCTGCCAATCACGACATTCCAGTTCCAATACTGCCCTAGATACCACCAGGTAGGCAGGTATGAAGCGTTGGGTGAAGGGTACATACAGGAAACCTGAGAGTTGCGTACAGATATAGATGTAGAAATAAGGACACTGAAGTTTTCTTAAGTGGTACAGACTGTGACAAGGCTTTAAGTGGGTCTTTAGTGTGCATGGAGATCTTGCTTCACGGAGCGTGTAATGCTTCAATAGCGAACTTATCTTGCTACTTGAAAGGCTCCCCAGCTGCAGTGATTCATCCAGTTTTTGAGTTACTCTTGAATGGGAATTATTTAATGCTAAATGATCAAGGCTGTTGAGGGATGGCGACAGGCATCGTGTATCTAGTCACAGTAAACTTCAGGGTTGTTTGTTGTAAGCAAGTATTGTTTCCCCCAGCTCGCACAATTAGGGAGGCACCACTGTGGCCTTCATTGAATGTTTTCAGTATAATGTTTGATTCGCTGAGCAGACTGAAAGCCATGTTATTTCAACAAAATGTGGCCTTAACTTCAGCCCAAGAGACTTTTAATCTCCAGGTTGCAAGGTCTTCGGCAGAGATACAAGCCCTGGTCCGAGCGAACTTCTCACTCCATTTCGGAGAAATGGTTCATCGTATCTTTAACATGTCTGATACGAGGGGAATCGTACACTTATTTAAGCGTATTAGATCAGGTTTGTTAACCACCTTTCAGACCATCTTCGGAGTAATTCTAGCTTTCATACACTCCGCACTTGGAAGCATTTTTGGAGGGCTTCCTCTGGACCTGCTATCAGTGGCGGGCATCCTGATTTTAATCCTATTGATTCACAATGGACATCTCAATCCCTCAAGACATAGAGAGAACACTGCTGGAATGACATTGTCATGAGTGTATGGTGTTCTCCCTGGGTATGCCTCAGTTTCGAGAGCTGAGTGAGCATTGGTTCCTGTCTTTTAGACCGGTCTGGCTAGACTGTGTCGTGCATGTGTTCCGCTGCCTCTTCTGCAGATCTGGATGCGTGTTGGACCTGTGTCTGACACTTCCATCGGTTGCGTCGCCGGACATAGACGTGCTCCTGGAGCCCTTGCAGGCCCACGTGTACAGTTGTCCACAGCGTATTCCCATGTTGATGACGGCATTTTTAGAGCCTCCAAGGGATGCTTTGGCTCCTATTGGAAGGGAAATCGGCTCTGCTCCAGAGGTACAGACATCTAGGCGTGCTGGCATCTAATTCTTCCCCGGCGGCTGCTGTGGGAGCCAGAGATTACCATCTTTGCTCACTCTACATGATATTGGACGTGCTGGAGGGATTGCCAACTGCGGATGCTATGTTCAGCGATGTTGAGGCTTCAACATGGGATTCATAAACAATCTGGCCTTCTCTGTGCGGGGAACTATTCAGCAAAATTTTTAGACATTTACCGAATTGAAGGTCGAAACTGAATTTGTTTTATTTTTCTCCTTCTCTACTCTAACTGAGCATAATGGCTTTCAAGGTGCTCAGTGTAATAATAACCACATATTTTTTTAGAGGACCTTTTGAACGTTTTTAGGAAAATGGCTTTTCTTTTATGAATGCTTTTTAAAGGTTTTTTTAGTATTTTAATTAGAGATGATTTTATGCTTTTAAAGGCCTTAGCTTTATTAGTACCTAGCTAACCTGTCTTGTGGATTGTTACCTGCCTTGTTATGTTGGCCTAGGCCTGGCTGCCATGCTGCTTTTATTTGCGCACGTTACACTGAGCCGGGCCTTCCTCGCCCTTTGCTCGTGCCAAGATCTTTTGCACTGTCTGCATTTTCTGTTGTTCACCTTTTTGGGCTCAGTCTGCACAAACATGTACAAGGTCGCATAACAATGTATTTCGGTTCTTCCTGATATGGCCAGTCTCGCGCACCCAGACATAACATTATGTGCAATTGCCATGAAGAATTTGGTATGCTTTTAATACTGTGGTTTACTAGCGCTTAACACACTTGGAGAAATCCTTTTCAGTGAGAAGAGCTATGATGTCCTGCTGATGTAATTCTGCATCTAGAGACTGAGGTATGGGGGTTCGCTAGTCAAAGCCCAGAGGTCTTCTATTATTATAATAAACTATCTTACTGCAAGGGGAGGGTGGTAATGTTATTTATACGTTTATCCACTGAGCTCTGAGATGCTTTCCCCGTTTGTATTCTATGGAATTGTAACCATGCTGCTTATATTAGTCACATGCATTATGCTATTAGTACTGACACGTGTACTGTACATTAGAGCACGTAAGTTGGAATAAACATTTTAACCTATCCAGTGTCTCTTCCTACGCACCTTGTGGACAAGTACGAGTGAGTGACGAAAGAGTGTTCTTGCTTCTGCGAGTCCTGAGATAAAGATACCGTGTTCTGGGTTGTCTAATCATTGGTACTTGGGTGCTAATGGGATGCTAAGCTAGTTGGGTTGGGGTTTTTGGGTGCTACGGTATATGGTGGCAAACCACTGTATTCCGGGGTCCCATTTTCCTGTGCATAGCTCTGTGTATGTGCAGAAACCTTATGACATGGCGCGACCAACGTGGGGCAGCTTATCTGCGAGACGCTTGAGTAGTACTTGTGCTTGTCCACAAACCCCTCGCGTACGCTTCCGGAGGCGTATGTGACGGTGATACCTCCTATATTGAATGTTTTATAGGTTCTTTCAAGCTTGATATTATTAAAAAAGGTTAGTTAACAGACCCATTTTTGTGCTCCCTGTTAGGTTGTCGAATATAATTGTTTAGTAATGGCTGGTGTGGCGATAGCTGCACATAGTCGAGGAGCACTCCGAGACCACTTAGCTGTGTATGGAGTGCCCGATACAGGGGTCGAGTTGGTCTTTGTGGTTCAAGCCGATCCGGCTTATCACTTTGAAGTGTTTTACACTTGGATCACTTTTGAAGCGGTGGATGCAGGTGATAAGCTGTTTCATGAATATAAACCCACCGCTATTCCAGCTGCCTATCGACCCTATACTGCTCTTGAAGTACCTCTCACGGCTTGGCAGCACCGTGTTTGGTTTAATGGCGCCCTACCACAACCAACTACCGCAGTTCGTTTAGGCCCCTTGTCAATTCAGGGGGCCACTTGGCCTGTATTGGCCGGGTATACCCCGCATCCAAATTATCTGGCATTACCGCTTGCGGAACTGCGCACTATGCATACCGAATTGGTGCGAGTGCATCGAGCCTTAGTGACATACGTTACAGGTAGCCTCCATGGAGCTGCTCCTGTAGTCGCAGGCCAACCAGCTATTGCAGCTGGAGTGACCATAAGTCCTGTCATGGTAAATTCTGTGATGGGCAAACGTCCACAAAATAAGGACGACTATCCTTACTGGCTTGCAGAAAAGTTCGATCAGATAGAAGCAGTGTTTCCACATACATCCCCAGTAGATAAACACCGCATCCTCACGATAAGTTTGCCAAAAGACATAATCCCCGATTTGACATCATGTGAAAACTGGGGTAAGGTATTCGCAGCAGTTTATTCAAAATGTTTTGGAACTCCTTCCATGACGGTTCTACCCTCTGTAATTAAAAAGTACAGGATGAACATGGCCCTGAAGCGGCTGTGGAATTAGGGATGAGACTAGTGGGAGTGTTTGATGTAGTAGCTGAGCTGATCCTTGGAAATGTCAAGGGCGATGCTATGAACTTTCAAGTAGCGAATGCTTTGGCTTTGGTCCCAGAGTTGGACAGGCCTCGCGAATTACCGAAAATAATAGCCCGGGCTTATAAAACAATTGGAAGAAATAGCCTAGGCAACAAGCCTTTTGTAAAAATGCAAACTCAATCGCAAACACAAGTTATACAAACAAAAAGCGCATCTGAGAAAGATGATAAACCAGTCTTCACTAAAAAGAGTTGGAGACAGAAAAAACAGGGTAAGCAACAAAAGAAGCCGGGGTCGAGAGGCGCTTCCCCAGTTTCGGTTTCTTCTGAACGTACTTATGATTTACGTGATAGGTCGAGGATTAAATCACCAGAAAGGTTTCAGAGCTCTGATACGCGTTCTCCTCGTTCTTCACAGGCCCAGACGTCGTCACAGGCTGGTGGAGGAGGACGGCAAGATAGAGGAAGGGGCCGAGAGGCTCCCCAGGAGCGAGACCAACCTCGACAACAAGTCAGAGGGAAAGCAGAAGACTTTCACCTTCCTCGACCGCAATTTCAGAAGAAAAAGGTTGCCGCTGTTACAGCGAAATATGCCTCAGACCGTGAGAACGAGACTCCAGAATTGGACGTGGGCAGTGACCCTCCTAGACAGCGCCGCGGAAGTTACCATAGTGCGGGAGGCGCTACGTCCTCATATGGAGGCGACAGCAACTGAAACATTCGTTACTGTAGAGACAGCTGACACGAGAGTGGCACCCCCTGACAGACTATATAATATAGTCATACAAATTGAAGGTGACATACCGCGTGAAATAAAAGGGATTTTTTGGGAAAATCTAACCTCTTCATATGACATTTTGTTAGCAGAGGTGGATTGGCCACCCCATTCGTTTTAGCTGCACATAAAGGAGAGGAGGTAATCCTTCCAAGCTTTTCACGGCATGTCCCAAAAGACAAAGCTGAAGCACTTGCAGCTGAGTGGGCTGTGTACCTGGCTCCAGCGTTATACCGCAACCATGTGGGATGGGATGAAGAATCACCTCCTCATGCAATACCTTTGCGGTCACTACCGCAGCCACAACCCCAATATCCCATCAAACGGCAGGCAAAAGGCCCCGTCTCCGAAATTCTGACACAGTTGGAATATCAGGGAGTAATTGAACCATGCGTATCACCTATGAACAATCCCCTTTTCGTGGTTTCTAAACCCGATGGATCGTACCGCTTAGTTTTGGATTACCGGCATTTAAATACTCATTGTCGGAACTTTGCGGTGCAAAATACACACAGTTCTGCGCTTGTAGACAGTCTTGTTCGTAAAAAATACAAAACGACACTTGACCTTTCAAACGGTTTCTACACGCACAACCTGGCCCCGGAGAGTGGTCAATGGACCGCATTCACATCCGGTGGTAAATTATTCCAGTTCCGGCGTTTACCCATGGGCTACAAAAATAGTCCGGGTATATTCGCCGCCCGTGTTGTTTCTTTGTTAAATGACATTGATCAAGACGCATGTTCGTACGTAGATGACATCTATCTAACGGACGACGAATTATTTCAGCATTTGTCCCGTGTGGACCGCATTATTCTTGAATTTGCGGAGCAGGGTTACAAATTTAACTTTGCTAAATCACACATTGCTGAATTTACAGTTCTGTTCTTGGGCTATGAGCTCAACAACGAAGGTAAGGGCTTAGCCCCCATTTCTTGGAAAAATGTGCACATTTGTGCCCCCCAAATACTCTGAAGAAACTTCAGTCTTTGCTGGGTTTCTTGAATTTCGGGCGTACTTACATTCCCGAATATGCCCAGCGTATCAAGCCTTTGTATGCTTTGATACAACCTACTTATTCAAGGTCTTGCTGGCTGCCTGAGCATACCTCAATTCTGCAGTCTTTGCAGACAGACCTTTTGGAGTCTAAATATCTTTTGACTCGTGATAACCACACAAACCTGGTGATTAGAATAATTCCGGGGGCGGTGGGATTCACCTATTTAACCTTTAATGAAGGTGATACAGTACCTATCGCATACAAGTCACATCTGTACACTTCCGCTGAATTGCGCTTTACATCTGTTGAAAAAGTTCTAACTGCAGTGCAAATGGCGATTCTGAAAGAACGCGCACTAGCACAGGGAAAGCGGATTCTGGTGGTAACACCCTGTCCTGCCCTGGAGGCAGTAACAAAGGCAAGTGTACCGAACTCAAAAGCAATGCATCCCCGTTGGATACAATGGGCTACATCTTTGACGTCTTCGGACGTCACTTTTGTTTTTGATTCTTCTCTTCAGACTCAGGAGTTTTTGCAGTATGAATTCGTTCATCCTCCTCCTTTGTTTTTACTACCGCTTGAGGATTACAAATGTGTGATCTACACCGATGGTTCGGCGCAACCGGCCACTGGGTCCAAGCACGCTTATTCAGCTGCATGTGCTATTGTTGCGGGTTCCTTTGTAGACGGAAAGTTCAAATCCTCTGTAGTGCATACTCGCACACTTGGAGATAGTACCGCACAATTGGCCGAGCTGCATGCATTGCTACTTGCGCTTGAGTTCGCTTCTCAGGATGAGACAACTCTTATTGTATGTGATTCTTTTTACTGTGTACAATCATACAATGACAATCTGTTTTTCTGGTCGAAAAACGACTACAAGGACGCAAAAGGGAGCACAATTAAGCATAAAATGCTTTGGGTTCGAGTGGCAGAATTGCAACAACGTCTGCCCCTCACACAGGTGGTTCACACCTTAGGCCATCAGCGGGTGGGCGCACACGCTATTGGTAACGATCTGGCAGATGAGGCTGCCCGTTCAGCAGTAGTCACGTGTTCAGTAGCAGCGGTTACCAGGTCCATGTCTAAAATAGACCCTGTTATATTAGCAGCTATTGCTGCAACCAAGGAAGGTAATAATTACCCTACAGGTTTCCCTTCCAAGTATTCTTACACATTAAGTCCCGATCAGGTTCCTTATGTAACTATACCTGACGTTGGAGATCGGCTGATCCCCAACGCGGACCGCAGGAGTGCCTTGATATCAGCTGCACACGAAGGCATGGCTTCTGCTCATGCAGGTGTATCAGCTACGGTTTCCATCTTGCAGCAGCGTTATTGGTGGCGTGGATTGTATAAAGACACCCGTGCTTTTGTGCTTTCTTGCGACGTTTGTCAACAGATTAAGCCTTCCACGGTAACACGTCCACCACAAACACCGCTCTGCATTGCTAACAGACCCTTTGGGTGTGTTTACTTGGATCACTGCGGTCCATTCTCATCAGACACTGCCTATAAATACATCTTAGTGGCAGTGGACTCGTGCACACGGTTTCTCTGGGTCTGGCCACAACGGAGTGCTGACGCCCGAAATGTAATCAGGGATTTGCGTGTCTTTGTGGGAATTTTCGCATGCGGCACCTTCCATTCGGACCAAGGTCCAGCGTTTGCCTCTAGGGCTTACAAGGATGCAATGGCTTCGCTTGGGGTGCGGGTGAAATTTTCGTCTCCGTATAGGCCTGAGGGCAACTCTATCGTTGAACGAATGAACCGTGACTTAAAGCAATCCTTAACAGCTAGGGTTATAGGTACTGGCAGGAACTGGCTGGCCCATTTGTATACCGTTCAGCGTGCACTTAATAATCTCCCTAGAAGACCTCTGGGTGGGCGGACCCCATACGAAATGCTCTTTGGCATAAGAATGTTTGTGCCTGACCTTGAGGGTCCAGACATCGCGGCGCAATCCGCCAAGTTTGATGTAGATAACCATTCTGCTATGTTACAGGACTTACAAGAAGCCCGAGACAAACTTGCAACTACACATTTACCTTCAGCCACAGATCCTGCGTTGCAGATTCCGGTAGCCGGCTGGCTTCCAAAGATTGGAGAACTGGTTCGAGAGAAGGTTGAAAACAAAAAGAATTTGGCCCCTCTTTTCGTGCACCGGTTCCAGTTCTGGGCTTGAAGGGAACACGTACAGTTATTTTACCACCGCTTCCTGGTCGCAAAGAGAACAGATACATCTCAATTGAAAATGTCAAGCTACAGCGCCTGGCCGATCCTGAATAGTGTCACACCAGCGGTCTCTTGTCCTGCCATTTATCGGACATATGTTCATAGTCCATCTGCACGAACGATCGCTGATGCTGTAATTGAGATGGTTGATTTGCCTGAAACTACGATTGATCCCCAACTCTCCACCAATATCGACGAGGACGAGTATACTTATCCTGCATCAGAATCGGTGGCACATCAACCAACAACGCCACTAAGCCCGACTCGTTATTCCTTTGATTCGGATTCCACATCTTCAAAAGTTCCATCCAAGTTCAGTATTTTTATATCCTGGTTTAGAGACAATTTTTTGATTCCCCCTGGACATACATCTGGTTGGTACTTTTCTTGATATTTTTGTTCATGTCCATTGGCTTTGTCACAGTGTTTTTTCTACTAATTAATGGTCACTATTTACCTGAACGCTCTGCTGTAGACTATGTTTCTGGAACTTTGGCTCCTCATTCCTCGTCTCACATCATGAAGCGTGACCACACATTTGTGAACATTTCAGCCTTCCCAGTTGCTGATGGCATCGTATGGGATGCAGTGAACTATCAAATCCATGGTCCGACGGAAATTATTAATGTACCTAATGTCCTTCGTGTTTCGATGGGAGATGTAGTACAAAATAATATTCATTCTGATGATTGGGATGTGCATGCCGTTGAAGCATTGTTTGCCGATTTAAAATATTATGCATCTTTTAATGCTGAAGATTTATATATGAATTCTGCTAATTATGCCGATTTGTATTGTTACCAACATTGGGGTAATCATTTTCTCCATAAGCCCAGTGCCCTGCGTAGTTCTGTTAACTATACCCAATGGGAACATTGTCCAAACCCCTTGCCAGGTAGCTCTCAAACTCTTCGAAATAAGTTTAATTATTTTACTGATTTTAATCGGTCGAACCCTGCATCCTATTATTTTAGACTTAATAACACATCAACTCAGAAAATTATGTTGACACACACCAAATTGCTTTATTCAGGTTCCTTTCTGAGTGCCCTAGCTGTGGGTGGTTATGAGTACTGGGATAATACAGTGGATTTGAAATCTATTTGGGGCTCCAAGCCATGGCAGGTACAGGGTACCGAGGCATTACACCGTGCTTGCCTCATCCCTACACAAATTATGTTCCTCAATGTCTCCATCTATCAGACTACATGTTGGGGCTTAGCAACCACTAAACAATTGAATACGCCATCAATACCATCCCTGTCGAGTTTTCCAAATGAAAGCTCACGATTCAATCTGTCCCTCGTGTCCCTGCAGGCAATGTTACAAAATAATTCGTTTAATGTTTCTGAGCTGGTTCAGTCACCCTGGTTGGTATGGCCTACATCGTCTAATGCATGTCAAATGCGTTTTCACGATTCTGGTGCTAGCTACACACAGAATAGGCCTGATCCGAGGTTTACTGATGCCCGTACTGTCACTACATACTCTGTTGGTAAATTATGCAAACAATGGCTGCAACATTCGTCCCTTGATTCTGTTAAACAACATTTGTCCCTCCTTACAGGCAATATTGATCTGTCCGACTTTGTTTTGGGACCTCGTGGTCCCCGACCTAAGAGATTCATTTATGAAACGTATAATGAACTCTGGAAGCTATCACAAATGGAAGCTGCTTCCCGTCTTCGGGAAATAGATCAAGCAAATATGGAAAAGGTGCTTGCTGTTGTTGACAATAGTATTAATACCCTGTCTTCTCGCATTTACACTTTAGAGAATATTGTGTCCTCTGTTGTTGATATTGTACAAGATGATGTTTCTGTGTTATATCATGGTCAGAATCAATTGCGCTCAGTTATGCAGTTTGCATGGACTTTACAAACACTTAAGTTAGGTAAAGTGCCTTGGCATTTTTTGAACACCTCTGCCTTGTTTCTACCTTTTAACTTAACTGACAAACAGCAATTTATGTCCATGAAAGATGCAACTTACACTCTATTACATATCGAGAAGGTGGATCCTTTACCGTTCTCTGTTGCGGAACTCGATTCTGCTGTATGGCTAGTTCATGGGGTTATCGTTTTACCTTTTTCCTTGTTTGAATTTAACTCGTGCATGAAACATTATCCTGTGGGCCGTTACCGGCCATTGGGCAGTGCTTTCCTGCATGAACTCTGGTCCTTGCCTTTCATGTATAAATGCCTTCGGGACGGCAAGGAAGTCTTTCTCACGGGGGAGTACTGCGACTCGACTATGGGTCATTCGCTTATTTGTAAACACATTAAATTGCATGGCTCATGTAGCGTTTCCTCTCCTAATCTTGCTTGTGTGCTGAAAGGTATTCCTGCTCCTGTTATTTCTCCTACTTTCACTCTCCTTTCCAATGGCAGTTATTTACTTTTAAATAACGAAAACTGTTGTGGCCTGCAGGCTGGCATTCCTTACATTGTAACAGTTTCGCACAGGGTTGTCTGCTGCAAAAATGTGCTTTTTCCTCCCCCTCATGGCAAGGTTGATATCTCTATTTGGCCTTCCATCCCTACCATGGAAGCAGATTTCAATAGACTGAGCAGAATAAAGGCACTATTATTAAACGAGGAAGTTATGCTCACGTCCGCCCGGGAGACATTCATTCTCCAGGTGGCGAGTACCCACAGTGAAATACAGGCCCTTTTAAACACTAATCTCCCCCAACATTTTGGGGAGTTAATACATCGTATTTTTAACGCATCTAACACTGAAGGCCTAGTACACTTTTTTAAGGTCGTTGGGTCGGGCTTGGTGTCCTCCTTCCAAACTATTTTTGGTGTCATCCCGGCTTTCATACATTCTATTTTTTCCAGTGTCTTTGGCGGTTTCCCATTGATCCTCGCTTTAGCGGCTGGTGTCTTGCTCTTAATTTGCTTTCTGCGCAATGGCTGCTCCCCGATGGGACCTGCTCGATCCAGAACGCCTCCAGCTGCTCCGTGAGCGCCTTTTGGCCGGTTTTGGTGTCTTGCCATTGGCGACACTGAGTGTGTCATATACTCTTTCATTTCGCTTTGCGTATTTCACTTGCGTGCAACCTGTGATGACTTGTGTCCGCTGTCCTTTCACCTGGACTCTGGATTATTGCCTCTCCAATTCGTCATTGTCTGTTCCGGATTTTGTTCAGTTGATGGGTCCCTTAGAGGCCCATGAGCAGGACTGTTCCGTTGCTGGCTGTATGGCGCGTGCGGCTGCACTGGGGATTTTGGCGCAATGGGATATCTGGGCGGCTGCCCAGGATCTCCTACAACGAAGCTGTTTCAATTATCACGCAAGCTGTCCCGCATTGCTTCTGGATGCTCCCTTTGCTGAGGAGCATTCCTGCTCTTTTGATCTCATGGATTGGATGGCATCTATGTTTTTTGACGATTCCAATGATGAACTCTTGGAGGGTATGGCATTTTTCTGCACTTACACTTTCATGGAGTGACCTGCCCTTCGCCGTTTGGGCGCTCCCCGTGCTCCAACGGCTGTGTTTTTCCTCTAATGGGCCTCTGTCCTGGCCGCCGGACTGTCCAGGGGAGGGTGTCTTGTGGATTGTTACCTGCCTTGTTATGTTGGCCTAGGCCTGGCTGCCATGCTGCTTTTCTTTGCGCACGTTACACTGAGCCGGGCCTTCCTCGCCCTTTGCTCGTGCCAAGATCTTTTGCACTGTCTGCATTTTCTGTTGTTCACCTTTTTGGGCTCAGTCTGCACAAACATGTACAAGGTCGCATAACAATGTATTTCGGTTCTTCCTGATATGGCCAGTCTCGCGCACCCAGACATAACATTATGTGCAATTGCCATGAAGAATTTGGTATGCTTTTAATACTGTGGTTTACTAGCGCTTAACACACTTGGAGAAATCCTTTTCAGTGAGAAGAGCTATGATGTCCTGCTGATGTAATTCTGCATCTAGAGACTGAGGTATGGGGTTCGCTAGTCAAAGCCCAGAGGTCTTCTATTATTATAATAAACTATCTTACTGCAAGGGGAGGGTGGTAATGTTATTTATACGTTTATCCACTGAGCTCTGAGATGCTTTCCCCGTTTGTATTCTATGGAATTGTAACCATGCTGCTTATATTAGTCATATGCATTATGCTATTAGTACTGACACGTGTACTGTACATTAGAGCACGTAAGTTGGAATAAACATTTTAACCTATCCAGTGTCTCTTCCTACGCACCTTGTGGACAAGTACGAGTGAGTGACGAAAGAGTGTTCTTGCTTCTGCGAGTCCTGAGATAAAGATACCGTGTTCTGGGTTGTCTAATCATTGGTACTTGGGTGCTAATGGGATGCTAAGCTAGTTGGGTTGGGGTTTTTGGGTGCTACGGTATATGGTGGCAAACCACTGTATTCCGGGGTCCCATTTTCCTGTGCATAGCTCTGTGTATGTGCAGAAACCTTATGACAAACCCTGTTGACCTTTTGATGAGGAGTGAGTGTCATGTTCGTTAGGCTAGTCCTGTCATGTATGCCCCTTTTTACATACATTGTCCCATCCACACAACAATAACGGTTCTGGGCAGGTGACCTTTTACCTAGTAATTTGCTCTCTCTCTTCGTGAACAGGCTCTTGGTATATTATCATAATCCCTGTACCTGACGTACATAAACATGTCCTCAGGCACTGCATAATTATTCTGTATAAGGGTCACCACTTTTTTTCATCCGTGGCCAAAAGCATGATCGCATTTGTTTTAGGAAAACATTTATGATTGTTTTCATAACACTTATGATTGTTTTCAAAACATATCGATTCTAGAAGAAACCCAGGAGTGACCACTCTAGCATATAAGACCCTTATCCCCCCCCTGCAAATTAGAGGAGAATTTCTTCCACGTTGAGATGGGGGTCCTGCATGCTGAATCTTCGACATGCAGCGGTCTGACATCCCTTGCGGGGTGTCATCCTCGGAGCAGAGACGGGGTCCTTCATTCTCTACCATCAGGTGAGGGGGTTGGAGCTTCCCTAGGGGATTCTTGGCTATATACATACATATATGCACATATACAGGGTACACCTACATATCTAGACTAGGTACATTTAGGCAAATTACGTAGGGCGCGCATTATAGGAGTATGCAAGTACTACTATCTTATCTGAACCGTACGTGTTAATCTTCTTAGCACTATGGTAGAAATGTACCTACTATTTACCATATTGGTGTTTGCGATTTCTTTCGTATGCTTCTGTCTCCTAATTGTCGTAGAAAAAATGTTTTACACAAGACTGTCGCTGGACCAATAAATACTTAGTGAAAACATCCTAATCACCATCCTTTGTATTTTCTGAGAATAAGTAAGTACGAGTGGCTGAGCGAAAAGTACTGTACTGTTTTCCACGATCCCTGAGGAATCAGGGTCGTCATGTTAAGTGGTTGTCAGAAACTACCTACATCACTGTAGGATACAGGGGGATGGTAGTGGCACTGTAGAGCTAGCTGGTCTAATGGCTGATGTATCCTGTGGGAGTGTCCGGAGTCGGTTTGGACACCAAGCCCTCAGTTTAGGTAATCCAAAACGCGCAGGTCCTTGGGATGCCTAGGAACTACAGAACAGGGTGTTACCCCGAAAATGGTCCCAGGATGCTTGTTTCCGATCCAGGGAAGACCTGGCCTGGCAGTTCGGGCTGGATTGTTCCCATGAGTAACAGGGTCAAGATTGATTTGCATATGGCTGGGTCTGAACTGGGGTGGCGAAGTGAGCAAAAGAATGATGATGGATTCAACCCAGATCTGTGACTGGGGGTGAGTGTCTGGAAAGTTTCAGCGCTCCGTCCATCATCTCCTTGTGTTTTCTTTGTTCGCCCTAAGTTGGCAGTGTATGCCCAGATGTAGGTCCCTTGCTCACTTTGCCACTGGATTCAAGCTAGCCTGGCTGATGAGGGGTGTTATCCCGAAACCGGTCCTAGGATGCTTCTTTCTGGTCCAGGGAAGACCTGGCTGGGCATTTCGGGTTGGACTGTTCCCATGAGGAACAGGGTCAAGACTGATTTGCATGTGGCTGGGTCTGAACTGGGGTGGCGAAGTGAGCTAAAGAACGATGATGGATTCAACCCAGATCTGTGACTGGGGGTGAGTGTCTGAAAAGTTTCAGCGCTCTGTCCATCATCTCCTTGTGTTTGCTTTGATCACCCTCAGTGGCAGTGTATGTCCAAACGTGGGTCCCTTGCTCACTTTGCCACCGGATTAAAGCTAGCCTGGCTGATGAGGGGTGTTATCCCAAAACCAGTCCTAGGATGCTTGTTTCCAGTCCAGGGAAGATCTGGCTTGGCAGATCGGGCTGGACTGTTCCCATGAGGAACAGGGTCAAGACTGATTTGCATATGGCTGGGTCTTAACTGGGGTGGCGAAGTGAGCAAAAGAACGATGATGGATTCAACCCAGATCTGTGACTGGGGGTGAGTGTCTGAAAAGTTTCAGTGCTCCGTCCATCATCTCCTTGTGTTTGCTCTGTTCGCTCTAAGCTGGCAGGGTATGCCCAAACGTGGGTCCCTCGCTCACTTTGCCACTGAATTCAAGCTAGATTGGCTGATGAGGGTTGTTACCCCGAAACCTGTGCCAGGATGCTTGTTTCCAGTCCAGGGAAGATCTGGCTTGGCAGATCGGGCTGGACTGTTCCCATGAGGAACTGGGTCAAGACTGATTTGCATATGGCTGAGTCTTAACTGGGGTGGCGAAGTGAGCTAAAGAACGATGATGGATTCAACCCAGAATTGTGACGGGGGTGAGTGTCTGAAAAGTTTCAGCGCTCCGTCCATCATCTCCTTCTGTTTGCTTTGTTTGCCCTAAGTTGGCAGGGTATGCCCAGGCGTGGGTCACTTGCTCACTTTGCCGCTGGATTCAAGCTAGCCTGCCTGATGAGGGGTGTTACCCCGAAACCCGTCCTGTGATGCTTGTTTCCGGTCCAGGGAAGACCTGGCTCGGCAGTTCGGGCTGGACTATTCCCATGAGGAACAGGGTCAAGACTGATTTGGATATGGCTGGGTCTGAACTGGAGTGGCGAAGTGAGCTAAAGAACGATGATGGATTCATCCCAGATCTGTGACTGGGGGTGAGTGTCTGAAAAGTTTCAGTGGTCCGTCCATCATCTCCTTGTGTTTGCTTTGTCTGTAAATGACAGGGCACTACCACCTCATGCCTTAGTAATATATTTATTAAAAGTGAGGGGCATATTATCAAGCCCAATTTCGCCGCTTTAGCGGCCGTTTTCCGCCGAAAAGCGGCAATTTAAATATCGCTCTATCATCAAGGACATGCTAACGCGTGTTTCCTTGAGTTAGCAGCCGTTTTTTCTCCACTTTGCATGTCAGCGATTATTATCGCTAATGACATGCAAAGTGGGCGTTCCTCACAGAACAACATGGGTAAACATCGCTACAACTGCATCGCGATATTTACAAGGATGCCGCAGACCCGCGAATCGATGATCAAAGTCGCGCTAAGGCCCCTTTATCGCAGGATTTTAACACCTGCTATTAATCCGACTTAGCCATCTGTAACATGGGAGGTGGATCTCAGGGCTAAGTCCACACCTGCCTATTATCAAGGTTTACATTATCGCAGGTCATTTTTCGCTGCTTTTCTCACGCTAATGCATGTTATCACCCTCTATCGCTGGATTTCACATCGCCTGGGTGAAAAGCGTTAATAATACATCGCTAACCCGGCGCTGAAATCCAGCGATAGACGGCGATAATAAAAATCGCGCTATGCGCGATTTGCGATAATTATCGCATGTGCTTGATAATATGCCCCCGAGTTTTTAAAAATGAACTGAGAAACATTTTTGCCCCTGCACTGATGGCAATGCTATTAGTGAGCTAAGTGGTAAGTCAGGGGTCATGTGTACCCTTTATGTGGGCTAGATTCTTATTATACATGGAGCAAACATTTAGTCTATTAAATCAAACCAAATAGGTTTTTTTGTACCGTAGGAATGCTGAACACACATATTGGAATGTGCGCTCATATGTAACAATGAAGAAAAGGTGGCTCTGCAAAATAAAATATTTACCTAGGATGACATAATGTGTCCAGTTACTGGGTCAAGTACATTACAGTTAAGTCGAGTACACCATTCAAGTTACTAGACATGCAGGACTGTAACATTTTTAGGATTTTTCAAGGCCTGTATTTGCACCAGGACCTCTTACCAGTATCTTTTCAATTTATGGAAGTGATACAATCGATGTAGTTGTGCGCTTGATCCTCTACAATTCCTTTAACACCCTGCAGACTTTGACTGATTTCATTCATGAATCCTCGTCATTGTGTTATACCAATATGAATTAATTTTTAGCCGTGTTTCTTTATCTTTCACCCTCATGGCTATTACTCTCATTCTATAAAATATGTTTGCCCACTCCGTATTGGGAAGGGTATGCCTCAGTTTCACCTCCCACCTAAACTGGGCCCCTTGATTTATCCATTTGTGAGGCATGCATAAGAAATGTATACATTTTGGACAGCAGCTGCTTGTCATTTTTTTTGTGATACTCCACCTCTGAAATTATGTTAATGGTCTACTAGAGTGTGGTCTGATAGCGACGCGTCTAACCCCATTTTCATATCTGACAGATTCTCATTCTCTCCCTCTTTGGGATCCCATAGTCCTTTTTATTCTGATCAAAAGATTGAAGCCACTTGTGGTCATAAAGTTCCCCTATTCATTTGCAACCTGCATTCTGCCACTCGATGAATACTTCCCCTGTCAATGCCGTGGGAAATTCAGGGTTACATATAATAGAGTGTTAATAATGAGGGTATGGTGGGGAGTCATTTCGCCGGCGCCATTGGCTGAATAAAGGCCAGAGGATCTGTGACTCCTGGGTAGCTAATCTACTTCCCAGATGTGCATGCCTTCTGATAACCAATGGTTGAAACACCAGTGATTTTGCAATTCTTTTCTCAATGATATACTGGATTTGTGATGCTTGATAATAGTTGATTAGGTTAGGAATGCCTAGTCCACCCCACCCCCCAGGCGTTGTGTATGCATGTTTTCTTGCCATTCAATGCGTCTTTCCTGTCCATATAAAACTTTATATTAGCTTTTACAGCTTGTAAATTGCATTTTTAGGGGTTTTTAGTTGGAATCACATATAATAATTTAGGTAGAATAGTTGTTATGATTGTGTTGGACTTGGCACTCTCTGCGGGGTCAACCCCAAACATTTTGCCTTCATCCCTCCTGCTTTCTGAACCATTTTTGTTGGCTTTTAGGACTCTGTGCACTTTATCACTGCTAACATGTTTGTGCTCAGTCCTTAAAACAAGGAATAATTGGCTTACATCCAATTGGCACATTTAATTTTCTTATAAGTCCTAGTACAGTGGTAGTACATGTACCCAGGGCCTGTAAATTAAATGCCATTAGTGTGTCTGCAGCACCTATTGTGCCACCCATTTAAGTAGCCCTTTAAAACTTGTCTCAGGCCTTCCACTGCAGCCTGTGTGCAGTTCAAAACTGCAAATTCGACCTGGAAAAATAAACCTTTTGCCAGTCCTATACCTCTGTTTTCAATACATATAAGTTACTCTTAGGGGAGGCCCTAAACAGCCCATAGGGCAGGGTGCATTGTATTTAAAAAGTTGGACATGTACTTTTAAATTTTACATGTCATGGTAGTGAAAAACTCCTAAATTAATTTTTCACTACTGTGAGGCATACCTCTCTCATCAGATAACATTGGGTTACCTTATTATATTTAATAAGTGCTGACTTTAGATTGGGAGCAGGTTGGAATGCCCCGTTTAGACTCAAATTAATTGTAATTTAAAATCCTCTCTAATGGTAAAGTCGGATTTTAGATTACAATTTTGAAAATGCCACTTTTTGAAAGTTATGTTCAAATCAGTGGTGCATAGAATGCTTGAATTAATCTCAGCCACTAGTAATCACTCGGACCGCATCCCCATCCATTGTTATTTTGCACACCATTCCACCTTGGACACAGCTATATGCAAATCAGTCTTGACCCGACTCCAAGAAAAACAGCCCAAACTGCCAAGCCAGGTCCTTCATCAACCCAGAACACAAGTAATCCAGGACCGGTTTCGCCCTAGTTATGGGCTCATCAGCTGAGTACAGCTTGGTTCCATTAACACAGTGTGCACTGACCCACATCTGGGCATACCCATCCCACTTAGGGCGACAATAAATATGCAAAACAATGATGGATGGAATGTTAGAAATAATCTCAGACACTGGTAATCACTTAGAGCCTCATCCCAATCCATTGTTATTTTGCACACCATGCCACCTCAGTTTGGACCTAGCTATATGCAAATCAGTCTTTACTCTGCTTTAATAGGAACAGTCCAGCCTGAAAAGTCAAACCAGCTCCTCCCTGAACCGGAACACAAGCAACACAGGGCTGGTTTCAACCTAGCGCCAATATGAGGGTCCTGTGCACACTGTCTCACTGGAAGCAAGCCTTAACCAGCTGATGAGCCCGTAACTAGGGCAAAACTGCTCCTGGGTTGCTTGTGTTCTGGTTCAGGGAGAACCTGGCTTGGCAGTTCGGGCTGGACTGTTCATTTTGGCTGTGTGCTGACCATTTTTAAGCAGGTTGCCATATGGCCTCCGTTTGCTATCAGGTCCATAGGTGTGTGGAAAGGAATGAAAATTGGTGCTTGATCTGACAGTTATGTTCCAAGTCTCAATATATAGTGACTGTCCTGTTGAGTATCTTTGTGGAGCTGAGATAATGTAGCCAGGCAGAGGTTCGATGTAAGGGTAAAAGAATCTCCATCTTTGGTTTTTGGGTTTAGGGAGCAGCAAATATCTGAAATCCTATTTCTTTCAACCATGCTTGTACCTCTCTGGCAGTGCTGGTTTGGACCCTGCTTCGAGCTGCCTATCTCATATTGGGTGCATAACAATATTTAGGTCACCCCCTAACAGTATGTGCCTATATGGCATGATCATGATGTCTGAGATGGTATCTTTAATGGATCTTTCTCTGCCCTCACTAAGGGAGTATAGAGTTGTTATGGCAAAGGTGTACCTATTTAGGGATATCCCTATTGTGAGTGATCTCCCTCCAGTTTCAGCGAATCAAAAGGATAGCCACTCTCCCTTTTTACTGGGACCTGAAGAAAAGTATTCTTAGGGAAACTATTTTGATCGGAGTCAACTCCAGTTTTTCTTGAATAAATGTGTCTTTTAGACTAGACAGATGTCACTGTTAGAATCTTTGAGTATATTTAGTATTGCTAGTCTCTTTGCTGGGGTGTTAAGACATCTGATGTACAGGCTAATGATTTTAATCAAGACTACGTGTTGATGCTTAAATGTGATAGTGGGGAATCTTTCCCTATGTATGCAGTCTGTGGGAGGCCATCATGTGTTAAGGTGTATGTTGGAGATTAACTGACTAAGTAATAGTGCCTGTGCTGGGGGAATTCTACCCTTCAGAACTGGACATTGGTAACTCCTTAAAAGCCCCCCCAAACTGGGAACAACTTGTCATAGGAACTTTCCTCCTTAAATTGTTGGCTGTCCCCTTCCCTCATGTGTTTTTGTCTATTTATCCATTTCCCATTTCATCACTCTCAAGATAAATCTCAAAGCTGGTGCAACCCAGATCCCGTCCTCCTCTAGTACTTAAACCTCCCCTTAACCCCCACACATCTAGCTATGAACCAGGGGTTATCCAGGATTGCTGTTTGTTCTGTAGTCCTTCTTTAACTTCCCAGTCATCTGCGTCCACATGCATTGTGCTGAAAGCTGTTCTTTCTCATATGATTTCT
Source organism: Calotriton arnoldi (assembly GCA_963921515.1). Classification (NCBI taxonomy): domain Eukaryota; kingdom Metazoa; phylum Chordata; class Amphibia; order Caudata; family Salamandridae; genus Calotriton; species Calotriton arnoldi. Next base: position 931,074 of record CAWUFW010003862.1, on the reverse strand, counting down.
TCCATCTCAGGTCTCCTTCCTTCAAACCAACCTTATTCCACCTCCCTTGCCTATGACCTTTGGGGAGGCTTCAGCTGAGTGTTGGTACTGGCTTCCCTACCTCCTCTGTCATGTCTTTAAGTCCAGAAATGCTTTTTGCCTAAGCAAGGGAGCATATGTCTTTCTCTCTGGTGTTCCCAAAGTCCTCTAAAGAGGAAATGCATTGCCTCAAGTCTGCCACATCCCGCTTCATCTCTCAGATGTTACTTGCGACTGCCTCTCACAGTGTAGAAATATTGTACTCCATAAAGGCTCTCTTGTGTCTTCATAAGGTGGCAGTAAGGGATCACTGATTGAGCTTGACTTCACTGGGGTGTCTGCCTTCATTGTTCTTGTCTTAGGAGCTGATATAAAATTTGGCAGACAGAGGGTACTCCGTCAGGATAGCGGAGGACATTGCCCACACCTTCCTGGGCGAACTCTGCCAGCCAAATGTAGAGTTGTCTGTTAGCACCGCGGACAACTCTTTATATTAACAGAAACTGGTGTCACAGTTTCTGTCAATGTTGTAAAAGGCTCACAGATGGTTCCATCAAATAGGACAGCCATTCATCAATCTTTTACCCAGTTTTTCATTTTCAAAAAATAAACTCCCAAAGCGGGAGCTTGTTTTTTAAAATGAAAAACAAATGACCCCCACACCATGGGTGAGTTTTCTCCCATGGTAGTGGGTCATTATTCTTTTACTGTTAGGTAAAACCTGGCAGTGAGGGACAGTAAAAAAAAAAAAGCATTGGTAATGCCAATAGGTCTGGCTTTGCAGGAATTTTGTATGGTAATGTGAAGCATTACACGTAAATAGCATGGGAATTAATATTTATTTGTGTGGAAGCAAAGAACTGTAGAGTAATGTTGGTGTAGGTTAAAAGGTCAGGTGACAGTTGCACGGTCAAGCTAGATCTAAAGTTCCATGTAGGTTAATGACTACCTTCGCCCCATCCGTGCTGTTGCCAGAGAAAGGCAAACACCATAAACTATCCAGTTATCTAACACACTCTTGCAACATTTCAATGTCATGTGAGTGCCCCTGAAAGTTCAAGCTCAGCCTGTATGATAAATAAACATCATGATCAGAGCTCGTGAAGGGCATGCACTTTTTTAGGAAGAAGCACACAACCTTTGACCAATTAAAACCTGTACTCCTGACTCCGAACATGTGGGCGGGGCCAAAGCCCCTCTCTAGTGGTACTCACATAAATGTTTGGCAACAGCTGCTCTGGTCAAGCCAGACCATAAAAATTACCTCCACAATATAGGAAAAAATTCACTGCTGTTTTACCTGGCTGTGACAGACATAAAAAAGCCATCTGATCGCCCACTCTAAATGGACCCAATTTTTACCTCCAGCAACCGCGTCAAATACAGCCATGTCACAGAACTCACATAGACCGACCACTCCATCGTCCACTTCAGCATCTCCAGCCCCCACACCGCCACCCCCAAGATGACCAACGCCCCTCACCAGAGGTGGAACAAAATTTCAGGGACCAGCTGGATGAACGCCGTCAACACCTCCAACCCTGCTACCATCACCAACCTCGAACAGGGATTGAAAAACTTCAATGCCTGGATCACCAATTGCACTGACAGCATCGCTCCCATCAAGAGCAACATCCAGAGAAAATCCTCCAAAAAGGCCAGCTGGTATACCCAAGAACTCAGAACAGCGAAACATTTGGAGAGGAGATGGCACACCAGCAAGGACACCTCAGACAGGGCAGCCTTTAAGACCTCACTCAACCTCTACCACTGCCTGCTGAGGGCAACAAAGAAGGCAGCCCTTGCCGTACGCATCGAAACCAGTGCCAACAACATCAAGGAACTTTTCAACATCGATAAGGAATTCTCCAACCTGGCTGCCAATGAAAACAACATCACACCCTCTCAGGAGCTGTGCGAAAACCTCGCCCACTTCTTCCACAACATAATCGCAACCATATACAGAAACTTCGAACTCCAACCCACACCTATGGACTTCCTCAACAGATATGCCACCACTGTAACCCAACACGAACCACACACTGACCACCTGGAAGAACCTCTCCACCCAGGACACCACCTCCACCATGAAATCCATCCACTCAGGAGCTCCCACAGACCCATGCCCACACCATATCTTCAACCTCAGAAACCAAAGGATCGGCCAGGAACTCACCACCCTAATCAACACCTCTATTACCACCGCAACATTTCCCGATACCTGGAAACACGCTGAAGTCAGACCACTACTCAAAAAACCCTCTGCCAACCTCAGCAAACTCAAAAACTACCAGCCAATCTCCCTGCTCCCATTCCTAGTGAAGGTACTGGAAAAGATCATCAACAAGCAACTCATGACACACCTGGAGCAGAACCAGCTACTCAATGCCTCCCAATCCAGCTTCCACAGCCATCACAGCACCAAAACCGCCCTGATCGCAGCCACGACAACATTTGAACCCTCCCCGAGTGAGGAGAAACAGCAGCTTTGACCCTCCTCGACCTCTCGGCAGCCTTCGACGCCATATCCCACCACACGCTGATCAAAATACTCCACCACCTTGGCATCCAAGGGGACGCACTCAGATAGATCACCTCCTTCCTCACCGGAAGAACCCAGAGTTTACTCCTCCCACCTTTCACCTCTGAACCTAAGGAGATTACCTGTGGTATCCCCCAAAGATCATCCCACAGCCCCACGCTCTTCAACGCATATATGACCTTGCTGCCCAACATCGTCAGATTCCACAGTTTCAATATAATTTTCCTACGCAGACGACATGACAAACTTTGCCGACTGGATGAAGAACAACTGCCTGCAGCTGATGGAAGTACTGATGTTTGGCAACAGCAGCAACACATGTAATGACTCCTGGTGGCCATCAGACCTAGGATCCGCACCCACTCCTCCAGCTGCGCCAGAAATCTCGGAATCATCATTGACAACAAGCTCCCCATGAAATCACAGATCAAAGCCATCTCCTCCACCTGCTTCCTCACTCTGTGCATGCTACGTAAGATCTTCAAGTGGCTACCCCTACACACGAGACGCACTGTGACAAAAGCCTCATCACCAGCCGATTGGACTGCGACAACGCCCTTTTTGTAGGAATCGCCGCACACCTCCTACAGAGACTTCAGACCATACAGAACCCCACAGCCAGACTCATCCTTGGCCTTCCCCGATTAACCAAAATCATACCCCACCCCAGGTGCCTCCACTGGCTCCCCATACAGAAGAGATGCAAATTCAAGCTGATGTCCCATAAACACAAGGCTCTACACAACCAAGGACCCGCCTACATTAACCACCGCCTGAACTTCCACCAACCGTCGGGAAAACTATGCTCTGCCTCTCTTTCACATGCCCATACTCCCCTCATCTATCGAAGCAGAAGTGGAGGACACTCCTTCTCCCACATCGCAGCAAAGACCTGGAACAACCTCCCCAAGCACCTTCAGACCATCACCTCACTTCTGGAATTATGAATGGCCCTCAAGACCGAGCTGTTTGATTAAGCCTCCGGGACCTGCAAGCAACTGGATGCCCTATCGGGTGAGTAGCCGCGCTTTATAAATCCTGATTGATTGATGATTGATTGCAGCCCTATGTTCTAACTTGGGGTAGGACTGAGGACTGGTTCCACAAATTTGTTTTTTCCAGAGTTGGGATATAAGCATACGCTTATGCATTCTGAGATCATCGAAGTTTTCTCTGTGATTATGAGGCCCCATTTGCATTTTGCTCAGGGCCTCCCTCCTCTCAACATGCCCTTATCCGCATTTCATGCGGCAGCTACATGCACTGCGGCCCCTGTGGGTGCATTCTTGGAGCTATTCTCTCTAAGACTGGTAACCTGGTGTTCTGACCTTTGCTCCAATCTCCTATGGGGAATTATTTGCCGTTCTTCATCAGGACTCTCTTTCTCTGGTGGGTCAGTTTATGGGAGACTTAATTTTGGCCTCCGTTTTGTGCACGCCATTGCAACTCCAGATAAAGGATCCACTCCATCGACCCGCCATGAGCGCTGGTGGGCTGTACTTGGCCTCCCTGTGCTCTGTTTGCTCTCAACAGGCGAATCAGGCCCACCGGTCTCAGCAAACTGATGTTATTTAAAAGCAAATGAAGCGTTTTTTGAGCCACGTTTGCCTGACATGAACTTTGTCAGGAAAGTGACTTGTGGCTGCTCTGAATGAATCCTTTGGTCCCCATGCCATTCCAGTTTGTACCCAGCCATATGCAAATCAGTCTTGACCCTGCGCCCAATGGGAACAGTCCAGCCCGAACTGCCAGGCCAGTTCCTCCCTGGACTGGAAACAAGCATCATAGGACCGTTTTCGGGGTTTCACCCCTCATCAGCCAGGATAGCTTGACTCCAGTTGCATGGAGAGCACAGGACCCACGTCTGGGCATACCCGTCCCACTCGGGGTGACAAATGCAAAAAGAACAATTGATGGACAGAATGCAGAACATATATAATTTAACACAATTAAAAATATATTTTTTTCTTTATAGGGTCAAGACTGATTTGCATATGGCTGGGTCTGAACTGGGGTGGAGAAGTGAGCTAAAGAACGATGATGGATTCAACCCACATCTGTGACCGGGGGTGAGTGTCTGAAAAGTTTCAGCGCTCCGTCCATCATCTCTTTGTGTTTGCTTTGTTCGCCCTAAGTTGGCAGGGTATTCCCAGGCGTGGGTCCCGGGCTCACTGTATTACTGGATTCAAGCTATCCTGGCTGATAAGGGGTGAAACCCCGAAACCGGTCCTCGGATGCTTGTTTCCGGTCCAGGGAGGACCTGGCTTAGCAGTTCAGGCTGGACTGTTCCCATGAGGCACAGGGTCAAGACTGATTTGCATATGGCCAGGTCTAAACTGGGGTGGCATGGTGAGCAAAAGAATGATGGATTTAACCCAGATCTCTTGACAGCGGGTGAATGTTTTGATTTGTTCTCCATTCCGTCCATCAATTGTGTGTCTTTTACACATGCAGGTTGAACAGGATTGGCGAAAGTGCAGAGCTCTGGGGTTCCAAACAGACCTGAAATGGGGCAGGAGACAGCCTGGATCAATGCTTATGTGATGACCGCTTCAAACCTGTTCTCAGAATCAGATCAGTGAGACTTTCTTTGGTAGAGCCGGGAACGGAACAGGCAGTGTAGCGACGACTGACACAGTCAAACACACAGCAACCACTTGACCATGTGGAGCCAAATTACAGGGCTTCCGATGCATAAAAGCCAAAGACAATGCCATCGGAGATAGGGCTGAATAAGCCGAGATTGCAATAGGAGCTAAAGCCCTTGGCATAGACAAAGCCTTGGGTTACTGAAAAGTATGGCTTTTTTGTTACCTATAAAAGGGATATGATAAAACTGGAGTCCTTTAGATCTAGAGTCTGTGTCTCCAGAATGGTCCCTGTTCCTCTTATCACTACTTATGACTTGGTGAGAGTAAGATAGTAGGTTCTTTCTCTTGTTTCCCTAGTGGTGCTGCTCTGGGGAGCTGCTCCTAGACTGTGATTATGAGGGGGTTTCCTCCTTCTCCTTTAGAAAGGCAAGGATTTGTGTTGTGAGGTCCAGTTGTTGTGGGCTGGAATGTAGAATGTCATTACCACCTTGTTGTTCTACGTGAGTAGGGTTCCAAGGCTTGTAGTTTACCACTGGCTGGCTTAGGGATGACTGCTCGGGAGTTCCGGTAAGAATAAACCTTGAAACATTACTTGTTGCGTTCTCAATACTTTCATCTGTGTAAGAATTGACGACGATCTGGCCAGCCCAAGCTCAGACGCAACTCTCAGAAGCAGTCCGGACCTGTTTTCAGTTCCCACCCCATTTCACTGATGCTGACGGCGCAGGCTTCATGTGGGACATTATCTACCCAGATGTTGAGATAGGTACCCAGCGGCATGCTGTATAGAGAAAAAGGGGAAGATTTGGCCAAATAACTTTGCAAGTTAGGCAATAACTGCGCTGGTCTCTGACGCATGCACATTAGTTAGGAACGTGATGCAACGCATACATTGACGTGATGGCCATATTGGTTTGGGCTGATCTCCTGGTACGCGCGTCTAAGTGTCGGCCATATTGGATGCGGCTGATTGAATCTTTACGGTGATATGCACACCTTTGTTCTACCAAGCATATCGATCGTGCATTTCGCTTTCTGCACGTGCTACGTGTTCTGATTTCACTGCGTACACGCCTTCCCATTCAGTGATGCACACACTAAAATGTCCATTTAGGAGTGCGTACTCAGTGTTGCTCATCATTACGTGCACCATTAGTAAAATGTTTTTTGTTTCTCAAATAATTGATAGCATTGAATTTTACATTTCACTTTTATTTAAATAATGGAGAAGCATGGCTCTATTGCATCTCCACCCTTCTTTTTTTTTATCACAATCAGGGCCTCCACCCATTGAATGGGAGGATTGGGTGGGGATGTTCGAGACTTATATTGAGGCACTAGATGGACAGAATGTTTCAGCATCTAGAAAAAAAGCTCTGTTGGTGAGCACATTAGCGAAGGAGGGCCAACACGTTTTAAGTACTTGCCTGTAGCAATGGAGCCTAATGGAAACCCGATACAGGATGTGTATTGTGAGGCAAAAAAGTGTCTGGAGGCTATATTTGCCAAGGAAGTGAACTTGGTAATGGCCAGGTATAAATTTTATACTCATCCACAAGCTGAAAGCGAATCAGTGGATGAGTTTGTATCCAGACTGAGGAAATTATCAGTGAGATGTAAATTTGGAGCTATGGCTAACAAATTAATTCGGGATCAACTAATCGTTCAGTGCAGAAGTAAAAAGATGCAAAAGCGCTTGTGGGCGCCAAAGAATCCCATGCTCAAAGACGCCATTGACATTGCAAAAGTTGTCGAACAATCTGAGCGTTGCATGAAAGAGATGGAAAGAAGAGATGGAAAAACAGAAGCTTCTGTGATGGACAAGAACTCAGAAGTTGCGTATTCCTCCCAATTTGTTTTCACACTGCGCACAATGGACTCTGCTCGTCCTGACCTGGATACGACGCAATATACCCCCTCTTACAACCTGGAGATATGGTCCCCTTTTACTTCAACTTCTTTTAAAAAGATCCTTGGAAGTATCAAATCAGGATCACCTAAGGACCCCTTGCCTATCTCAGTGCTCAAGCAGCTAGAGCCACCATCCCTGCTTGTCATCATGGATCTTCTAAATGCCTCCTTAAAAGAGGCTATAGGTCCACATGATTGGAAGCATGCCATGGTGGTCCCACTTCTTAAAAAGGCCAACGCTGACCCTGACTTATCATCCAACTATCGACCTATCTCTTTGTTGCCGGCCTTTTCCGAAATTTTGGAGAAACACATACATTCCCAACTCACTAAATTTGTTGAAGACCAAAAGCTTCTCCACCATTCCCAATCCGGTTTTAGAGCCGGTTTTTCTACCGAGACCACCTTACTAGGAGTAACGGAAAGGCTACGACACCATTTGGATGCTGGCGACACGGTCGCTCTCATCCTGCTTGACCTTAGCGCGGCATTCGACACGGTATGCCACATCACACTAGTAAATACGCTCAGCTCTCTTGGCATTGGCGGCTCGGCCCTGAATTGGCTCATCTCTTTTCTCTCTGACCGCACGTTTCAAATCTTTTCTTCCATTGCCAGCTCTGACTCTCATTCTCTACCTCACGGGGTGCCCCAGGGCTCCATCCTCAGCCCCCTACTTTTTAATTTATATGTTAGACCTTTGGCCAACGTTGCAGACGCAGCTGGGCTGTCCCTGTTCACCTACGCTGACGACTCCCAAATGATCTTTTCTCTCTCCACGAACCAAGCAGCCGGGCCCTCCCAGCTTCAGCTGGGCCTGGGAAAAATTGCATCCTGGATGCAGACCAATTACCTCAAATTAAATGGAGAGAAAACTGAGGTTCTGGTCTTGGGCAAAAATAAAGATCTTTGGGGCCCACAACATTGGCCTAGTGTGATGGGTGCTCTTCCCCGCTCCTCTAGTAAAGTCTGTAACCTAGGCGTCATCATTGACGACCAACTCTCTATGCACCATCAGACAGTCAAGGTAGCAGCCACCTGCTTTACCATCTTGAAGTGGCTAAGAAAGATCATCTGGATGCTGCCAGAGTACACGCAGAAAACAGTAGTCCAGGCCCTTATTACCTCGAGACTGGACTACTGTAATGTCCTCTATCTCGGTTCTAACAAGGCGGTGACGCGCAGGCTTCAGCTGGTCCAGAACTCTGCCGCCGACTACTTTGCAGGGTACCTAGAATGACCTCGGTCTCTGGCCACTTGAGAGACCTGCACTGGCTCAGGGTGGAGAACCGCATTAAGTTCAAAGCCCTGAGCTACATGTTCAAAATTAAAACTGGTGCTGCCCTCAAATATCTTCAAGCCATGGTCAACCCTTACGTGCCCTCTAGGTGCCTCCGCTCATCTACTCAAGGGAACTTTACTGTGCCTAGAATAAAGTTATCCCGGATGGGAGGAAGGTCTTTCTCCTACCTCGGCCCCTTGTAATGGAACCTCACTTCCTAAAGCCATCCGTAACGAAACGGTATACATCCAGTTTCGGAAATCTTTGAAGACTTGGCTCTTCAACCAGTAATTATTTAGCTGCCTTTTGTTCTTCTGTCTCGCTTCGGCGCCGGGAAACCCTTTTTGGGTAGCTGTTGCGCCTTACAAGTTTAATAAATAAAATTTGCTGCTGTGCACAGACCTAGTACTAGAAGTAAACAACCAGTTAGGGCATGTTATCATAGTGAAAGCAATTTTCACACAGCTGATTCAAAAAAATGTTTTGCTCTCAATAATAACTGTCGCAAATGTGGCCGCAGAGGTCAATTTGCTATGGTTTGTAAACAAGGAAGTAAAATGAGGGTAGCAATAGTGGATGAAGATCTTATAGGGGAAGCCTGTTCAGACAGGGTTTTAAGAGTGAGATGTACAGCACAAGAACAAGAGAGTGGCATGAGGTGTAGACCTAAAGCAAAATTTGGAATTAATGAAGAGGAGGTAGAGCTCATGGTTGACTAGGGTTCCATGTACACTATTATTCGTGAGTCTTTATTCAGGGAGCGTTGGTCAGGTGCTGTCTTGTTGCCCAAAGACATTAACCTGGGAGGGTTTTAGGGGGAGAGCATAAATGTGGTGTGATACATGCAGTCCACCATAAAATTTAACACAAGGCAGATCACAGGGAAGGTGTACATCTCAGAGAATGGCCCACCAATTTTGGGATGGATGCATCAATATGATTTGTGCTTGGTCATAAGTCCCATGGCTACCAATCAGGTGATGGTAGTTGAGGACATGTGTGTGAAGGATATCGGAGGAGGCAAGGGAAGTTTTCAAGGATGAGTTGGGATGCTTAAATGGTTATGTCCACAAACTAATGTTGAAGACTGAGGCTGTTCCCATGCAGCATAAGGTTAGAAGAATTCCACTAGTGGCCTAACAAGCTGTAAAAGATTTGTTATAAGAAATGTTAATGAGTGGTGTGATTGATCCAGTTGAAACCTCAAGATGGATGGCTCCTGTAGTGATTACGGAGAAGGCAGATGTAGATATAGATTCTGTGTGGATCTTAGGTCTCTCAATCAGGACGTGATTGTTGACACCTACCCGTTACCCGATATAAATTAACTCATTTTGGTTTTGGGAGGTGATAAGTATTTTTCAAAGTTAGGTTTATCAGTTAGGCTTGCCACCAGATCAAGTTGCATGAGGACTCAAAGCCTCTTACAGCATTCATTACTATGGAAGAGACCTTCCAGTTTACAAGCATGCCCTTTGGATTGTGCTTGGCTGCGAGCATGTTCCAATGAATGATGAACGTGGTTATCAAGGGGATGAGTAACATCTTGTACTTTCAAGATGATATTTTAATTTTTGGGGATACTATTGAACAGCACAATTCAGTTCTGAGGCAGGCTCTCCATAAACTAAAGGTTGCAGGTCTTACTCTTAGACAAGACAAATGTAAATTTCTCGTAGATCAGGTGGAGTACCTAGGTTACAATATGTCTGCGCAAGGAGTTAGGTCTAAGGAAGATCTGTTGAATGCCATCAGATTACCTCCCTCACCCAATGATAAAGAAAAATTGATGTAATTCCTTGGCTTGATAGAATTTTATGCAAAGTTTGTAAATACGTTTTCTGACAAAACGAAGTGTTTGAGGAAATTATTAAAGAAGGGGGCAGCTTTTAACTGGAAGGATGAACAACGGAAATCCTTGGAGTGTATCAAGATTGAAATTTTTAGCTCAGGGATTTTAACACGATTTGATACCAGTTTAAGATCTGAACTGACGGTTGATGCCAATGCCACTGCCTTGGTGCAATCTTATCACAAATGCATGGATGACATGAGAGAGAGAGTGGTGGCCTTTGCTTCCAGGACTTTGTCAAATTCTGAGCGAAACTACTCTGTTATAGAGCGGGAAGCTTTGGCGGCAGTGTGGTGTGCAGAGTACTTTCGGACGTACTTGCTGTGCACTGACCATAAACCGTTGGTACGGATTTTCCTCCCGGGGGAAGCGGGAAAATAATCTACATGATTAGCTAGGATGTCTGCTAGAACTGTCAGGCAGACTGTTTGTCAAGATTATCGAGAGATTGGCAGGATGTGGATGGTGCAGCTGTGCGAGAGAGAGCGAAGGAGCTCTTGCCTCAGTAGATGATGTAGTGGAAGCTTGGGGTGTCCAAGCGATTACAGCAGATTAATGAATAGAAGAAATGGAAGCTGATGGCACCTTGAACGAAGTAAAGCGCTTAATTCAGAGGGGGAGAAGGAGGGAGAGTACTGTGTCACCATCTGTTAGACCATACCTCAAGGTATTAGAGTAATTGTCTGTGAGTGGTGAAGGAGTAGTGATGAGAGGAGAAAAATATGTGCCACCACAAGGTTTAAAGTTGAGACTAATAAAAGTAGCACATGAAGGTAACTTAGGACAAACTAAAACAAGGTAATGATTAAGGAAGGAGTGGTGGTGGCCTGGCATGGATGATCAGATTGACAAATGGGTTGAAGAGTGAGGAGCGTGTAAAGAAGGAGAAAAACAGTTAAGAGTAGGTGTGAGGACTGACTTGGGGTCAGTTTCTGATCCAGGTAAACTGTGGCACACATTAAGTATGGACTTCATAGGGCCCATGCGTGAGCTAAAGAGTGAGTTAAAGTTTGCCCTAGTTGTGATGGATGTGCATACTAAGTGGCTAGTAGTAATATTCATGAGGGAAATAACTACCAGAGCAACCATCACTTTGTAGAGGGACATTTACAGTGAAGAAGGTATCCCCTCCATGATCATAACAGATAATGGCATTCAATTAACCTTTAATGAAATGCAATTGTTTTTGAAGTTGTGTGGTGTGTGACGCAATCGCACATCCTTATATAATCCCCAAGTGAATGGTGTTGCAGAGAGGGCAAATAGGATGATCAAGGGTACAATTCAAATGGTGGTAGTGAATGGGCAGGATGTGAGAAGAATGATTATGGAAATGGTATGGGCGTATCGCACCAGTGAGCATGATGTCACCCAGAAGTCCCCTTTTGAAATGATGAGTGGCAGATCTCCAAGAACTAAATTAGTGCCATCATGGCTGAAAGATTTGGTGAGAGGTGATGAGCAGGAAGTTGAAAGAGATGGGAGAGGATACGCAGGGGGAAGAGTGACCCCCGGGCGCTTTCGGAAAGGCAATTGGGTAAAGGTGAAAAGTGGTCAACTTAGAGGGGGGTTAATGAAATTTAAAGGGCCTTGCAAAGTGAAACATATTTATCGCTATTCAATAGTTTTGGAGAATGGAGAAAATTGGAACAACAGCAGGGTGGCGCTGTATCAGAAAGGTGGAGAGTGTGAGGTAGTGGAAGAGAAGCAGGGTTGTAGTGCGTTCATGCTGATGTCTGATGAGGACTTGAATGTCCCCTTACTTATTGGTGAAAGCACCACCGGCAGGATACCTCATGAGAGTGGGGATGAGTGTCATGAGATTCAAAGAGAACCCAGTCAGAGTGAGGTGTTACCCAGAAGTGTTAAACAAGGTAGGCCACCTACTTTCTTAAATTAATATGTAGGTAGGTAGTCTATTGTTATAAAAAGTGGCTTGTTGGCCTCTTCTATTATTGATGGTTACTTCTATTTTCCATTATGTTTCTTTTCTTGAATCTCGTTTTTCTTACTTTTGTATTGTGTACGTAGCTGTATCTTGTTATGTTATTGTTCTAGCAACTCAGACATCACCAGTTGCACCGCACTGTAGTTTTTCAGAGACTGTGTCAAATTATAATTGTATGATCTCTCCCCTGACATGGTCTGATCATTGTGTGATCTATTTTGATATTCCTTGTTAATTTTTGGGTTTACCACCTTTTCCCTATCTATCTATGGTAACATTAGCTCACCTAATACATAGGGTGCGTTTTTCAATATGGCCGCCGAGGTTACTGACTGACTCTAAGCAACTAGTGCTGAGTCTAGAATTGTCATGTGACCTTAATCACATGCCCTTCTCTGAGCCTACTTGTACGCGCCTGGGTTGCGCGTTCAGATAACAACAAGTATTCACTCTGGTTGGTTACTGCCGGGATCGCTTGATATTGCTGTGAGCCGAGAACTCCTCGGTAAATTCATATGGTATCCTCGTTGGTTGGTTCCTCGCACCTGCTCTGGTTCCTTTTAGTAACCGCAGCGCTTAACTTTATTTTTAGGAATTTCTTCACTCTTGATCACGACCTTGGCTCCATTTGGACTGCCGTCGTGCACCTGATTGGGGTAAGGTTGCGTCCCTTTTCTTTTCTTCTTTTAATGGTAGGCCTTGGTAAAATTATTTATTTCTTGCTCCCCCTTAAATTTGCGCTTTCCTTCTTAGATTATCATATCCCCTGCCAGCGATTCCGGCACCCACTCCTACCAAATTTTAACCTACGGTAAGCTGACAGTTTGGTTTATATTATGGGTTTGTCCAACATTTAACGTGCTTTCTTCCGGATGGTTGACCCCTACTCTCCCCCTAATTTTGCGTAATTCTCCATAGATTACTACATCCCCCGCCAGCGATCTCGCTATTCAGCCTTACCCGCTATTCTAAGGTAAGCTGATAGTTGATCGATACTACTGGTATGCCCTTATAAGTCAGCGAAAGGTCTCCTAATTAATTAATCATTCTCTTTCAGGCAATTGCCCTTGGTATCATTATTTCCCTTGGGTCCTTTTGATGCCCTCAAGTCAATTGGGTTGTCCGCCTATTCTGTCTCATATACTCTTGTAATTGACAAGAGGTTGATCTGCGCACTTGAATCGGGTAAGCTAGTCCCCCTTCAGCCTCTTAGTTTTATTGATAGAACCTGCAATAGTTCCATCGTTAGTGTTATATGCAGCACGGCCTTTTCTCCCGTTATATTCACTCCTTGCCATGACAGACCTCGTGTTTTTTGGCTTCTTTCTGTCCTCTTTATTATTTTTTCTTCTCAGATTTTATTCTTTGGCACGGCCATATTATTCACTCGGCCGGTTGCATGGTTTCACAACACTTATAATAATTTCCTTTATAATATTGTGTGTATCAGTTAATGCCTTTTGTAACCTTATGTTCCTTTCTCCCCTTCTTTCTTCCTAATTTTATGGTTTTGCGCAATCACAGTAATAACTGTTATATGTACACAGGCATGTTAACTTGAAATGTCCTGAGGATGATCCCACTATTGGTCTAAGGGATCGAAACGCCGTCGACGTAATGTACCCCATATGCATGAACTAACTGTGATGTTAATATGTAATGGTGGTTTCACGTTACTACGTCTGATATATTCTTAAATTTTTATGCAGACACGTCCCCCTTGCCTGAACCCTTCCTTAAATGTTGTTTGTTTGTTATTGTCTTTAGGACGCAGGTTGTGTCCCACTTGGATTTTTTTTTTCTTGCTTATTTTTTTGTTATACATTCATTGCATATTAAAAATCTGTCCGGCTGGACAAAGAATATAGTACTGATTTAGTCTATATTTATTTTTATAATATTTTATATGTCTAGGGACCATTGTCTTTAGAAGTTACAAACGTACCCAAGGTCCCTGACCGATTGCATATTGGGTTCCCTTGTGTTTTTTCAATAATACTATTTTGAGAGTATAGCACAGTGAACTGACGAGGATGCTAAATATGAACCCTGCTTAGAGCGATATTTAGGAAATGAAAGCAGTTCAACTCTTCTTTGGCATCTGACATCCTTGCTAATTGTATCTTTCAAGAGCGGTCAGAGATGGCTGAGCCCCTCTACCTCCACCTTAGCTTTCCCAAAAACTAACCATACCCATGAACTATTTCACACCCCTCACCACAAAACCGGTAGTGTCATCAACAGATGGTTTACCCCAGAACTCAAACTGGTGCACCAACAAACTAGGCAAGCTGATGGAATCTGGAGACAGGACAACTCACTTAAATTACCTGACGCATTTAAAAACACACCTGTGCCAATCTCTATGAAGTTAAATCTATTTCATCTCATCCTATCTGCCTTCCTTGCCTAACCGCACCTGCCATCCATTTAAAGTGGGTAGTTTTTTTTTAATACAGTCCTTACAACGAATCCATTAAAACGCATGCTATTACGTAAAATGCCATTACAACGAATTTCGTTGTAATGGCATGAATGGTAAGGCATATGTGTTTTACATGTAAGTATATATGGTTCAGGGTGGGTATGGGTTTTGGGGTGCAAAAAGAACAATTGATGGACAGAATGTAGAACAATGTCATACATTCACCCCAGTACAGAGATCTGGGCCTAAATCCATCGTTTTTTTGCTCTCCATGACTGGGGGTGAGTGTCTGAAAAGTTTCAGCGCTCCGTCCATCATCACCTTGTGTTTGCTTTGTTCACCCTAAGTTGGCAGGGTATGCACAGACGTGGGTCCCTTGCTCACTTTGCCGCTGGATTCAAGCTAGCCTGGCTGATGAGGGGTGTTACCCCGATTCCGGTCCCAGGATGCTTGTTTCCGGTCCAGGGAAGACCTGGCTTGGCAGTTCGGGCTGGACTGTTCCCATGAGGTACAGGGTCAAGACTGATTGGCATATGGCTGGGTCTGAACTGGGGTGGCGAAGTGAGCTAAAGAACGATGATGGATTCAACCCAGATCTGTGACTGGGGGTGAGTGTATGAAAAGTTTCAGCGCTCCGTCCTTCATCTCCTTGTGTTTGCTGTGGGTCTTGGGGTGACAAGGGTAATTTTATGGTTCAGGGTGGGTATGGGTTTTGTGGTGGCAAGGGTAATTTTAGGGTTCAGGGGGGGTATCGGTTTTGGGGTGGCATGGATAGTTTTAGAGTTCAGGGTGGGTATGGGTTTTGGGGTGGCAAGGGTAATTGTAGGGTTCAGGGTGGGTATGGATTTTGGGATGGCAAGGGTAATTTTAGGGTTCAGGGAGGGTATGGGTCTTGGGGTGGCATGGGAAATTTTAGGGTTCAGTGTGGGTATTCGTTTTGGGGTGGCAAGAGTAGTTTTAGGGTTCAGGATGGGTATGAGTTTTGGGGTGGCATGGGTAATATTATTGGCTCAGGTTGGTTATGGGTTTTGGTGTGGCAAGAGTAATTTTATAGATTCAGTGTGGGTAGGGGTTTTGGGGTGGCAAGGATAATTTTAGGGTTCAGGGTGGGGATGGGTTTTGGGGTGGCATGGGTAATTTTGGGCTTCAGGGTGGGTATAGGTTTTGGGGTGGGAAGGTTAATTTTAGAGTACAGTGTGGGTATGGGTTTTGCGGTGGCAAGGGTAATTTTAGGGTTCAGGGTGGGTATGGGTTTTGGGGTGGCAAGGGAAGTTTTAGAGTTCAGGGTGGGTATGGGTTTTGGGGTGGCATGGGTAACTTTAGGGTTCAGGGTGGGCATGGGTTTGTGATGGCAAGAGTAATTTAAGGGTTCAGGCTGGGTATGGGCTTTGGAGTGGCAAGGCTAATTTTAGGGTCCCAGTGGGTATTGGATTTTGGGGTGGCAAGGGTAATTTTAGTGTTCAGGGTGGGTATGGGTTTTGGGGTGGCAAGGGTGATTTTAGGGTTCAGGGTGGGTATGGGTTTTGGGGTGGCTTGGGTAATTTTACGGTTCAGGGTGGGTATAGGTTTTGGGGTGGCATGAGTAATTTTAGGGTTCAGGGTGGGTATGGGCTTTGGGGTGGCATAGGTAATTTTAGGGTTCAGGGTGGGTATGGGTTTTGGGGTGACAAGGGTAATTTTAGGGTTCAGGTTGGGTATGGATTTTGGGGTGGCAAGGGTAATATTAGCGTTCAGGGTGGGTATGTGTTTTGGGGTGGCATGGGAGTTATTTTAGGTTTTAGGGTAGGTATGGGTTTTGGGGTGGCAAGGGTAATTTTAGGGTTCAGGGTGGGTATGGGTTTTGGGGTGGCATGGGTCATTTTAGGGTTCAGGGTGGGTATGGGTTTTGGGGTGGCATGTGTAATTTTATGGGTTTCTTGATGGCAAGGGTAATTTTAGGGTTCAGGGTGGGTATGGGTTTTGGGGTGGCATGGGTAATTTTAGGGTTCAGGGTGGGTATGGGTTTTGGGGTGACAAGGGTAATTTTTAGGGGTGGGCGGTAAATTGCGTTCCGCTCGCGGAATTTGCGAAATTTCGGCAATTCCACGTTCCGCGCAGAACGCGGAATTGCCAAAAATTCTGCGATCCGCGACGGAATCTTTGCGTAGCGCGACTATGCAAATTCCGCCCACCCCTAGTATTTTTAGGGTTCAATGTGGGTATGGGTTTTGGGGTGGCATGGGAAAGTTTGGAATTCAGTGTGGGTATGGGTTTTGGGGTTGCAAGGGTATTTTTAGGGTTCACGTGGGTATGGGTTTTGGACTGGCAAGGGACATTTTGGTGTCCAGGGTGGGTATAGGTTTTGGGGTGGCAAGGGTAGTTTTAGGGTTCAGGGTGGGTATGGGTTTTGGGGTGGCAAGGGTAATTTTAGGGTTCAGCGTGGGTATGGGCTTTGGGTTGGCTTGGGTAATTTTAGGGTTCAGGGTGGGTATTAGTTTTCGGGTGGCATGGGTAATTTTAGGGTTCAGGGTGAGTATGGGTTTTGGAGTGGGAAGGGTAATTTTAGGGTTCAGGGGTGGGTATAGGTTTTGGGGTGGCAAAAGTAATTTTATGGTTTAAGGGGGTATGGGGCTAAAAAATATATATAAAAAAAATAAATATATATATATATATACAATTACTTACCGTAACCACTTTTACCACATATATACCATTACCATGCATGCCTTTGCGTTGCAATGGCATGCCTGGTAAAGGCATATGCGTGGGAAAAGTTTGCGTTGTAATGGTAGGTCATTGTAAAGGTCCTGGCGTAGTAATACCTGTATTGTAATGGCACACGTGGTATTAGTATGCATTGTAACATCATATATTCGCCTTTCCCGGTGTCCAGAGAAGAGGTCTTTACCTCATTAACTCAAAGTAAGACTTGTTTGATGATCCATTTCCACCAACAAATTTTAAATATCTGTCCTCAGATTTAGCTTCAAACTTATGTGTATCAAGCAACTCCTCCTTCCACACGGGAGCTGTACCACAATTCTGCAAGAAGGGCACCGTCTCTCCTGTGCTGAAAAAAAGTGAGGCTGGATCCTAAGGAGATGATGGAACATTTCCTAGAAAGGTGGGTAGCTGCTAGGCTCAAAGACCTAAAACTCCAAGATCAGCCCCAATTCTGTTATTGAGCAGGACAAAGTATGGAGGTCGCACTAGTAGCTGCTCTTGATTCCCTTAATCAACAGGGATCAGGATTCTCTTGCCGTCCTCTTGCTGCTTATCCTTTCCATAGCTTTTGACATGCTGGGCCATTCCATTCTTATCAACCCTCCCAAAGTTATCAGCCTCACTGGCACAGCTCTGGCTTTGTTTTCATCTTTTCTCAGAACAGAATCAGGGGCATATTTACATGAACTTAACGCCGCCGTAGTGCCAATTTTTTTACATTACGGCGGCTTTTTTTATCACGTATTTACAAGTACTTTTTCAGCGGAAACGTAAATTTTCAGGATCAACACTTCTGTTAGCAGGACTTAACGAAAAAGATGCAAGGTAGGCGTTCCCGTGATAAAACTGCCGCTAACCACACTTCGTGATATTTACAATGAAATTCCCGTATGGCAATAACCCTCGAAAACTACAGCTAAGTCCAGTTAGAGGCAGTTTTTTAATACCACAAAATAGCTGGTCTTAAAATTGGTGCAGACACTTGGGTCCACATATAGGATGTTTGGGTGCTGGACAGCGCTGCAAGGAACATTGCTGCGCTGCCCTACGCAAAAACAAAAGGTCAGGGATGCACCCTATCAATAAGATAGGGCGCATTCCTGGACCTCATTCATGAAAAGTGTTGCATCGCTGCGACAAAACAGTGTTGCGACAATTTTCACTGCGCCCTCCTTGCGACACCAAGGATGTGCTGTATTGATTGTACGACGCTCCATGCCGCAATCAATGACAGATAGGTCTGGAATCCTGACGTATCTGGCAGCGCTAAAGACACGCATTGCTACAGTTGTGTCGCAAGCATGATGCAACTCCAGCAATGCATGGGGCCAGCCTATCACTATAGCACTGCGTCACCCTTACGCCTGCCATAACGCAGCCGTAAAGTTTTGACACAGTGGCGTCCTAGAGTTGTTGCAGTGAAATCTGAGAGCCTTCACTGCGCCAATCCTACGAGGCTTTGTTGCGTGGGAACGCCCACCCTGCATACATCATACCTAACGCAGGCATAACGTGGCACATGGCATCACAAGGTCACCCATATCCCTAGATGCGTCACTTTGTAAATATGGCGCAACGTGGTGCAAGATTCACGCTGCAAGTACGTCAAGAAAATGATGCACCGGCTGCGTTAAACCGCTGGAAGGGGCTCAGGATTAAGCCCCCCTGTCTTTTTCCCCAACGATGGCACACAATGGCTGCCATGCACCAATGCAGGCACCCTTGCGCTATGGTGCAAGGGTGACTGTGTTGCGGAGTTGATTGATGTTGTGGCTCCTTCTCTACTCGAGACGTCTGCAGGTGCTTCTGGACTAGTGGAGGGCGGAAGTGAACCAGTTGGCCTTCTTGGAGTGTTGTTTGCCTGGTTTAACCTTGAATGGTGCCAGGGTGTCGGCACAGATAGAGATCCATCGGTAGAGGTTGTGCACTGCGGTGTTGGTGTCTGTAAGCGTTGGCGGATTGGTGGTGCTGAGGGAGTTGACAAGAAGTTCTTCTGTGGCCTTGATTCGGCTGCGACGGGGAGGAGGCAATGATGATGGTGGTGTACGGTGGGCGTGGTGAAGGCGTGATGTATACAATGATGGTTGGTCCAGGAGAGTTTGGTGGTGGGCTGTAGTTGAATGTACCCGAAGACGGGTTTGAGCATGTGTCTGGCTATGTGGGTTGTTGCGGTGACTAGCTGCTTGGGTCTGATGTTAGTGAGTTTATCCAGGAGGCTGATGGTGTTCTGGTCACTGGGGTTGTCCATGTGGAAGTTGAGGTCTCCGAGTAGGATGTACTCAGTGGATTGGAGAGCCTGGGGTGCGATGAGGTCTACGATGGCATCGGTGAATGGGGGGGTCATGGGCCGGGGGGCCTGTAGACGAGGGTGCCTGCTGAGGGTGATGTTGGGCTTGGTCCGGATCTGGAGGTAGAGGTGTTCTAAGGTCTCCGTTGGGTCATTAGAGTGCGTGGTCAGTCGGAGTGGGCTTTTGTAGATGATGGCAATGCCTCCTCCTGGGCAGTCGGGGTGGTCCTTGCGGGTGATGTTGTAGCCTTCGGAGATGGCGATGGCAATGTCCATCTGGAGCAGAGGTTGGTCCAGGTTTACGTGAAGAAGGCGATGTCTGAAGAGTTGGTGTCGAGGAGGTCCCAGATTTCTGTGGCGTGTTTGTGGAGGGACCACACGTTGAGGACGATGCAGTTGAAACAGTCAGGTGTGCTGTTGGTCGGCTGGGCGGCAAGAGGCACTGGTGTGTTGATGTGGCAGAAGGTGCATTTTCAGTTTCAGCAACAGAAGGCTGCAAGGGTATTCTTTGGTGATGCTAGATGGCAGGCAGAGTGGCGTCCAGGGTTGTGGGCGAGGAAGGAGCTGGCGTCATAGCCACGGAGTGTTCGGGAGGCAGGGTCCCTTGCACTGGACGTGGTCCATTCACAGACAGCGCAGACGGGCTTGCCTTTGGCGCACATTTGGCACACCAGTGGCACACCCGCTGCGCATGGCTGCACAGCGGCCACCATTAAGTAGTGCTGTGGGGGGGCTGGCCAGCTGGGAGGCGGGAAACGCGGTAAAGGACACTGGAGGGGGCAGGGCTGCAGTGTCAATGAGGGAGATGATAGGGAAAAAGGAACCGTACACAAGCACAGGAAAGACAAAGCCAAACAAAGCAAAAGAAAAGAAAATACAGAGCCAAAGGTAGAATACAACGGAGAAGAGCAGAAAGAGGGACAGGAACAGCAGTAAATAGGGATAGGAGGGCAGTCAAGCAGCAGAGCAGTGATGCTCCACCACTGGACCACCAATGATGAGGCACAAGCAGGAGCCTGCGGGGGGAAGAGGGCCTCGAACACCTGACCTGGTCAGAGGAAGCAGCAGCAGCAGATGGGGACAGCAGCAGTAGCTACCAGACGGCGCTGCGCTGTGGGAAGAGCAAGTCCACTAAGGGATAGAGTGGCGACCAGATTCTGGTTTCCCCAGTTCCCTTGTGAGTAACGGCGGATCAAGCTGCATACCTAATGGCCTGGGCCTGAACTGGCCCCCATTCCCCTTGCACCCGCTGCCACCAATGGCCGATCTCAGTGACTTGAGCCAGTTAGTGGAGTCCTCCACCAGTCTTGTGCGGTATCCTCGGCAATGTGCATCCTCAGGGATTGCTCAGGGCACAGTGTGTGCCACCCACTGGTTATTTTCTCCAGCAATGCGCCTCTTAACATATATGTAGCCCTAAATCTACATTTCCTCTTCCCCTCAGACTCTGGCTGGTCATCCTGGCTGTTGGGGGATTGTTTACATGTACTGAACTTGCCCTGGCTGCTCCATTCTGCATTCCATTGTTTTTCTTTTCTTTTTATCATTGGTGGTGGACCTATAGGCTATTTTTGTCTCTAGAGGCTAAAAAGTGACATTGGGCTGACTAACGTGATTTTTTTTGCCTCTAATTGGCCTTTCGTCACTTTTCTCTCGTTAGCGGCAACATTATTATCACCTTGACGCTAGAGTTAGCTGCAGTTTTCTCCGCTGCGAGCAGATCTTATTGCCATGTAGCGACGTATTGAAAATACGCTGGTACCATGGCGATAGTTTTCGGTGATACGCAGCGGTAAGAAAATTGCCACTACCTAACGCTAACGTTAGTTAGCGGCAATTCTTGTAAATATACCCCTCAATTTGTCTCCTTTCCCCTCATCCAGGAATAAGATGGTCCACTGAACTGCGGCATCCCTCAGGGGTCTGCATTATCTCTCATACTTTGTAATATATATGTCCAGCCCTTTGGGGAGTGATCTAGAGTTTTGGCTTTCACTTGATCTAATACACTGATGACATTTAAATTCTCTTTAAATTTGACAACCCAGTGTAGGAGGCTGGCTTAGTATATGGTGCACACTTATTTAAGTGAAGCCCCTGCACTAATCCAGACAACCCTTATGGTGATTTTATTGGTCTTAGACAACCTTAGTATGCTCTCTAAGTGGTAGCTGTGAAGAGCAGCCTTCAGGCTTAGCCCAGAAGGAGTGTAAAGCAGCTTGTTTTACCAGTACTAATCATATAGTGTAGGTGAAACGAAAAAGAACCACACATTGTAGTTATAAAAATAGTTATATTTATTATACACACTCACTAACACATTGGTATATCTCCTACCCGGAGATATAAACACAATACACACAGGGGCATATGTACAAGGAGTTAACGCCGCCGTAGCGTCAATTTTTTGACGTTACGGCGGCTTTATTTCTATCGCCATGTGTACAAGTTGCCGCTAACCGCGGTTAGCGATAGTTTACTGGCGAAATCGTCCGTTTTTCAGAACCCCACATCTGTTAGCGATAGCTAACGAAAATGAGATGCAAGGTAGGCGTTCCCGTGCAAAAACAGTCGCTAACCCCACTTCGCGATATTCACAATGATCGCCTGGTCCGGCGATACGTTCCAAAAACAGCTGCTAAGGCCCGTTAGCGGCTGCTTTTTAAGATCAGAAAAAAGTTGGTCTTAAAAATGGAGATAAAAAAACAGGACATAAGGGAGAGTAGCCCAGAGCCACATTTGCTAACCTACTGATGCCATGGAGTTACTACTCATGCAGCTTGGAGCATCATATAATCTGCCCACTAGTGTGCGGTGGGAGACGGCGTCGAATGCAGCTGACAGGTCGAGTAGAATCAGGGCTGCGGTGTGGCCTTGGTCGAGGAGGATGCGGATGTTGTCAGTGGCGGCAAGTAGGGCGGTCTCGGTGCTGTGGTTGCTGCCGAATCCGGATTGAGACGGGTCCAGGATGGCGTTGTCCGTGGCTTAGCTGGGGGGCTTGGTGAATTCCTGGATGACGTTGAAGAGGTCTTTGGAGTTGATGGAGTAGGCGACGATTTTGTTGTGGATGAAGGTCCTATTAGCGGTACAGATGCGTTGGTGGTATTTCGTCATGGCGTTCTTGTAGGTGGTGAAGTTTACAGGTGTCTTGCTGTTTCTCCTGTTCTTCTCCAGGGGTCTGCAGGTGCGTCTGGATTCTTTGAGGTCGGTGGTGAACAAGGTGGCTTTTCTGGTGCGCTGTCTGTCGGAGTTGCGTGGCGGGGTGAGTTTGTCGGCGCAGTTGGAGATCCAAGTGTGGAATTCCCTGGCAGCGCGGTTGGCGTCGGCTGTAGCGGTGGGGGTGTTGCGGTTGAGGGTGGATTTCAGCTGCTCCTCGGTGACTCTGCTCCTGTTCCTATGTGGGGCGCGAGGTGCGGATTTGGCCGGCTTGGGTTTG
The DNA here is from genome assembly GCA_963921515.1 of Calotriton arnoldi. Lineage (NCBI taxonomy): Eukaryota > Metazoa > Chordata > Amphibia > Caudata > Salamandridae > Calotriton > Calotriton arnoldi. The sequence continues at coordinate 908,079 of CAWUFW010003862.1, read as the reverse complement.
TCGCCGAGGAAGTGTACGCAGTGGTGGTCAGTCCATGGATGTTGCATTGTGTGGCTGAAGTGTACGCTGTTTCCTCCTGCGAAGATGGGGTCGAGGGTGTGTCCTGCCTTGTGGGTCGGTGTGGTTAAGAGTTGTTTCAGTCCGATGTTGGTGAGCTTTTCATCCAGAGGGTAGTGGAGTTGGGGTCGTTGGTGTTGTTGAGGTAGAAGTTCAGGTCTCTGATGTGTATGTAGTCCATGGAGGCGATGGCGTGGGGTGCGATGAGGTCGGTGATGGTGTTGGCAAAGCGGTCCAGGGGTCCGGGGCGTCTGTAGGGGAGTGTGCCACAGAGTGTGGAGTTGGGGCTGGTCTGGACCTGTAAGTGCAGGTCTTCGGCGGCAGGTAAGGTGTCGCTGGAGGTGGAGATGCAGAGGGAGTTTTTGTGCACAATGGCGAGGACTTCTCCCGGGTGGTTGGGGCAGTCCTCCCTCTGGATCTTGTATCCGTCCGGGATTGCGAGGGCGATGTCAGGGGCGGAGGAGGTGGTGGTCCAGGTGTCTGTAAAGAAGGCAATGTCGGGTGAGAGTGTGTCCAGATTTCCACGGCGTGTCTGTGCAGGGAGTGCACGGTGAAGAGGATGCATCTTAGGGCGTTGGCGGCGTTGGCGGTGTTGGCGGCCGTGGCGGTGGTGAAGGTCTGGCGGCAGTGGCAGCAGGAAAACTGGCCGTGGGTCCTGTTCAGTGTGGCCTGTTGGCAGTTGTACTTTCTTCCGGGGTTGAGTGCGAGGACGGCGGATGAGTCGTAGTGGTAGACGTTAGGAGATTCAGGTTCCCTGGCACTGGTTGTGGTTGGGTCGCGGACGTGCGCAGACGGGCTTGCCTTTTGCGCGCCTTCATTGCGCTAGCGGTGCAAACGCGCAGCCGCCGCCATAAAATAGTGTAGGGGGAGGGACGAGCAGCTGTGAGGCAATGTAATTTGCATTGATGCTGGTCAACTGTCTGAAGCTACACATGACAAACCCGAATTACCTAAGTAGCACAAATCACACGCCCAAAAATAGAAACTCTGCAAACACAGCAGGCACAAATACTAATGGACACATCTCTCCATTATATGTCACAGGTGTTCAAGGATATGCACTCTCTCCATGGCTGATGACAACCCTCAGAGCCACAAACACCCAGGTACAGAGACAGTACAATGTTGCCCTTGGACGCACCAGGTCCATTGTGGAGAGAACATTTGGCGTGCTTAAGTCACGGTTCCGGTGCCTCGACATCTCAGGCGGCAGACTGCTGTACAGCCCTGAACTAGTGTGCAAGATCATCGTGGCATGTTGTGTGTTGCACAACATATGTGTCCGCACCAATGCACCATGGATTGAAGTGCCGGATGAACCGGACAATCCTGAGGATGACCAAGAAGATGAAGGCTGATGCTGCACACACCCCAGCTTTTGCTGCAGGAACAGCACAAAGGGACAGAATTATTAATAATTTCTTCACATAAGCACGTCAGAATATGACATCCCTTTTTTTCTTTTCTGTGCAAAATGCACATAAGCATAGTTTGTGCAATAAAACATCACAACACCAAAACCTTGTGTGCATGTTCATTCTCTGCATAAGTACATCTATCTGACAAATGAAAGTTAAACATTGTGCGGTTAGTAATGGTGAATTGAAAGTTTGTGGTTGGTATGTGTTTTGGGGTCAGAGATGAATTTTAGGGTGTGTTTTGGGGTCAGAGATGATTTTTAGGGTGTGTTTTGGGGTCATAGATGATTTTTAGGGTGTGTTTTGGTCTCAAAGAGGAAATTTCAGCAAATACTGTTCATCTGAGGAACAACTTGCACTTAGCGTCCAAATTTTTCCCGCATTAATGCTAACGCGACAATTTTTCCATAACCGCGATTGACAAATATAGCTAAATACATGTGACAACACGGAATATTACTGCAAAAGCCAATTTGCGTGCAGAATATGACCGCAAAGTCAAAAACGGGCTGCAAACACACAGGAAGTGATGTCAGCATGCATCCTGTTGCCTGGAGGAGTACTGTGCACTTTCACTTTCTCTTTTGAGCACACTTCTTGTGACTGTGGAGAGTGTTGGAGGTGTTTGGTGTTGTGTGCTGCTGAATTTGAATTTGAGAGTGTGGTTGTGTCCTGTGAACTGTCCCTAGTGTCCCTGTGAAGTCTTGTGTACTTGTCCTTACGTGTTTTTTGCGTCTTGTACTAAATCTTGTCGGGTGTTTGTCCAAGGGGTATTTTACATTCTTAATAGTTGTTGGGGTATATATTTGGGTTTTATTATTTTAGGAGTGGGTTTAGGTGTGTGCTGGAAGATGGTGGGTGTGGGTAGGGAGGGCAGGATGTCGGAGGGGGCATTGGGGGGCTTCCTCTGGCTAGTGAAGCACTGCCTGCCCTTGATGATTGAAAGTGGGGGTCGTATCCTGCAGGGCTATTCGTTACGTGTGAGGAAGGTGACGTGGGATCATGTGAGGAGTCAGATGCTGCGGGTCTTCGGTGTGGACAGGACTGTCCGACAATGGAAGCATCGATGGCAGGATTGCGTTGGCCGTGAGGGTGACATGTTGGACCACCTGGGAGTCCTCATTGGCCAACAAGGTGGTAAGTACAACCTCTAAATAGTTAAATGAACACTTTTGTTACAAATAAAAAATGCTGTCTGTAACACAATGGGGTATATGTACAAGAAAGAGGCGGAGTGAGGCGTTCGACGTCATGCCTTCACGCCTAACTTTTCCACTTCAGAATCGCAACGCTGCACCATGTTTACAAGCATATGGTGCAGGCTTGCGTTTCCACCAGCGCTGGCGCAAAATTTAGCAGTGTAGTGCCAACGCTGGCACACTTGCACCATAGTGCAAGGGTGTCTGCGTGCAGGGCAAAGATTGTTCATGTACAGGAAGGGTGACCTTACTGTACATAAACAATCCAAGTCATTTTGTTTATTCCATGTGTGCTGCACAAGGCAGCACACATGGAAAAAGAAAAAGGATGAGGAATAATGCTTTTCTCCTAGTTTTGCTAAGTTAGGATCAGCTTTTCCCTGACCTTTAATATTGGCGCTGCCTCCTATGTACGCTGCCCTTGTACCTAGGTTTAAAGTAACGTTGTATGAGATATGAAAATTTCTAGATTTATCATAGGACATCTCCAGAGTGTCATACACCATCAATAGTTGTGACACACCCTTGTGCGATCTCCAGAGATGCTGTTGTCAAAGGAGCATGGAGAACATGGTGTTGTTGGGAGAAACAGGGCCTTGGGAATGTGTCACACAAGTCGTCTGTGCAAAATGTGTGAATGTGCAAGCATGATTGTCTTGTTTGGCCTAACTCTGCATTATCATGTCTTGTGGGAATAACAGGCAAACTAGACACAATCATGTATGCAACATGAACTGCAACAGTACAGTTACAGATCATTGACATTGATGGAGATGAATTGGATGATGAATAGGACACATGTGTGATTTTTTGTCTGTTATCAACACATGTAACTTTGCACATCCCCAGTCAGTGATACCCAAGCAAGAAATATCAATGTGTTCTGTCACTACAGCACATGCATGGCGATTCCAGAGTGTACAGACAGGAGAGGAGACATGTGAGTGGTGTTGGTGATGAGTATGACCAGACATGGAATGCGTGTACATCCTTGACTGAGATGACTGTGCAAGTGGGCCAGATCATGCACAAGGAGGTAGTGTTTTTCAGGTTGTGCGGGATCAGACACAGGCCTGCACAGTACTATTGTATGTATGCTGCATACCAGCTTTCCAAAATTTGCAGGGCGTAGCTTTAAGCCAAGCCTACCAATGGCAGGTTCCCCCACCACCTAGCAAAGATGTCCCTATGTATGTAATTGGCATGTTTTGGCACTGCAATGGTGTTGTCAAGCTGTCTCCTTGGGCTCATTCCCCTTATTCGACTCATGGCCAAATGTACAAGCCCCTCTCGCCGAATACCTTTTACAACGCAGGGCTTTACAACTCTATTCGTTACAACCCATTCCCCATTAAAACGCAATTACTATTCTAACTCCAGGGGGGCGTTACTTTGGGGAATGCGTTGTAACAGTTTGCGGTATACAGCCCTGCGTTTTAAAATTTTTAGCGGAGTAGAAAATGTGGGTTAAACAACGTTTGTCCCGATAGCCACCACTACGTCACCTATTGTGAAGTTGTGGTGGCGAGAGGGGCTGCGCCTCATGTACAAGTCAGTGTTCAGCCACCTGGTGTTGTTTTGCCTTGTGTGATGCTTGGTGCAGCACAAGTGAAAGTGACAGTAGGGCTTTTCCAGGATTGTTCATGTGCATGAAAGGACACCTTCCTACCCATAAACAAGCCTCCGCTGCACACAGACACCCTTGCAATCTTGTGCAAGGGTGCCTGTGTTGGCGCAGAGTTGATAAACTTCATGACCTCGCCGGCGGACACGCAGGGCTGCAACAGAATATTGTTCATATGGTGCAGCCCTGTGCTGCAGAAGTGGAGGAGCGAGGCGCTACACCCATAGGGCTAATGCCTCTCTCATCCAATTCCTTGTACATGTCCCACTCAGTCAGGGTATGTGACAGACCCATCATTTGACACTGAGGGGGATATGTACTAGGAAGTGGCAGAGCGTGTCGTTAGCCTCCTTGGCTTAACGCAAGGCTGCACTATATTAACAAGGATGTGGTGTTGCGGGGATTCTGCACATATACAGAACTATGCGCAGGAAAACAGGACCTCGGTGTATAGTGGTGTACCAACCATCCACCTTAGTGCCCAAAATCCCAATCCGACTAGCTATAGTGTCTCATTCGTTCTCCGTACTACAGCGAAGCTACCAATGATTAGACATCCCAGAACACAGACTCTTTCAGGAATCGCGGGAGCAAGAACACTCTTTCATTACTCACTCATACTTGTCCACCACGTGCGTATTAAGAGACACAGTATAGTTCAAAATGTTTATTTCAACTAACGTGCTCTAAGACACAGTACACATTCCAGTACTAGCAGCATAATGCATAAAGACAAAATAGTAAGCATTGTTACAATTCCATAGAATACAAACGGGGACAGCATTTTATAAAGACAGTGGATAAAGGACTAAAATGCCTTGCCACCCTCCCCGTGCTAGTAACTAGTTTATTGTTAAAATAGAAGACCTCTGGGCTTTGTCAGGGGGACACCCATACCTCAAGAACTGGATGCAAGGTTTACATCATCAGACAAGCACAGCTCTTCTCCCTGGAAAGGTTTTTCTCCAAGTGTGTCCAACAGGGAGATCACAATATTAAAAGCACAGGAATTTCTCCAATGCAGCTGTATTTCATGTTATGTCTAAGTGCGAGGGGCTGACCAGAACCTCAACAACAAGGGACGTTGTTTTTCGACCTTGTACATTGTGTGCAGACGAAAACCACAGAGAACATCAGAAAAGGTGAAAGGCAGAAATGCAGATAGTTCTAATGTGAACGGTCACAAGCAGAGTCTGGAAAAACAAAGTCACGGAGTAACGTGTGCAAAGGAGACATCATGGCAGCTAGGCCTAAGCTAACTTAGCAATGTCGACCATGAGGCCACAATCCACACTACACCCTCCCCTGGTCAGTCCATAGGTCAAGACATGGGACGAAAACAGAGTTCAAATAGATGGAGCAGAATGTAAACGTCTATTGGTGGAAAAAGCCTTTTGAGAGAAAAGAAAAAAAACGTGGGAGGAAATAAATTCTAGATAGGGCCAGAAAATAGGTCACTCAAAGTTAATAAAAAAATCCAGCTATGCAGTTCATTGAGAGTCAATGCAACTAATCCATCATTGTGTATGCGCAGAAAACTGCAACACCTTCCAAAAAGGCATCATTGTCATCGTCTGCAAAAAGAGATGCCATCCAGTTCAACAAATCAAAACTGCATTCATGTTCCTCACAATAGGGAGCAGCGATCAGCATTGCGGGACAACTTGTGTGATACTCAATATAACTTTGTTGTAGGAGATTCTGAGCAGCCGCCCAGATATCCCATTACGCCAAGACTCCAAGTGCAGCCGCACGCGCCATCAATCCATCACCGGAACATTCCCGTTCATGGGCCATTAAGGGACCCATCAACTGGTCGAAATCCGGGTCAGAACAAGACGTATTGGAGAGGCAAACATCCAAGGACCAAGAGAACGGACATCGTAAGCAGGACATCACAGGTTGGATCGCAAGTAAAATACGCAAAGCGAAAAGATAGACCATAAACCACGCTGAGTGTCGCCAGTGGCAGGACGCCGAAGCTGTCAATCATGCGGTCACGGAGCATCCGCAGTCGCCCTGGGTTGTGTAGGCCCACAAGAGGTGCAGCCATTGTGCAAAAGATAAAGTAAAATCAATACTCCAGCTGCTAAGGCTAGGATCAATGGGAAGCCACCAAAGACGCTGGAAAAAATAGAATGAATAAAAGCAGGTATTACACCAAATATAGTCTGAAAGGACGTCAAAAGGCCAGAGCCCACAACTTTAAAAAAGTGTACAAGGCCGTTGGTATTAGACGCATTAAATATACGGTGAATCAGTTCACCGAAATGTTGGGAGAGGTTTGTGTTTAAAAGGTCCTGTATTTCACCGTGGGCGCTGGCCACCTGGAGGACGAAGGTCTCCCGTGCGGAAGTTAGCATAACCTCCTGGTTTAATAATAGCGCCTTTATTCTGCTCAATTTATTGAAATCTGCCTTCAAAGTCGGTATGTAAGGCCAAATGGAACTATCTAACTTCCCACGCGGGGGTGGAAAAAGCACATTTTTGCAGCACACTATGCGTTGCAAAACTGTTACAATGTAGGATATGCCAGCCTGCAACCCACAGCAATCTTGATTATTTAAAAGCAGATAGCTACCATTAGCAAGCATAGTGAAAGTAGGTGAAATAACCGGAACAGGAACGCCCTTTAAAACACATGCAAGATTCGGAGCTGAAACATTACAAGCCCTGTGCAATTTAATGTTTTTACAAAAAAGGGAATGACCCACTGTAGAATCGCAAGACTCTCCTGTGAGAAATTCCTCCTTGTCATCCCTAAGGCATCTGTATGTGAAAGGTAGGGACCAAAGTTCATGCAAAAAGGCACTGCCCAAAGGCTCAAAACGGCCAACAGGATAATGTTTCATGCAGGAACTGAATTCAAATAAAGAAAAAGGTAAAGTGATAACCCAGTGTACTAGCCACACTGCAGAGTCAGTCTCCGCCACAGAGAATGGTAAAGGATCTATTTTTTCGATATGTAGGAGAGTGTACGTTGCATCTTTCATGGACATGAACTGCTGTTTTTCAGTTAAATTAAATGGCAAGAACAAGGCAGATGTGTTTCAGAAATGCCATGGAACCTTCCCGATTTTCAGTGTCTGCAAAGTCCATGCAAACTGCATTACTGAACGCAATTGATTCTGACCATGATACAAGACAGACACGTCATCCTGTACAATATCAACAACAGACGAAACAATATTCTCTAATGTGTAAATGCGGGAAGACAGGGTGTTAATACTAATGTCAACAACAGCAAGCACTTTTTCCCGAATTGCTTGATCTATTTCCCGTAAACGGGAAGCAGCTTCTATTTGTGAAAGCTTCCAGATTTCTTTGTAAGTCGCATAAACAAATCTTTTAGTTCTTGGACCTCTAGGTCCCAGAACAAAGTTTGCCAGGTCGATGTTGCTGGAGAGCAGGGATAAATGTTGTTTTACAGAATCTAAGGTAGAGTGCTGCAACCACTGTTTACATAATTTACCAACCGACTATGTTGTAATTGAACGTGAATTAGAAAAACGTGGATCTGGTCTATCCTGTTTGTAACCAGGAGCAGAGTTATGAAAACGCAGTTGGCAGGCATTAGAAGCTATGGGCCACACCAACCAGGCTGAGCGATCAAGTGTAGAGACATTAAACGAGTTATTTTGAAACAAAGCTTGCAATGTATCAAGGGAAAAATTTAAATGCAAGCTCCTGTTCGGCCAGGACGACAACACAGGAGTGGAAGGTGCATTTAATTGTTTGGAAGTCGCAAACCAAAACAAGTTGTTTGATATATAGTACTGTTTAAAAATAATATTTGTGTGGGGATAAGGCAAGCGCGGTGCAAGGCTTCTGTACTGCGTACCTGCCACGATTTAGTGCCCCAAATAGATTTCAAGTCAATGGTGTTTTGCCAGTGCTCATAGCCACCCACAGCGAATGCGTCCATAAAGGAACTGGAATATAGTAACTTGGTGTGGGTCAACATCACCTTTGGATTTGAAGAAATGTTCAATTTAAAATAATAGGACCCTGGGTTTGATCTGTCAAAGTCTGTAAAGTAAGTACATTTATTTATCAGTGTTTGGGAGCTACCTTTCAGAGGTGTCAGGCAATGTTCCCACTGGGTATAATTGAAACTACCTCGAAATGTACTTGGTTTATGCAGAAAATGGTTACCGTAATGCTGGTAACAATATAAATCGGCATAATTAGCAGAATTTAAGTACAAATCCTCAGCATTAAAAGCAGCATAATATTTTAAATCAGAAAATAATGATTCAATTGCATGCACGTTCCAATCATCTGAATGAATATTTTTTTTTACCACATCACCCATGGAAACACGAAGCACATTAGGGACATTAATAATTTCTGTCGGTCCATGAATTTGGTAATTCACTGCATCCCATACGATGCCATCTGCAACTGGAAAAGCAGAAATGTTCACAAATGTGTGGTCACGCTTCATGATATGTGAAGAAGAATGCGGAGCCAAAGTTCCAGCCACAGAGTTCACCGCAGAGCGTTCTGGCAAGTAGTGACCATTGATGAGCAAGAAAAAAACTGTCACAAAGCCAATGGACATGAACAGGAAAATCAGAAATAGCACCAACCAGATGTATGTCCACGGAGGGACCAAAAAGTTGTCTCTGAACCATGATACAAAAATACTGAATTTGTTTGGGACAAATGATGAGGTGGAAGACGAATCAAAGGAAAAACAAGTCAGGTTCAGAGGTGTTGTAGGTAAATGAGCCACTGACTCACTTACGGGGTATGTGTACTCGGTTTCCTCGTTGCAGGAGGAAGCCGATAGGTTGAGCAGGCGATCTGGCAAAGCGTCCATCCCAATGGCAACATCAGCGCCTGTGGAGACTGGAGGGCCACGAACAGGATTTCTTGAAATTGCTGGACATGATACCGCAGGTGTTACACTATTCAGAATCGGCCAGATGTTGTAGCTTGACATTGTCCACTGAGATGTATCTGTTGTCTTTGCGACCAGGAAGCGGTGGTAAGATGACTGTACGAGTACCCTTCAAGCCAAGAACCGGAACCGGTGCACGATAAGAGGGGCCAAATTCTTTTTTGTTCTACAACCTTTTCTCGGACCAGATCTCCAATCTTGGGAAGCCAGCCAGCAACCGGAATCTGCAGCGCTGCGTCTGTGGCTGAGGGTAATTGTTCGCTTGCAAGTCTGTCACGGGTCTCTTCTAAGTCCTGTAACATAGTAGAATGATTATCTACATCAAAGATTGTGGCGGTCGCCGCCATGTCTAGACCATCAAGGTCTGGCACAAACATCTGTATGCCACAGAGCATTTTGTATGGGGTCCGCCCACCCAGAGATCTTCTAGGGAGATTATTAAGTGCACATTGCACGCTACACAAGTGGGCCAGCCAGTTCCTGCCAGTACCTAAGACTCTAGCTGTCAAGGATTGCTTTAAGTCATGGTTCATTCGCTCCACAATTGAGTTGCCCTCAGGCCTGTATGGAGACGATAATTGCACCAGTACCCCCATAGACCTCATCACGTCCTTGTACGCCTTAGAGGCGAATGCTGGACCTTGGTCGGAATGGAAGGTGCCACAGGCAAACATTCCCACAAAGACACGCAAATCCCTGATGACATTTCGAGCGTCAGCACTGCGTTGTGGCCAAACCCAGATGAAACGTGTGCACAAATCAACTGCAACTAAGATATATTTATATGCAGTATCAGAAGAAAATGGACTGCAGTGATCAAGGTATACACAACCAAAAGGTTTATTAGAAATGCAGAGCTGTGTTTGTGGCGGACGTGTAACCGTAGAGGGCTTAATCTGCTGACAAATGTCACAAGAAAGGACATAATTACGGGTCTGTTTGTATAAACCACGCCACAAGTAACGCTGCTGCAAGAGTGAAACAGTTGCAGACACGCCAGCATGGGCCGAAGCCAAGCCTACGTGTGCGGTTGTTATCAACGAATTTCTGCGGTCCGCGTTGGGAATCAGCCGATCACCAACGTCCGGAATTCTTACAAAAGGAACATGGTTGGGACTTAAGTGATAAGAGTACTTGGAAGGGAAACCCTGTGGGTAATTAGAACCTTCCTTGGTTGCAGCAACAGCTGCCAAAATCTCATTATCTATTTTTGTCATGGATCTTGTAACGGCTGCTACTGAGCACGTGGCTACCGCTGATTTGGCAGCTTCATCCGCCAAACGGTTACCGACCACGTGTGCGCCCACACGCTGGTGGCCAAGAGTGTGAATCACCTGTGTGAGAGGCAGACGTTGTTTAAGATCTGCTACTCGAACCCAAAGCATTTTATGCTTAATTGCGCTGCCTTTAGAATCTCTATAGTTGTTCTGAGACCAAAAGAATAAGTTGTCATTAAAAGACTGAACACAGTAGTAAGAATCGCATACAATAAGTGTAGTCACATCCGGGTCTGCAAACTCAAGTGCGAGCACCAAAGCACGCAGCTCGGCCAATTGGGCGGTACTGTTTCCCAGTGTCTGCGTGTGCACAACACTCGGTTTCAACTCACCGTTCACCATGGTACCTGCCACAATAGCACATGCTGCTGAGTATGCATGCTTAGAACCTGTGGCCTGTTGCACCGAACCATCGGTGTAAATGATACATTTGTACTCCTCAAGCGGCAGCAAAGACAGAGGAGGAGGATGAACAAATTCATACTGCAGGAACTCCTGTGTCTGAAGAGAGGAATCAAAGATAAAGGTGACATACGGAGATGTCAAAGAAGTAGCCCATTGTATCCAACGGGGGTGCAAAGCCTTAGAGTTTGGTACACTTGCCTTTGTCACTGCCTCCAGGGCAGGATAGGGTTTGACAACCAAGATGCGTTTTCCCTGTGCCAGTGCGCGTTCTTTCAGAATCGCCATTTGCACTGCAGTCAAAACTTTCTCCACAGTTGAAAAGCGCAACTCGGCAGAAGTGTATAGATGCGACTTGTAGGCAATAGGTACTGTGTCACCTTCGTTAAACGTCAAGTACGTGAAACCCACTGCCCCTGGCACAATTCTAATCACCAGGTTCGTGTGGTTATCACGAGTCAACAAGAACTTAGATTCAAGTAGATCAGACTGCAAAGATTGCAGAATAAGCGAATGTTCCGGAAGCCAGCATGACTTGGAAAAGGTAGGTTGTATCAAGGCATAGAGAGGCTTGATACGCTGGGCATATTCGGGAATGTAAGAACGCCCGAAGTTCAAAAATCCCAGTAAAGACTGTAGTTTTTTCAGGGTCGTCGGAGGGCGCAGAAGTGCGCATTTCTCCAGGAAGTGGGGAGCTAAGCCCCTACCTTCATTGTTGAGCTCATAGACCAAAAACAACACAGTGTTTCTGCGATGTGAGATTTGGCAAAATTTAATTTGTAACCTAAGACCGCAAACTCAAGAATAATGCAGTCTACTCGGGAAAGATGCGGCCATAGTTCGTCGTCTGTCAGATATATATCATCCACGTACGAATACGCATCTGGGTCTATGCTGTCCAACAAAGAGACAACACGGGCGGCGAAGACCCCTGGGCTGTTCTTGTAGCCCATTGGCAAACGCCGGAATTTTAATTGTTTTCCACCGGAAGTGAACGCGGTCCATTGACTGCAGTCCGAGGACAAATTGTAAGTGTAAAAACCATTGGAAAGGTCAAGAGTCGTTTTATATTTTTTACGAACAAGACTGTCTACGAGCGCAGAACTATAGGTATTCTGTACCGCAAAGGTTCGACAATGAGAGTTCAAATGCCGGTAATCTAAGACCAAGCGGTAAGACCCATCGGGTTTAGAAACCGCAAAAAGGGGATTATTCATTGGTGACACGCATGTTTCAATTACTCCTTTATATTCTAACTGTGTCAGAATGTCGGATACGGGACCCTTAGCTTCCCGCCGGAGGGGATATTGGGGTTGAGGCTGTGGCAGAGACCGCAATGGTATATCATGGGGGGGAGAATCCTCATCCCAGCCCACGTGATTACGGTACAGTGCCGGGGCCTGGGCCACAGCCCATTCAGCTGCTAAAGCCTCCACTCTGTCCTTAAGGACATGATGCAAAAAGCTTGGAAGGATTACTTCCTCCCCTCTAGGAGCAGCAAGAACAAATGGGGGCGGCCAATCTGCCTCCGCCAACAAATGTCATAAGAAGAGGTCAGATTTTCCCAAAAAATCCCTTTAATAACACGCTCAATGTCACCTTCAATTTGAAGGACAATATTAAATAGTCTATCAGGGGGTGCCACTCAGGTATCAGCTGTCTCGATAGTAATGAAAGTGTCAGTTGCTGTCGCCTCCACATGAGGACGTAGTGCCTCCCGCACTATGGTAACTTCCGCGGTGCTGTCTAGCAGCGTCACTGCCCACGTCCAATTCAGGAGTCTCGTTCTCACCGTCTGTGGCATATCTCGCTGTTAAAGCTGCAACTTTTTTCTTCTGAAACTGTGGGCGAGAACGTGAAAATTCTTCTTGTTTTGCTCTGCCAGGTTGTCGAGGTTGGTCTCGTCCCGGTGGAGCGTCACGACCCCTGCCTCTTTCCTGGCGATCTCCTCCAACAGTCGGTGTGGTCGACGGTACCTGTGAAGAACGAGGAGAACGCTGGTCAGGGACCTGAAATCTATCATGAGACTTAATTCTCGCTCAGTCGCGCAAATCATAAGTGCGTTCAGAAGATACGGAAACCAGTGACGCAGTACGCGACCCTGCTTTTGGTTGTTGTTTTCCCTGTTTCTTTAACTTCCAGTTCTTTTTAGAAAAGAATGGTTTCTCGTCTTTACCAGACTGAGATGTTGGTTGTGATTGTGGTTGAGTTTGCGTTTTAGCAAAAGGCTTAACTCCCAAACTATTGCGGCCAATGGATTTATAAGCCTGTGCAATAATTTTCGGTAATTTGCGAGGCTTGTCCAGTTCTGGGACTAAAGCCAAAGCATTAGCGACTTGAAAGTTAACTGCATCACCCTTGACATTCGCAAGGATCAGATCAGCCACTACATCGAACACTCCCACCAGTCTCATCCCCAATGCCACAGCTGCTTCAGGGCCATGTTCGTCTTGTACACGCTTAATTACGGTGGGGAGGACCGTCATGGATGGAGTGCCGAAACACTTCACATACACTGCCGCGAATACCTTGCCCCAGTTGTTGCATTCTGTCAACTCGGGAATTAAGTCTTTTGGCAAACTAATAGTCAAAATCCTGTGTTTTTCCACAGGAGAGGTATTCGGAAACACCGCCTCCAGCTGGTCAAAGTTTTCAGCAAGCCAATAGGGCAAATCATCCTTATTCTGTGGGCGCTTGCCCATCACCGAATTAACCATGATGGGACTTATAGTCACACCGCCAAGTCCAGCTGGATGCGCCGCAACTCCAGGAGGGGCCATCTGGACGTTGCCTGTGACATATTGTACTAAAGCTCTGTACACACAGATCAAAGATGTATGCAGCACGCGCAGTTCATCTACTGTACCTGCTAAATAACGTGGATGCGGGGTATACCCGGCCAAAACAGGCCAAGTTGCCCCATCTATCGAAAAGGGGCCTAAACGAATCGGGGTGACCAGGTGTGGGAGGGCGGCATTAAACCAAACATGGTGTTGCCATGCGTGAGTGGTACTTCAAGAGCCTGATAAGGCCGATAAACATTAGGAAGGGCGGTGGGAGCGTAAACGTGGAATAAATTGTCAGCTCCTTCCACTGCCGAAAAAGTGACCCATGAGTAAAATACCTCAAAGTGGTAAGCCGGATCAGCCTGGACCACAAAAATGAGGGCGACACCCGCGTCTGGTACTCCATAGGCCGTTAAATGAGCACGGAGCGCGGCGCGGCTATGTGCCGGGATATTTACATTCACAGCCATCAAGACTAAGAATAGAGAACAACCTAGTGCGTGGCAGCGCAATAGAGGATTAACATAAAAGAGAACACCTTTTAATAAATTCAAGCTTGAAAGAACCTATAAAAACATCAATATAGGAGGTTACACCCTCACATATGTTTCCGGAAACATAAGTGAAGGGAATTGTGGACAAGCACAAGCACTACTCAAGCGTCTCGTTGGTGGCGCCATGTTGCGCGGATTCTGCACATATACAGAACTATGTGCAGGAAAACAGGACCTCGGTGTATAGTGGTGTACCAACCATCCACCTTAGTGCCCAAAATCCCAATCCGACTAGCTATAGTGTCTCATTCGTTCTCCGTACTACAGCGAAGCTACCAATGATTAGACATCCCAGAACACCGACTCTTTCAGGAATCGCGGGAGCAAGAACACTCTTTCATTACTCACTCATACTTGTCCACCACGTGCGTATTAAGAGACACAGTATAGTTCAAAATGTTTATTTCAACTAACGTGCTCTAAGAAACAGTACACGTGCCAGTACTAGCAGCATAATGCATAAAGACAAAATAGTAAGCATCGTTACAATTCCATAGAATACAAACGGGGACAACATTTTATAAAGACAGTGGATAAAGGACTAAAATGCCTTGCTACCCTCCCCGTGCTAGTAACTAGTTTATTGTTAAAATAAAAGACCTCTGGGCTTTGTCAGGGGGACCCCATACCTCAAGAACTAGATGCAAGGTTTACATCATCAGACAAGCACAGCTCTTCTCCCTGGAAAGGTTTTTCTCCAAGTGTGTCCAACAGGGAGATCACAATATTAAAAGCACAGGACTTTCTCCAGTGCAGCTGTATTTCATGTTATGTCTAAGTGCGAGGGGCTGACCAGAACAGCAACAACAAGGGACGTTGTTTTTCGACCTTGTACATTGTGTGCAGATGAAAACCACAGAGAACATCAGAAAAGGTGAAAGGCAGAAATGCAGACAGTTCTAATGTGAACGGTCACAAGCAGAGTCTGGAAAAACAAAGTCACGGAGTAACGTGTGCAAAGGAGGCATCATGGCAGCTAGGCCTAAGCTAACTTAGCAATGTCGACTATGAGGCCACAATCCACACTACAGTGGTGCAGCCTTGCGTTTCCCCCTACAATGGCACTAAGTGTAACAACTTAGTGCCTAACTGGCACCCTTGCACCAGAGTGCAAGGTTGTCTGTGTGCAGGGGAGGATTGGTTATGTTTTGGAAGGTGTCCCTTCATGCACATAAACAATCCAAAATGCCATTTTGTAACTTTCATGTGTGCTGCTTCATGTAGCACACATGAAAGTTACAAAATGTCATTTAAAAAAAAGTTTTGTTTATGTACAGGAAGGTGTCCCTATAAAAACCATGGCATTTTGCTTTTTCCATGTGGGCTGCAGAAGGCAGCCCACATGGATAAATCAACAACGAGGAGAAATGCATTGTTTCTCCTCGTTTCGCCAACTTAAGACCAGGATTTTCCAGGTCTTATTTTTGGCGCTGCCTCCTATGTACACCACCCTTGTACATCGGGGGCAGCGTCAAATACAATGGGTGTTGCGGTGGAACGCCCCACACAGCACCCACTGCACGCCCCTTTCACACTAACTATAGCGTGAAAGGGTGCCTTATGTACAAGGCAGCGTTAAGCCATGTTAATGCTGCCTTGTACATAAGGTGCAGCCCCTATCTCCACCATAACGTCACTGAAAGTGACGTTATGGTGGCGATAGGGGCTTGTACATATGCCCCTGACAGTCTCATTGGGTTGTGACACTACATGTCACATGCCATGCACTGTCATGTCAGTGTCGCCAGCATGTTGTAACTGATCCTTGATTCTACATTGCATTGTCCATGTCACTTTCAAACTTCACAATCTTTCGTTAGAGTGTGTGCTCCCAGGTTTCACTGACCTTGTGTTTCTGAGTTAAATGGAGAACATTGACATAGTCATCAGGACTCACATTTTGTCATTGCTCTTATTTGACAGACAATATGTCGCCATAGGAGGTCCACGCGTTCCAGGTTAGGAAGGACAGGTATCTCCATATACGCAAGGTGGCCAAGGGATACCACAACATGGCAAGGAGGTATCAAGCTGACTGTGGAGCTGGGAGGTGGAAGTCGCAGCCCGATGTAGTCCTCCGACGCAGACAGAGTGACACACGGGCCCTTCTGGTGACAGGCGTGGGTCCCGACTTGGACAGGAATCTGCACATCTCCCAGGAACACCACACAGACAAGCTGCTGCCTCAGGATCCGGCACACAATCTGGTGCCCCCTCACAGCCCCACGGACAAGCTACAATGCCAGCTGCAGGATCAGATCAGGTGGTGCCATTTACCATGCGGCACCGTCGTACGATCATGGACATAAACATCAGGTTGGCACATATAGAACGGGAAATGGCGGAGCAGACCACCCACCTGCAGGACATTAAGGCTGCCCTGGGTCTCCCATTTTGATCTGTCCAATATCAATCAATCAATCAATCAATCAGGGGTTTGTTAAAGCGCGACTACTCACCCGTAAGGGTCTCAAGGCGCTTGGGGTGGGGGGGGGGTGCAGGTTCCATCCATCAAGGAGGGGGTCTGTCGAAGAGCCAGGTTTTGAGGTTTCTTGTGAAGATGGGGAGCGATGTTGTCTGTCTGAGGTGGAGCGGAAGGGCGTTCCATGCTTTGGCCGCGAGGAAGGAGGAGGAGCGGCCTCCCGATCTGGTCTTTCTGGTGCGGGGGACCACGGCGTAGGAGAGCTGGGCTGATCGTAGGGTCCTTTGGGGTGCGTGGAATTTGAGTCGGTTGTTCAGGTATGCTGGTCCGGTGCTGTGGAGGGCCTTGTGTGCGTGGGTGAGCATCTTGAAGGTGATTCTCGCCTCGACAGGGAGCCAGTGGAGTGTGCGCAGGTGCTGGGAGATGTGGCAGTGTTTTGGCAGGTTGAGGACCAGTCTTGCGGCGGCGTTCTGGATGTTCTGTAGCTTGCGGGTGAGGTTTTTGTTTATTCCGGCGTAGAGTGCGTTGTCGTAGTCGAGTCTGCTGGTGACCAGGGCGTGAGTGAGGGTCTTTCGGTGTTCGAGGGGGATCCATTTGAAGGTCTTACGAAGGAGGCAGAGGGTGTGGAAGCAGGAAGACGAGACAGAGTTGATCTGGCGGTCCATTTTGAGCTCGGAGTCCAGGATGATTCCCAGGTTGCATGCGTGGTCCGTGGGGGTTGGCGGGTTCCCGAGGGCGGGGGCCACCAGGTGTCGCTCCAGGCATCGGGGTTTGGGCCCATGATGAGTACTTCTGTTTTGTTGGTGTTTAGTTGTAGGCAGCTGTTTTTCATCCATTTGGCGACGGCTTCCATGCCTTCTCGAAAGTTGCGTCTGGCGGTGTTGGGCTCGTTGGATAGGGAGAGGATGAGCTGGGTGTCGTCTGCGTATGACACGATGTTGAGTCCGTAGGTTCTGACGATGGGGGCGAGTGGAGCCATGTAGATGTTGAAGAGCGTCGGGCTGAGGGAGGAGCCCTGGGGGACTCCGCAGGTGGTAGGTGTGGGGTCCGAGAGAAAAGGGGGGAGTCTGACCCGCTGCGTCCTTCCGGAGAGGAAGGAGCGGATCCAGTCGAGGGCCTTGTCCTGGATTCCTGCGTCGTAGAGTCTTCGTATTAGGGTGCGGTGGGAGACTGTGTCGAACGCCGCTGATAGGTCGAGGAGGATGAGGGCTACTGTTTCTCCTTTGTCCAGTAGGGTGCGGATGTCGTCTGTTGCGGTGAGGAGGGCGGTTTCCGTACTGTGGTTTTTTCTGAAGCCGGATTGGGAGGAGTCGAGGATGTTGTGTTCTTCAATGAATGTGGCGAGTTGGCTGTTGATGGCTTTCTCTGGGAACGGGAGCAGGGAGATGGGTCTGTAGTTTTTGAGGTCGGTGGGGTCCGCTGAGGGTTTCTTTAGGAGGGGGTTGACCTCGGCGTGTTTCCAGTCGTCGGGGAACGAGGCGGTCGCTAGGGAGCGGTTGATGGTGTGGCGGAGCATGGGTGCGATGGTGTCGGCGGCTCTGTTGAAGATATGGTGGGGGCAGAGGTCCGTGGGGGCCCCTGAGTGGATTGACTTCATTGTCTTCAGTGTGTCTTCGGTGGTGAGGGCTGTCCAGTCGTCAATCGCTGGTTTCCGGTTGTCGGGGGTGGTTGGTGAGGGTTCAGTGTGTTGGTTGTCTTTGTCGAAGTTGTCGTAGATGCTCTTGATTTTGTGGTGGAAAAAGGTGCTGAGTTTGTCGCAGAGGTCTTGTGAGGGAGGGATGTCGGTAGACTCGCTAGTGGGTTGGGCAAACTCCTTGATGATGCTGAAGAGTTCCTTGCTGTTGTGCGTGGTGGAGATTCTGTCTTCAATCGCTTTTTTCCTCGTTTCTCTGATGAGTTGATGGTGGGCGTTGGTGGCGGCTCTGAAGTTGTCGTGGGCTTCTGTGGATTTGGTGTTCCTCCAGGCCTTTTCGAGGCGGCGGCATGTGCTTCTGGACTCTCGAAGTTCGGTGGTAAACCATCTGGCTTTCTTGGCGCGGGTATTGTTGTTTTTCTTGAGGGGGCTATGGTGTTGGTGCTGTCCGAGATCCATCTATGCAGGGTTCGGGCTGCGGTGTTGGGGTCGTCGTTTTCCGCGATGGTTGGGGTGGAGTTGTTGAGGGAGGAGGTGAGCTGGTCGTCGGTGATTTTGGTCCAGTTTCTTCGTGGAAGCAGGTGCTGGTGTCTGTGGATGGTGGGTGTTCTGAAGGTGAAGTGGACGCAACGATGGTCGGTCCATGGGAGTTCGGTGGTGTGGCTGAAGGTGATGGAGTTTCCTGTAGTGAAGAGGGGGTCGAGGGTGTGTCGTGCTGAGTGCGTGGGCTCGGTCACGATCTGGCGCAGTCCAATGTTGTGGAGGTTGTCCAGGAGGGATGTGGTGTTGGGGTCCAGTTGGTTGTCGAGGTGGAAGTTGAGGTCTCCCAGCAGGGTGTAGTTGGTGGATGCGATGGCCTGCGGGGAGATAATGTCCGTGATGGAGTTGGCGAAGAGTCCGCGGGACCCATCCCCCTTTTCTACGTTCCCCCAAGGTTATTTATTCTTATTGGTTGGTGATAGGTAAGTTTTTAATGTGTTAGGTAGTGTAGTTGTAGTGTAGGAATAGGTAGTGTTAGATTTTAGCATAGTTTTAGTTATTTATTCTCTTGTAGTATTTGGGGATAAGTTTCCTTTTCCTTTGGGTGGGGGGGTTGGTGTATTTGTTGTTATAAGAAAAAAAAATACAAAACATTATATATAATTGTGTATGATATCTGTGTAGTTAGTTTATGTTTAGCTAAGATGTATTTGTCCTGTCTTCTGATGTGCTTTAAGGGTGGGAGGGGGTTGATGTCTTAGATATGTTGTTGCGTGTTTAGTATTAGTTACGTTAGATAGTTTAGATTAGCAATCACTTTGTTCCAGTTAGTTAAGATTAGGTTAGTTGTAGTAGTGCTTAGTGTTAGTTTAGGGTAGTTAATTTTGTTACTTGTTAATAAATGTTTACTGTTTTGGAATTCTGGTTGCACTTATGTCTGAAGTGATTTGGTGGAGTGTTGCTTTTACCTTGTATACAACTCATTCAATCTCAGAACAATCATTTGAATGTGTATGTGTGGTCATGACATGTTACTTAGCTGGACGGATAGTGTCAGGATCCTTTTGATTTGAGCACAGTAAACTTGCATGGATTACAGGGTGGCAAGTAGGAATTATGGCCTAGGCTAGGGACACTCTTTAGTGAAGTTGAACATCTTATGTGTGACTCACAGAGTTGGACAGCACATTGTTGCCCATTTACAACACAATGTAGGAACATGGCCTTGAGCAGACATTGACATTGCAACTCTTGTCCATCATGATGATGGATGTATGCACCGTGTTCCACAGATTACGTCCACACCCTGCATATCACATGAGCCTGGTGCAGAGTCCATCTACCATGCACACACATAGGCACACTTGCTGCGTAGTGCAAGTGTGTCAGCATTATTGAAATTGGATGTTCCTGTGCATGGAGGGTCACCCTCCTGCCCATGCAGAATATTTTCAATTTGCGGATCAGATGTGCACAGCATATGGCAGAACACAGTTCTGTTGCAAACAGGAGGGGAAATGTAGCATTGCTCCCTGTAGTGCCAGTGTCATACCCACTTTTCCCAGCTGTTACTTTTGTCATTGCCTCATAGTGATGCCACCCTTGAAATGGTGGTACAGCATCTGACTATATGCTAATTGCAGTGCACTACACATCCCTAGCCACATTGCCCTCTCCTTTCACAGTGAGCCCAGCATGAGAGGGTTCCTTATTTCCAAAGCATTGTTTAGCCACAGGAAGGTGCTGACTGAGGACTTGCACTTTAGGATAAGTCCCTATTGCCACCACAACTTCACTGAAACAGACATTGTGGTTCCAATGGCGGGTGGTAGATATGTCCCGTTACGAATCTTCATCTATGTGAATATGGTGTGCTCTATCTTGGAATGTAAAAGACACACAATTGATGAATGGAATGCAGAACAAATCAAAACATTCACCCCTAGTCAACAGATCTGGGTTAAATCCATCATTCTTTTGCTCACCATGCCACCCCTGTTCAGACCTGGCCATATGCAAATCAGTCTTGACCCTGTGCCTCATGGGAACAGTCCAGCCCGAACTGCCAAGCCAGGTCCTCCCTGGACCAGAAACAAGCATCCTAGGACCGGTTTCGGGGTTTCACCCCTCATCAGCCAGGATAGCTTGAATCCAGTGGCACAGTGAGCCTGGGACCCACATCTGGTCATACCTGGCGCACTTAGGGCGAGAAAGCAAAAGACACACAATTGATAAATGGAATGCAGAACAAATCAAAACATTCACCCCAGTCAACAGATCTGGGTTAAATCCATCATTCTTTTGCTCACCATGCCACCCCTGTTCAGACCTGGCCATATGCAAATCAGTCTTGACCCTGTGCCTCATGGGAACAGTCCAGCCTGAACTGCCAAGCCAGGTCCTCCCTGGACCAGAAACAAAAACCCTAGGACCGGTTTTGGGGTTTCACCCCTGATCAGCCAAGATTGCTTGAATCCAGTGGCACAGTGAGCCCAGGACCCACGTCTGGGCATGTGACAATGCAATGACCCCCATCACAACAAGCTTTGTCCACCCCGTAGAGTGTGAGTAGATCTGCCAAGTGAGACTTGTTAGCAATGCTATATGGAGACACTACTTGTGGCATGTGACTGACTTGGACCTATTTCCACACATGCCTATTGCCAACATTGCCACGGAGGGCAATGTTGGAATATTGCTAGTAGGTTGTATTTGAGCAATGAGGGCACAGCTAGTTCTCACATGCCCGGTCATCTCACTACCTATCTGGGACACAGTTGAACATGAACATTTATAATATGTTCCTTGGTGTACGTTTTGATGGATTCACTGTTCAAAATTTTTTAAAGACTTCTATACCTGAATGGTCATGGGAAACACACATCTGTGTAAATTAAAGGTTTTCATTTGCATGTGCATTGGCTTTGGTGAAGACTGCCACAGTACTTGGTCAAACAACACCCACATTCCATAGATGCCCAGTGGAGGGCCTGACAGAGTCCTTTGGGGGGAACATGTCCAGAGGAAGAGGCAGAGTTCAGTCAGCAGGCTGATTGCAGTGTCTTTGGAAACAACACAAATTATGGCAGTCCATATCGAGGTCCAAGGTGAATGTCGCAGTGTGAAGCTGAGGACATTGGAAGCTGATGTACCGGGGCATGATGCTAAGCACAGATCCAAGGCAAAACAGTCAATTTGTCATAGATGAACACTACCGCTTTCTTCTTAGCAATAATGCAGAATCATCCACATCTTCGCCCTCTGATGTGTCATGTGCCTCCCGTGTGTGTGGTAGTAGATTGTCTGCGGTACTGTGAGGCACTGACACATCGGGGGTTTGAGATGTGGATGTTGAAGCAGCAGCAGCATTCATATGTGCCAAACCTTGAGGCAGCACTGCTGTGATGAGCAGCTGCAGGGCATGAAAGATTCCAGCAACGTGTCTGTGGTGTTCAGCTGTGGCAGCCATTTGCGAGGCTTGCATCCGCTCCATGTTCTCCATGATCATTCACATGTGACGCAACTCCTTGCTGACATCGCTGGAGCCACTGTGACTGGACAGTTGTTCTTGTCTCTGAGTCAGTACTCCAGCGATGTCAGCCATGGAATGCTGGAGAGCATGGAGCGGACTGTGGGTGTCTGTGATGGTCTGTAGGTGGTCCTGAATGGGACTGAGACACCCACGTACCCCATCTAATTTTGCCGCCAGGCTGTCAAACCCCACCCGCAGCTGACCAGCCATCTCCTGCTGGACCTCTACCGCACGACGTTGAAATGCCAGAAGTGGGTCCTCAAGGTCCTGAGAGACAGCTGTGGTGGTCGGTGCTTGCTGCTGGGTGGTTTGTGCAGGGGCTGTAGTTTCCACGATGCTGCTGGATGGCTCTGCTTCCGGAGAAGGGGTGCTAATTGAGTAGAGCAGATGTTGGAGTGTGTCCTGGTCGATGGTTGCAAGGTCTTCCTCTTCATCATTGAAGAGTGGGACAGGCTGCTGTACAGGAGGTGATGTTTCTCCCTCTGCAATGTAAAGGTGAGATGCAGTTGTATGGTTGTTTCTAGTATGATCATGCATTGGATAAGTGTAAAAGCAGATAGCATGACAATGTACATTCATAATGTTTGGGAGGAGATGCCTATTACATGGTGGATAGTGTTTCATTGTAAAACATCACCGATGTGACGTTAGAGTTGTACATTATCATCTCACAGTTTCCCAAATGTGAGTGACCAATTTCTACACACATGCAGCACCAGTTATGTCCTCTGCTCAGTAGTGACTGTGATGCAGTTTGTACCACATTGTTGTCTATGTTGATTATCTCATATTTATGTGTCTGTGCACTGCATTGTGGGAGTGTCACCCCTACTCAGTACACCCTGATACTGTTTAAAGATTGCTCTTTTTTGGAGGGGTGGATTGCATGGTGCCCCACCTTGCTGTTGGCAATACAACATGATTGTTGTTGTGCCATGATTAGGGCTATCCCACTGGTGTGATCTGGGTTGATGTGATGTGCCACATGATATGGGCAGGGAGGTATGCCTGATTTGCCATGATACACACAGTGTAGGTACTTGGGCATTTTGTTAAGTCAAAGGGAGTGATGACATCTTAATGGATGCATGTTGAGCTGCAGGTATGGTACAGCTTTGGCTTTACTGCCCCTTAGCCCTTTCACCCAGTGAACCTTTCACTTATGTGCATTTCCAATGGTGAGATATTGCAAGCTTGAGGAAATATGGGTCTTGGTCACAGTTGGGACACTTGTACATTGTTGGCCAGCAGATGTCTTTCTTACATCAGGGGTTGTATGAACACGAGGAAGTGACAGAGTGTGAGCTGCTCCTTTAAGGATGAACTCCACACTCAGCCACTTCAGTGACCGTGGAGTGCACCATGTTAACATGTTTATGATGCAGGCATGCATTTCATCATGCACTGTCACTTGCCTTGTCAGCGTGGCTCACAGACAGGCAGCTTTGCTGGGTAGTGCACATGTGCATGGGTTTGGTGCAGGAATGTTTATGTGTGAGGAGGGACCCCTTCAGGCACATTGGCAATGATGGACTAATTGCTGTTTCTATGTGTGCTGCTCAATGCAGTACACACGTACATCCAAATAGCTTTGGCTATTGTGATTTCTCTTGTGTGCATGCCGTTGGACATGTTTTTCCATGCATGCATTGCTTACTGCCCTTCTGTTTGCTTAACCGTTGTGAGACTGGTGCAGCGTGACTTTCTATTGTTGTTGCAGGCTGAACAGACAGTAACAACACACATTACCCTCAACGTTGACAACACGTGTAGTGTGTAAGTGGGCCTAGATTTCAGGGCTGTGGATTTACAAAGACTTATTAGTGGTGCTCAGGCCCTATCACCCCGCCCCCACATCACATCATGTGCGATTGGCAGGGTGATGTGTGTTTGGGAATATTGCACGCAGATGCTCACATGGATGATACATGCTGTCTGATTTTTTGCTGCCGGGGTTTGTGTGCAGATGATAACAGACATGACTGCATATTTGTTCTCTGACACTGTTGACTTTCCCAAAATACTTGTTTACATACACATCAATGTGTAATGGGCAAGTCACACCAGGACTAATGTATAATACAATTTTAGGTATGGCACATGTGTGCACTTGAGAGTAGAGGAGTGCATTTTGAGCTAAGGGGTGATGGTGCCATTTATCAATTAGACATTCTTTGGTGCTAAATTGCTATTCTTGCTTGGTGTCATACTTGACTTGTCATACTTCTTTACAGGGACTTTTTACTTCTGTGAGTATGGTACACAGACAAGACATGTAGTAAAACATTATGGTGACACATTCCTGATATGCGTAGTCCATGCACTGTACTGTTGAAGGCATGTCCCCCCTGCTTGTGGTATGACATCACCTTTTGACTCAACTGTGCTGAATGTGTGCATTGTGGGATATGCTCCTTTTAGCAAGAAGGCTGCATGATCACTATGTTGTGACGATGCATGTGTTTATGGGATGCAGACTCACTACATGCTTTCTCACTTGGTGTACACAGGGCTGCATCTCATGAAGAAGCAAAGTGGCACATTGCCTGGAGATGCGGCAGGCTGGCAAAATGGCCCCCTTGCCTCAACAACACGCATATACATTTTGTCTGCACAGGCCTGCATTTCTTTGACGCCAATATGAGGATGCACTGTGAACGCAACTGATTATGTGCATGAGTGAGCATGTCACCACCAATGTCAGCACACATGCACCATTGTGTACTTGTGTCTGAGTTGATTTGAAGATTGTACATGTGCATGAATGGGGACCTTACTGCACATACACATTCTTGCACACAACTCAGACACAAGTACACAATGGTGCATGTGTGCTGACACTGGTGGTGGCATCTTCACTTATGCACATAATCAGTTGCGTTCACAGTGCATCCTCATATTGTCGTCAAAGAGATGCAGCCCTGTGCAGACAAAATGTATATGCGTGTTGTTGAGGCAAGGGGGCCATTTTGCCAGCCTGCCGCATCTCCAGGCAATGTGCCCCTTTGCTCCTTCATGTTGCCCTTATTTAGTGGTCTGATATGAATCTTTGGCTATATTTAGAATTACTTTTCTGTGCAGATTTCCAGGTCTGTGACCCCCACCAATATGTGTCTTGCAATATATTTGTTGACTAGGGTGATATGTGTCTATACCCCCAGGGACAGGAGTATCTGTGACAAGATCTGCAGTCATTGTGGATGTGCACTGGGAGATATTTAATTGTGCATGAGTGACATTGGGCCCATCCAGCCCTGTCCCCCCCAGTCCCTGGTTGTTACTCACCGTGTTGCTGATGTGTCTGGTCATGTTCAGCAGTATCCTGACCCTTACTCTAACCACCGACTCCTCGCAGATGACTGCGGACACCTGTTTCTCCAACGCATCCAGCTCCTCCTGTGGCGCTGGACTCCCACCTCCGGTCTGCAGTGCTGCATTGCGATTGGCCAACAATTTCTCCTTGGTCTTGCGCTTAGCATCATGCCAGCGCTTCTTGCAGTCGATCACTGTCCTCCTCAGCTCTCCGACAGCATTCACCTTGGCTGCGATAGACTGCCATATTGCATTTTTGGTCCCCAATGGCCCTGTGGAGCTGACAAACAGCTGGTGTTGTTTCTCTGTCACTTCCGCAATCAGGACCTGGTTTTCCTGCTGGCTGAACCTGGTTTTCCTCTTCCGCTTGCCCTTCTCCTGGCTCTCTGGTTGGTCCTCCTGGCTGTTTGGTGGGTTGTTGTCTCCTGCAGTACTGGAATCAGCTTACTCCATGGTTCTTCAGGTTTTTTTTTTTCTGTTTGTGATACTTTGCGGGCGTTTTGTAGGCGCTTTTCCACCTAACGTGAGGAAAAATGGCGTCACGCTAATTAGCGGGCAGTTTCTTGCCGATTACTGGCCTGCCGCCACTTTTTTCACGTTAGCAGCAAGATTTTTATCACTGTGACGCTGTTGTTAACGTCGACAAATTCCGCAGAGATGAGAAACTATCGCCATGTAGCGACGGCTTGTACATACGTCGCTAACGTGGCGGTAGTTTTCGGCAGTACGCGGCGATAAAACAATTGCCACTAACTAACGTTAGTGATAGTTTTCGCCAGTCCTTGTACATATGTCCCACAATATTTCAAAAGGATAACAGGTAAGTAGCACAAATACACAGTGGTCTCCAGGGGGAGACCAAACCATATACTAATAAAGTGGAATGTGAACTGTGACCGAAGTCGAGACTGGACCCAGAAGACTTAGAAGAGCTGGGGACCCAAGGAACCACCCAAGGTAAGTACCCAGGAAGCCCACGGAGGTCGTGTGCAGAGTGGAAACACAGCCGCGTACTCAATGTAAGTCAATGGGGAAGTCGCGGTTGCAGTTTTGCAGAAGAAGGACCCTTCCCAGAGAACCCTGAAGAAACCCCATGAAAGATGGAAGGTTGAAGAGTCAACCCATCCATGGATACCCCAGGAACAAGGATACCTACACCAGGGAAGCCGATGTCATAGAAGCGAAGTGATGTCGGAAACTGCCGTAGACCACAATAGAGGACTTCAGTAAAGCTGCCGTTGGCGAAGAAGGTGAAAGAGGCCTGTGGAATCCAAGAGTGGATTCTTTAAGTGGAGTACCTGCAAGCAGAGGGGACAGAGTCAATGCCATTCGGTAGTGACCAGGAGGCACGGAAGACCAATGACCACTGATGACGAAAGATTCAGGAGAGTTAACAATGAACTTGTCGCAGCAGCTGTCAGGACCAGGCAATGCTGTGGAAGATCAGGAGCCATTCATGAGCTGACCCATGTTGGAAGTCGAGAACCAGGGGGTTGGTGTCCGGCGGGACCACCAACAAGTCTTGGCAGCAGCAACAGACATGGAAAACAAAGAAGGTGCAGTGTCGGGACCAGCAAGGTCCAAGGGACTCAGCCAGTGCAGAAGAGTCAGAGCAGGCCCGAGCAAGCAGGGAAGCCCACTAGAGCCAAAGAAGACACTCAAGAGGACCCACAGGCCGAAGGCACAGAAGTTGCAAGAGGACCTCGAGCAGCTCATCAATGATGCAGGCCCACGGTGCAGAGGATGTGGTGAGGACAAAGATCTTGGTAGCAAGAGATGCTGGCGGCTGGAGCTTCTTGGAGCCTGAAGATCTCTGGAGAAGAGAGTCAACAAGTCTTGGCAACGGCAAGTCAATGCAGTGCACAGGGGTGCTGTTCCAGTGGTTCCGGCAAGGGATACTGTCCTCAAACTCGGTGAGAAGACAGTGCAGGCCTCGAGGGAGTTGCAGAACTACCACCTATGTTGCTGGGCCTTGCAAAGTCCAGAGGACATCAGAAGCAGCAGACCGGTCAGCTTAGTTGTGGTGCCTGCAGATGCAGGGAAGTGACTCCTTCACTCCAAGGAAGATTCCTTTGGGTGTCTTTGATGCCCACA
This sequence comes from Calotriton arnoldi, assembly GCA_963921515.1. NCBI lineage: Eukaryota > Metazoa > Chordata > Amphibia > Caudata > Salamandridae > Calotriton > Calotriton arnoldi. The sequence continues at coordinate 880,383 of CAWUFW010003862.1, read as the reverse complement.
GGCCTGGAGAAGAACCTGGATGGAGCACAGGCACAGACAACGCAGAAGGCTGGCAGGACGACGAGACCAGGAGCAGCAGGAGTCTTCCAGATGCAGTCTCGGTTCCCAAAGCAAAGTCCAACGAAGTCCAAAGGGCCCAGACCGAAGTAGAAGTGGTTTCAGATCTGAATCTTGTCCCACAACGAATCTGAAGAGCCACCCACAGGTAAGCCTTTAAGTACCCAAAGGAAAGGGTTGGGACGATTCAGGGGTCTCTCCCAGAGGAGGGGCTGGACAGAGGGTAGGATACTTCCATGTCCTTTTGCCAGTTTCATGCCAGAGCGGGTGCAAATGGCTCCCTGAACTGGTTCCAACTGGAGTATGCAAGGAGGGCACCAAATGGGCCCTTCAAAGCAGTCTGGTGGCGCTGGCAAGCGCCCCCACCCCCGCCCAATACATTAAGTCCTGTCTGGGAGGTGGTCACACCTCCCTGTGACAGAAAACCTATTGTTCTACCTTCCCATGCTTGAGCCTGGCTCAGCAGCAGGAAGGCAGAATCCTGTCTGTGGTCGGCAGCAGCACTAGCTTGCTGTTAGACCCTGAAAGGCTGGTAAAGGAAATACAGGGGGGCTCCCTAGGGGAGCCCCCCAGTACACTAGATCCAACACTGGAATCGGTGTTGGGGTGGGTTGGGGTGTTGATACCAAACATGACTGGTTTCGCTGCAGTCAATATATAGTTAGACATTTCGTAATTGACTTGATGTCCACTATATGTATAAACTGGCTGACCACACTTACAAAGCCTGGAGAATCGGCTCCTGGGTTTGTAGGGGGTGTCCTGCTCACCCTCACACTTATAACTAAGCACCCTGCCTTCAGGATTGAAAGGTGGTAAGATGGCTGATGGTTAAGGAGCTCCGGCCGGGAGTTCCCGGGCTAGGGATTGCCTTTTGGCGTTAATCCTGGAAATTCGCCTCCCATCAAACCATCTCCACCCTGGGGATTTGAAGGCCACAATTCGGCGATCCTGCAGGGCTTTTCCGATGCGATCGCCGAAGGATAGGAAGCCTTCCACAGCAACAAGAAAAAAACTGCCAGCGGAATCCTAGTGAAATGGCCGATTGCACGGTTGAGCTGCTTAATGCAATTGAGAGGAGACGGGTTCGGGATCACCCTTTGGGTGTTAATCCATGGCCATCACCTACCTTCCGGACACTGCCACCATTGCTCTGCATCCCGCTATAACTGCTTCTCTCTGGCAATAACAAACGGTGATTCTTGGATTGCCTTCGAGGCCGCGGCCCTGTACGTTTCCCGTGGCGGCCGCCCTGGTCCCCGAGTTATTTTCCCCTGTCGGAGTGGGGAGAGTGCACTGGGTTCCTGTCTGCGGCCCTCTCATTCCCCTTGGCGGCCCCCCTTGCGGTCCAGGAGTCGGAACAGCCTTCCTCCACTGGTGAGTCATTTGGTGTCTGAGGGGTCTCCACTCTACTTCGGAATGGTTGAGGTTTTTGAGACTGGCGAACACGGATGGAGTCCTCCATCCTATGCGGTGGGAGGTCTTCGGCGAGATCACCGTTTGCAGCCTGTCTCGTCCGTTGATTTGGGTATCAGCAACCTGGTCTGTGCCTAGTGACGGACTACAGAGATTCTCTCTTGCTCCCCCATCGCTTCTCATCTGCTTACTAACGGTGGAAATGGTGAGTGCGAGGCGGCCATGTTACCCCCATCTGCTGGCCTTCTCCGCTATCTGCTAGTCTCGGTTCTGTGAGCGAAGCCGTCCCGCTGCGCTGCCGCAACCACAACCCGTCTGCGGTTTTTACACCGGACTCGAATAAGGTCTGCCTTTGTACCGGCCCGGTGGGATGGACTGGCCCCGGGTGCCACCCTAGTTGGTGCCGGTCTGCGGAACTTGAATTTAATCTAATGACCGTCTGCCCTATTCCCTATCCCCCTCTACTCTCTTGTTACGTGTATCAGTGTTTATCCCTTGTACCGCTGCATTTCTTATGTTTTGTACATTGCTATTTGCAACTACTTATATGTAACCTGTGCAACTATCACGTTCTCATCTATGTAAAGCGCTCTGATACCTCCGGGTCTAGCCAGCGCTATATAAAACTCTAAAAATAAATAAAGGCCTACCTTAGGGGTGACTTATAGGTTTTAAGTGCAGTGACCTCAGATATAAGGAAACTTATATCTGTTGTGAGTGGTTATAGCACCAGGTCACACAGGCTGCAATGGCAGGCCTGTAGTCACAGTTTGAGTGGTCTCTCATGGGTGACACAATACATGCTGCAGCCCATGGGAGACCCTTGGTGTACCTATGCCCTGGGTACCTTAGTACCATATACTAGGGACTTCGAAGGGTACACCAGTAGCCATTTAGGAAGGTACAAAAGGACTTACTTAGTCCAATTTAGGGAGAGAGCACAGTGATTGAGGTCCTGATTAGCAGGATCCCAGTCAGACTAGTCAGAAAAACAGAGTGACACCAGCAAAAAGTGGGGGTAACCATGAAAGCAGATCCTACTTTCCTACACCCAGCCACTGACTCAGAGATATCCCTTCTGAGCTGCCTTCTTGCGTTCCAAGATTAGATGGCAGCTAACTTTCTTAAACTGAAAAGGGAGAAGAAAGACATTTTTTTTTAAAACAACCCCTCACTAATGAGTAAGTCCCCCTGGGCAGCTTCTTTGGACATACTCCCAGTCCTAGCCAGGGAAGTGAAAAATCTGGGTTTCTGATTTGACCAAGAGCTTTCCCTCACTGCTCAGATCCAGAAAACTTGTGCTTCCTATTTCACTGTTTTGAGAACATTGAGGAAGATACTTCTATTGCTTCTGCACAACAACATGGCCAGTTTGATCAGTGCCACTATATTTTCCACCTGGACTTTAGGAATGCCCTTTACTTGGGCCTCACAGAGTACCAGATTGTCAAGCTGCAGAAAATGTAAAACAGCACTGTGCAACTGTTTGCTGACCTTGGGAAGTTTAACTAGGTTTTTTAAGACAAGCTGTACTCTTCACTCACTGCTGCTCAAGAACAGAATTCAGTTAAAGGTTTTTTGAATTGTCCTCTGAGGCTGCTGTAAGACAGGTCCCAAATTGCCATCCTCCTAGTTTCCACAATAAATCACTTATATCAGGTGCCATGTTGCTTCCATAGGTTCCTCATTATCCTCACAGTCGTGCATGAGGTAGATCTTCCATTGTCATGGGCCCACACTGTGGAACAGCCTTCCACTTGAGCTCTGGTAAACCTATTCTCACTCATTGTTTTGCAAGAGATAAAAAAAAACCTCTTATGTTAAGTCTCTTCTTGTCTCCACTATCTGTCCTCCCCGTCTTCCCTTTCATCCTGCCTAGTCCAAGTGCCATGATTTCCCCAGATGACAGTTTCCACACTACAAATAAATACATCAATATATAGTCGAAGTATGGCAGTTCATTTGGTGATACATATGATGTTAGAAAAGTTTATGAGGTCACTCAGGGTCCGTGCGTTTGAAAACAGTGTCTTTACAAACAGTACAAATACTCCAACACTTCAGAGCCACTGTTCATTTAGGTGTTAAGGTGAACTAGTAGGTCCATCTATTTAAAGCTTTCCATGAAGAACAAGTTGGTGGAAGGACATTGATTAGCTTGCATTTGCTTGGTGCTCCAAATCCAACAGAAGCAAGGCACTTTCCCATATTTTACCGTCTCCACCAGTGACCACATACACAGAAATATGAGGACCAGTGGTAGAAACAGTGAAAAAGGAAACAGGATAAGAAAAAAAACAGAGATACCGGCATCGACCACGCTGACACATCACTTCTGTTGATGAAGGATGTCTGCAAGCTGTAGTGGAAATTTACAAGACAAAGAGATTTCTTAAGTAACTTCCCATGGAAGAATCTATGCTTAAGTGTAATAGAAAATGGATATACCTTTACAGTATATCTGTGAGACCAACTCTCTGTACTTTGATGTGGAACATCTAACTCCTGAAAACTAAACACACAAAGAATGAGCACCTCACTTATATGTTCATTAACACTTCTTCCTATTATTCGAATATCTATCTCAAGCTTCACAACTATGCACTCTCTGCGGAAGATGAATTGTGGTTTCTGCTACACTCTTGTAGAACTGCATTGTAACCAACATTGTTAATATTCTGTTGCTCCCTGGTCTTGGCAATACATATGCACATACTAGAACTCGAATACTTTATTCTTAACGTTCATACATGAACAACAATTCAGTCTAAGAATCCTTCCTGTTCCATATTCCCTGGGTAAATGTAACAACCCCTAGTATTAGATGTCTCAGAGAAGTTCATATAAATGTTTGAAAAATAATTCAAAATGCATTTCCATCAACAACACAATTCTCTGAATACTTCTATGTATTGCCAATGGCCTTCATTACAAATCATATGAAATCAATGGGCATTGGCAAAGAAATTAGATATCCATGTAGCAAGGTCCTGACTGCAGCAACATTAAATCGTGATTGCCTAGCGAAGACATCATGGGCCACAAGGAAGTTATACCCAGCTATTGAAGATGGTTGCCATCTCTCCATAATACACAAGAGCTGATGTCTGCTGGGAATTGTAGTTCATTGCTGGAATGCTGCCTCATTCCAGGCAGCACCTATACTCCTGTATGACTGCTATCCTTTCCTTCTCTCTAAAAGAAACTAAGCATGAGCAGGTTTGTAATAAATCTCCCCCAACCTAGTCCAGTACAAAGTGGTAGGTATTGCCTCAAACACCGCTTCCTCCTGTCCTCACTGTGACACAGGTCTCAAGCCTACTGATAAAACCTAAATAGAATGAAAACTGGTCTGAGGTAGCTTGTGTTCCCGTCTGGAGGGAATGAATGAATGAATAGATGAATGAATAGTGGGATTTATAATCCACAAGCTACTCCCGGTAGTGTCCCGGTGCTAGTGGAAAAGTAAGAGAAGAGAAAGGAGAGTTGCGGCTAGAGAGGGAAAATCCAGGTCTTCAACTGTTTTTTAAAAGAATGTTCTTTGACTTCTTGACGTAACTCGGCAGCAAGCTATTCCAAGCTTGCAGGCCCAGGAGGGAAAAGGATCTGCCTCCTGTTTTTGCTCGCTTTACCCTAGGAGCTTTGGCAAAGGGGCCAGAAGATGACCACAGAGTTCTAAGGGGAGTATAAAATTGAACCCTAGAGGGCAGGTCCTCCGGGCCAGACTGGTGGAGAGCCCTGTGCATGAGTGTCAAGGTGTTGAACATAATCCTTTTTTGACAGGTAACCAATGTAGGTTTTTTTAAATGGGTTGACATTGACACTCATCTAGGTAAATGGAGAACCAGACGAACTGCTGCATATCGAGCAGTCTGCAATTCCTGCAGAAGGTATTGTGGAAGTCCTGCATAAAGAGCATTGGCATAATCTAATCTGGACACTACCAGGGCGAGGAGAACGGTAGTCCTAGCAGGTATGGCCACAAACTGTAAGAATTATTTGGCCTTGTGCATCAAACCAAAGGAGGTGCCAACAGCTATATTGATTTGGGTTTGAAGGGTCAGCTGTTTGTCAGTCTTAACACCCAAGTTATTTACCACTTCGACTTAGTCACTAGGTGGAGGAGTCTCATCAGGCCAGTGGGGTTGTAAACTCAGGGCAAAATTATGACCAAAGCAGAGAATATTGGTCTTGTCAGGGTTACATTTGAGTTGGGTAAAACCCATCCACTCAAAGACCGCAGATAGGCAGGGTTTGATGGCCTCTTGATTCAATGTCTCATCTTTCCTAAATGGGAAACGTAGCTGAGTGTTTTCAGCATAGCACACTGGAGGTGACCTGGCCTGGTACTTTAAGCTTAACTGTTCCTATTGGAGTAGGACCAAGACTGATTTGCACAGGCATGTCTCTGTCTAGAATGCCATTGTGGGCAAAAAAAGATGGACTGTAATCCTTTTTCCCTATTAATTCTTCTACCCTTAATTTTACTTTTTCATGTTAATTCTTTCAGTATAAATGCAGGGATTTGAAATACTACAATTCAAAGAATAAGAGAGAAGATAGGAAATTTCTTAATTGAGTCAGTTTACTTCAACTGCTCACAATCCAGTGTGACCAAAATGAGGCATGTAAATGTCATACATAGGCACACTGCAAACATAGACATGCCACATATTCATACTGAAAACTTAACAGCTGTGTGCTTGGCTAGTACATCAAAAAGCATATTACATTGCCTCCATTTTAAGTGATAAACAGGCTCCTTTTTCAATGGCTAGATCCACAAATACCAGGAAGAAAATAGGTCAAAGATGGGCAGATGTCACGGTCAATCGCCAACTGGTTGGAATGGTCTGGCCCTGGATTGCCCACATTTTCCATAAAAAATAAAACATTCTTCTATGACCTTCATAAAATATAAAAGTGCCCAATAAATTCCAAATTGTATATTAAGGTTTTCAGTAAAGAAATCTCACTTATTACATCTTTGAAGCACTGACAGCTGTGCACAAGGGGCTATTTTGTCCTATCTAATCTAAAGACTAAGCAGGAGTATGGCTGTGTACAACAGTGAGGATTCTTGTTACATGACTGACGTCCAGTGGACTCTGAGAAATGTTAGGGATGAGGGGGCATAGCAAACATCAGAGGTGAACAAAAACAAGCCCATATGTTTAAATATTTGTAAAGTAGATTTTAGATTGCTAAGTACTTTGAGCCTCATTTATGAAAGTGTTGCATCGCTGTGACACTTCTCAGTGCACCCTCCCTGCGACACCATAGATGCCCCGTATTTAAAGTACGACACGACGCATCATGTCGCAAGAGTTACAAATACATCAGTAGTATTGACGTATCTGTAGGCGCATTGCTGGGGTGTGTCTGAAAACAGACGCAACTCCAGCAATATTTCCTTTCCCATGGGGCAAGCCTCATGTGAAAGGGCCATGCATCACCCTTACGCCTGCCATGAGGCAGGGTTAGGTTTTCACGCAATGGCGTCCTAGAAGTGGCGCACTGAAATCTTATAGATTTCAATGCGCCACTTCTACAAGGCTTTGATGCTGGGGGAACGCTCACCCTGCATACATTATACCTGACGCAGGTATAATGTAGCGCAGGGGTTGACAAAGTGACGCATCTCCCTAGATGCGTCACTTTTTAAATAGAGCTCAACATGGCGCATTTTTTACGCAGACTGTGCGTCACACTAAGCGCAAAAGTTTTGCAAGGGCTCATAAATAAGCCCCTTTGTTTTCAGGGGAAGATACAAATGTGTGTAAAGATGCAACTCTGCCTAGATATAGTTTCTTTTCTGTAAGTTTCCTTACCTCTCCTATTCAGCCTACAGCTCAAAGGTCACTTTGTTTATAGTGTTGGTGTTAGCGAGCGTGAGGAAGGCAGTTAGAGAGAAGAGAGGGTGAGGCTTAATCTTCTCTGTGTTTAACTTGTAACCATTAAATTATAAATGACCTATAAAATCCTCCTTGGTCCATACTGATACTGACGGAGAGACATTTTCTATGAAAACAAGCCTGTTTACATACACCCTCCGGTGTAAATTTGGGAAGAAAAGAAGGAAAGAGAGAGATAGAGGGTGAAGCCATGCAAACATTAACTTGCGCATCAAATGCAATGCTCCTGAACTCACCCGTAATGAAATAGAAGCAATTCCAAATGGTGTAAATCATGTTACAGACAAGATTACATATCACACATTACCTTTCCCACTTTGATAGAATCATGTTTGAGAGAAAACTATTTTCACATGCTTGTCCCATAGAGTTTTGGAAGGTGCTCCAGAAGCTAAAATGAGAGCATATTTTCTGTAAATTCACATTATCTTTCTCAGTCATGTGAGAATGAAGTCTGACATTCTCAGTAAAACATGTACATCCAACAAGGGCAGAGACTGTCAGTTGATTCCTTTGTGTTCTACTGCAGCTTCCCAGAGTGTTCTAAAGAACAACTAGAGTGCTAACAGCCTTACTTAGGACAAAAGTATGGCACACCTGAAGCCATCTTGATTGGAATAAACTGGTAAAACTTAAAACATTTAATTTAAAAAGGAACAAAATGATGGGGTTCATTTTGTCATAGAAATTATGGTTAGTGCTGCAGAAAGAAAAATTAGGGCATGTTTTAAGTGAAATCTCAAATCCTCTTCTATTTCATTAGAAAATTCTGACATGCAGACTGAAACAATCACTTTCAATACCAGCAGCAGACTTCCAGTTAACTCCCTGGTGAGCAGTAGCTTTACTACAGTGATCTAATGAGCAACTAGAGTGCTAACATTCTGAATTTATGGCAAATGTGAGACACATCTGAATGCCTTCTTGATGGAATCAAAGTAAAAAACTGAAAGCATTTCCTACTGAGGAGACTGCAGTAAATGAGGAAATTAGGAAACTTCATAACAAAGAAGTCTTCCAAGATGGCCACCAGTGAAAAAAGAGCCCAAATGTAGCACAAATATTACCCAGATGTAGCCCACATATAGCCCAATGACAAAGTGTGCAAAACACTTTTATTTTTAGTTTTTTTGCAGTTTTATGTAGTGCAGACTGGTCAGGTATTGGAGCGTTGCATCTTAAAACATGACCCCCCTACATTACCAAAACACCACTGCACTACCCTAAACCCTAAAACACTACCCCCAGCACGACCCCCTACACTACACAAGCACCACTGCACTATCCTAAACCCTAAAACACTACCCCCGGCATGACCCCCTACACTACCCAAACACCACTGCACTACCCTAAACCCTAAAACACTACCCCCAGCACGACCCCCTACACTACCCAAACACCACTGCACTACCCTAAAACATGACCCCCTACACTACACAAACACCACTGCACTACCCTAAACCCTAAAACACTACCCCCACCATGACCCCCTACACTACACAAGCACCACTGCACTACCCTAAACCCTAAAACACTACCCCCAGCACGACCCCCTACACTACACAAATACCACTGCACTAACCTAAACCCTAAAACACTACCCCCAGCATGACCCCCTACACTACCCAAACACCACTGCACTAACCTAAATCCTAAAACACTACCCCCAGCACGACCCCCTACACTACCCAAACACCACTGCACTACCCTAAAACATGACCCCTACACTATACAAACACCACTGCACTACCCTAAACCCTAAAACACTACCCCCAGCACGAACCCCTACACTACACAAGCACCACTGCACTACCCTAAACCCTAAAACACTACCCCCAGCACGACCCCCTACACTGCCCGAACACCACTGCACTGCCCTAAACCCTGAAACACCAGCCCAGGCACGACCCCCTATACTGCCCGAACACCACTGCACTGCCCTAAACCCTGAAACACCACCCCTAGCACGACCCCCTACACTGCCCGAACACCACTGCACTGCCCTAAACCCTGAAACACCACCCCCTTCACGACCCCTACACTGCCCGAACACCACTGCACTGCCCTAAACCCTGAAACACCACCCCCTGCACGACCCCCTACACTGCCCGAACACCACTGCACTGCCCTAAACCCTGAAACACTACCCCCAGCAAGACCCCTACACTGCCCGAACACCACTGCACTGCCCTAAACCCTGAAACATCACCCCCAGCAAGACCCCTACACTGCCCGAACACCACTGCCCTAAACCCTGAAACACCACCCCCAGCACGACCCCCTACACTGCCCGAACACCACTGCCCTAAACCCTGAAACACCACCCCCAGCACGACCCCCTACACTGCCCGAGCACCACTGCTCTGCCCAAAACCCTGAAACACCAGCCCCAGCACGACCACCTAAACTGCCATAACACCACTGCACTACCCTAAACCCTGAAACACCACCCCCAGCACGACCCCCTACACTGCCCGAGCACCACTGCACTGCCCTAAACCCTGAAACATCAGCCCCAGCACGACCCCCTACACTGCCCGAACACCACTGCACTGCCCTAAACCCTGAAACACCACCCCCAGCACGACCCCCTACACTGTCCGAACACCACTGCACTGCCCTAAACCCTGAAACACCACCCCCAGCACGACCCCCTACACTGCCCGAGCACCACTGCTCTGCCCAAAACCCTGAAACACCAGCCCCAGCACGACCACCTACACTGCCCGAACACCACTGCACTACCCTAAACCCTGAAGCACCACCCCCAGCACAACCCCCTACACTGCCCGAGCACCACTGCACTGCCCTAAACCCTGAAACATCAGCTCCAGCACGACCCCCTACACTGCCCGAACACCACTGCACTGCCCTAAACCCTGAAACACCAGCCCCAGCACGACCGCCTACACTGCCCGAACACCACTGCACTGCCCTAAACCCTGAAACACCAGCCCCAGCACGACCCCCTACACTGCCCGAACACCACTGCACTGCCCTAAACCGTGAAACACCAGCCTCAGTACGACCCCCTACACTGCCTGAACACCACTGCACTGCCCTGAACCCTGAAACACCAGCCCCAGCACGCCCCCTACACTGCCCAAACACCACTGCACTACCCTAAACCCTAAAACACTACCCCCGGCATGACCCCCTACACTACCCAAACACCACTGCACTACCCTAAACCCTAAAACACTACCCCCAGCACGACCCCCTACACTACCCAAACACCACTGCACTACCCTAAAACATGACCCCCTACACTACACAAACACCACTGCACTACCCTAAACCCTAAAACACTACCCCCACCATGACCCCCTACACTACACAAGCACCACTGCACTACTCTAAACCCTAAAACACTACCCCAGCACGACCCCCTACACTACACAAACACCACTGCACTACCCTAAACCCTAAAACACTACCCCCAGCACGACCCCCTACACTACCCAAACACCACTGCACTAACCTAAATCCTAAAACACTACCCCCAGCACGACCCCCTACACTACCCAAACACCACTGCACTACCCTAAAACATGACCCCCTACACTATACAAACACCACTGCACTACCCTAAACCCTAAAACACTACCCCCAGCACGACCTCCTACACTACACAAGCACCACTGCACTACCCTAAACCCTAAAACACTACCCCCAGCACGACCCCCTACACTGCCCGAACACCACTGCACTGCCCTAAACCCTGAAACACCAGCCCTTGCACGACCCCCTATACTGCCCGAACACCACTGCACTGCCCTAAACCCTGAAACACCACCCCTAGCACCACCCCCTACACTGCCCGAACACCACTGCACTGCCCTAAACCCTGAAACACCACCCCTTCACGACCCCCTACACTGCCCGAACACCACTGCACTGCCCTAAACCCTGAAACACCACCCCTGCACGACCCCTACACTGCCCGAACACCACTGCACTGCCCTAAACCCTGAAACACTACCCCCAGCAAGACCCCCTACACTGCCCGAACACCACTGCACTGCCCTAAACCCTGAAACATCACCCCCAGAAAGACCCCCTACACTGCCCGAACACCACTGCCCTAAACCCTGAAACACCACCCCCAGCACGACCCCCTACACTGCCCGAACACCACTGCACTGCCCTAAACCCTGAAACACCACCCCCAGCATGACCCCTACACTGCCCGAGCACCACTGCTCTGCCCAAAACCCTGAAACACCAGCCCCAGCACGACCACCTACACTGCCCGAACACCACTGCACTACCCTAAACCCTGAAACACCACCCCCAGCACGACCCCCTACACTGCCCGAGCACCACTGCACTGCCCTAAACCCTGAAACATCAGCCCCAGCACGACCCCCTACACTGCCTGAACACCACTGCACTGCCCTAAACCCTGAAACACCAGCCCCAGCACGACCGCCTACACTGCCCGAACACCACTGCACTAAACCCTGAAACACCACCCCTGCACGACCCCCTACACTGCCCGAACACTACTGCACTGCCCTAAACCCTGAAACACCATCCCAGCACGACCCCCTACACTGCACGAACACCACTGCACTGCCCTAAACCCTGAAACACTACCCCCAGCAAGACCCCCTACACTGCCCGAACACCACTGCACTGCCCTAAACCCTGAAACATCACCCCCAGCAAGACCCCTACACTGCCCGAACACCACTGCCCTAAACCCTGAAACACCCCCCAGCAAGACTCCCTACACTGCCCGAACACCACTGCACTACCCTAAACCCTGAAACACCAGCCCCACCACGATCCCCTACACTGCCCAAACACCACTGCACTGCCCTAAACCCTGAAACACCACCCCATGCACAACCCCTACGACCCCTACACTGCCCGAACACCACTGCACTGCCCTAAACCCTGAAACACCACCCCCTGCACGACCCCCTACGCTGCCCGAACACTACTGCACTGCCCTAAACCCTGAAACACCACCCCCAGCATGACGCCCCTACACTGCACGAACACCACTGCACTGCCCTAAACCCTGAAACACTACCCCCAGCAAGACCCCCTACACTGCCCGAACACCACTGCACTGCCCTAAACCCTGAAATATCACCCCCAGGAAGACCCCCTACACTGCCCAAACACCACTGCACTGCCCTAAACCCTGAAACACCAACCCCAGCACGACCCCCTACACTGCCCGAACACCACTGCCCTAAACCCTGAAACACCACCCCCAGCAAGACCCCCTACCCTGCCCGAACACCACTGCACTGCCCTAAACCCTGAAACACCACCCCCAGCACGACCCACTACACTGCCCGAACACCACTGCACTGCCCTAAACCCCTGAAACAACAGCCCCAGCACGACCGCCTACACTGCCCGAACACCACTGCACTGCCCTAAACCCTGAAACACCACCCCCAGCAAGACCACCTACACTGGCCGAACACCACTGCACTTCTCTAAACCCTGTACCCTGAAACACCACCCCCTGCACGACCCCCTACACTGTCCGAACACCACTGCACTGCCCTAAACTCTGAAACACCACCCTCAGCATGACACCCTACACTGCCCGAACACCACTGCACTGCCCTAAACCCTGAAACACCACCCCCAGCACGACCCCCTACACTGCCCGAACTCCACTGCACTGCCCTAAACCCTGAAACACCACCCCCTACACTGCCGGAACACCACTGCACTGCCCTAAACCCTGAAACACCACCCCCAGCACGACCCCCTACACTGCCCGAACACCACTGCACTGCCCTAAACCCTGAAACATCACCCCCAGCAAGACCCCCTACACTGCCTGAACACCACTGCCCTAAACCCTGAAACACCACCCCCAGCAAGACCCCTACACTGCCCGAACACCACTGCACTGCCCTAAACCCTGAAACACCACCTCCAGCACAACCCCCTACACTGCCTGAACACCATTGCTCTGCCCTAAACCCTGAAACACTAGCCCCAGCACGACCCCCTACACTGCCCGAACACCACTGCACTGCCCTAAACCCTGAAACACCAACCGCAGCACGACCCCCTACACTGCACGAACACCACTGCACTGCCCTAAACCCTGAAACACTACCCCCAGCAAGACCCCCTACACTGCAAGAACACCACTGCACTGCCCTAGACTCTGAAACACCAGCCCCAGCAAGACCCCTACACTGCCCGAACACCACTGCACTGCCCTAAATCCTGAAACACCAGCCCCAGCATGACCCCCTACACTGCCCGAACACCACTGCACTGCCCTAAACCCTGAAACACCAGCCCCAGCACGACCACCTACACTGCCCTAAACCCTGAAACACCAGCCCCAGCACAACCCCCTACACTGCCCGAACACCACTGCACTGCCCTAAACCCTGAAACACCAGCCCCAGCACGACCCCCTACACTGCCCGAACACCACTGTACTGCCCTAAACCCTTAAACACCAGCCCCAGCACGACCCCCTACACTGCCCGAACACCACTGCACTGCCCTAAACCCTGAAACACCACCCCTGCATGACCCCCTACACTGCCCAAACACCACTGCACTGCCCTAAACACTGAAACACCACCCACTGCACCACCCCCTACACTGCCCGAACACCACTTCACTGCCCTAAACCCTGAAACACAACCCCCAGCACGACCCCTTTACTGCTCCGAACACCACTGCACTGCCCCAAACCCTGAAACACAACCCCCAGCACGACCCCCTACACTGCCCGAACACCACTGCCCTAAACCCTGAAACACCACTCCCTGCACGACCCCCTACACTGCCCGAACACCACTGCACTGCCCTAAACCCTGAAACACCACCCCTGCACGACCCCCTGCACTGCCCGAACACCACTGCACTGCCCTAAACCCTGAAACACCACCCCCAGCACGACCCCCTACACTGCCCGAACACCACTGCACTGCCCTAAACCCTGAAACACCACCCCTGCACGACCCCCTACACTGCCCGAACACCACTGCACTGCCCTAAACCCTGAAACACTACCCCCAGCAAGACCCCCTACACTGCCCGAACACCACTGCACTGCCCTAAACCCTGAAACATCACCTCCAGAAAGACCCCCTACACTGCCCGAACACCACTGCCCTAAACCCTGAAACACCACCCCCAGCACGACCCCCTACACTGCCCGAACACCACTGCACTGCCCTAAACCCTGAAACACCACCCCCAGCATGACCCTCTACACTGCCCGAGCACCACTGCTCTGCCCAAAACCCTGAAACACCAGCCCCAGCACGACCACCTACACTGCCCGAACACCACTGCACTACCCTAAACCCTGAAACACCACCCCCAGCACGACCCCCTACACTGCCCGAGCACCACTGCACTGCCCTAAACCCTGAAACATCAGCCCCAGCACGACCCCCTACACTGCCTGAACACCACTGCACTGCCCTAAACCCTGAAACACCAGCCCCAGCACGACCGCCTACACTGCCCGAACACCACTGCACTAAACCCTGAAACACCACCCCTGCACGACCCCCTACACTGCCCGAACACTACTGCACTGCCCTAAACCCTGAAACACCATCCCAGCACGACCCCCTACACTGCACGAACACCACTGCACTGCCCTAAACCCTGAAACACTACCCCCAGCAAGACCCCCTACACTGCCCGAACACCACTGCACTGCCCTAAACCCTGAAACATCACCCCCAGCAAGACCCCCTACACTGCCCGAACACCACTGCCCTAAACCCTGAAACACCCCCCCAGCAAGACTCCCTACACTGCCCGAACACCACTGCACTACCCTAAACCCTGAAACACCAGCCCCAGCACGACCCCCTACACTGCCCAAACACCACTGCACTGCCCTAAACCCTGAAACACCACCCCATGCACAGCCCCCTACGACCCCCTACACTGCCCGAACACCACTGCACTGCCCTAAACCCTGAAACACCACCCCCTGCACGACCCCCTACGCTGCCCGAACACTACTGCACTGCCCTAAACCCTGAAACACCACCCCCAGCATGACGCCCTACACTGCACGAACACCACTGCACTGCCCTAAACCCTGAAACACTACCCCCAGCAAGACCCCCTACACTGCCCGAACACCACTGCACTGCCCTAAACCCTGAAATATCACCCCCAGGAAGACCCCCTACACTGCCCAAACACCACTGCACTGCCCTAAACCCTGAAACACCAACCCCAGCACGACCCCCTACACTGCCCGAACACCACTGCCCTAAACCCTGAAACACCACCCCCAGCAAGACCCCCTACACTGCCCGAACACCACTGCACTGCCCTAAACCCTGAAACACCACCCCCAGCACGACCCACTACACTGCCCGAACACCACTGCACTGCCCTAAACCCTGAAACAACAGCCCCAGCACGACCGCCTACACTGCCCGAACACCACTGCACTGCCCTAAACCCTGAAACACCACCCCCAGCAAGACCACCTACACTGGCCGAACACCACTGCACTTCTCTAAACCCTGTACCCTGAAACACCACCCCCTGCACGACCCCCTACACTGTCCGAACACCACTGCACTGCCCTAAACTCTGAAACACCACCCCTCAGCATGACACCCTACACTGCCCGAACACCACTGCACTGCCCTAAACCCTGAAACACCACCCCCAGCACGACCCCCTACACTGCCCGAACTCCACTGCACTGCCCTAAACCCTGAAACACCACCCCTTCACGACCCCCTACACTGCCGGAACACCACTGCACTGCCCTAAACCCTGAAACACCACCCCCAGCACGACCCCCTACACTGCCCGAACACCACTGCACTGCCCTAAACCCTGAAACAACACCCCCAGCAAGACCCCCTACACTGCCTGAACACCACTGCCCTAAACCCTGAAACACCACCCCCAGCAAGACCCCCTACACTGCCCGAACACCACTGCACTGCCCTAAACCCTGAAACACCACCTCCAGCACAACCCCCTACACTTCCTGAACACCATTGCTCTGCCCTAAACCCTGAAACACTAGCCCCAGCACGACCCCCTACACTGCCCGAACACCACTGCACTGCCCTAAACCCTGAAACACCAACCGCAGCACGACCCCCTACACTGCACGAACACCACTGCACTGCCCTAAACCCTGAAACACTACCCCCAGCAAGACCCCCTACACTGCAAGAACACCACTGCACTGCCCTAGACTCTGAAACACCAGCCCCAGCAAGACCCCCTACACTGCCCGAACACCACTGCACTGCCCTAAATCCTGAAACACCAGCCCCAGCATGACCCCCTACACTGCCCGAACACCACTGCACTGCCCTAAACCCTGAAACACCAGCCCCAGCACGCACCACCTACACTGCCCTAAACCCTGAAACACCAGCCCCAGCACAACCCCCTACACTGCCCGAACACCACTGCACTGCCCTAAACCCTGAAACACCAGCCCCAGCACGACCCCCTACACTGCCCGAACACCACTGTACTGCCCTAAACCCTTAAACACCAGCCCCAGCACGACCCCCTACACTGCCCGAACACCACTGCACTGCCCTAAACCCTGAAACACCACCCCCTGCATGACCCCCTACACTGCCCAAACACCACTGCACTGCCCTAAACACTGAAACACCACCCACTGCACCACCCCCTACACTGCCCGAACACCACTTCACTGCCCTAAACCCTGAAACACAACCCCCAGCACGACCCCCTTTACTGCTCGAACACCACTGCACTGCCCCAAACCCTGAAACACAACCCCCAGCACGACCCCCTACACTGCCCGAACACCACTGCCCTAAACCCTGAAACACCACTCCCTGCACGACCCCCTACACTGCCCGAACACCACTGCACTGCCCTAAACCCTGAAACACCACCCCCTGCACGACCCCCTGCACTGCCCGAACACCACTGCACTGCCCTAAACCCTG
Organism: Calotriton arnoldi; assembly: GCA_963921515.1. Lineage (NCBI taxonomy): Eukaryota > Metazoa > Chordata > Amphibia > Caudata > Salamandridae > Calotriton > Calotriton arnoldi. Next base: position 863,063 of record CAWUFW010003862.1, on the reverse strand, counting down.
AAACACCACCCCCAGCACGACCCCCTACACTGCCAGAACACCACTGCACTGCCCTAAACCCTAAAACACCACCCCCAGCACGACCCCCTACACTGCCCGAACACCACTGCACTGCCCTAAACCCTAGAACACTACCCCAGCACGACCCCCTACACTACCCGAACACCACTGCACTACCCTAAACCCTAAAATACTCCCCCAGCACGACCCCCTACACTACCCGAACACGACTGCACTGCCCTGAACCCTCAAACACTCCCCCCAGCACGACCCCCTTCACTACCCGAACACCACTGCACTGCCCTAAACCCTAAAACACTCCCCCAGCACGACCCCCTACACTACCCGAACACCACTGCACTGCCCTAAACCCTAAAACACTCCCCCAGCACGACCCCCTACACTACCCAAACACCACTGCACTGCCCTAAACCCTAAAACACTACCCCCGCATGACCCCCTACACTACCCAAACACCAATGCACTACCCTAATCCCTAAAACACTACCCCCCGCACGACCCCCTACACTACCCAAAGACCACTGCACTACCCTAAACCCTAAAACACTACCCCCCGCACGACTCCCTACACTACCCAAAGACCACTGCACTACCCTAAACCCTAAAACACGACCTCCTACACTACACAAACACCACTGCACTACCCTAAACCCTAAAACACTACCCCCTACACTACACAAACACCACTGCACTACCCTAAACCCTAAAAAACTACCCCCAGCACGAACCCCTACACTACCCAAACACCACTGCACTACCCTAAACCCTAAAACACTACCCCCAGCAGTACCCCTACACTACCCAAACACCACTTCACTACCCTAAACCCTAAAACACTACCCCCAGCAGTACCCCCTACACTACCCAAACACCATTGCACTACCCTAAACCCTAAAACACTACCCCCAGCAGTACCCCCTACACTACCCAATCACCACTGCACTACCCTAAATCACTACCCCCAGCACGACCCCTACACTACCCAAATACCACTGCACTACCCTAAACCCTAAAACACTACCCCAGCACGACCCCTACACTACCCAAACACCACTGCACTACCCTAAACCCTAAAACACTCCCCCAGCACGACTCCCTACACTACCCAAACACCACTGCACTACCCTAAACCCTAAATCTACCCCCAGCATGACCCCCTACACTACACAAACACCACTGCACTACCCTAAACCCTAAAACACTACCCCCAGCACGACCCTCTTCACTACCTAAACACAACTGCACAATTTGTTACAGGCGTTGCAATGCAGGCCTGTGGTGCTTACTGGAAGTACCTGGTGGGCTAGTTGGGCCCCAGGGACCTTCAGGATTCAAGGTGACCTAATCCCCCAACTTAAAACGCTCCACGGGACGCGTTTGCACAGTGGTGAAGGGAGGGGCGGGGCCTCAGGTGACATGTGCGCAAACACGCCCTGTGGTGCGTTTTAAGTTGGGGAATTAATTCCTTTGAATCCTGAGGGACCCTGGGGGCCAACTAGCCCACCAGGTACCTTCAGTAAGCACAACAGAGTTGCGTTGCAGAGAGGTGAAAAAGGTGCGTGGCCTCGGAACGCCTCTCTGCAACTCAGCTCTGTGGTCCTAACTGTAGGTACCTGGGGGCTAGTGTGGCCCCAGGGACCCTCAGGATTCAAGGGGACTTAATCCCGCAACTTAAAACGCGCCACGGGGCGCGTTTGCAGACATGTCACCTCAGGCCCCCCCTCCCTTCACCACTGTGCAAACGCGCCTCTAGCGCGTTTTAAGAGGTAGTTTTAATCCCTGCCCTATTATGTACTAGGGACTTGCAGAGGAGGTCATGCTAATCACAGGGGTACCCCAACGCATGGTGTTCCCTAGTGTATGTTGGTGTTTTCACTGTATTCTAAGTGTCTTTTAGCATAGCACTGGCTCTGGTTAGTCAGAGTCAGTTACCACCAGTACCCGTCTGAAAAAGTTGTGGGCACAGGATGATTTTGCAACAAGGCCTCTTTCTGCTCCTCTGTTGGTTCTTTCTGCACATCTTTTGCTTCTTTCTGTGCGTTTTTTCTTCTTTCTTCACATGTCCTACCTCTGTAGGCATAGTTAGAAACTAGCATTTAAAAACCTTTGAAATTCACTTAAAAATCATAGGTTTCAGGCACGTTATAGTTAGAAATTAGCATTTAAAAAACCTTTCAAATTCACTGAAAAAACCATAGGTTTTAGGGACAGTTATAGTTAGTTGGACATTTCACTCATACAAAACCAGTGAAATTCCCCCGTTATAGTTAGTTCAGATAACTATAACTCGCGCCCCCGCAATGCACTGCTGATGACGTCACATATTACATCACTCATGACATGGTCAGTGACATCACTGATGACATCATTGATGACATCTCAAATGACATCACTGATGACATCACTGATGACATCATCCATGTGATAATTTGATGCATCTTCTCACACCCTAATATAACCTTTGATACACCCACTCTAAATTACAGACTGCCATTCTCAAAACCATAGACACTCCAACACCAATAACTACATACCCACTCACTGATTCTTAGGTCTACACACACATCCACTCACTCACCCATACAGTCACTCATACTTACGGTCACTCAGTACAGGACTATCATATGCACTCATACACCTACATAGACACTCACATGCCACTCATCCATAGAGGTACTCACACACCTAGTCAGTTATGTAAATAATTAATCACACTGCCATTTACTCACCTAGACAGTTATACATACACCAGCTCACTTACTCATACAAATACTAGCACATTCTTACGCTCTTATACAATCACTGATACAAGTACACACTCATCCATACAGCCACTCTCACAATCACACACTCTCACTTATAGCCATTTATATACTCCAACACACTTATATACTGCCTTTCACATATGTAGCTACTCACACATGTACCACTGAGATATACGTTCACTCACTAACACACCCATACACACACTCACCCACCCATACAGTCCATCACAGATGCACTCTTGAAACCATGCACCCAGTGAATCACCAACTCACACATCTATGCACAGAGTCACACACACCCCACCCACACAAACACTCAGGCACCCATACAGATACTCAGACAACCATTCAATAACTCATATAGACACTCATGTAGCTATTCACAAACCCATGCAGCCGCTTACACAGCAACAGACAGACTGATGCAGACATTCACACAGTTTAGTCACTAACCCATGCATTCAGTAAGATACGTTTAATCCCTCACTTATAGAGTCAGTCACGCACCTACTAAATCATCCATTCAGACACTTATACACCCACTCATTCTTCAATACGCCTTTCCCTATATATATTAAACATATTTAAACTTTACAGAAACACACAGTCACTGGATGATGTCATCAGTGATGTCATTTGAGATGTCATCAGTGATGTCATCAGTGATGTCACTGACCATGTCATGAGTGATGTAATATGTGACGTCATCAGCAGTGCATTGCGGGGCGCGAGTTATAGTTAGCTGAACTAACTATAACGGGGGAATTTCACTGGTTTTGTACGAGTGAAATGTCCAACTAACTATAACTGTCCCTAAAACCTATGGTTTTTTCAGTGAATGTAAATATATATAGGTATGTATGTATGTAGGTATGTAGGTATGTATGTGTATATATATATATATATATATATTATCTACTGGCGGTCGCCAGTAGATAGTTATAGTTACAACCTATTATCCATAGGAAATCCGCGACATTTTATTTGAAATAACTCTCTTGCCGGTTGACGTATCTTCGCAAAATTTTCAAACTTTGTGGGGCGCTCCGGTCCGCTCCTACCCTGAAAGTCTCGGGGGGATTCGTCAAGCGGGGGCCGAGAAAAAGGGGGTCCCAAAACGCGTTTTCCCCATGCAATTTTCCATAGGAAACTTTAGACACGGCTACAGCCCGAACTGCTCAACGGAATTACACCAAATTTGGCAAAGAGGTAGTTCTTGGTTCAGAAAGAACCCTTTTTGTTAAATGGTGTAAATCCGTTCAGTAGTTGCTGAGAAAATCAAAAGTAAAAGTACATATATATCTATGGCCGCGTCAGATTCGCGCACCCTCCCGATCACGAGCTGCATGCTAATTGGCTGTCAACACTCCAAATCAGGAAGTGTTGGCAGCCATTTTGTCCTCGGTAGAACCGAGGGACAGAAACAAGTGCGCAAAGCGCACAAAGGGGGCAGGGTAGAAACACCCTGACCCCCTAGGTCTGCTCAGGGGTCCCACAAAGACCCCTGGGAAAAAAGTTTTTTTTTTTTTTTAAATCGGCAGGATGCGCTCAGGGTGCGCGAATCCTGCCGAAAAAAAATCGAAGCGCGGTCTCCCGCGCTTCGATAGTTAATTGGCCCCGGGTGGGCCAAGTCCCGGGGGCATGCTGGGGGGTTAATTTTATGTGTGGGGGCCTCTAAGGGCCCCTAAGCCCCGGGGACCACCACCCCCGGGGCTTTATGTATAATGGTGCAGGAGGGCTCTGAGCCCTCCCGCAGCCCCGGGGACCGCCACCTCCCGGGGCTTCTTTTTATTTTTGAAAAACCTGTGTGGGGGCTCCAGCCCCCACACGCCCGGGACCACCACCTCCCGGGGCACTAAGAAAAATTACAATGGGGGTCCGTTTTGGACTCCCAAGCCCCGGGACCACCACCTCCCCGGGGCTTTCAAAATGTAAGAAGGGGGCCGCGCGCCCCCTCCTGGAGCCTGTGGTGGCCCTGGGGACCGCTACCCCCAGGGCCGGCTCCTGCAGTGTCCCGGGTGCCTACCCCGGGACACTGCTGTTTGCAATGACAGGACGGAGCCTCGCGGCTCCCGTCCTGTCATTGCAAACTGCTTTGGATATTGGAAGAGAGAGCAGGAAACCTGCTCTCTCTTCCAATATCCAAAGCTGATTGCTTTTCCACATGGGGAGCATCATGTTTGCTGCCCATGTGTAAAAGCAATGCTGGCTCCCTTAGGACACGGGGAGCCGGCGGGACTGTGGGGGGTTTGGGGACCCCCCCACAGTCCCCAACTGGGTGTGGCCTCTGTACATGTCTCTGCAACGCAGCCCCCTGGCGCATACTGGAGGTTCCTGGTGGGCTAGTTGGCCCGTAGGGACCCTCATGATTCAAGGGGACTTAATCCCCCAACTTAAAACGCGCCACGGGCGCGTTTGCACAGATGTCACCTCAGGCCCCGCCCCTCCCTTCACCATTGTGCAAATATTCCTCTAAAATCAGCCGAAATACGAATTCTGATTTACTCACCTGTTATCAGGAGAGACCTCAGTGCTGCATCTTTCAGCCCAGTACTAATCCTGAAAAGTAATTTTAACCGTACTTACCAGTAACTTGAATTTCCTTCCATAGGCTAACATTGACTGGTTTCACTTGGAAATTCTTCTAAGTGTGGAGTTTTGGAACTTTAAAATATTCCTCTAAAATCAGCTGAAATACGAATTCCGATTTACTCACCTGTTATCAGGAGAGATCTCAGTGCTGTATCTTTCAGCCCAGTACTGGTCCTGAAAAGTAATTTTAACCGTACTTACCAGTAACTTGAATTTCCTTCCATAGGCTAACATTGACTGGTTTCACTTGGAAATTCTTCTAAGTGTGGAGTTTTGGAACTTTAAAATATTCCTCTAAAATCAGCCGAAATACGAATTCCGATTTACTCACCTGTTATCAGGAGAGACCTCAGTGCTGCATCTTTCAGCCAGTACTGATCCTCAAAAGTAATTTTAACCGTACTTACCAGTAACTTGAATTTCCTTCCATAGGATATCATTGCCTGCTTTTTGCTGAAAAAGTTTCTAAGTGTTGATTTTTGAAACATACAAATATTCCTCTAAAATCAGCCGAAATACGAATTCCGATTTACTCACCTGTTATAAAGAGAGACCTCAGTGCTGTATCTTTCAGCCCAGTACTGGTCCTGAAAAGTAATTTTAACCGTACTTACCAGTAACTTGAATTTCCTTCCATAGGCTAACATTGACTGGTTTCACTTGGAAATTCTTCTAAGTGTGGAGTTTTGGAACTTTAAAATATTCCTCTAAAATCAGCCGAAATACGAATTCCGATTTACTCACCTGTTATCAGGAGAGGCCTCAGTGCTGCATCTTTCAGCCCAGTACTGATCCTCAAAAGTAATTTTAACCGTACTTACCAGTAACTTGAATTTCCTTCCATAGGATATCATTGCCTGCTTTTTGCTGAAAAAGTTTCTAAGTGTTGATTTTTGAAACATACAAATATTCCTCTAAAATCAGCCGAAATACGAATTTCGATTTACTCACCTGTTATCAGGAGAGACCTCAGTGCTGCATCTTTCAGCCCAGTACTGGTCCTGAAAAGTAATTTTAACCGTACTTACCAGTAACTTATATTTTCTTCCATAGGAATCCATTGTCTGGTTTTCAGCAGAAAAGTTTCAAAGTGTCGATTTTCACAAACTACAAATATTCCTTAAAAATCGCCTGTATGACTTAAACGCATTCTTTCAACTGTTTACAGGAGATGCACCAGTGCTGGATCCAGGATCCAACACAGTAAGAAAAAGTAACGATAACAGTTTTTACCTGCTAAGTGAATTTCCTTCCATAGGATAACATTGGTGATTCTATGAGAAAAAGTTTCTAAGTGTCAACTTTTAAAATACAATAATATTCCTTAAAATCACGACTGTAACCAAAACGCTTTTACTCAACTGTTTACAGGAGATGTACCAGGACTGAATCTAGGATCCAGTCCTGTGGTTAGAAAAGTAATCCATAAAGTAACTAATTGCATTTAACTAGAAATTCACATTGAGCTGAATGTTGCATTGTGTTTGAAAATGTGGTGCCCATTGCAACAACTGTAACTACTGTACTTAAAAGTCTATTGCCTATGTGCAAAGTATTTAAACTAAAGTAATTCATTCTGAGAAAGTATTTTTGTAATGTAATGTATAATGTAATTACAATGTAATTTAAAAAATAAAATATGTAAAAAAAAATTCTAAAAATGTAATAAATCAGTATGAAAAAAATTAATATAACAATTAATACATTTAAAAATTGTCATTTACAAAACCTTTGAAATTCACTGAAAAACCGTAGGTTTCAGACATGTTATAGTTAGGAATTAGCATTTAAAAAACCTTTGAAATTCACTGAAAAAACCATAGGTTTCAGATAAGTTATAGTTAGAAATTAGCATTTAAAAAACCTTTGAAATTCACTGAAAAAACCATCGGTTTTAGGGACAGTTATAGTTAGTTGGACATTGCACTCGTACAAAACCCGTGAAATTCCCCGTTATAGTTAGTTCAGCTAACTATAACTCGCGCCCCGCAATGCACTGCTGATGACGCCACATATTACATCACTCATGACATGGTCAGTGACATCACTGATGACATCACTGATGACATCTCAAATGACATCACTGATGACATCATCCACGTGATAATCTGATGCACCTCCTCACACCCTAATATAACCTTTGATACACCCAATCTAAATTACAGACTGCCATTCGCAAAACCATAGACACTCCAACACCAATAACTACATACCCACTCACTGATTCTTAGGTCTACACACACACACATCCACTCACTCACCCGTACAGTCACTCATACTTATGGTCACTCAGTACAGGACTATCATATGCACTCATACTCCTATATAGACACTCAAACACCGCCACTCATCCATAGAGGTACTCACACACCTAGTCAGTCATGCAAATAATTAAACACACTGCCATTTTCTCACCTATACAGTTATACACACACCAGCTCACTTACTCATACAAATACTAGCACATTCTTACGCTCTTATACAATCACTGATACAAGCACACACTCATCCATACAGTCATTCTCACAATCACACACTCTCGCTTATAGCTATTTATATACTCCAACACACATATATACTGCCTTTCACATATGTAGTTACTCACACATGTACCACTGGGACATACATTCACTCACTAACACACTCTTACACACACTTACCCACCCATACAGTCTATCACAGATGCACTCTTGAAACCATCCACCCAGTGAATCACCCACTCACACATCTATGCACAGAGTCGCACACACCCCATCCACACAAACACTCAGGCACCCATACAGATACTCAGACAACAAATCAATAACTCTTATAGACACTCATGTAGCTATTCACAAACCCATGCAGCCACTTACACAGCAACAGACAGATACAGACATTAACCCAGTTTAGTCACTAACCCATGCATTCAGTAAGATACGTTTAATCACTCACTTATAGAATTAGTCACGCACCTACTAAATCATCCATACACACACTTATACACCCACTCATTCTTCAATACGCCTTTCCCTATATATATTAAAAATATTTAAACTTTACAGAAACACACAGTCACTGGATGATGTCATCAGTGATGTCATTTGAGATGTCATCAGTGATGTCATCAGTGATGTCACTGACCATGTCATGAGTGATGTAATATGTGACGTCATCAGCAGTGCATTGCGAGGCGCGAGTTATAGTTAGCTGAACTAACTATAACGGGGGAATTTCACGGGTTTTGTACGAGTGCAATGTCCAACTAACTATAACTGTCCCTAAAACCGATGGTTTTTTCAGTGAATTTCAAAGGTTTTTTAAATGCTAATTTCTAACTATAACTTATCTGAAACCTATGGTTTTTCAGTGAATATATATATATATATATATATATATATATATATATATATATACACATATATAAAAATTACCTCCTGGCGGTTGCCAGTGGGTAGTTATAGTTAGGACCTAATTTCTATAGACAAAGCGTTTTTTTTTTGCTAATAACTTTGTCACCATTTGACGAATCGGTATGAAATTTTAAAAACTAGTTTGCCACTCACTTCAGCTGCCGTCTTGAAAGTTTTAGGTTGATCCGTCAAGCGGGCCACGAAAAAGGGAGGGAGGTCCCAGAACGCGTTTTCCCCATGCAATTTCCCATAGGGATTTTAGACACGACTACAGCCCGAAACACTGGATGGAATTACACCAAATTTAGGAGAAAGCTAACTCTTGGTCCAGAAAGAGACCTTTTTGTGATTTGGGGCAAATTTTCTCAGTAGTTTTGGAGTTATTAAAGACAAACTATTTATAGATATCTAGGGACGTGGAGGGTCCGTGGACCCAACAGATCTCATGCTGAGATCTAATTGGCTGCCAACACTTCAACCAGGACAAGTTGGCAACCATTTTGGGACTCAGGACTGAGCCTGAGTCCCAAAAAAACACAGACAAAAACAAAAGGGGGCAGGGTAGGAATACCATGACCCCCCTAGGCCTGGTGGTGGGGTTCAACATGGACCCTGCCGGGGCCAAAAATATATATTATTTAAAAATGTTGCTGCGATTTCGCAGAGGATCCGCAAACCTGCAGCAAAAATGTAAAAAAAGACAAGCGCGGTCTCTCGTGCTTGTTTTTTTTATGCCCTCATATCAAAAATAAATGCATTTATCTAAACTCAGCACGCGATTAGAGGAAGTAGAACTGGACAGCATAGCAATTTGTTTTGAGAGAGTTTAACACCAGGCATGCAGCCTTGTAAAATCTTGTGCTGTTAAACCGCTTCAGAAAGAAATAAGGCGAACGCTCTCCCCGTTTGCTTTATACGTGCCAGCAAGTGATTCAGTCAAAGCCAGGCAGTAACAGATGAATATGTGACAGGACAACATAGCAATTTGTTTTAAGAGAGTTTAACACCAGGCGTGCAGCCTTGTATATTCTTGTGCTGTTAAACAGCTGTAGAAATAAATAAAACGGTGCCGCTTTTGAGTACTTTGCCTTATCGTATTTCCGTAGTCAAGTTTCTGACAACAGCTTCGAGTACAATGCTTCACTTTCCATTATATAAAGTTTTCAACCTTTCCTTTAACCTATTCACTCACATCACATTGTTTTAAAGTGAATCGTTTTTAAGTGATGCTGTTAGAAACCCTTCTTAATGGCCCGGGAGTGTGTAAAGATTAATTGAATGCTGCAGAAAATATGTATTACATTTTCATACAGTCCTTTACTGGATTCACTCATCCAGCCATACAGCCAATCACACACCCACTCACACAGCTACACGCACACCAACTCACAGACTCACAGACCCACACACCCACTCACAGACCCACACAACCACTCACACACCCACCCACAGACCCATACTGCCACTCACAAACCCACTTAGGGCCCATACAGCTACAAACACACCCACTCACAGACCCACACAGCCACTAACACACCCACTCACCAATCCATACAGCCACTCACACACCCTTGTCTTTCATTTAAGGACATTCTGCCTTTGACATGGTCTGAACATTCTGCAGTTTTGTTTAACATTGCCATCTCAGGTGGTACTGCCATGCTAAAGACGAAAAAAAAAACAATGAAAACGCAAGGCTGGGAAAAATTAACGCTCAGCGTCTTCAGGAACTTCTTATCACCTCTCAACCAGCTTACACAAAAGAGGTAGACAGGAATGCGAATAACTATTCCAACTGGTTAGATGCGGCAGTAACCTCAGTTGCCCTAGAATTAACCATCAAGGTAGGGCGTAGTCGCCCTTCTGCCCCCTGGTATTCGGAAGCACTAAAAAACCAAAAATCAACCTGTAAAAAACAAGAACGCATATGGAGATCAGCGAATGACAGTAAGGAGAAGGACAAGTATAAATCTTGTCTCAGCATGTACAAATCCCTTGCAGTTAAGGAAAAAACAAAGGACTACACCCAGAAAATCAAGAGTGCCAAAAATTCCTCTAAAGAACTGTTTAAGCCAGTTATGACTCTTACATCATCGCTCACACCTGAAATTGCTTGCAAACAGCAAACGTGCGATAATATTGCTATGCATTTTCTAAGTAAAGTAGAAAATATCTTTAATGATGTTTATCGACCTCAGATACCACAGGAGGGCTCTGCCATTCAAGACAGTCGAGAATCTATGGCCATCTCGGATCGGCCTCGATTTTCTAGATTCGCAGACCTTGACGTTAGGCAGGTGGGAGGTCTCATTGCTAATGCTAAATCAGGATCCCCTCTGGATCCTTGCCCAGTGGCAGTTTTAAAACTGGCACCGGACGTCATTGCGAATAACCTTACCACAGTGTTTAACACTGCATTCGGCTCAGGCTGTTTCCCTAAGATTTGGAAAGTTGCCTCAATTCTACCTATCTTAAAGAAACCTAACCTCGACCCCAATGACCCGAACAATTTCCACCCTATTTCTCGTCTTCCGCTGCCCGCAAAACTTTTAGAGAAAGCTATGAATCATCAACTCTCTGCTTTCATCACTGAGCATAGCTTGTTGGATGACATGCAACACAGATTTAGAGGAAGCCATAGCACGGAATCAGCGCTGATTAAATCTGTGGAATAAATCAGAATGGCGCTAGATAGGGGAGGTAAGGCCACTCAGATCCTGTTGGATCTCTCAGCAGTTTTCGATACATCACCACGAAATCTTGGTGGAGCGGCTAGCAGCTACAGGGGTCCAGGTGTCAGACCTTAATCTCTTGAGATTCTTCCTAGCAGATAGGATGCAATTTGTAGCCTTAGAACCTTTCAAGTCCGAACCCTTTCAACTTCCGTGTGGGGTGCCCCAGGCTTTGTCCATTAGTCCTACCCTTTTCAATGTATATGCAGCAGCCCTGGCGCCGATAATCAAATCCTTCGGTTTTGCTCTGACCTCGTACTCCGACGATACTCAGATCGTCATGGCGGTTATAAATCAGCATAGTACCATCGGCAAAATATTTCATGATTGCTTGTTAGGCGAAACAACCTTTACAACGCAGTCATCACATCGCACTACATTTACAACGCAGTCATTACATTGCAACACCCTTTACAACGCATGTCACTACAACGCAACCATTACATTGCATGTCACTACAACGCATGACACTACAACGCATGACACTACAACGCAGGCATTACATCGCATGTCATTACAACGCATACCATTACAACGCATAGTACCCCTACACTATCCAACACTTACCCTACTGTTGCACCCCATGGAGTTAGAATAGTAATTTTTACCCCTACACTATCCAACACTTACCCTACTGTTGCACCCCCTGGAGTTAGAATAGTAATTTTTACCCCTACACTATCCAACACTTACCCTACTGTTGCACCCCCTGGAGTTAGAATAGTAATTTTTACCCCTACACTATCCAACACTTACCTTAAATGCAATGTAATGGTATGCGTTGTAATGGTATGCGTTGTAAAGGTATAATGCGATGTAATGGAATGCGTTGTAAATGTAGTTTTAAAAAATTCGTTGTAATGGCATGCAATGTAAATGTATGCGTTGTAAGGGATGTTGCGGTGTAAAAACTGCGTTGTAAAGGCATGCATTGTAAATGTATGCGTTGTAACATCATACATTCCTTGTTAGCTGTTAGCACATGCATGAGTAGTAACTGCCTAAAACTTAACTCCAATAAAACAACAGAGATAGTACTATTTGGAAATTACCCCTCCTAATTGTCCCCGACTTGGTGGCCAGAGGAGTTGGGCTGCCTACCTAGGCCGTTCGATAAAGCCAAAAATTTGGGTTTGATTGTAAACAATAAGCTCCCCTTTGCCAGTCAGATGAACGCCTTAACTTCATGAACCTTCTTCATTCTTTGAAAGATTAAAAGGATCCTAAATTTTATTCCCCCTAACTCTCAAAGAACTGTAATATCGGCCTTGATTTTGGCCAGGTTAGATTATTGCAACAGTCTATACATGAATCTACAGCAACAACACCTGAAGAAGCTACACGTGCTGCAAAATGCTGCTGCAAGACTTATGTCTCGCACGCCCAAGTTTGGCTCTGTGGGAAAAGGCACTCAAAAACTCTATTGGCTGCCAGTGAAGAATAGGTTGAGTTTAAATCACTCTGCATTGCGTACAAGGCACTTCATAACATAGGACAATCTTACTTTACTCTGAATTTCAAATGGTATGTATCCAACAGGACACTCAGATCAGCTAGTTCCAAATCCTTGGTGATATCCAGGTATAAAGAACCGGCCTGGGGAGGAAGAAGCTTCTTCACAGGCACGATCATGGCCTGGACGAACTACCTCTGACAATCCGTGCCGCACCAAATCTGCTGGCCTTCAGAAAGGCCTTAAAAACCTGGCATTCTGTAATTAGGCACAACAGTTTTAACTAGGCACCTATAGGTCCAGATCAGAGAGCTAGCGCCAGGACACGCCAGGGTAATAGTGCGCTCTATAAGTTTAATTAACATTAAAACCCACTCACAGACACATAGAGCAACTCACACTACTCACAGACCAATACAGCTTCTCACACACCCACTCACAGACCCATACAGTCACTCACACACCCATAAAACCACTCACACACCCACTCACAAATCCATACAGCCACTCACATACCCATATAGCCACTCACTCACCTACAAGATCAATGATACACCCACTCACAGACCCATACAGCCACACACACCCATTCATAGACACATACAGCCACTCACACACCCACTCATCAACCCATGCAGCCACTCACACACCCACTCACTGACCTATACAGCCACTCACACACCCACTCTCAAAGGTTACAGGTTACAGCTAGGAAATAAAATTTAAAAAGCTCAGAACTTCACCCCAAAAAAATAATCAAGGATTCTAGGGACGGTATAGTTAGGAAATAGCATTAAAAAAACTTTTGAAATTCACTGAAAGATCCAAAGGTTATTGGTTCGAATTAACTAGGTTCAGATTTTACACACGCAAACCATAGAAATTCAGCAGTTATAGTTACCTGAGCGAACTATAACTTATGTCCCCGCAATGCACTGCTTATGACCTCACATAATACATCACTCATGACATGGTCAGTGACATCACTGATGACAACTCCGCTCCGCTGCCAAACCATTCCCGCTTGCTGGAAGCAGAGTTTTCGTCTGTTGCCCTGCCAACTGTCATGCAGGCAGGAAAATAGATGAAAGGTTTGCTCTCACACACAGGGAGCTGCATGTTTAGAAGCTCCCCGTGTGTGAGAGCAATGCCAGCTCCTGCTGGAGTCAGGGAACTGGCAGTGACCGCGAGGGCATTCAGGCTCCCCCCACGGTCCCCAGCTCTGCTGAGTGGGTGCCCTGGGTGGGCTCCAGGGCACCCAGCATTTCAATGGCAGACCCTGGGTGATGGGGTCCCCAGGGTGGAAATCGGCCCAGGTAGGGTCCATGTGGCCCACCTTCCCCATTGACTTGTGGCCAGGCATTGGAGGATGGGGTCCTCTGGGCCAAAATCAAACCAGAGAGGGGGGCCACACGGCCCACCTCCCCCATTTAAAGATGGCCAAGCCCCAGGGTATGGGGATCGCACAGCCCCCCTCTCTGATTATGTTTTTGCAGGGTCGTTATGTCCCTAAACGGGAGGCACTTACAAATATAAACATAGCAGGTGTCTCCCTTGAAGCTCCACTTTTATAAAGGGCAAATAATCCTAAGTCCTGGGCTTGGCGAAGGCAAAGCAAGCGTGTTTTCTCAGCAATTCCATATTGAAAAACGATCTGAAATCCTTTGTGGACGTGACTTCATCATTGACCTATTGGAGGGCAATATGTATGTGACGAGTGGGTTCTTTGTTGTCCTGTCCTGGTGAGAGCAGAGTCTATGGTTCTCTCTTTAAATTACTACGAGTATGCAAATGTGCAAGTCACTTGGAAGCTTCGCCTACTTGGCCCTGCCCACCTTAGTAGTATGCAAAGGTCTTCCTGCCTTTTGCCAGGATGATGGACAGCTTACCTAAAGGCCCTACCAGGTGTTTCCCGCTGAGTTTTGGTGACGCGTTCTTCATGCCGAGAAATATGAGGACATCTCCACCAAAAAAAGAAGCATTTATTTGATATAGCTAAGAGAAAGTACCCTTGTTTGGTGGAGATTTACCTCTTTGTAGTCTTGTAGTCCTCTCTCTATAGGAGGATTCATGTTATCACAGATATCTGGAAAAAGATGCGCAAGGAACAATCACATTGCCGAAAAGACACAAGGTCACTGAAGATATTTCCTCTTGGGCCATTACAAAGATGTAGTGTAGAGTACGCACTGGACTTTTACCCAATGAGGTAGTAGTTTTGAATTAACCAAAAGAAAGTGCTCCACTTGAGTAGATATTTTGTGCAAAACTATGGACTCTTGTTGGCCAAAGGGGCTGATGCAGTTCTGTTGTGGCCTAGTCACTCACACAGCTATTGACACCCCCACACAGACACTCAGACACCCACTCACACACTCAGGCATTCACACCCCCACTGACAGACCCACTCAGACACTGATACACCCACTCAGACCCACTCAAAGACCTACTCAGACATTCTCACACACACTCATAGATCATCTCAGACACTCATGCACCCATTCACAGGCCCACTCAGGCACTCTCACACCCACTCACAAATCCACTCAGGCACTCATGCACCCACTTACAGACCAAATCAGACAATCTCATAGCCACTCACAGACCCATTCAGACACTCGTGCACCCACTCACAGACCCACACAGACATGTACACCCACTCACAGACCCACTCAGACACTCTGGCACCCACTTGCAGAACCACTCATACTCTCTCACACCCACTCACAGACCTACTCAGAGACTCATTCACCAACTTACAGACCCACGCAGAGACTCACACACCCACTTACAGACCCACTCAGAGACTCACACACCCACCCACACTCATTCAGACACTCATACACTCACTCACACACTCAAGGAGGCACTCCAAACCTACTCAGATACACTCATACCCACTCAGCCACTCACTCATTCACCCACTCAGACACCTACTCAGGCACTCATGCACCAATTCACAGACCCACTCAAACACTCATGCACCCACTCACAGACCCATACAGCCACTCACACACCCACTCACAGACCCATACAGCCACTCACACTCACACACCGAGTCACTGACTCATACAGCTACTCACACACCAACTGACCAACCTACACTGTCACTCACACATACATTCTTTTTTTATATAAACTGTTTTATTGGTGAAAACGTAACCAACAGTACAGCAATGGTTACAAGTTGCACTTGGGAAATAAAATTATGAAAAATGTTCGAAATTCACGCAGCTCTGTTAATAACTGTATGGGTGAGTGAGTGGCTGTCTGAGAGGCTGAATGGGTGAGTGGGTGTGTTAGTGTCTCTATGGATGCACGAGTGGGTGTGTGAGTGATTGTATGGGTATGTGAGTGGTTGTGTGAGTGAGTGTATGAGAGGTTCTATGGGGGTGTGAATGGGTGTGTGTCAAGAAGTTATATCCTGTCATACAATAATCTCAGAAAAGAGGAAGAGAAATGTCGAGTACCTCTGGAGTAGGCAGTATCCGATGTGGAGGAAGTTGCACCCTCACAGGAGATTGTTATTTCAAGTGCTGTTGAAAGCATTGCAAAATCGGAATTGCGCGAATTCCAAGATGGCCGCCGTCATCCCTAGCGAAGCGGTCATGCAGTCTAGTTGTTAAAAATCAAATGAAGCAAATGCGCGCGTGCTAACAACGCACGTCGCACTTCAACTGAACTCCCTGAGGAGACTGGTAGTGTCTCTTCATCGCGCCTGAATTTTGAGGAAAAAAGAAGAAACTAGCGGTTCATCTGAAGCAGTTTTTAAACGCTAGTGTCTTGAGGTCTTTTTTTAGCAGAATCCTGTGAGTAGCGTTCCGTTCGTGAGGAGTATCTAGAGAGCAGTGTCCCGGCTTGAGAGGAGAAACCAGAGGTAAAACAAATTAAAGACTTGAGTATTTGAGTTTCTATACAACGTGCTGAAAAGTATAAATAAAAGCAGCACATCTGTGGACATTATGAACAATTGAACTGAAACTAAAAGAAACTTCAAAGGAACTCAGAAGTTCCAGTCAGACATTAAGCAAGAGAGATTAGTGTCTCTAAGATAAGAACAGTATCCTAAAATTAGAGACAATAGAATGTGAATCTCTAAGATTGAAAATCCATATCCTTGGAAACCCTTTTGAAAATAAAGACTTAATTGACCAGAACACGAAATTTAACTATATATATAGCAACACCCAAAGAGAAAGTGAGAAAGAAACATCAAGCAGCAGTTGAACATTGAGAACAATCAACTTTAAGCCAGTAAACGCAGGATAAAGTTGTTAAGGCAAATTAGAACAAGACGCAACTTAATTTTTATTATACCAGAGAGAAGCAATCCTCAGTATTTTAACAGGTAAAATTGAGTTGGGAGTTAAGTGTAATTCGTAGTGACTTAGTGAGAAGGTTGTATGATTAGTCACTAATAACCTCTGTACTAATTCATTGTAACAGATATCCAGACAAGTGAGGATAGACGAGTCAAGCTAAGAAGCACCAGACGTGAGGAGTCTCTCTGTTGTCCCCTTCCCCTTCAGTTAATGCTCGAAACTGATATGTACATCGGTCGCGAGTAGTGAGGGGGGGGACTGTGGAATATTCTTCTGCTGCTGAGGAAGTTGACACCAGGTATGGCACTGACAGTGTGTGAGTGATCAGTGATGTAATTTCCGTTGTCATAAGTGATGTCACTGACCATGTCATGAGTGATGTAATATGTGAGGTCATAAGCAGTGTATTGCGGGGGCGTAAGTTATAGTTAGCTCAGGCAACTAGAACTGCTGAATTTCTATGGTTTTGTACGAGTGAAATCTGATCCTAACTATAATGTCCCTGTAACCTTTGTTTTTTTCAGTGAATATATATTAAGACACATATATATAAGGGAAAGGCACACAAAAACATTTTTTATACATCCATATATGGGGCAAGAGTGTAATGTATACACAATTATGTGTGTGTGTGTCTGTGTAGAGATAGATATGTAAAAAACTGATGTGATGCAGAAACGAAATGAAGTTAAAAGGTGGGAAAGGAAGATCAAAATTTAACTGAAGATGTGTTGGTCAAAATAATACTGGATAGAAAATGGGTGTAATTGTAAAGGTTATTTTGGGAACGTAATATTTGCAAAAGATGTTTTGGAAAATAATGTCATCACATAGACCAGAAATACAAGCAGCACGCATAAAGCTAGATATTAATAATTATAAAGACCATGGGGCATATGTATGAAGAAAGCATTTTGCGAGTCCTTAATAGCGATTTTTTGCGAATTGCTATTAAGGACTCGCAAAATGCAATGTATGTAGGAATCGCAATAATAATTGCGATTCCTACATATTCCTTAATTGCGACTCGCAAATTGCGAATCGCAATTAAGGAATACCTTCCCATTCATTCCTATGGGCCGACAGGCCCATAGGAATGAATGGGAAGACATTCGCAATTTGCGAGTACCCATTAGGTACTCGCAAATTGCGAATGCAATTTCAAGGGTGCAAGGGTGTCAAAAGGACACCCTGTTGCACCCCTGAAATATGTATGTGTGCACATTTGACGCACATACATGCCCTAAGGGCATGTATGAGCGCCACATGGCACTTTGAAAAATGCAAAAAAGTGCATTTTTCAAAGAAATCGCAAATTACCACCAACTTGAAGTTGGTGGTAATTTGCGATTTCTTAAGCCAAAATCGCACAACTTGGGTGCTTCCTGCATTGCATTTAAGGAATCGCAATTTGTGATTCCTTAAATGCATTCGCAAAATAGGGAATTGCAAATTTTGCAATTCCCTGTTTTGCGAAGGCCTTTTGGGATGATACATCCCAAAAGGCTTTTTCCCGTTCGCAAACGGGCCGATTCTGAGAATCGGCCCGTTTGCGAACGGGAAATGGGCTTGATACATATGCCCCCATGAGTCTTGAACGATCCACACCATTAGGCATAAGCCCAAACTGTATTGTGCTGTATAAGGTGTTTGGTGAAGATCACATAGCAGCATTTCCCCCCAACTCCAATTGGGTTCATATTTCGAATAACACTTTTTATACATGTTTTATTTGCTGTAATATACACAAAGTGCTTTTAGATGACTTTAGGCAACATGGAAGTACTGTAATAGGCAAAATAAATGAATATTTGACACAAGTGATGATGTGATGTTGCATAGTCTAGGGTGCCAAGGATGAAAGGGGTGGGAATTCACGGAATGGAATTTCTTGTTTCAAACAACAGACACTGGGGATTATCTGGCAAAAACACGTGTTGCCTCCTGGACAGACCTCTTCTGGGTATTTCAGAGCTCTGGTCTGTTAATAGATACATCTGATCAAAACATGTGTTATATTACAATCTCACGTCATCCAGAAGCAAGTACCCTTGACATGCTGAACCATCCCTGCTTCAAGGCAGAGACTGAGGCATCAGTCTCCAGGCTGCCCTTAATCTGGTCAGACAAGATCAGGTTGATGAAGACCTTGCTGATTCTATACCAGCCAAGGTTGGAAAGTTGAGCCTGGAAGAATGTCAGGGGAGTAGCAGTATTCTGTCAGTGAAGATCCTACCTCTCCGTGCATCATCTGAGTCTTGTCCGATTCCAGCCACCCACGAGACCACTGGGTGCGGCTGCAGTGAGAACAAATTTAATTTCACTAGCAACAGGCTGAGACCTGACCTGCTAATCTCAATGTCCGTCTTTGAATCGCTTGTCCATACATTTAAACCAGAACAACTGGACCATAGAAAGGCGCTCAGTGGAGGGCTTCCACTTGTACGGGTGATCAAACTGCAGCTATTGCAGATCAAGGCTTCTCATGTCATACAAAATGTTTGTCAGTTTCGACTGCTTACCCATTGCAAGAATTTACCATCCACATTGTCAGCAATGCCTTATCTTGAGAAGAACCCCCTGGAGGACTAGAATGGACAAACGACCTTACGCCCAAAGTATTTTGAAGTTGCAATGGCTCTGAAGCGCAAATCCGGAGTCTTTGAGACCACAAAATAGGTTTTGGGAATGTACAAGACCTAAATTGCAATTCAGCAGCTCAATACTGAATCACAAAATAGATTTCCAAGTACATAAAGAATGGGAAAGTGAAGGGGCGAGTTTAGGGCGTCCCTTTATTTATTTTATTTTTAGAGTTTTCTATAGCGCGAACAAGACCCAGATTAGGGTATCAGAGCGCTTTACAAAAAAAAAAAAAAAGCAGAGTAAGTGTAAAACATTTTCCCTTTCAATTTGCGATTCCTTAAGGTATGTACCAATTGTTTGCTACTGTAATTGCTGTCACAAACCAGTGACACCTCAGAGAAGATGGTAACCCATTCTCAAAAGGGAAGGGTCACCCAAGGGAACCCACCCCCTTTGTGAATGTTGTTGTGAAACTTTTCTTTTTTTTTTAAACGCATCCAATTTTCCTTTAAGGAATCGGGGATGCATCTAAAAAAAAGATTGCATTATTTAAAAGCAGTCACAGACATGGGGGTCTGCTGACCCAAGAAGGCCACCATCCCTGTGATGGCAGCAAATTGTAGTAGGTCACAATTTGCAACCTACTTAATTAATATTCATGAGGTAGGTCGAATTGCAATCCACTACGATTCAGTATTTTGTAAACCAAGCTATTATTACATATGTAGGTTTGTAAAATATCAATGCATTCGGTAAAAGTTGTGCACAAATTGTAGCCACTTTTACCAAATGCGTTCTTGTACAAAAGGCCCAAAGCCTCCAGTTGTCCACAGCCAGGGCAATCAGTAAAGTTACATACCCACAATCATCTATTTCCATCATTTTCATAGCTTTGACGAATTTCCCGTCAAGCGGTACCGCACAGATTCAACAAACACATGCGGAATGTGTTTTGTACACCTACATTACCAATGACCCACTGAGATTGCATTACAAGTTATGAATTATAATGGCAACCTTGTGATGGGGAATCATGTTTTGCATTTGCCCCCTTCGGCGCTGGATTATAACACCTGCAGGTGAATCGCTGTATACTTGCCTGGGTGTGGTCTGACTGTTCAGTGGGACCACACAGGCCCTGTGAGCAGTTAATCTTCACTCAGAGCGTGGAAACCCGGGTATACGACCAGTGAAGTCAGACAATGTTTCTACCTGCTGTCGGTGAAGCCACAAGCACTCTCTCCTAGACACTGTGCCCGCAACTCGCTTTGCAAAGAAATGCAAAAGCCTTGATAAATAAAGTCTTGACAGGGTCCGTCCGTAATGTACACTTTAATATCATGAGGACGATTTCTTTTTAACGAAAAAGCTAATGTTTATAAACAAAAGTATGGGGAGGGGGAGAGAGGCCCCCACATGGTGGGACAGAGGCAGAAGCCGTATGGAAGTTCACAAAATGTGGTTAATAATGCAAACGGAAGAGTTAATACAAAGGAGAAAAATGTAAAATAAATAAAAAAATAAAAAAATACCCAGGCCAGATGCAGAACATTTCTCTAAAACATTGCAGAAATGGGCTGGGTGGCATTAACATTGCCTTTCACTATTTCCATAAAATTTGGAACATGTCTGAAGATTTGGGGAGGTAACTAACAGACACATTGTTTACACCTCTGAATACCACTAGTCTACGCCAGCAAATTGAGTTTCCACAAATGTTTCTAGTAATTATCGGGAGGTGTGTGGTATTAAGAGGGCACATCCTTGTAATACTGCTGTAACTCGATGCCATTACTGGAAATGTTTGTAAAGCTCCACAATAAGAAATAATGTGTCCAGTAACTCGATAACCGGACATTATTCACTGGCCAGTGTATTACTGAGAGTTTCTAAATGACTTTCCTAGTGTAAAATGTGTCACCAGTGGAAACAGCAGACCTACATACTGATCCCAGCTGGAGAACATGTGTGTTCTCGGGTAAGTCACTTTAGTTCTCCGTGATCCCCTGTTCCTAATAGCGCTTTATCAAAGAGAGATGGACAAAACAACCGGGACGACTCTCCGCGGAGCCAGGCCGGACACCATTATCCAGTGGAGGGCAGCTTCCTCTTCGCGGTCTGCAGCCTATGCCTATGGGAACGTGCACTAAATTATTCAATTACTTAAAGGTCAAACCAGTGTTTAAATGTTTTATGTAAGTGGCACATGAAAGCATTTTATTGTGCCTGCAGCGATTCATATACAAATTGATGTACAAAGGTTAGGCGCTTGGTGTGTTTCGCATGGTTCATGGATGTGAGCAACGGCAGAAACCAACTAACGGCACCAAAGGGGGTGTTGTTGCTGCCGCCTTGTAGACCCCCCCAGAATGCACCCGCCCAGCATCTGGGTGTTGTTGCTGCCGCCTTGTAGACCCCCAGAATGCACCCGCCCAGCATCGACAGGCTTTAAGCCTTTCTTAAGGCTTCCAAGTAAGATCTTCTTTTTGTTGGGACAGAGAATGCTCATGGTTGACGTTTGACCTGTTTCTCATTATTTTTGGATAAATCTACCTTGCAAATGTAGTATTTGTCCTACAAAGACTTAGTGCCGATATGGGCAATCCCCCCCGCTTAGCAATAACAGTCGTGCTGCGCAAAATAAACAGTCCACACAAGTTTTGTTGGGAAAACAGTTTGCTGCAGGTTTATTGCATATAAGGAGTATGCCAACTTGGTGGGTTATCTTACGGGCGATCCAAGGGCAGGCAGCGGTGACGAACCTAAGCTGCCCTGCCTGCCTGATGAGCCAAACTGTATCGTGGCCAACCCAATCGGTGCTACCATTTATGTGGAGGATATCCCCCTTGCATACCATGGACCCCTAGTCCATAACTTTTACTCACGCCTTTTAGGGGCGGAGCGTATCCAGGCAAGCCCCCCATTGCTCAGGCTTACAACCGCCTGAAGGACTAGCGGGGCGCTGTCGTTTTTAACCAGGGTCCTGCCGTAAAGACTCCTGGGATTTTGGCATAATGCACCCCTATTGTGCTCCTGAAAGGGTACCACACGTACCAATCAGCCTCCGGATCGCCCTGTAACTCCGCCAAAGCACTGGATGTGGCCACCGTCATATTTGGGGTCCCCCAACCATGGCAGGCTCCATAACCTCCTGCAACGTGTGGTTACCAGTCCTGACAGCATGTCCAGCGGGGGGACAAAGAGGGTGGCCAGTGGGTGGGGGCAGGTATAACTACCTGGCCCCAGCCCACTGCACACCGGAAATGACGCCAGGAGGCGCCGGACATAGGAGGGACTCCCGGGGTAGGGGGTCCCTGCAACAGGGCGCGGGAGGTGCCTAATGCAGCACTAAGGGGGCCGCCCCTTTACAGGGCCCACTGCATGCACCGCGGGCAGCCGCATGTCTGCCACAGCCAATGGGCCAGGATGCACAGCTGTTCGGTTGCAATAGGCACAGAAGATTGCATAATATGAGTTTTTCAAGCCTTGTTCCACATTGTTGAATGGTTTTGACAACTATGGATAGGGTGACCAGGCGTCCCGGATTTGCCCGGACAGTCTTGGGTCTGTCCCGGCAAATTTAATGAAATTAAGCTCATGTCCCGGTTTTTAGAAAGGGTCGGCTGAAAACGGTGATAGGTATCTTTTTATGTTTTGCAAAGCAGGGATAGTTAGCAGCTGTTATAAGAAAGCAATTTAATTAACAGCCATGCCACTGGCTCTAAAAATGGCATTTTATGTATGTTCTTACTGCCACTTCTGTAATTCTCTGCTAAGGAGCACTGTCATTCTATGTGCTGGGCTGAAGTAAAATTGTAGTCCTTCTTCTATTTTTGGGAAATGTCCCGGTTTTTGGCTTTAAAATTCTGGTCACCCTAACTATGGAGTTTGTGCAACTTGACTCTTAACCTTGAGCTTCAACCTGAAGGAAGTAACTCCACCAAAGCGCTTCCAGCACGTAAGCTTTTGGACAAATCTTGTCAATTCTCTGGGTACTTGTCGGTCACTGCTAACCAAGATCATCGATGAAGCACTCCCATGAAGTAGACAGTGGCGGCTGGTCCATAGGGGCGCCGGGGCAGCGCCCCACTAGGCAGTCAACACAAAAAGAAACTGCTCACTGCAGTTCCAGCAAGAATGTAAGCAGACGAATTGACAGCTTTGACAATTCGTCTGTTTACATTTCCGGCCTGTGCTGGCAGCTGCTTCCCAGGTGAAAGTGCGCATGTCAACCAACGCACGCTGCACGCAGGCGAGAGCAGGAGTGCAGAAGATGGACTGCGCATCTGCGAGAAGAGCAATCTTTATTTCAGCTCCCCACTCCATTCACAATACATTAGGTATGCTGTGCATGCCTAGTGTAGTGCAGGAGTGTGAAGATGGGATCCTGCTCGGGCGGTGACGTACAGTCGCCCTATGCCCTGTCACATGCCAGGATACAGCAGAGTAGCTGCCCCCAGTCGCATCCAGTCTTCTCATTAGCCAGTCAAGCTAAAGAGCGGGGAGAAGTTTTGTATGGCGAGAGGAGAAGTGATGCGACGCGGGACCGGAGGAGATGCCTAGTAAGCTTTTTATTTTAATATTCATTACATTAAATGCCTCCCCCCCCCCCGCGCGTGCCCCCGAGTCATGCCGGCCGCGACTGCTGGCTAGATAAACCCGGTAACTCCTTCGTTGGTGCCTGCCTAATTCCTTTATTTACTAAATCGCTTTTTAACCAGAGGGCGGCCTTTCATCTGTATAACCGGCGTCCTATCGCTACTGTTATCAACAGTTCGCGCAAACCAAGTGTGAAGTTGAAAAAGCTTTCGAGTGCACGTCCCCCCCTGTCCGATCTATATCTGAGCACTCAGCACCGAATGCATGAGTGAGGTTTAAATAGGTGCAGCAATGTATATTTGGTTTAAATGCCATACAAACACCCGTTTACATATAAAATAATATTTGATATGTAAACGAGTGTTTGTATGGCATTTAAACCGGTGAAGGAAATATTGGTTCACTTCAGATGAGGCAGAACTACAACTCCGAGGCTGCAGAGCGTGGTTTAAATGAATGTCTTGGTGCCCTTGTCGCCATCTGGTCATTGCTTTTATTTACCCCACTTAGTATATTATAAAAGCAAACGTGAACATGTTTAGCAAGCAGTGTATAAATCTTCTACACAAAGTCATGCACCGCACGATCAATAAACAATTTATTGTATTTTATTATTCTTCATTTATATAGTGCTTGCTACTCCTGACATCATGGCATTGAAGCGCTTTCCACTGAGCAACACGCTACTGAGGAACCTAAGGTCAGGGGTTATTGGGGAGGGGGCTGGCTTTGAGGCCCCCATGATGGCGTATGTTGTTGTTGTTTGGTTTGACTTTGGGCAGCCTTTGAGGCCCTGCCTGACGGCGCAAACTGTTACTGATAGGATGGGATATTAAGGTGAAGCATGCCTGCCACACATCTCCTATTTCTATGTCCCTAGTCTCGGAAGTTGCTTGCTACTAGTTAGTTTCGAATCGAATCTCGATTCTGAGTGCACCTCCTCTGACACCGATTAAAGCCAGATGGCGCATGGGCACGGACATGGGGGCTGCTCGCATGATGTGGATCCCCTGGACACCACCCCCGAGTGGGGTCTGGAGTTTGGTCTTTGATCGCCGGATAGAATGATCTGCAGAGGCTGGAGTGTTTGAACGAGCGGTGGCAGGGCAGGGGTAGGCTGGTGTTCAGAGCCTGGGAGGAGCGAGGGGAACGGGCAAGGTGAGAAAGTGGAAGAGGTGGGGTGGGGTGGCGAGGAGGGCGGCAAGCAGCATATAGTGAAGTGAGACAGAGCTTGTATGTGGGCCATGGTACTAGAATAATAGGGGGTTGCAGACGAGGGTTGAGTGTTCTGGCAGAGCTTATGTGTGGGTCTCGGTACTGCAATAATAGGGGCTGCACAGAGGAGAGTTGAAGTGTACTGCCGACAGAGCTTGTATGTGGGTCATGGTACTAGAATAATAGGGGGCTGCAGAGGTGGGAGTGTACTGGCAGAAAATGTATGTGCGTCTTTGTACTAGAATAATACAGGGCTTCAGACTAGGGTTTGAGGTTACTGGCAAGCTTGTACGTGGGTCATGGAAGTAGAATAGGGGGCTGCAGATGAGGGGAGTGTACTGTCAGAGACTGGTCAGAGGTCTATGTGGATCTCGGTACTTGAATAATAGGGTGCTCAGATGAGGGTTTGAGTGTACTGGCAGAGATGCGCTTCTGGATCACGGTACTGGAATGGCAGGCCTACATTTTAGGACTCAAGTGTACTGGCAGAGATGTATATGAGGATCTCAGTACTCGATTAGTTAGGGGGTGCAATGGAGACTTGATGTGTAGTGGTGGTGAGTCGGGTTGTCATTGCTGAAATGGATGGTGCTTGGCATGACTGAAATGCCCTGGCAGTACTGTGTAAGGTGGCCTCAGTACTCAATTAGTGGAGGAGCTGCAGGGCAGAATTAGGCGGATTTGAAGAGGCTTGTGCGGTTGACTCTGCATTAGACACAGTAGGACTGCACTGCTGCTCTGGCAGTGCTGTGTGTGTTGGACTCAGTACTGGAGTGACACTGGGATCTGTAGGGGCGAGACTAGAGTGGGTGCAGACTGCACCAGTGACAGTCAGCGACGTACTAGTTAATGAACTGAAGACTGTGAGGCTTCTGGTCTGTTGCAAAAGCCTGAAAAAAAGGACACTAAATTTGTCAAAGTTTTACACAGATGATCTGACAAATGCTAAACCACTCCACTGGGGGAGATATTTCGAAATTTGAAGTACTTCAGGTAGTGTGAAAGCTTTGGGTTCCCTTCTTTTAGGGCCTGTTTCCATTGGTTGTGTGTGCTTGGCTTGGGGGTCATTTTGCAAACAGACCAGTTAGAGGATTGGGCACATTTTTTATATGTTTCTAATGTTTTCTTGACACCTGTGCTTTAAAATGCTATATTTGGATCCCGTTTTTGCAACAATTTGCAGTAAATATGTGGTGTAAAAGCCACCATTTTAATCAATTTTTTGCAAAATTTTCTTGCTGGCGGAAAACCCCGTTGCACCCTCCTTTTTCAGTTTGGGCTCGCTCGCTACGCTCGCTCGCTCACACGGTGGACTAGGCTAGAAATTTTCGCCCCCACCACTTTCAAAATCCACCAGCCGCCACTGGAAGTAGACACTCTGGAGGGCGATTAAGTAAAGCTCTGACTGACCCTGAGACAGGTCCTTCCTTTGCCCCGGAAGACCAAAAAAAACAAAATCTGTGGCCAGCACACTAATCAATTGACGATCCGATTTCTGTAAATTCACGAACATTGATCTTCCCAAAAAATCAATCTCATGTCTGCAGAGGTTTTGAGGCTCTGCAGTTTTTCGTAGGGATAAACTCAAACGGGGGGTGGGGACATAGACACACCGGCCAGTTGAGTAATCATCTCAATTTACACTGCATTTCCTTACAGGCCAGACTGCTTCCTAACCTCATTATTATGAACTGCAAGTACGGAACCAGGCTCTCAAAAAAAAAAAAAAACGTACACACGCATTGACAAAGCCTATAAATTTGGGTTTAAGATGCTTATGCATACAGCATTAGCAAGGGAAGGAAGAACGAGGGGAAACAACGGAAGCAATGAAAAATGAGTGGTGTAAAGAAAGAAGGGTAGAGAAGAAGAAAAAGAAATTGCAAAGAAATGATGAAAATAGAAGAGAAAAAAAGAAAATGGAATACAATGTAGTATTTTTTAGAAGTATATTATGTTGTGAGTCATAAACAAACACAAAAGATGTTTTATATAAATAAATGTAAGTGCTCAGTAAAAAAATATCACGCAGTGCAGAAATTAATATCTACAACAAAACGAGTATCTTACAAGAGGCATCAGACAGTGTAGAAAGTGTGTTGGAAAAAGGAGCCCCAATAGCCAAATCTATAGTAATTATTGTTTTTTTTCCTAGTCTCAGTAGCTGGAACGGCCACCAGCATTCCGACCCCTAAGTCATCATCACAACATGGACAGGTTGGGCACGAGCACAATGTTAAACCAGATGAACAATAAGAGGCCTCTTCCTTCCCCGTCTTAATAAAATTCTAAACTTTGGATTGCAAAGCATAAAAAAACGTTTTTAACCAGAACTAGTCTGGTTTTTCATTGTTTGCATGTTTCATGTTCTTTTCTGCCCTGCTTTCCTTTACCATTGTTTTAACTCCTTGCAACTCCAGTGTACTTTGGTACTTGCAGTCTTTCACATCAAAATCTTTCATATTTTTTCTCAATTTAATGCCAGTAGCACATTGGAGGTAGGCAATCTCTTTGTATACATTTCTATGGGTCTTCAGAGGAGCTTGGCTTTTCAGCAGGTACTAAGCTCGAATGCTTCAAACAATAACAGTCAAACGTGTTCACTGAGCAACAAGACTGCACTGGCTTGGCAGCAAACCATTTGGGCCTGGAAGTCCATATAAAATGATTAAAGAGATGTTGCGTCAGACAAGGCAGTTTCAGCATTTAGAATTTCCAGGTATGGGATCCAGTGTATTCTGGTAAGGACTACAAGTAGAACAATGGGATACCTTAGGTCTCTAGCGAAAGTTACTGTTATCCTGCCCAGGAACTGATGTCACTTCCATTACCGGGACGTCTGGCCCCCTGGGGGCCCTCCCTGGAAATGACGCCACTTCCGGGGGGAGGGGGGTGTCACTTGACAGTGTTGGGTCGCGTGTGTAACGTGCCCAGGGCCCCACCACTTGGTTAAGGTGTTGTCAAAGCAGTCATGGGACCCTGCCATGTGTCTAGGGTGTTGTCACAGGCAAAATTGCAACACTCTTGGGGTGTAAAGGCTAAGAGTCTCTAACAAAACAATCCTGGGCATGTTCAGGCAGCCGCAAGCGCGAGACCGCTTGTGTCTTATCATGCCTGGGCATCTTTTTGTTCGAGACCCCTCGCCCATTTATTATGTGGCTTTTAGCGGGGATGGGGGAGGGGGTTTGTGAAATAGGGACAAAACTGATGCATTTGTATTATGTAGCGTAGCTGACTGTCCCTGGGGATTGGGAGAAACAGAGCCGCTTGTGGTGGGGGTGAGAGAGATGAAGAGCGTTAGAAAGAGGGGTGATAGGAGATGTAGGGGCATAAAAATGAGAGGTGGAGAGAGAGAGCAAGAGAAAGAGAGAGAGAGAGAGAGAGAGAGAAAGAATAACATTAAATTAAAAAAACGATATATATATATATATATATATATATATATCAAACTGCAGCACAGTGCAACGCACCGTAATCGCCCTTCCCCTTCCTCTTGTGACGGCGGTCCGCGGTGAGGAGACGAGCCTCATCACACCAACACACGCTGTTGCCTCGTAGCACCAACAGCAACCACGGACACCATGAGCTTTTCAAAGCAGTGTTTGTTTCAGCAAAAAATGGAACCACTCGACGCGTTTCGGAATACACTCCCTTGATCACTAGTACTGTGGCAACGCCTCATTTCCTTTTAAATAACCATGTGACTATGTTTATCATAGAACGTGAAAACAGACTTCAATGAAAAGAAGAGTTAATTCACTCTTCACGAAAAAAATGTATCAGCATGTTACAAAGATGATAATTATTCACAATTGTCGACAAGTATTGATATATAAGAAAAAGTTGACCCAAATATTATTAAGAACAACTCCAGAATTAATACACTATTATTAGAATCAAAAGGCAATCAAACGTTGATCTCAACGTGAATGATAACGTTTTACGAACATTGAATTTGCTCTATAATAAAATAAACCATTTCGCCTATATCTTTTAGTCAAGGTCACAGTTAATAATATTTGTCCTAATCAAAATATATATGCATTTTAGCTAATTACTGCCTTTAAAAGTTATCACACTGATACTACCCTAAGTATCACCACATATTTACACTGAATTTTCGCCCCGTGTGCTTTTTGAACATGTAGCTCATAAATATTTCTCATTAAATCATTGCCCAAGTGGGCTTGAACTACATGCGATAAACATGGCAGATTCCTTTAAGCTTCTATACATAACACTTTTGTTGCATTTTCAAAGCATCAACTTAGAAAAACAAAACCAAACTGTCCGACATCATGTACCAAGTCGTTATACCCGTGTGGGTAAAGCAACTAAAATTAGATACTTTCGCTCTTTGGCATTCTTCATTGTAACTGCAGTGACATTTTTCTAAAATAAAACAAAACAAAATCAAATTAGTGTCATACCAACATAACTCCTCACCCAACTTCCACAGTGCAATTAAAAGAACAAAGTGTTCTTCGGCGATGGCAGATTACAATTATCCATAAAACATTTCCTCATTTTTAAATTTTTTAAATTTTTTTAAAAAACATCTTACTTTATATTACCTCATAATAAAATCAAAACTCATTACACTTAATTGATCATACCAAGTCTACATCAGCCCAAATGTACTGTAAGCTCTTCGTCACAATTATGACCTATCGGCGCCAACGTTCTGTACTGAATAATAAGCTTAGACTCAAGACGTCGGAGATTTTGCACTCTATTGCCTCCTCTCTCATTGATTTTCACTATATCTAATACACAAAAACTCAAAAGGTTACTGTTCTGACCATGATGACTTTGGAAATGTCGCGCTACTGGATACTGTTTGTCTCCATTTTTTATTGCGCGTAAATGTTCCAACACCCTTTTCTTCGCCTTGTGTATAGTACTCCCTATATATGCCTTTTGACAGGGGCAAAACAGGGCATATACTGCAAAATCAGTGTTGCAGGTCGTGTGTTTCGAGATTTTGAATGGCTTACAGTCAGGAGATAGTATGCACTCTTTTATGTTTTTGCTGTTTTTACATGCTTTACAGCTTCTGCATGTGTAAAATCCTTGTATTCCTAAATTTCTAGTTGTTGAAGGCTCTACAGCTCGACATAAAGTATCCTTCAAGGATTTGGCTTTCCTAAAAGTGATCTGAGGGAAGGTTTCAAAACTCTCTGCTAAGTCATTGTCGGTTTGTAGAACAGGCCAATATTTATTCAAACTTTGCCGTACTTCACGTGCCTGTCTATTAAAAGTAGTGATAAATCTGATCTTTTCCACTTCCTTTCCTTTTGCATTCTCCTTTTCATTCTCTTTTGCAACTAACAATGAGGCTCTTATTCTTTTACCAACTTCAATTTTGGCTTTATTAATCACTGATCGTGAGTACCCTCTCTCAAGGAATCTCTTTGTCATAATTTTTTCTTCCTTGGCATAACTCTGTGATGTGCTACAGTTGCGTTTAGCACGCAGCAACTCACCCAAAGGTATACTACTGATCAAGGATCTGGGATGACAGCTACGTGCGTGTAAGAGGCTGTTACCTGCAGTGGATTTTCTAAATAGAACACTTTCAAGACTATTTCCCTGCACCGTCAGTCTAAGATCTAAAAATTCTAAAGTTTCTCTTGACCAATGACTCACAAACTGTAAATTATAACTATTCACATTCAAAGTGCTGACAAACTCATTCGCTTCACTCTCCGTACCTTTCCACACACAAAAGATATCATCTATGTAGCGTACCCACATAGCCACCTTGTCTTGAAAGATAGATGATTCTCCTAATGTGATCAAGGGCTTCAGAGCCCGAAACGCGTCATGGCAGCATTTACGCACTTAAAATAAACTGGCACGAAGAAATTGGAGTCCGTTTCTCTTTTTGTGAGTTCCTGAGAAAAATAGGATTGCAAAGCTGGAAAATTGATACATATATATATATATATATATATATATATATATATATATATATATATATATATATATATATATATATATATATATATATATATATCTACTAGCGGTCGCCAGTAGATAGTTATAGTTAGGACCTATTTTCCATAGGAAATCCGCGACATTCTATTTGAAATAACTCTCTTGCCGGTTGACGAATCTTCGCGAAATTTTCAAACTTTATGGCCCGCTCCGGTCCGCTCCTACCCTGAAAGTCTCGGGGTGATTCATCAAGCGGGGGCCGAGAAAAAAGGGGGTCCCAAAACATGTTTTCCCCATTCATTTTCCCATACGAAACTTTAGACACGGCTACAGCCCGAACTGCTGAACGGAATTACACCAAATTTGGCAAAGAGGTAGTTCTTGGTTCAGAAAGAACCCTTTTTGTTAAATGGTGTAAATCCGTTCAGTAGTTGCGGAGAAATTAAAAAATAAGAGTAAAAAAATCAATTTCCCATAGGAAACTTTATGCAAGGCTACAGCCCGAACTGCTGAACGGAATTACACCAAATTTGGCAAAGAGGTAGTTCTTGGTTCAGAAAGAACCCTTTTTGTTAAATGGTGTAAATCCGTTCAGTAGTTGCTGAGAAAATCAAAAGTAAAAACACATATAAATCTAGGCGGAGCCTAACCACACATGTCATCGTGAGATCTGATTGGCTGTCAGCACTTCATCCTGGAATTGCTGGCAGCCATCTTGAGACCAATATACATGATAGTACCCCATTGAAATGCCTTGTAGTGAATCAAAGATTTTGAGGGTTACCAAAAGGAGAACTATTAAGGGTGATAACAGACTTTAGTTACATTAGAATTCATTTGTTGATGGTACCATACTAATTTCAGGAATTGTGGTGTGTTCTAACGTGATTTTACCCTGTGAAAAACCTTCTGCTGGGATATCATGAATCATGTTTGAGAGAAAACTATTTTCACATGCTTGTCCCATACAGTTTTGGAAGGTGCTCCAGAAGCTAAAATGATAGCATATTGTCTGTAAATTCACATTATCTTTCTCAGTCATGTGAGAATGAAGTCTGACATTCTCAGTAAAACATGTACATCCAACAAGGGCAGAGACTGTCAGTTGATTCCTTTGTGTTCTACTGCAGCTTCCCAGAGTGTTCTAAAGAACAACTAGAGTGCTAACAGCCTTACTTATGACAAAAGTATGGCACACCTGAAGCCATCTTGATTGGAATAAACTGGTAACACTTAAAACATTTAATTTAAAAAGGAACAAAATGATGGGGTTCATTTTGTCATAGAAATTATGGTTAGTACTATAGAAAGAAAAATTAGGACATGTTTCAAGTGAGATCTCAAATATCTTCCTGTTATATTTCAACAGGAGCAGCCTGTCAGTTGATGCCTTTGTGTTCTACTGCAGCTTCCCAGAGTGTTCTAAAGAACAACTAGAGTGCTAACAGCCTTACTTATGACAAAAGTATGGCACACCTGAAGCCATCTTGATTGGAATAAACTGGTAACACTTAAAACATTTAATTTAAAAAGGAACAAAATGATGGGGTTAATTTTGTCATAACAATTATGGGTAGTGCTGTAGAAAGAAAAATTAGGACATGTTTCAAGTGTGATCTCAAATATCTTCCTGTTATATTTCAACAGGAGCAGCCTGCCAGTTGATGCCTTTGTGTTCTACTGCAGCTTCCCAGAGTGTTCTAAAGAACAACTAGAGCGCTAACAGCCTTACTTATGACAAAAGTATGGCACACCGGAAGCCATCTTGATTGGAATAAACCGTTAATACTTAAAACATTTAATTTAAAAAGGAACAAAATGAGGGGTTCTTTTTTAAATAGAAATTATGGTTAGTGCTGCAGAAAGAAAAATGAGGGCATGTTTTAAGTGAGATCTCAAATCCTCTTCTATTTCATTAGAAAATTCTGACATGCAGACTGAAACAATCACTTTCAATACCAGCAGCAGACTTCCAGTTAACTCCCTGGTGAGCAGTAGCTTTAGTACAGTGATCTAATGAGCAACTAGAGTGCTAACATTCTGAATTTATGGCAAATGTGAGACACATCTGAATGCCTTCTTGATGGAATCAAAGTAAAAAACTGAAAGCATTTCCTACTGAGGAGACTGCAGTAAATGAGGAAATTAGGAAACTTCATAACAAAGAAGTCTTCCAAGATGGCCACCAGAGAAAAAAGAGCCCAAATGTAGTACAAATATTACCCAGATGTAGCCCACATATAGCCCAATGACAAAAGTGTGCAAAACACTTTTTATTTTTAGTTTTTTTGCAGTTTTATGTAGTGCAGACTGGTCAGGTATTGGAGCGTTGCATCTTAAAACATGACCCCCTACACTACAAAAACACTACTGCACTACTCTAAACCCTAAAACACTACCCCAGCATGACTCCCTACACTACACAAGCACCACTGCACTATCCTAAACCCTAAAACACTACCCCCAGCATGACCCCCTACACTACACAAACACCACTGCACTACCCTAAACCCTAAAACACTACCCCCAGCACGATCCCCTACACTACCCAAACACCACTGCACTAACCTAAATCCTAAAACAATACCCCCAGCACGACCCCCTACACTACCCAAACACCACTGCACTACCCTAAAACATGACCCCCTACACTACACAAACACCACTGCACTACCCTAAACCCTAAAACACTACCCCCAGCACGATCCCCTACACTACCCAAACACCACTGCACTAACCTAAATCCTAAAACAATACCCCCAGCACGACCCCCTACACTACCCAAACACCACTGCACTACCCTAAAACATGACCCCTACACTACACAAACACCACTGCACTACCCTAAACCCTAAAACACTACCCCAGCACGACCCCCTACACTACACAAGCACCACTGCACTACCCTAAACCCTAAAACACTACCCCCAGAACGACCCCCTACACTGCCGGAACACCACTGCACTGCCCTAAACCTTGAAACACCAGCCCCTGCACGACCCCCTACACTGTTCGAACACCACTGCACTGCCCTAAACCCTGAAACACCACCCCCAGCACGACCCCCTACACTGCCCGAACACCACTGCACTGCCCTAAACCCTGAAACACCACCCCCTTCATGACCCCCTACACTGCCCGAACACCACTGCACTGCCCTAAACCCTGAAACACCACCCCCAGCACGGCCCCCTACACTGCCTAAACACCACCTCACTGCCCTAAACCCTGAAACACTATCCCCAGCAAGACCCCTACACTGCCCAAACACCACTCCACTGCCCTAAACCCTGAAACATCACCCCCAGCAAGACCCCTACACTGCCCGAACACCACTGCCCTAAACCCTGAAACACCACCCCCAGCACGACCCCCTACACTGCACGAACACCACTGCTCTGCCCAAAACCCTGAAACACCAGCCCCAGCACGACCCCCTACACTGCCCGAACACCACTGCACTGCCCTAAACCCTGAAACACCAGCCCCAGCACGACCCCCTACACTGCCCGAGCACCACTGCACTACCCTAAACCCAGAAACACCACCCCAGCACGACCCCCTACACTGCCCAAGCACCACTGCACTGCCCTAAACCCTAAAACACCAGCCCCAGCATGACCCCCTACACTGCCTGAACACCACTGCACTGCCCTAAACCCTGAAACACCAGCCCCAGCACGACCACCTACACTGCACGAACACCACTGCACTGCCCTAAACCCTGAAACACCAGCCCCAGCATGACCCACTACACTGCCCGAACACCACTGCACTGCCCTAAACCGTGAAACACTAGCCCCAGCACGACCCCCTACACTGCCAGAACACCATTGCACTGCCCTAAACCCTGAAACACCAGCCCCCGCACAACCCCCTACTCTGCCCGAACACTACTGCACTGCCCTAAACCCTGAAACACCACCCGTGCACGACCCCCTACACTGCCCGAACACCACTGCACTGCCCTAAACCCTGAAACACCACCCCCAGCACGACACCCTACACTGCCCGAACACCACTGCCCTACACCCTGAAACACCACCCCCAGCAAGACCCCCTACACTGCCCGAACACCACTGCACTACCCTAAACCCTACAACACTACCCCCAGCACGACCCCCTACACTACACAAGCACCACTGCACTACCCTAAACCCTAAAACACTACCCCCAGAACGACCCCCTACACTGCCCGAACACCACTGCACTGCCC
This sequence comes from Calotriton arnoldi, assembly GCA_963921515.1. NCBI lineage: Eukaryota > Metazoa > Chordata > Amphibia > Caudata > Salamandridae > Calotriton > Calotriton arnoldi. Next base: position 827,230 of record CAWUFW010003862.1, on the reverse strand, counting down.
TAAATCCTGAAACACCACCCCAGCACGACCCCCTACTGTGAGAAGTTGGCCTGGTATATGCTGTCCACTAATTATAGTGGGCACCTTGCACCAGTCCAAACAACCCCTTATTGGAGATAGGTTAAAGACAACCTTATTGAAAGCTATCCTAGTGGTAGCTATGGAGAGCAGCCTTCAGGCTAAGTCTTGAAGGAATGTAAAGCAGCTTGTTTTACCAGTCTATAATCTCTTGAGTGACCAAATGAAAGAGCACCACACCAGGTATATATTCAAAATATATGTATTTATTGCTAAACACACCCCTCTAGTCTCTTTATGAGGCTAGAGTTCGAAGTACATAAGTTATAAGTTATTAAATCACAGTAATAGCACAAATACACGTTTGGGCCCTAGGGGCGTACCAAACCATATACCAATAAAGTGGTATGCGAACCACGACCGAACTAGACACTAGGCCTAGAGCCTCTAGAAGTGCTTGGACCACAAGGAACCACCCAAGGTAGTGACACAGGGGACCTACGGGAGACGCGTGCAGTGTAAATACACAACCGCGATACGCCGTTGACTTCTATGGAGAAAGTCGGGATCGGGAAAATAGAGAAAAGGGATACTTAAAAGAGGACTAGGACAAAACCCTTTGAGATCTAGGACTTTGAAGAGTCTCTACCCACGGGAGCACCGGAGTACTCGTGTTACCTCACCCAGGGAAGCCGGGTGCATAGGTGCCTTTCGGGGTCGGGTTTCGTCGTCGATTCGAATGGCGATCTGCTGCAAAGTGCTGCTGGCGGCCAAGAGAAAAGTGTCCGGGTGGATCCAAGAGTGGATCGGAGTTCTGAAGAACCTGAAAGCAGAGGGGACAGAGTCTGGGTCACTAGCCAGTGACCAGGAAGGCGATGGACAGATGCCCACCGATGTCGAGTGCTTCAGGTGCGTTGACGGTCATCTTGACTCTTCAGCCACGAGGTCCAGGAGGCGTTGTCGGCAACCAGGAGCAGGATTCGGGCTGGTACACGATGTCTGTCGAGTGCTGAGGTGTCGGTGATCGGATTGGACCCAACAAGCCTTGGCAACGGCAAGTCTCGGTGAAGATGTAGATCGTCGATGGTGCAGACCAGCAAGGTCTGTGGAACTCACCCAGCGAGGGTAAGTGAGGACAGGCCTGGAGCAACCAGGATGCCAAGTAAGAAAAGGATTGGCCTTCGTTAAGGGCTACTAGCCAACGGGCTAGCGACCGCGAAGGAGCCTCGTGACGCCGCACGTGGATCTGGCTTACAGGACACTCGTGGAGTGGGGGCCAGTGATCTTCGGTGCAGGTGGTGCTGGAGGCTAGGGCTACTCGGAGCCCAAAGCACGACTTCTTGGGAGACCCAGAAGAGGATGCACTTGCAAATGTGCTCGGTGTCCAGGGGTCACGGTCTCAAGTCACCCACAATAGCCACGGGCCTCAGCTTTGCTGGGGACTCAGGGTAGCCTCGGGGAAGTCTGAGAATCCACCTCTGGTGATGCGATGACTTCGGCGTCCGACGGGAGCTTCAGAAATGCGAACCGGACAGATGCTTCTTTGGTGCCTGCCAAGCAGGGGAGTCACTCCTTGACCCCAAGGGAGATTCTTCTGTCCTCTAATCGTGAGTAGAGCGTCGAAGGTCCAGGATTCAGTTTCAGAGTTTCGTCCAGGGATAATCTAAAGTCCTAAGGACTGGGTTCCTACCTTTATTCTAAAGATAGGGGTTGGACTACTCTGTGGCCCCACCTATGGGTGGGTCAGGGCAGAGGGGTGGCTACACCCCTTTCCCTTTGTCCAGTTCGCGCCAAAGCAGGGGCTGCAAGCCCCTGATCCGGTTTGAACTGGGGTATGCACAGGGACACCAAATGTGCCCCCAGTGCAGGACTTCAAAGCACCCGAAAGTGCTCCCGCCCAGCCCCAATACACATTATCCTGTCTGGGGAGGTGGTCACACCTCCCTGGGACAGGAAACCTATTGTCCAGGCCTCCCCTGCCGGAGTTTCGTCCAGCAGCAGGAGGCCAGACTCGTGTCTGTGGCAGCAGCATCCATTTTGTGATGCCAGGGCTCTGGAAAGAAGTTACCGGACTAGTCAGAGTTAACATGTCTTTCCCTCTAGAAGGGTGGAATGCTACCCCCGCCGCCAGGATTGGCGGGGGGTAGTATTCCAAGATGTTTGACACCAAACACGACATGTTTAGGTGCAGCCATTCCAAAGTTAGCATTTTACCGCGAGGATATAATGCGCTTAAGAGTATATGGTCAGGCTGCACTACAAACAGCATCAGAGATGGTCTCCGAACGCTGCAGAGGGGCCCTGCTCATGCAGGGGCACCCTCTCACATAGGAACCACGCACTCTGCCTTTAGGATTGATAAGGCCTGCCTTAGGAGTGACTTATAGGTTTATATGTGTGTATGTATTTTGTGATATAGGTAACCTATATCACAGTAAGGGGTGCATGCACCACCTTACCCAGGCTGCAGTAGCAGACCTGTGGTGTCAGTTTGGATGGCCTTCCAGGGGTGGCATAATACATGCTGCAGCCCCTGGCAGGCCTCTGAGGTACCTATGCCCTTGGTACATAGTATACCATATACTAGGGACTTATAAGGGCACTCCAGATCCCAATCAGTGATGTGCCTAAGGCACATGGAAACCATTTTAGAGAGGAAGCAGCTAGGCTGGGGTTCTGATTAGCAGGGCCCCAGCCAGACTAATGTCGAAAAACAGTGAAGCATCAGCAAAAAGTGGGGGTACCCATGTGAAGCAGATCCTACTCTCCTACACAACCCCCCCAAACGTAGGGACATTAAACTAACCTTGCCCAGTTAAGTCTTCATGTTCTAAGTGGAAATACCTAGAGAGTCCATCTGCATTCGCATGGTTACTCCCAGGCCTATGTTCCACTGTAAAGTCCATCCCCTGTAGGGAAATGGACCACCTAAGCAGTTTGGGGTTTTCACCCTTCATTTGTTTTAGCCATAAGAGGGGCTTATGGTCTGTCTGAACCAGGAAGTGTGTACCAAACAAGTATGGCCTCAACTTCTTCAGAGCCCAGACCACAGCAAAGGCCTCCCTCTCTATGGCTGACCAACGTTTCTCTCTAGGGGTCAGCCTTCTGCTAATAAAAGCTACTGGCTGATCCTGACCTTCTTCATTCAATTGTGACAGTACAGCCCCTACCCCCAATTCAGATGCATCAGTTTGAACAATGAACTTCTTGGAGTAATCAGGACTCTGCAGAATTGGAGCAGTGCACATGGCCTGCTTGAGGTCATCAAATGCCTTTTGACAGCTAACTGTCCACTGAACCTTTTTGGGCATTTTCTTAGAAGTTAAGTCATTCAGGGGTGTCACTATTGATCCATACCCCTTGACAAATCTCCTATAGTACCCAGTCAGGCCTAAGAAGGCTCTCACCTGAGTCTGGGTAGTGGGAGCAGTCCAGTCCATGATGGTCTGGATCTTGCTCTGCAAAGGTTGAACCTGGCCTCCACCCACAAGGTGGCCCAGGTACACAACCTGACTCTGCCCTATCTGGCACTTAGTGGCCTTGATAGTCAGGCCTGCCTTTTGCAGGGCCTGTAAAACATTCCTGAGGTGGACCAGGTGATCCTCCCAGGTGGAGCTAAAGACAGCAATATCATCTAGATAAGCTGCACTATAGGCTTCCAGTCCTGTGAGAACTGTATTCACCAACCTCTGGAAAGTGGCAGGTGCATTCTTCAGACCAAAGGGCATTACCACAAATTGATAATGTCCACTAGGGGTCGAGAATGCTGTTTTGGGCTTTGCAGTATCAGCTAGTCTGATCTGCCAGTAGCCAGCTGTTAGGTCAAATGTGCTGAGATATTTGGCAGAGGCCAAAGTATCTATGAGCTCATCTGCCCTGGGTATTGGATGGGCATCAGTCCTAGTGACTGCATTGAGACCCCTGTAGTCCACACAAAACCTCATCTCTCTTTTTCCACCACTGGTGTGAGGTTTCGGTACAAGGACTACTGGACTAGCCCAAGGGCTATCTGAGGGTTCAATAACTCCCAATTCCAACATTTTCTGGACTTCAGTCCTGATACAGTCCCTGACATGGTCAGGTTGCCTATAAATCTTGTTTTTAATAGGCAGACTGTCCCCAGTGTCCACTTCATGAGTGCACCAGGTGGTCTGACTGGGTGTCAGTGAAAACATATGTCTAAACTGATTGAGGACTTGCCTGCAATCAGTTTGTTGCTGGGTAGTGAGGCTGCCTGCCAAGGCTACACCATCAACTGACCCATCGTCAGGGTTCTGTGAGAGCAGGTCAGGGAGTGGGTCACTCTCTTCCTCCTGCCCTTCATCAGTAGCCATGAGCAAGCCCATGTCTGCCCTGTCCACATATGGTTTTAACCTGTTGACATGGAGAACCCTGTGGGGACTCCTGGGTGTTCCTAGGTCCACTAAGTAAGTGACCTCACCCTTCTGCTCAACAATAGTGTGGGGTCCACTCCATTTATCTTGGAGAGCTGCTGGGGCCACTGGCTCCAACACCCACACCTTCTGTCCTGGCTGGTAAACAGTCAGAACAGCCTTTTGGTCATGCCAGGCCTTCTGAAGTTCCTGGCTAGCCTCAAGGTTTTTGGTTGCCTTTTTCATGTACTCAGCCATCCTGGAGCGGAGACCAAGTACATAGTCCACTATATCTTGCTTTGGGGGCTTGAGAGGTAACTCCCATCCTTCCTTCACCAAGCACAGTGGACCCCTCACAGGGTGGCCAAACAGAAGTTCAAAAGGGCTGTAACCAACCCCTTCTGAGGCACCTCCCTATATGCGAATAAAAGGCAGGGCAAGAGTATGTCCCATCTACGCCTAAGCTTTTCTGGGAGCCCTTTAATCATGCCCTTCAAGGTTTTGTTGAATCTCTCAACTAAACCATTGCATTGTGGGTGATAGGGTGTGGTGAACTTATAAGTCACTCCACACTCCTTCCACATTGCTTTTAAGTACCCAGACATGAAGTTAGCACCCCTGTCTGAGACTACCTCCTTAGGAAAGCCCACTCTTGAGAAGATTCCCAGGAGGGCCCTTGCCACCACAGGTGCTGTAGTGGTCCTGAGGGGAATAGCTTCTGGGTACCTGGTGGCATGATCCACTACCACCAGGATAAACCTGTGCCCAGAGGCTGTTTGGGGATCCATGGGACCAACAATGTCAATCCCTACCCTTTCAAAGGGCACCCCCACCACAGGTAGTGGTATCAGGGGGCCTTTGTAGTGCCACCTGCTTTGCCACTGGCTTGGCAGGTTACACAGGAGCGACAAAACTCCTTACTGTCTTCAGACATGTGGGGCCAGTGAAAGTGAGGGACAATTCTGTCCCAAGTCTTGTTCTGGCCCAGGTGACCTGCTAAGGGAATATCATGGGCTAGGGTCAATAGGAAGCCCCTGAACTTCAAAGGTATTACCAACCTCCTGGTAGCACCAGGCTTGGGGTCTCTACTCTCTGAGTACAGGAGTCCATCATCCCAATACACTGTATGGGGACCACTAGCTTTCCCAGCAGCCTCAGCAGCAGCTTGCTGTCTGAGGGGTTCAAGGGAGGGGCAGCTCTGCTGCTCCTGGCTCAGATCTGCCCTAGAAGGTCCCCCTGTCCCCAAGAACTCAACCTGGTCAGGTTCAAGTTCCTCTGGGACAGTTCCTTCTTCAGGGCTGAGATCATCCCCCTCAAGGGACTGATCTTCCTCCTGAGCCAAGGGGGAAGGCACTGCCTTAACCCTACTACTCCTCCTCTTGGAAGGCACTTGGTCCATTCTTCCAGAATCCAAGGCCTGTTCAGTGCTAGACATTTTGGCTTGTGACCTGGTCACAGCAAACACATCTGCAGGGATCCCCAGCATTTCTGCATGGGTCCTGAGCTCCACTTCTGCCCAAGCAGAAGTCTCTAAGTCATTGCCAAGCAAGCATTCGACTGGTAGGTTTGCACTTACCACAACCTTCTTAAGGCCAGTTACCCCTCCCCAGGAGAAGTTAACAACTGCCAGAGTATGGTCTGTTCTGACATTGCTAGCATTGGTCACTTGGTACATCTCACCAAGCATAACTTGCCCAGGAAGCACAAGGTCTTGTGTCACCATTGTGACACTTGCCCCTGTGTCCCTAAATGCCAAAGCCTCACGTCCATTGATTAAAGGCTGTTGTCTGTACTTGCCCAGATTACTGGGACTCACAGTGGAGGTCACATCCATGCCTCCATCACAGACTAACACAGCCTGAGTCAGTTCTCTGACTAGGTCAGAGCCCAACTCAGTTCCCAGGGTGAACCCTACTAAACCCTTTGCTGGAGCACTTCCACCAACTGTACTAGGGGGAACAGGTGCCTTAGGGGCATTGGTGGGTGCTGGACTGGAGTCTTTGGACTTGGTGCAATCACTGGTCCAGTGGGTCTTTTGCTTACAGACCTTGCACCATGGTTTTCTTTGGCCTTTCCCTTTGGTAGACTGTGAATCCCCACCAGAAGAAGATTTTTGGGGGCCTGATGAAGACTTTTGATCTTTACCCTTCTCCCCACCCTTTTCAGAGTTCTTAGCATCTTGCTTCTTGGTTTCCCCACCTTGGTTCTGTACCTTCTGCTTCACCCTGGTTCTGACCCATTTGTCTGCCTTCTTTCCCAATTCTTGGGGAGAGGTCAGATCAGAGTCTACCAGGTATTGATGCAACAGCTGATTTTGACAGTTATTAAGAATCTGCTCCCTCATTATCAGATTGTACAATCCTGAGAAGTCACACACCTTACTGCCCATCAACCAGCCTTCCAGAGCCTTGGCAGAACAATCCACATAGTCTACCCAGTCTTGAGTCTGTGCTTTTTGGGTGTCTCTGAACTTCAACCTGTACTGTTCAGTGGTTAGGCCAAACCCATCAATAAGAGCACTCTTCAAGACCTTGTAATTATCAGCATCCTCCTCTCTAACAGTGAGGAGCTTATCTCTACCTTTGTCAGCAAAGGAGAGCCACAAGATTGCTGCCCACTGCTCCTGAGGGACCTTCTGTACTTTACAGGCCCTCTCTAATGCAGTTATCCATTTGTGGATATCATCCCCACTCTGGTAGGGAGGGACAATCTTGCTCAGGTTCCTATGGTCATAGGACCTTTCCCTGTCTCTAGGGACATGGCTGCCACCATGGGACTCTAGTCCCAACTTTCTTCTCTCTCTAAGGAGATCTAGGGATTCCCTATCTAAAGCCAATTGCTTTTTTCTGATTTCCAGCTGAGTTTCCTCATACTGGACCAGTCTGGCTCTCCTCTCATGAGAGGATTCCCTCCTGTGAGAGGAGACAGAGCTCCCTATAGAGGTGCCAGAGTGGTTAGACTCCTGAGAAGGAGATCTAGACTTTCTGGGCACACTCTTAATCCTTCCTGGGGGGACAAAGAGGGTGTCATCCTGATCATCCTCATCATCGTCCACAGGAGGGATTGGGTTATCCAGGTCAGGGTCATTGTCACCCTCCTGGCCAGTTTCAGAGGGGGGCTGGGGGTATTGGTACCCCTGGCGTCCTCCTCTTCTCCTGCCCCACCCTCAGCTCCTACCCCTTCAGTCCCCACGGGCTTACTAAGGTCATAAGCCACCAACAACTCCTTGAGGTGTTGGGTGGTGGGGCTTTGGCCTGTCCTTATTTTTCTCAAGTTACATAAAGCTCTCAATTCCAAGAATGGGAGTGTATCATACTTGGAGGGTGGAAGCTCAATGGCTTCCTGCAAGGATTCTTTGGATCCTGCCCTTAAAGACATTACTAGTGTGGTGTGGTGTATGCACTACCTACTCTAGTGTGGCCTACTAAACTCTCTTGAGTTGTAGAAAGGGTTGTGCTATCCCTTAACACACAACTCTAAGTTCAGTAGAACTTACTGTATTCTAAGCTTAAATTATATGTACCTTAGGTACCTTTAGTGGTTTTCAGTTGATCAATTCAATTGAGATTATCTGGTAAAACAATAGCAAGCTGGAATCCCACACGCTGCACACCAATGTGAGAAGTTGGCCTGGTATATGCTGTCCACTAATTATAGTGGGCACCTTGCACCAGTCCAAACAACCCCTTATTGGAGATAGGTTAAAGACAACCTTATTGAAAGCTATCCTAGTGGTAGCTATGGAGAGCAGCCTTCAGGCTAAGTCTTGAAGGAATGTAAAGCAGCTTGTTTTACCAGTCTATAATCTCTTGAGTGACCAAATGAAAGAGCACCACACCAGGTATATATTCAAAATATATGTATTTATTGCTAAACACACCCCTCTAGTCTCTTTATGAGGCTAGAGTTCGAAATACATAAGTTATAAGTTATTAAATCACAGTAATAGCACAAATACACGTTTGGGCCCTAGGGGCGTACCAAACCATATACCAATAAAGTGGTATGCGAACCACGACTGAACTAGACACTAGGCCTAGAGCCTCTAGAAGTGCTTGGACCACAAGGAACCACCCAAGGTAGTGACACAGGGGACCTACGGGAGACGCGTGCAGTGTAAATACACAACCGCGATACGCCGTTGACTTCTATGGAGAAAGTCGGGATCGGGAAAATAGAGAAAAGGGACACTTAAAAGAGGACTAGGACAAAACCCTTTGAGATCTAGGACTTTGAAGAGTCTCTACCCACGGGAGCACCGGAGTACTCGTGTTACCTCACCCAGGGAAGCCGGGTGCATAGGTGCCTTTCGGGGTCGGGTTTCGTAGTCGATTCGAATGGCGATCTGCTGCAAAGTGCTGCTGGCGGCCAAGAGAAAAGTGTCCGGGTGGATCCAAGAGTGGATCGGAGTTCTGAAGAACCTGAAAGCAGAGGGGACAGAGTCTGGGTCACTAGCCAGTGACCAGGAAGGCGATGGACAGATGCCCACCGATGTCGAGTGCTTCAGGTGCGTTGACGGTCGTCTTGACTCTTCAGCCACGAGGTCCAGGAGGCGTTGTCGGTGACCAGGAGCAGGATTCGGGCTGGTATACGATGTCTGTCAAGTGCTGAGGTGTCGGCGACCGGATTGGACCCAACAAGCCTTGGCAACGGCAAGTCTCGGTGAAGATGTAGATCGTCGATGGTGCAGACCAGCAAGGTCTGTGGAACTCACCCAGCGAGGGTAAGTGAGGGCAGGCCTGGAGCAACCTGGATGCCAAGTAAGAAAAGGATTGGCCTTCGTTAAGGGCTACTAGCCAACAGGCTAGCGACTGCGAAGGAGCCTCGTGACGCCGCACGTGGATCTGGCTTACAGGACACTCGTGGAGTGGGGGCCAGTGATCTTCGGTGCAGGTGGTGCTGGAGGCTAGGGCTACTTGGAGCCCAAAGCACGACTTCTTGGGAGACCCAGAAGAGGATGCACTTGCAAATGTGCTCGGTGTCCAGGGGTCACGGTCTCAAGTCACCCACGATAGCCATGGGCCTCAGCTTTGCTGGGGACTCAGGGTAGCCTTGGGGAAGTCTGAGAATCCACCTCTGGTGATGCGATGACTTCGGCGTCCGACGGGAGCTTCAGAAATGTGAACCGGACAGATGCTTCTTTGGTGCCTGCCAAGCAGGGGAGTCACTCCTTGACCCCAAGGGAGATTCTTCAGTCCTCTAATCGTGAGTAGAGCGTCGAAGGTCCAGGATTCAGTTTCAGAGTTTCGTCCAGGGATAATCTAAAGTCCTAAGGACTGGGTTCCTACCTTTATTCTAAAGATAGGGGTTGGACTACTCTGTGGCCCCACCTATGGGTGGGTCAGGGCAGAGGGGTGGCTACACCCCTTTCCCTTTGTCCAGTTCATGCCAAAGCAGGGGCTGCAAGCCCCTGATCCGGTTTGAACTGGGGTATGCACAGGGACACCAAATGTGCTCCCAGTGCAGGACTTCAAAGCACCCGAAAGTGCTCCCGCCCAGCCCCAATACACATTATCCTGTCTGGGGAGGTGGTCACACCTCCCTGGGACAGGAAACCTATTGTCCAGGCCTCCCCTGCCGGAGTTTCGTCCAGCAGCAGGAGGCCAGACTCGTGTCTGTGGCAGCAGCATCCATTTTGTGATGCCAGGGCTCTGGAAAGAAGTTACCGGACTAGTCAGAGTTAACATGTCTTTCCCTCTAGAAGGGTGGAATGCTACCCCCGCCGCCAGTATTGGCGGGGGGGTAGTATTCCAAGATGTTTGACACCAAACACGACATGTTTAGGTGCAGCCATTCCAAAGTTAGCATTTTACCGCGAGGATATAATGCGCTTAAGAGTATATGGTCAGGCTGCACTACAAACAGCATCAGAGATGGTCTCCGAACGCTGCAGAGGGGCCCTGCTCATGCAGGGGCACCCTCTCACATAGGAACCACGCACTCTGCCTTTAGGATTGATAAGGCCTGCCTTAGGAGTGACTTATAGGTTTATATGTGTGTATGTATTTTGTGATATAGGTAACCTATATCACAGTAAGGGGTGCATGCACCACCTTACCCAGGCTGCAGTAGCAGACCTGTGGTGTCAGTTTGGATGGGCTTCCAGGGGTGGCATAATACATGCTGCAGCCCCTGGCAGGCCTCTGAGGTACCTATGCCCTTGGTACATAGTATACCATATACTAGGGACTTATAAGGGCACTCCAGATCCCAATCAGTGATGTGCCTAAGGCACCTGGAAACCATTTTAGAGAGGAAGCAGCTAGGCTGGGGTTCTGATTAGCAGGGCCCCAGCCAGACTAATGTCGAAAAACAGTGAAGCATCAGCAAAAAGTGGGGGTACCCATGTGAAGCAGATCCTACTCTCCTACACCTACACTGTTCGAACACCACTGCACTGCCCTAAACCCTGAAACACCACCCCCAGCATGACCCCCTACACTGCCGAACACCACTGCACTGCCCTAAACCCTGAAACACCACCCCTTCACGACCCCCTACACTGCCCGAACACCACTGCACTGCCCTAAACCCTGAAACACTATCCCCAGCAAGACCCCCTACACTGCCCAAACACCACTCCACTGCCCTAAACCCTGAAACATCACCCGCAGCAAGACCCCCTACACTGCCCGAACACCACTGCCCTAAACCCTGAAACACCACCCCCAGCACGACCCCCTACACTGCCCGAACACCACTGCACTGCCCTAAACCCTGAAACACCACCCCCAGCATGACCCCCTACACTGCCCAAACACCACTGCTCTGCCCAAAACCCTGAAACACAAGCCCCAGCACGACCCCTACACTGCCCGAAAACCACTGCACTGCCCTAAACCCTGAAACACCAGCCCCAGCACGACCCCCTACACTGCCCGAACACCACTGCACTACCCTAAACCCATAAACACCACCCCCAGCACGACCCCCTACACTGCCTGAGCACCACTGCACTGCCCTAAACCCTGAAACACCAGCCCCAGCATGACCCCCTACACTGCCCGAGCACCACTGCACTGCCCTAAACCCTGAAACACCAGCCCCAGCACGACCACCTACACTGCACGAACACCACTGCACTGCCCTAAACCCTGAAACACCAGCCCCAGCATGACCCCCTACACTGCCCGAACACCACTGCACTGCCCTAAACCGTGAAACACTAGCCCCAGCACGACCCCCTACACTGCCAGAACACCATTGCACTGCCCTAAACCCTGAAACACCAGCCCCAGCACAACCCCCTACACTGCCCGAACACCACTGCACTGCCCTAAACCCTGAAACACCACCCCGTGCACGACCCCCTACACTGCCCGAACACCACTGCACTGCCCTAAACCCTGAAACACCACCCCCAGCACGACACCCTACACTGCCCAAACACCACTGCACTGCCCTAAACCCTGAAACATCACCCCCAGCAAGACCCCCTACACTGCCCGAACACCACTGCCCTAAACCCTGAAACACCACCCCCAGCAAGACCCCCTACACTGCCCGAACACCACTGCACTGCCCTAAACCCTGAAACACCAGCCCCAGCACGACCCCCTACATTGCCCGAACACCACTGCACTGCCCTAAACCCTGAAACACCACTTCCTGCATGACCCACTACACTGCCCGAACACCACTGCACTGCCCTAAACCCTGAAACACCATTCCCCCTGCACGACCCCCTACTCTGCCCGAACACTACTGCACTGGCCTAAACCCTGAAACACCATCCCCAGCATGACCCCCTACACTGCACGAACACCCCTGCACTGCCCTAAACCCTGAAACACTACCCCCAGCAAGACCCCCTACACTGCCCGAACACCACTGCACTGCCCTAAACCCTGAAACATCACCCCCAGCAAGACCCCCTACACTGCCCGAACACCACTGCCCTAAACCTTGAAACACCACCCCCAGCAAGACCCCCTACACTGCCCGAACACCACTGCACTGCCCTAAACCCTGAAACACCAGCCCCAGCACGACCCCCTACATTGCCCAAACACCACTGCACTGCCCTAAACCCTGAAACACCACCCCCTGCATGACCCACTACACTGCCCGAACACCACTGCACTGCCCTAAACCCTGAAACACCACCCCCAGCACGACCCCCTACACTGCCCGAACACCATTGCACTGCCCTAAACCCTGAAACACCACCCCCTGCACGACCCCCTACACTGCCCGAACACTACTGCACTGCCCTAAACCCTGAAACACCGCCCCCAGCATGACCCCCTACACTGCACGAACACTACTGCACTGCCCTAAACCTTGAAACACCAGCCCCAGCAAGACCCCCTACACTGCCCGAACACCACTGCACTGCCCTAAACCCTGAAACATCACCCCCAGCAAGACCCCCTACACTGCCCGAACACCACTGCCCTAAACCCTGAAACACCACCCCCAGCAAGACCCCCTACACTGCCCGAACAACACTGCAGTGCCCTAAACCCTAAAACACCACCCCCAGCACGACCCCCTACACTGCCCGAACACCACTGCTCTGCCCAAAACCCTGAAACACCAGCCCCAGCACGACCCCCTACACTGCCCGAACACCACTGCACTGCCCTAAACCCTGAAACACCACCCCCAGCACAACCCCCTACACTGCCCGAACACCACTGCACTGCCCTAAACCCTGAAACACCACCCCCAGCACGACCGCCTACACTGCCTGAAAACCACTGCACTGCCCTAAACCCTGAAACACCAGCCCCAGCACGACCCCCTACACTGCCCGAACACCACTGCACTGCCCTAAACCCTCAAACATCAGCCCCAGCACGACCCCCTACACTGCCCGAACACCACTGCACTACCCTAAACCCTGAAACACCAGCCCCAGCAAGACCCCCTACACTGCCCGAACACCACTGCACTGCCCTAAACCCTGAAACACCAGCCCCAGCAAGACCCCCTACACTGCCCGAACACCACTGCACTGGCCTAAACCCTGAAACACCACCCCCAGCAAGACCCCGTACACTGCCCGAACACCACTGCGCTGCCCTAAACGCTGAAACATCAGCCCCAGCAAGACCGCCTACACTGCGCGAACACCATTGCACTGCCCTAAACCCTGAAACAACACCCCGAGCAAGACCCCCTACACTGCCTGAATACCACTGCACTAAACCCGGAAACACCAGCCCCAGCAAGACCACCTACACTGCCCGAACACCACTGCACTGCCCAAAACCCTGAAACACCACCTCAGCACGACACCCTACACTGCCCGAACACCACTGCACTGCCCTAAACCCTGAAACACCACCCCCAGCACGACCCCTACACTGCCCGAACACCACTGCACTGCCCTAAACCCTGAAACACCACCCCCTGCACGACCCCCTACACTGCCCGAACACCACTGCACTGCCCTAAACCCTAAAACTCTACCTCCAGCATGACCCCCTACACTGCCCGAACACCACTGCACTGCCCTAAACCCTGACTCACCACTCCCCTGCACGACCCTCTACACTGCCCGAACACCACTACACTGCCCTAAACCCAGAAACACCACCCCCAGCACCACCCCCTACACTGCCCAAACACCACTGCACTGCCCTAAACCCTGAAACACCACCCCCAGCACGACCCCCTACACTGCCCGAACACCACTGCACTGCCCTAAACCCTGAAACACCAGCCCCTGCACAACCCCCTACACTGCCCGAACACCACTGCACTGCCCTAAACCCTGAAACACCACCCCCCGCACGACCCCCTACACTGCCTGAACACCACTGCCCTAAACCCTGAAACACCACCCCCAGCACGACCCCTTACACTGCTCGAACACCACTGCACAGCCCTAAACCCTGAAACATCACCCCCAGCAAGACCCCCTACACTGCCCGAACACCACTGCCCTAAACCCTGAAACACCACCCCCAGCACGACCCCTTACACTGCTCGAACACCACTGCACTGCCCTAAACCCTGAAACACCACCCCCAGCACGACCCTCTACACTGCCCGAACACCACTGCTCTGCCCAAAACACTGAAACACCAGCCCCAGCATGACCCCCTACACTGCCCGAACACCACTGCACTGCCCTAAACCCTGAAACACCAGCCCCAGCACGAACCCCTACACTGCCCGAACACCACTGCCCTAAACCCTGAAACACCACCCCCAGCACGACCCCTTACACTTCTCGAACACCACTGCACTGCCCTAAACCCTGAAACACCACCCCCAGCACGACCCTCTACACTGCCCGAACACCACTGCTCTGCCCAAAACACTGAAACACCAGCCCCAGCATGACCCCCTACACTGCCCGAACACCACTGCACTGCCCTAAACCCTGAAACACCAGCCCCAGCACGAACCCCTACACTGCCCGAACACCACTGCACTACCCTAAACCCAGAAACACCACCCCCAGCACGACCCCTACACTGCCCGAGCACCACTGCCCTAAACACTGAAACACCAGCCCCAGCACGACCCCCTACACTGCCTGAAGACTACTGCACTGCCCTAAACCATGAAACACCACCCCCAGCACGGCCCCCTACACTGTCCAAACACCACTGCACTGCCCTAAACCCTGAAACACTATCCCCAGCAAGACCCCCTACACTGCCCAAACACCACTCCACTGCCCTAAACCCTGAAACATCACCCCCAGCAAGACCCCCTACACTGCCCAAACACCACTGCCCTAAACCCTGAAACACCACCCCCAGCACGACCCCCTACACTGCCCGAACACCACTGCACTGCCCTAAACCCTGAAACACCACCCCCAGCACGACCCCCTACACTGCCCGAACACCACTGCTCTGCCCAAAACCCTGAAACACAAGCCCCAGCATGACCCCTACACTGCCCGAACACCACTGCACTGCCCTAAACCCTGAAACACCAGCCCCAGCACGACCCCCTACACTGCCCGAACACCACTGCACTAAACCCTGAAACACCACCCCCAGCAAGACCCCCTACACTGCCCGAACACCACTGCACTGCCCTAAACCCTGAAACACCAGCCCCAGCACGACCCCCTACATTGCCCGAACACAACTGCACTGCCCTAAACCCTGAAACACCACTTCCTGCATGACCCACTACACTCCCCGAACACCACTGCACTGCCCTAAACCCTGAAACACCATTCCCCCTGCACGACCCCCTACTCTGCCTGAACACTACTGCACTGGCCTAAACCTTGAAACACCATCCCCAGCACGACGCCCTACACTGCCCGAACACCACCGCACTGCCCTAAACCCTGAAACACCAGCCCCAGCACGACCCCCTACACTGCCCGAACACCACTGCACTGCCCTAAACCCTGAAACACCACCCCCTGCATGACCCACTACACTGCCCGAACACCACTGCCCTAAACCCTGAAACACCACCCCCAGCACGACCCCCTACACTGCCCGAACACCATTGCACTGCCCTAAACCCTGAAACACCACCCCGTGCACGACCCCCTACACTGCCCGAACACTACTGCACTGCCCTAAACCCTGAAACACCGTCCCCAGCATGACCCCCTACACTGCATGAACACTACTGCACTGCCCTAAACCTTGAAACACCAGCCCCAGCAAGACCCCCTACACTGCCCGCACACCACTGCACTGCCCTAAACCCTGAAACATCACCCCCAGCAAGACCCCCTACACTGCCCGAACACCACTGCCCTAAACCCTGAAACACCACCCCCAGCAAGACCCCCTACACTGCCCAAACAACACTGCAGTGCCCTAAACCCTAAAACACCACCCCCAGCACGACCCCTACACTGCCCGAACACCACTGCTCTGCCCAAAACCCTGAAACACCAGCCCCAGCACGACCCCCTACACTGCCCAAACACACCTGTACTGCCCTAAACCCTGAAACACCACCCCCAGCACGACCCCCTACACTGCCCGAACACCACTGCACTGCCCTAAACCCTGAAACACCACCCCCAGCACAACCGCCTACACTGCCCGAAAACCACTGCACTGCCCTAAACCCTGAAACACCAGCACGACCCCCTACACCGCCCGAACACCACTGCACTGCCCTAAACTCTCAAACACCAGCCCCAGCACGACCCCCTACACTGCCCGGACACCACTGCACTACCCTAAACTCTGAAACACCAGCCCCAGCAAGACCCCCTACACTGCCCGAACACCACTGCACTGCCCTAAACCCTGAAACACCAGCCCCAGCAAGACCCCCTACACTGCCCGAACACCACTGCACTGCCCTAAACCCTGAAACACCACCCCCAGCAAGACCCCGTACACTGCCCGAACACCACTGCGCTGCCCTAAACGCTGAAACATCAGCCCCAGCAAGACCCCCTACACTGCGCGAACACCACTGCACTGCCCTAAACCCTGAAACACCACCCCCAGCAAGACCCCCTACACTGCCCGAACACCACTGCACTAAACCCGGAAACACCAGCCCCAGCAAGACCATCTACACTGCCCGAACACCACTGCACTGCCCAAAACCCTGAAACACCACCCCAGCACGACACCCTACACTGCCCGAACACCACTGCACTGCCCTAAACCCTGAAACACCACCCCCAGCACGACCCCTACACTGCCCAAACACCACTGCACTGCCCTAAACCCTGAAACACCACCCCCTGCACGACCCCCTACACTGCCCGAACACCACTGCACTGCCCTAAACCCTAAAACTCTACCCCCAGCATGACCCCCTACACTGCCCGAACACCACTGCACTGCCCTAAACCCTGACTCACCACCCCCCTGCACGACCCTCTACACTGCCTGAACACCACTACACTGTCCTAAACCCAGAAACACCACCCCCAGCACGACCCGCTACACTGCCCAAACAACACTGCACTGCCCTAAACCCTGAAACACCACCCCAGCACGACCCCCTACACTGCCCGAACACCACTGCACTGCCCTAAACCCTGAAACACCAGCCCCTGCACGACCCCCTACACTGCCCGAACACCACTGCACTGCCCTAAACCCTGAAACACCACCCCCAGCACGACCCCCTACACTGCCTGAACACCACTGCCCTAAACCCTGAAACACCACCCCCAGCAAGACCCCCTACACTGCCCGAATACCACTGCACTGGCCTAAAGCCTGAAACACCACCTCCAACACAACCCCCTACACTGCCTGAACACCATTGCTCTGCCCTAAACCCTGAAACACTGCCCCCAGCAAGACCCCCTACACTGCCCGAACACCACTGCACTGCCCTAAACCCTGAAACACCAGCCCCAGCACGAACCCCTACACTGCCCGAACACCACTGCACTACCCTAAACCCAGAAACACCACCCCCAGCACGAACCCCTACACTGCCCGAGCACCACTGCCTGCACTGCCCTAAACACTGAAACACCAGCCCCAGCACGACCCCCTACACTGCCTGAACACTACTGCACTGCCCTAAACCATGAAACACCATCCCCAGCACGACCCCCTACACTGCACGAACACCACTGCACTGCCCTAAACCCTGAAAAACTACCCCCAGCAAGACCCCCTACACTGCCCGAACACCACTGCACTGCCCTAAACCCTAAAACACCAGCCCCTGCACGACCCCCTACACTGCCTGAACACCACTGCACTGCCCTAAACCCTGAAACACTAGCCCCAGCACGACCCCCTACACTGCCCGAACACCACTGCACTACCCTAAACCCATAAACACCACCCCCAGCACGACCCCCTACACTGCCTGAGCACCACTGCACTGCCCTATACCCTGAAACACCAGCCCCAGCATGACCCCCTACACTGCCCGAACACCACTGCACTGCCCTAAATCCTGAAACACCAGCCCCAGCACGACCACCTACACTGCACAAACACCACTGCACTGCCCTAAACCCTGAAACACCAGCCCCAGCATGACCCCCTACACTGCCCGAACACCACTGCACTGCCCTAAACCATGAAACACTAGCCCCAGCACGACCCCCTACACTGCCAGAACACCATTGCACTGCCCTAAACCCTGAAACACCAGCCCCAGCACAACCCCCTACACTGCCCGAACACCACTGCACTGCCCTAAACCCTGAAACACCACCCCGTGCACGACCCCCTACACTGCCCGAACACCACTGCACTGCCCTAAACCCTGAAACACCACCCCCAGCACGACACCCTACACTGCCCGAACACCACTGCACTGCCTTAAACCCTGAAACATCACCCCCAGCAAGACCCCCTACACTGCCCGAACACCACTGCCCTAAACCCTGAAACACCACCCCCAGCAAGACCCCCTACACTGCCCGAACACCACTGCACTGCCCTAAACCCTGAAACACCAGCCCCAGCATGACCCCCTACACTGCCCGAACACCACTGCACTGCCCTAAACCGTGAAACACTAGCCCCAGCACGACCCCCTACACTGCCAGAACACCATTGCACTGCCCTAAACCCTGAAACACCAGCCCCAGCACAACCCCCTACACTGCCCGAACACCACTGCACTGCCCTAAACCCTGAAACACCACCCCGTGCACGACCCCATACACTGCCCGAACACCACTGCACTGCCCTAAACCCTGAAACACCACCCCCAGCACGACACCCTACACTGCCCGAACACCACTGCACTGCCTTAAACCCTGAAACATCACCCCCAGCAAGACCCCCTACACTGCCCGAACACCACTGCCCTAAACCCTGAAACACCACCCCCAGCAAGACCCCCTACACTGCCCGAACACCACTGCACTGCCCTAAACCCTGAAACACCAGCCCCAGCACGACCCCCTACATTGCCCGAACACCACTGCACTGCCCTAAACCCTGAAACACCACCCCCTGCATGACCCACTACACTGCCCGAACACCACTGCACTGCCCTAAACCCTGAAACACCATTCCCCCTGCACGACCCCCTACTCTGCCCGAACACTACTGCACTGGCCTAAATCCTGAAACACCATCCCCAGCACGACCCCCTACACTGCACAAACACCCCTGCACTGCCCTAAACCCTGAAACACTACCCCCAGCAAGACCCCCTACACTGCCCGAACACCACTGCACTGCCCTAAACCCTGAAACATCACCCCCAGCAAGACCCCCTACACTGCCCGAACACCACTGCCCTAAACCCTGAAACACCACCCCCAGCAAGACCCCCTACACTGCCCGAACACCACTGCACTGCCCTAAACCCTGAAACACCAGCCCCAGCACGACCCCTTACATTGCCCGAACACCACTGCACTGCCCTAAACCCTGAAACACCACCCCCTGCATGACCCACTACACTGCCCGAACACCACTGCACTGCCCTAAACCCTGAAACACCACCCCCAGCACGACCCCCTACACTGCCCGAACACCATTGCACTGCCCTAAACCCTGAAACACCACCCCCTGCCCGACCCCTACACTGCCCGAACACTACTGCACTGCCCTAAACCCTGAAACACCGCCCCCAGCATGACCCCCTACACTGCACGAACACTACTGCACTGTCCTAAACCCTGAAACACTACCCCCAGCAAGACCCCCTACACTGCCCGAACACCACTGCACTGCCCTAAACCCTGAAACATCACCCCCAGCAAGACCCCCTACACTGCCCGAACACCACTGCCCTAAACCCTGAAACACCACCCCCAGCAAGACCCCCTACACTGCCCGAACAACACTGCAGTGCCCTAAACCCTAAAACACCACCCCCAGCACGACCCCCTACACTGCCCGAACACCACTGCTCTGCCCAAAACCCTGAAACACCAGCCCCAGCACGACCCCCTACACTGCCCGAACACCACTGCACTGCCCTAAACCCTGAAACACCACGCCCAGCACGACCCCCTACACTGCCCGAACACCACTGCACTGCCCTAAACCCTGAAACACCACCCCCAGCACGACCGCCTACACTGCCTGAAAACCACTGCACTGCCCTAAGCCCTGAAACACCAGCCCCAGCACGACCCCCTACACTGCCCGAACACCACTGCACTGCCCTAAACCCTCAAACACCAGCCCCAGCATGACCCCTACACTGCCCGAACACCACTGCACTACCCTAAACCCTGAAACACCAGCCCCAGCAAGACCCCCTACACTGCCCGAACACCACTGCACTGCCCTAAACCCTGAAACACCACCCCCAGAAAGACCCCCTACACTGCCCGAACACCACTGCGCTGCCCTAAACGCTGAAACATCAGCCCCAGCAAAACCCCCTACACTGCGCGAACAACATTGCACTACCCTAAACCCTGAAACACCAGCCCCAGCAAGACCCCCTACACTGCCCGAACACCACTGCACTGCCCTAAACCCTGAAACACCACCCCCAGCAAGACCCCCTACACTACCCGAACACCACTGCACTAAACCCGGAAACACCAGCCCCAGCAAGACCACCTACACTGCCCGAACACCACTGCACTGCCCAAAACCCTGAAACACCACCCCCAGCACGACACCCTACACTGCCCAAACACCACTGCACTGCCCTAAACCCTGAAACACCACCCCCAGCACGACCCCTACACTGCCCGAGCACCACTGCACTGCCCTAAACCCTGAAACACCACCCCCTGCACGACCCCCTATACTGCCCGAACACCACTGCACTGCCCTAAACCCTATAACTCTACCCCCAGCATGACCCCCTACACTGCCCGAACACCACTGCACTGCCCTAAACCCTGACTCACCACCCCCTGCACGACCCCCTACACTGCCCGAACACCACTACACTGCCCTAAACCCAGAAACACCACCCCCAGCACGACCCCCTACACTGCCCAAACACCACTGCACTGCCCTAAACCCTGAAACACCACCCCCAGCACGACCCCCTACACTGCCCGAACACCACTGCACTGCCCTAAACCCTGAAACACCAGCCCCTGCACGACCCCCTACACTGCCCGAACACCATTGCACTGCCCTAAACCCTGAAACACAACCCCCAGCACGACCCCCTACACTGCCTGAACACCACTGCCCTAAACCCTGAAACACCACCCCCAGCAAGACCCCCTACACTGCCTGAATACCACTGCACTGCCCTAAAGCCTGAAACACCACCTCCAACACAACCCCCTACACTGCCTGAACACCATTGCTCTGCCCTAAACCCTGAAACACTGCCCCCAGCAAGACCCCCTACGCTGCCCGAACACCACTGCACTGCCCTAAACCCTGAAACATCACCCCCAGCAAGACCCCCTACACTGCCCGAACACCACTGCCCTAAACCCTGAAACACCACCCCCAGCACGACCCCTACACTACTCGAACACCACTGCACTGCCCTAAACCCTGAAACACCACCCCCAGCACGACCCCCTACACTGCCCGAACACCACTGCTCTGCCCAAAACACTGAAACACCAGCCCCAGCATGACCCCCTACACTGCCCGAACACCACTGCACTGCCATAAACCCTGAAACACCAGCCCCAGCACGAACCCCTACACTGCCCGAACACAACTGCACTACCCTAAACCCAGAAACACCACCCCCAGCATGACCCCCTACACTGCCCGAGCACCACTGCCTGCACTGCCCTAAACCCTGAAACACCAGCCCCAGCACGACCCCCTACACTGCCTGAACACTACTGCACTGCCCTAAACCATGAAACACCATCCCCAGCACGACCCCCTACACTGCACGAACACCACTGCACTGCCCTAAACCCTGAAAAACTACCCCCAGCAAGACCCCCTACACTGCCCGAACACCACTGCACTGCCCTAAACCCTGAAACATCACCCCCAGCAAGACCCCCTACACTGCCCGAACACCACTGCCCTAAACCCTGAAACACCACCCCCACAAGACCCCCTACACTGCCCGAACACCACTGCACTGCCCTAAACCCTGAAACACCAGCCCCAGCACGACCCCCTACACTGCCCGAACACCACTGCACTGCCCTAAACCCTGAAACACCACCCCGTGCATGACCCCCTACACTGCCCGAACACCAATGCACTGCCCTAATCCCTGAAACACCAGCCCCAGCACGACCCCCTACACTGCCCGAACACCACTGCACTGCCCTAAACCCTGAAACACAACCCCCAGCATGACCCCCTTCACTACCCAAACACAACTGCACTGTCCTAAACCCTCGAACACTCCCCCCAGCACGACCCCCTACACTACCCGAACACCACTGCACTGCCCTAAACCCTAAAACACTCCCCCAGCACGATCCCCTACACTGCCCGAACACCACTGCACTGCCCTAAACCCTAAAACACTCCCCCAGCATGACCCCCTACACTACCCAAACACCACTGCACTGCCCTAAACCCTAAAACACTCCCCCCAGCATGACCCCCTGCACGACCCAAACACCACTGCACTGCCCTAAACCCTGAAACACCACCCCCAGTAAGACCCCCTACACTGCCCGAACACCACTGCACTGCCCTAAACCCTGAAACACCACCCCCAGCACGACCCCCTACACTGCCCGAACACCACTGCACTACCCTAAACCCTAAAACACGACCTCCTACACTACACAAAGACCACTGCACTACCCTAAACCCTAAAACACTACCCCCAGCACGACCCCCTACACTACACAAACACCACTGCACTACCCTAAACCCTAAAACACTACCCCCTACACTACACAAACACCACTGCACTACCCTAAACCCTAAAACAATACCCCCAGCACGAACCCCTACACTACCCAAACACCACTGCACTACCCTAAACCCTAAAACACTACCCCCAGCAATACCCCCTACACTACCCAAACACCATTGCACTACCCTAAACCCTAAAACACTACCCCCAGCAGTACCCCCTACACTACCCAAACACCACTACACTACCCTAAACCCTAAACCACTACCCCCAGCACGACCCCCTACACTACCCAAACACCACTGCACTACCCTAAACCCTAAAACACTACCCCCAGCACAACCCCCTACACTACCCAAACACCACTGTAATACCCTAAACCCTAAAACACTCCCCCAGCACGACTCCCTATACTATCCAAACACCACTGCACTACCCTAAACCCTAAATCTACCCCCAGCATGACCCCCTACACTACACAAACACCACTGCACTACCCTAAACCCTAAAACACTACCCCCAGCACGACCCCCTTCACTACCTAAACACAACTACACAATTTGTTACAGGCGTTGCAACGCAGGCCTGTGGTGCTTACTGGAAGTACTTGGTGGGCTAGTTGGGCCCCAGGGACCCTCAGGATTCAAGGTGACCTAATCCCCCAACTTAAAACGCGCCACGGGGCGCGTTTGCACAGTGGTGAAGGGAGGGGGGCGGGGCCTCAGGTGACATGTGTGCAAACACGCCCCCTTGAATCCTGAGGGACCCTGGGGGCCAACTAGCCCACCAGGTACCTTCAGTAAGCACAACAGAGTTGCGTTGCAGAGAGGTGAAAAAAGGTGCGTGGCCTCGGAACGCCTCTCTGCAACTCAGCTCTGTGGTCCTAACTGTAGGTACCTGGGGGGCTAGTTGGGCCCCAGGGACCTTCAGGATTCAAGGGGACTTAATCCCGCAACTTAAAACGCGCCACGGGGCGCGTTTGCACACGCGTTTTAAGAGGTAGTTTTAATCCCCCTGCCCTATTATGTACTAGGGACTTACAGAGGAGGTCATGCTAATCACAGGGGTACCCCAACGCATAGTGTTCCCTAGTGTATGTAGGTGTTTTCACTGTATTCTAAGTGTCTTTTAGCATAGCACTGACTCTGGTTAGTCAGAGTCAGTTACCACCAGTACCCGTCTGAAAAAGTTGTGGGCACAGGATGATTTTGCAACATGGCCTCTTTCTGCTCCTCTGTTGGTTCTTTCTGCACATCTTTTGCTTCTTCCTGCACTTTTCTTCGTCTTTGTGGACTTCTGTTGCTTCTTTCTGCACATCTTTTGCTTCTTTCTGTGCGTTTTTTCTTCTTTCTTCACATGTCCTACCTCTGTAGGCATAGTTAGAAACTAGCATTTAAAAAACCTTTGAAATTCACTTAAAAAATCATAGGTTTCAGGCACGTTATAGTTAGAAATTAGCATTTAAAAAACCTTTGAAATTCACTGAAAAAAACATAGGTTTCAGACACGTTATAGTTAGCAATTAGCATTTAAAAAACCTTTGAAATTCACTGAAAAAACCATAGGTTTTAGGGACAGTTTTAGTTAGTTGGACATTTCACTCGTACAAAACCATAGAAATTCCCCCGTTATAGTTAGTTCAGCTAACTATAACTCGCGCCCGCAATGCACTGCTGATGACGTCACATATTACATCACTCATGACATGGTCAGTGACATCACTGATGACATCACTCATGACATCTCAAATGACATCACTGATGACATCATCCATGTGATAATTTCATGCATCTTCTCACACCCTAATATAGCTTTTGAAACACCCACTCTAAATTACAGACTGCCATTCTCAAAACCATACACACTCCAATACCAATAACTACATACCCACTCACTGATTCTTAGGTCTACACACACACACATCTACTCACTCACCCGTACAGTCACTCATACTTACAGTCACTCTGTACAGGACTATCATATGCACTCATACACCTATATAAACACTCACACACCACCACTCATCCATAGAGGTACTCACACACCTAGTCAGTCATGCAAAAAATTAATCACACACCCATTTACTCACCTATACAGTTATACACACACCAGCTCACTTACTCAAACAAATACTAGCACATTCTTACGCTCTTATACAATAACTGATACAAGCACACACGCATCCATACAGCCACTCTCACAATCACACACTCTCACTTATAGCCATTTAAATACTCTAACACACATATATACTGCCATTTACATATGTAGTTACTCGCACATGTACCACTGAGATATACATTCACTCACTAACACACCCATACACACACTCACCCACCCAAGCAGTCCATCACAGATGCACTCTTGAAATCATGCACCCAGTGAATCACCCACTCACACATCTATGTACAGAGTCACACACACCCCACCCACACAAACACTCAGGCAGCCATACAGATACTCAGAGAACCAATCAATAACCCATATAGACACTCATGTAGCTATTCGCAAATCCATGCATCCACTTACACACCAACAAACAGACGGATACAGACATTCACACAGTTTAGTCACTAACCCATGCATTCAGTAAGATACGTTTAATCACTCACTTGTAGAGTCAGTCACGCACGTACTAAATCATCCATTCAGACACTTAAACACCCACTCATTCTTCAATACGCCTTTCCCTATATATATTAAACATATTTAAACTTTACAGAAACACACAGTCACTGGATGATGTCATCAGTGATTTCATTTGAGATGTCATCAGTGATGTCATCAGTGATGTCACTGACCATGTCATGAGTGATGTAATATGTTACGTCATCAGCAGTGCATTGCGGGGCGCGAGTTATAGTTAGCTGAACTAACTATAACGGGGGAATTTCTATGGTTTTGTACGAGTGAAATGTCCAACTAACTAAAACTGTCCCTAAAACCTATGGTTTTTTCAGTGAATTTCAAAGGTTTTTTAAATGCTAATTGCTAACTATAACGTGTCTGAAACCTATGGTTTTTTCAGTGAATATATATATATATATATATATATATATATATATATATATATATATATATATATATATATGAACAACAACTCCAGTTCCCATCCGGTACCTGGACACCAACACGGGACATCAGTTTAATAAAAAAGAAAGCATATATATATATATATATATATATATATATATATATATATATATATATATATATATATATATATATATATATATATATATATATACATACATATAACCTACTGGCAGTCACCAGTAGGTAGTTATAGTTAGGACCATGGTTTCATAGGAAAATCATTTTTTCACTTGCCAATATCTTTGGTGCCGGTTGACGAATTCACACAGAATTTTCCCCAAAAAGTGTGCTGCTAATTTGAGTACTGCCCGGAAAGTTTCGTGATGATCAGTCAAGCGGGGGCCGAGAAATTCGGAGGGGGTCAAAAAAGTGTGTTTCCCATGTTAATTACCATAGGGATTTTGAACACGACCACAGTTCGAACTGCTGGACGGAATTATATCAAATTTGGGAGAAAGCTAGCTCTTGGTGCTGAAAGAGTGATTTTTGTTATTTGGTGTAAATCCATTCAGTAGTTCTAGACATTAAAAAAAATCCAAATTTGTGTATATATAGGGACATGGATGCTGCGCAACACCTATGCGGAGCTCCGCAAACCCATGCGCCAGGAGCAGTGCTCTGTTTGGCTGGCTGCAGCCTGGGTAGAAAGTTGCAGCCGCCATCTAATAAACTGGGACACGGTCCAGGGGGATGAAAATAAAGCTTGGAAACTATAGAAGGGTTCAGGGCAGGGGTACCCTGACCCCCTGAGTGCATTGTAGGAGTCTCGGAGGGACCCCTTATTAGTATCAAAATGCCCCAAACCATTTTTTTAATGTTGTTGGAGTCGCTCATACATCTTGAAGCTCAACGCGGTCCCATATAGCATCGCAGCGGAGTTGCGACCCTTGCCAAAAATGTTAAAAATATATACATTCACACATACTAATGTGTGCACTCACAGACCCACTCACAGACACTCACACCCAGTCACAAACATTCACGCAGCCACTCACAGACCCATTCAGAGACTCATGCAGCCACTCACAGACCCACTCAGACACTCACCCACCCAGTCACATTCATACTCAGAAAGTCATGCACCAACTCACAGATCCACTCAGGCACTCATGCACCCACTCACAGACCCAAAGATTCAGGCACCCACTCACAGACTTATGCACCTACTCACAGACCCACTCAGACACTCACACACCCACTCATGCACCCACTCAACTTTCATGAACCCACTCACTCAACCACTCAGAGACTCATGCACCCACTCACAGATTCACTCAGAGGGTCATGCAGCCACTCACAGACCCACTCAGACTCACAGGCCCACTTAGACATTCACACACCCACTGAGAGACTCATGCACCCACTCATACACTAACGCACCCACTCACAGACCCACTCAGAAACACACACCCACTCACACACCCACTTACATACTCATGCACCCATTGACAGACACTCAGACACTCATGCATTCACTCACAGACCCAGTCAGAGTCACGCAGCCACTTGCAGACCCACTCAGATACTCACGCACCCATTCAGAGACCCACTCAGACACTTACACCCACTTACAGACCTACTCAGAGACTGCCCCTCCCACTCACAGACCCACTGAGACACTCATACACCCACTCACAGAACCAGTCAGAGACTCATGCACCCACTCACAGACCAACTCAGACACTCATGTACCCACTCACAGACCCATTCAGACACTCCCGCATCTACTGACTCACCCTCTCAGAGGCTCCCACTCACAGACCCACACAGATACTCATGCACCCGCTCATAGACCCACTTAGAGACTCATAGCACCCACTCACAGACCCACTCATGGACTTATGCACCCACTCACAGACTTATTCACCCACTCACAGACAAAAACACTCACTTACAGACCCACTCAGACACTGATACACCCACTCACAGACCCACTCATAAACTCATGCAGCCACTCACAGACCTACTCAGACTCACGCACCCACTCACTGACCCACTCAGACACTTATGCACCCACTCACAGACCCACTCAGACACTCATGTTCTCATTCACAGACCGACTCAGAGACCCATTCTCCCACACACAAATACGCTCAGAGACTCATGTATTCACTGACTGACCCACCCACTCACACACCCATTCACAGACCTACTCAGCGATTCATCCATCCACTCACAGACACTCACATTCATGCACCCACTCACAGACTCATCCATCCACCCACTCACAGACACTCAACGGCACATGCTACAGTAGAACTGTGCTGACAGAGAGTGCTATGAACTTATGACCTACTGATACAGTAGAGTATTTCAAAAGAGGTTTCTATGGCAACTGAGATAAAAGGGTAGAGGGGGAAGGGTGCTTGAGACACTCTGCTTTCTAATTTCAAAGGAGAGTTGTTTGATGTAGTACGTCTTCAGAAAAACACATTTTCTAATTCAGTTCCATCATAGAATGTCAAACATAGATGAAAAATAATAGCAGTATTATGTTAAATGCTTTAACGGACTCCTGTGTGGATTCGTGACTCCATCTCAAAGTTACACGGTGGGCCGTGGTGGATGTTGTGACAGATTTGCGAATCTGCCCACAGACACCAGATTGGGCTTCTTATCAGGAGACTAAGAAAGGGTTAATAAAACTGACCATTCAGAAGGGGAATAACAAAAGAAAAAAATGAAGGGAACGTTATAATTTTCTAAGTACATCAGTATGTGTGGAAAAAGAGTGGGAAAGACTGCCATTACTGGTAGTAGTTCATTACTCTAGCTGTGCCCATGGTTTTTAATGTAAATAGACATAGACATATTGAATGTCTGATTGTATAATCTAGGGAAGTAGATATTCAAATATGTATTACATGTAGTACTACAGAACCTGTGTCTGTAGTTTATACTTCCCCTCCCTTCAGTTCTGACCAAATATACAGTACAGGCTCACATCTCTAGTTCATTCTCTATTTCTACAGAAATGGTGCAGTTCATTGTCTGAGTTCAGTCCTTTCTGGACTGCTCTAACTTTACAAATCCATTTAGCTTCCAGTTTTCACAGAATTAGTACTCTGTCTCCAATTCTTTGATCTATACGGGCTTTATCAATGCCATGGAATCTGAAGTTAGCTCTACTGGTGCCACTGATGCATTTATGTGAGGCTAGGTGATACGAGGCATCCAGATTATCACATGCTCTACGGTGCTCTTGCATGTGATGTCTCTATTGGCTTGTGATGCTGCCTACATAAATCTTCTTGCAGACACATGTGATGACATATACTACATGGGTGGACTGGCAATTGATGAACTGACAAATATCATAGCTAATATCAGTATTTTAAGAGAAATTTCTTAGCCTATTTACCCCTAGATGGCATATATTGCATGCACCACAGTGTGAAAGCCCACCGGTCATTTCAACCAAGCGCTGGACTTGTTGTGATGTGAATTTGCCAAGGAATTCACAGAATTAGTACTCTGTCTCCAATTCTTTGATCTATACGGGCTTTATCAATGCCATGGAATCTGAAGTTAGCTCTACTGGTGCCACTGATGCATTTATGTGAGGCTAGGTGATACGAGGCATCCAGCTTATCACATGCTCTACGGTGCTCTTGCATGTGATGTCTCTATTGGCTTGTGATGCTGCCTACATAAATCTTCTTGCAGACACATGTGATGACATATACTACATGGGTGGACTGGCAATTGATGAACTGACAAATATCATAGCTAATATCAGTATTTTAAGAGAAATTTCTTAGCCTATTTACCCCTAGATGGCATATATTGCATGCACCACAGTGTGAAAGCCCACCGGTCATTTCAACCAAGCGCTGGACTTGTTGTGATGTGAATTTGCCAAGGAATCAGGCTCAGAACTGAACCTGGTGTAGAAAGTGTATGTTTGTGTGCCAGGTCCTTGGAATTTGTTATATGTTTGTGTTTATGTTTGCAGCCCTGAGGAAGCCTTTGTTAAGGTGAAATGCGTTGGCTGTGCTTTCTGTAACATGGATGAAGGACCTTAATAAAGAATACGCTACTTGGATATCAAGGATCTAAGAGTCATATTTTGAAATTCATTACCTTATTTAAATAATTGTCAGTAGTTGCCTCTCTTATCTGTATATACAATTTGAGAATTTATGGTCAATGTGCAGCTAGTCATTAGAGGTGGGCAATGTATTAATACAAGTTGCTACTCCAGGTTGCACGGCTTTGGCTTCCCTGGATACCATTCATTTGTCAAGTCTCTTTCAAATGAAGCAAGCAAAAGGAGCTCCCGTGAGTGTGCAGGAGAAAAGTTCAGAGGCCCGCTGTTTTCCACAACTGTTTCCTACTAGAAGAGGTGGCCGCTTTGATGACTGCCCTGTACAGATACGCCATGTCTGAACTGGGGTGGTGGAGTGAGCTAAAGAATGATGATGGATTAAACCCAGATCAGTTGACTGGGGGTGAGTGTTTGATTTGCTCTAACGCTCCGTCCATCATCCCTTTTTGGTATCGCTTTGTTCGCCCTAAGTTGGCAGGGTGTGCCCAGACGTGGGTCCCTTGCTCACTTTGCCACTGGATTCAAGATAGCCTGGCTGATGAGGGTTTGAACCCGAAACCGGTCCCAGGATGCTTGTTTCCGGTCCAGGGAAGACATGGCTTGGCAGTTCGGGCTGGACTGTTCCCATGAGGCACAGGGTCAGACTGATTTGCATATGGCCATGTCTGAACTGGGGTGGTGGAGTGAGCTAAAGAATGATGATGGATTAAACCCAGATCAGTTGACTGGGGGTGAGTGTTTGATTTGCTCTAATGCTCCGTCCATCATCCCTTTTTGGTATCGCTTTGTTCGCCCTAAGTTGGCAGGGTATGCCCAGACGTGGGTCCCTTGCTCACTTTGCCACTGGATTCAAGATAGCCTGGCTGATGAGGGTTTTGAACCCGAAACCGGTCCCAGGATGCTTGTTTCCGGTCCAGGGAAGACATGGCTTGGCAGTTCGGGCTGGACTGTTCCCATGAGGCACAGGGTCAGACTGATTTGCATATGGCCATGTCTGAACTGGGGTGGTGGAGTGAGCTAAAGAATGATGATGGATTAAACCCAGATCAGTTGACTGGGGGTGAGTGTTTGATTTGCTCTAACGCTCCGTCCATCATCCCCTTTTTGGTATCGCTTTGTTCGCCCTGAGTTGGCAGGGTATGCCCAGACGTGGGTCCCTTGCTCACTTTGCCACTGGATTCAAGATAGCCTGGCTGATGAGGGTTTTGAACCCGAAACCGGTCCCAGGATGCTTGTTTCCGGTCCAGGGAAGACATGGCTTGGCAGTTCGGGCTGGGTTGTTCCCATGAGGCACAGGGTCAGACTGATTTGCATATGGCCATGTCTGAACTGGGGTGGTGGAGTGAGCTAAAGAATGATGATGGATTAAACCCAGATCAGTTGACTGGGGGTGAGTGTTTGATTTGCTCTAACGCTCCGTCCATCATCCCTTTTTGGTATCGCTCTGTACAGATACCAGCAGCTGAATATCGGTCAACCAGATTATACTCAGAGGATCCAAGATTTTGGCAGTGTATTCCATCTTTTGTTTGAGAGTGACTTGTCAGGACTTACATACGCTGTTAACCATATACTGAAGACAGGAGTTAATCTTCAAAATCTTTCTGCAAAGGAATTCACTGACAAAGTTCATGGCAAGTGTAGGAAAGTAGGATCTGCTTCTATGGTTACCCCCACTTTTTGCTTGATGTAATGCTGTTTATGACTAGTCTGACTGAGATCCTGCTAACCAGGACCCCAGTCTCTCTCCTTTCTCCCCTAAATTGTCATGGTAAGTACTTAGCTACATCCTAAATTGGATACTGGGGTACCCTTATCAGTCGCTAGTATATTGTACTAAGGTACCCAGGGCATAGGTACCCTAGAGGACCCCCATAGGCTGAAGCATCTATTATGCCACCTATGAGAAACCATTCAAAATATCTCTACAGGCCTGCCATTGCAGCTTGAGTAAGCTGGTGCTAGCACCACTTACGAAATATATAGGTTTCCCTGTATTTAAGGTCACTGCACTTAAAACCTATAAGTCATCCCTACAGCAGGCCTCTTCAATCCTGAAGGCAGGGTGCTTGGTTCTAAGTGTGAGGGTGCCCCTGCATGAGCAGGACACCCCTACTGCCTTCGGAGTCCATTCTCCTGTGTTGTAAGTGAGACAGCCATATAACATATAGAGGGGCACCCCGTCACTACGCGATGCCCATCTCTAAACTGGCTGTAACGAACCCTGTCGTGTTTGGTATCAAACATGTTGGAATCATACCCCCACACCATGAATGGTGTGGGAGGTATGATTCCAAGCACTGTAAAGGCCCTTCGGTAGGCCCTCAGTGCTCCCGGTACCAGTCTTCTAGACCCGGACAGCACAACATGGCTGCTGCCGACCAGAGACACGATTATGCCCTCCTGCTGCTGAGCCAAGCTTGAGCAGGGGAAGGCAGAACAATAAGCATCCTGTCACAGGGAGGTGTGGCCACCTCCCAGACAGGATTTAGTGTATTGGGGCAGGGTGGGAGCGCTTGCCAGCGCCACATAGTCTGCAGGCAGGGCACATTTGTTGCCCTCCATGCATAGTCCAGCTCAAACCAGTTCAGGGAGCCGTTGGCTCCCGCTCTGGTGCGAAACTGGACAAAGGACAGGGGAGTATCCTTCCCCTTGTCTGGCCCCTCCTTAGGGAGGGACCCTTGTATCGTCCCAACCCTTTCTTTAGGGTACTTAAGGGCTTACCTGTGTGTGGGTCCCTAGATTCATAGTGGGACAAGATACAATTCAGACACCACTTCAACTTCGACCGTCTGGGCACTCTGGACTTCGCTCTGGGCATCAAGGCTGCAACCGGGAAGACTCCTGTTGCTCCTGATCTCTTCCTCTGCTTGTCTGCTGCAACGTCCATGCCTGTACTCCATAAGGGAAACCTACCAAGGCCTGTGGGCATCTAAGACACCTGAAGAAATCTCCCTTGAAGTGAAGGAGTCACTTCCCTGCATTTGCAAGCACCACATCTAAGCTGACCGGTCTGCTTATCCTACGGACTCCAAAAGGCTCAGCAACACAGGTGGTAGTTCTTCCTATCCCTCGAGTCCTCCCACCAAGTTTGAGGCCAGTTTCCCTCGTCAGAGCCGCAGGAACCAAGCCCCTGTGCACTGTGTCGACTTGCCGTTGCAAAGGCTTGTTGGCTTCCTTCCACCAAGATCTTCGGGCTCCAAGTAGCCCCAAGCTCAAGCATCTCCAATGACAAGAATCTTCTACCACACCGCATTGCTTGCACCGTGGGCCTGTTTCCTTGGTAGCAGCTCGAGGTCCTCTTGCGACTCCAGTGCCTCCAGCTTGTGGGTCCTGTCAAGGGTCACATTTGAATTCTTTTGGGCTCCCCCGATTGCTCGGGGCCTGCCCTGACTCCCCTGCTTGTGGTGAGTCTCCTGGACCTTGCTGGTCCTGCCACTGCACCTTTTTCTATTCCTTCTTTGGTTACAGTTGCCACAGCTTGTTGGTGCTCCAGCCGGACACCGACCCCTCAACTCTCCACATCCGACATGGGACAGCTCGTGTACGGCTCCTGATCTTCCACAGCATCACCTGGTCCACACAGCTGCAGTTTCAAGGCCACCGTCAGCTCTCCTGCAACACCCGACATCGATGGGCATTTGTCTTCTGTGCCTCCTGGTCACTCTTGAGTGACCTAGACTCTGTCCCCTCTGCTTGCAGAATCTTCACATCTTGAATTCACCTTTTGGTTCCACCGGACACTTTCACCTTCTCCAGCAGCGGCATCTTTCTGAAGTCCTACATTGGGTTCGACTGTGGTTTCCGATGCCACTTCACACCTATGCACCCGGCTACCCTGGGGCAGGTATCCTGGTTCCTAAGGTATCCAGGGGTGGGGTGGCTCTCCAACCTTCTGTCTTCCACTGGGTTTCTTCAGGGTCCACTGGGAAGGGTGCTTCTTCTTTAAAATTGCAACCGCGACTTACCCATTGACTTGCATTGATCACTCGGTCGTGTTCCCACTTAGCACACGACCTCTGTGGGGCTCCTAGTTACTTACCTTGGGTGGTTCCTTGGGTCCTCGACACTGCTATGTCTTCTGGGTATAGTCTTGACTAGAGTCGTGGTGCGCATACCACTATTTTAGTATATGGTTTGGTCTCCCCCTGGTGACCACTGTGCATTCTGTGCTACTTACCTGTTTCTATTGTAAAGTATTGTGTGCATTGTGTATATCTCCGGCTAGGAGATATCTGTGTGTGTTAGTGAGTGTCTTATAATAAATACATATTTTTATAAATACACTGTGTGGTTCTTTTTCATTTAATCTATACCTATAAGATTATGTTCTGGTAAAACAAACTGCTTTACACTCCTTCTGGACTAAGCCTGACGGCTGCTCTCCACAGCTACCACTTAGAGAGCTTTCTAAGGTTGTCTAAGACCACTAAAATCACCATAAGTGTTGCCTGAATCAGTGCAAGGTGTTCACTTATATAAGTGTTCATCATATACTGAGCCAGCCTCTCACATTGGTGTGCAGCGGTTGGGATTCAAGCTTGCATTGTTTTACCAGATAATCTAGGTGTGGATTAATTGAAAAACCATCACTAATATTAGGCACATATAAATACAAGATTAGAATAACTGGGTAGTTAAGGGTCTAGCACAACCCTTTCTCCAACCTCAGAGAGTTTATTTCCCACTAGGTTAGGTAGGTGCAACACCTCACTTCACCTAGTATTTCTGCTAAAGGAGATGCCAGTGACTCTCTGCCTCCTAGCTACAGTGACCTCACGTTCCAGGAACTGAGGGCACTGTGCTTCTCTATGAAGCTAAAGACAGGGAAAGGTCCTAACACTCAATGCTTCCTAGAGGTGTTACTGTTGGATGACCTACAGAAAGCTAGTGGGTCAGATGAACAAGACAGAGTGGGTGGGCAGGAGGCAGAAGATGGGTCAAGATTGTTGACCTTAATTCTGACCCTGACCAGGAGGAGTCTCATGACTCCCACCTGGAGAGGTCAGATCCCTAGAGGATAGTGCCAATGGCACAGAGGGTACCCCCAGAAGTGGGTCCCCCTTTGTTTCTCCTGGAAGGGTTCAGAGTAGCCCAAGGAGGTCTAAATCCTCCTCTAGAGAGTCCAATGCTTCAGGACATTCAATAGGGACCTCCATATCTAGTAGGAGTGACAACTCTTTTGACAGGGAGTACCAACTGCTTGAACTTGAGAAAGCTAGGCTAAGGCAAGACAGTTTGCTCTTGACAAAGAGTCCCTAGAAATCCAGAAAGCTAGGAAGAAATTGTGACTAGAGTCCCATGTTGGCCGCAACAGTGTCCCTAGGGTTAGAGAACCCTCTTTTGACCATAGGAACCTGAACAAGATAGTCCCTCCTTACCAGGAGGGGGATGATATCCATAAATGGATCACTG
Source organism: Calotriton arnoldi (assembly GCA_963921515.1). Classification (NCBI taxonomy): domain Eukaryota; kingdom Metazoa; phylum Chordata; class Amphibia; order Caudata; family Salamandridae; genus Calotriton; species Calotriton arnoldi. Next base: position 791,674 of record CAWUFW010003862.1, on the reverse strand, counting down.
CTTTGGAAAGGGCATGTAAAGTTCAGTGGGTCCCTCAAGAGCAGTGGGCAGCTATCCTGTGGCTCTCCTTTGCTAACAAAGGTAGAGATAAGCTCCTCACAGTTAGAGAAGAGGATGCTGACAATTACTAAATACTGAAGAGTGCTCTCATAGATAGGTCTGGCTTAACCACTGAACAGTATAGGATTAAGTTCAGAGACACCCAGAAGGCACACACCCAGGACCGGGTAGACTTTGTAGACAGTGCTATTAAGGCTCTGGAAGGCTGGCTTCATGGAAGCAAGGTACAGGCCTACCAAGGATTGTACAATTTGATTATGAGGGAGCAGATCCTTAATAAGTGTCAGAACCAGCTTTTACAAAAGTACCCGGTGGACTCTGATCTGATCTCTCCCCAAGATTTGGGAAAGAAGGCAGCCAAATGGGTTTGCTCATGGTAATGGAGGTGACCAGAAGAATCAAGATTCTTCTAAATCTCAAGATAAGGGTGGGGATAAAGCCAAAGATAAGAAAGAGTCTTCTCAAGGGCCCCAAAACCTGCATCTGGGGGTGAGTCCCAAAATTCCAAGAAAGGCAAAAAGAAACCTTGGTGTTACTTTTGTAAGGTGAAGACCCTTTGGACAAAAGATGCTGATTGTCCAAAGGCCAAGGAAACTACTCCTACTACCACTGCCTCTAAGGCACCTGCTCCCCCTAGCACAAGTACAGGTGGTAGTACAGCAAACAACGGATTCGTGGGGTTAACTTTGGGTGCTGAGATGGGTTCTGACTTAGTCAGAACACCAGCTAAGGCTGTGTTAATCTGTGATGGTGGCATGGATCTTGCCACCCTACCAGTCAGTCCCACTAACTTGGGCAAGTACAGACAACAGCCTTTCATAAATGGAAAAGAAGCAATGGCTTATAGGGATAAAGGGGCCAGTGTCACCATGGTGACAGAGAAACCTGTATCCCCTGAACAGGTCATACTTGGACAAGTGCACCAAGTCACCAACGCTAGTAATGTCAGGACTGACTATTCCTTGGCAGTTGTGAATCTCAGCTGGGGAGGGGTAACTGGACTTAGAGGGTTGTGGTATCTCCAGACCTACCTGTGGATTGTTTGTTGGGCAATGATCTAGAAACTTCAGCCTGGTCTGAAGTGGAGTTCAGGACTCACGCAGAGATGATGGGCATCTCTGCCAGTGTGTTTGCTGTCACCAGGGCTCAGGCCAAACAGCTCACTACTGAAAAAGCACTGGATCCTGGAAAAATGGACCAGGTGGTTCCCAAGAGAAAGAGTAGGAAGGGTAAGGAATTGCCCTCCTCATAAACTCTCAGTGAAGATCAGTCTCTTGAGGGAGATGATCTTAGCCCCTGTGAAGGAACTGTCCCAGAGGAACTATGGCCTGACCAGGCAGAGTTCTTGGGGCAGGGGGCCCTACCAGGGCAGATTTGAGTTTGGAGCAGCAGTCCTGCCCCTCTCTTGAAGCACTTAGACAACAAGCTGTTGCTGAGGGAGCAGGGAATATCAGTGGGCCCCATAGGATCTACTGGGAGGATGGACTTCTCTACTCTGAGTGTAGAGACCCCAAGCCTGGTGCCACCAGGAGGTTGGTAATACCCCAGAAGTTCAGAGGTTTCCTACTCTCCCTAGCACATGATATTCCTCTTGCAGGACACCTAGGGCAAAGCAAGACGGGACAGGCTTGTCCCTCACTTTCACTGGCCCCATATGTCTAAGGACACAAAGGAGTTTTGTCGTCCCTGTGCCACTTGCCAAGACAGTGATAAGCCAGGTGGCACCACAAAGGCCCCCTTAATTCCACTTCCAGTGGTTGGGGTTCCCTTTGAAAGGGTGGGGATAGACATTGTTGGCCCCTTGAATCCTCCAACTGCATCTGGGCACAGTTATATCCTAGTGGTGGTGGGCCATGTCACTAGGTACCCAGAAGCTATTCCCCTTAGGACCACCAGAGCTCCTGTGGTGGCTCGGGCCCTCATTGGGATCTTTTCCAGAGTGGGCTTCCCTAAGGAGGTTTTAACTGACAGAGGTACCAACTTCATGTCAAGTTACATCATTGCAATGTGGAAAGAGTGTGGAGTAAACTATAAGTTTACCACACCCTACCATCCTCAATGCAATGGGTTTGTTGAAAGGTTCAACAAGATCCTGAAGGGTATGATCATGGGACTCCCAGACAAGCTTAGGTGAAAGTGGGATGTCTTATTACCCTGCCTTCTCTTTGCCTACAGAGAGGTTCCTCAGAAGGGGGTTGGCTACAGCCCATTTGAACGTCTGTTTTGACATCCAGTTAGGGGCCCATTTGTCTAGTGAAGGAAGTTGGGAGCAACCTCTCAAACCTCCTAAACAGGACATAGTGGACTATGTACTTGGCCTGCGTTCACTCATGGCTGAGTATATGAAGAAGGCCAGCAAAATCCTGGAGGCCAGCCAAGAACTCCAAAAAGATTGGCATGACCAAAAGGCTGTCTTGACTGTTTACCAACCAGGCTAGAAAGTGTGGGTGTTGGAGAGAGTGGCCCCAGCAGCTCTCCAAGACTAATGGAGTGGACCCCTTACTATACTTGAGCAAAAGGATGAGGTCGCCTACTTGGTGGACCTAGGTACTCCAAGAAGTCCCCATAGGGTACTTCATGTGAACTGCCTGGAACCTTTTGTTGACAGGGCTGACATGGGCTTGCTCATGGCAACTGATGAGGGACAGGAGGAAGAGAGTGGCCCTCTCCCTGATCTCCTCTCTCAGACCCCTGATGATGGATCAGTAGATGGAGTAGCCTTGGCAGGCAGCCTCACTGATCAACAGCAGACTGATTGCAGGAAAGTCCTCAACCAGTAAAGGCATATGCTTTCCCTGACACCCAGTCAGACCACTTGGTGTACCCATAAAGTGGACACCGGTGATTGTCTGCCTGTTAAGAATAAAATCTACAGGCAGCCTGACCATGTCAGAGATTGCATCAGGACAGAGGTCCAAAAGATGCTAGAGTTGGGAGTAATTGAACCCTCAGATAGCCCTTGGGCTAGCCCAGTAGTCCTAGTACCCAAACCTCACACCAAGGGTGGAAAAAGAGAAATTAGGTTTTGTGTAGACTACAGAGTTCTCAATGCAGTCACTAGGACTGATGCTCATCCAATTCCCAGGGCAGATGAACTCATAGATACTTTGGCCTCAGCCAAGTTTCTGAGTACATTTGACCTGACAGCTGGCTACTGGCAAATCAGACTAGCTGAGGATGCCAAGCCAAAAACAGCATTCTCAAACCGTAGTGGGCATTATCAATTTATTGTGATGCCCTTTAGTCTGAAGAATGCACCTGCCACATTTCAGAGGCTGGTGAACAAAGTCTTAACAGGTCTGGAAGCCTATAGTGCAGCATATCTAGATGATATAGCTGTCTTTAGTTCCACCTGGGAAGATCACCCGGTCCACTTCAGAAATGTTCTGGAGGCTCTGCAAAAGACAGGCCTCACTATCAAGATCACTAAGTGCCAGATAGGGCAGAGCAAGGTTGTGTACTTGGGCATTGGAGTGCAAAATCCAGACCATTGTGGACTGGTTTGCTCCCACTACCCAGACTCAGGTCAGAGCTTTCTTGGGCTTGACTGGGTACTACAGAACATTTGTGAAGGGATATGGGTCCATTATGACTCCCCTGAATGATCTGACATCAAAAAGAATGCCCAATCAAGTTCAGTGGACAGTAAGCTGTCACAAGGCATTTGATGACCTGAAGCAGGCCGTGTGCACTGCTCCCATCCTGCAAAGTCCTGACTACTCCAAAACTTCATTGTCCAGACATTTGTATCTGAGATAGGGGTAGGGGCTGTATTGTCACAACAAAATGCAGAGGGCCAGGATCAACCAGTAGCTTTTATCAGCAGAAGATTAACCCCCAGGGAGAAACGTTAGTCAGCCATTGAGAGGAAAGCCTTTGCTGTGGTCTGGGCCCTGAAGAAGTTGAGGCCATACCTGTTTGGCACTCACTTCGTTGTTCAGACAGACCACAAGCCTCTCTTATGGCTTAAACAGATGAAGGATGAAAATCCCAAACTTTTGAGGTGGTCCATTTCCCTACAGGGGATGGACTACACAGTGGAACATAGACCTGGGAGTAACCATGCCAATGCAGATGGACTCTCCAGATATTTCCACTTAGCGTAGACTAAACTGGGCAAGGTTAGTCTCATCTTCTTACGTTTGGGGGGGTGAGTTGTGTAGGAAAGTAGGATCTGCTTCTATGGTTACCCCCACTTTTTGCTTGATGTAATGCTGTTTATGACTAGTCTGACTGGGATCCTGCTAACCAGGACCCCAGTCTCTCTGCTTTCTCCCCTAAATTGTCATGGTAAGTACTTAGGTACATCCCATATTGGGGTACCCTTATCAGTCCCTAGTATATGGTACTAAGGTACCCAGGGCATAGGTACCCCAGAGGTCCCCCATAGACTGAAGCATGTATTATGCCACCTATGGGAAACCATTCAAACTATCTCTGCAGGCCTGCCATTGCAACTTGTGTAAGCTGGTGCTAGCACCACTTATGAAAGATATAGGTTTCCTCGCAAAGCAGTATTTGAACTGTATGCCGGTTCTGACGCGCAGCGGACGCGCCGCTGGCGCGCCGAAGGCGCGCCTAAGGCAAGCCCGTCTGCGCCCGTCCGCAACCGGCCCGCGACTAGCGCTAGCCATGCTGCCCGTTCCCAATCAGACTCGCGTATTATGCTATCTAGGGCACAAATCTTTGAGTATAACTCAACAGCCTGCCCCAAGCCGACATGCTTTGACCCCTGTACATTGGAATTTGAGCCACATGACCTGGAACATAGTTGTATGTCCTGCTCATTTTAGTTTAACAAAGAGGTCTGGGGAAAAAAGTGTAAAGCCCTTGCAGAAGCCACACCTTTAGAAATATGGACCCCTAGTAATAGGTCAACCTCCAAGATAAATGCTTGTCTAATTAACTGTAGGTCACTTCCTAAGCACGCAGACAACATTTGGCTTCTACTTGATTCAAAGTCCTGGGATCTCATCTTCCTAACGGAAACAGGGATGAGAGAGAACTCTAACCCCGATATCTCAATGGCAATCCCAAAAGGCTATAAAATAGTGGCAGAAAACCGGGAGGGTAATAGAGTGGGGGGTGGACTTGCGGTGATTATTAGAAATGATTGGGAGATCTCACACAAAAGGGTCGAACATACTGACCTAATAGAAGCACTGTCCTTTAACATCACAATCTCCCCTATTTTCACCATTGCGGGACTGCTGATCTATAGGCCACCAACATCTAAGCCCGCTGAGCTATGGGAAATGTGCGACCGGATCGCTGATCTCTCTTTAAAATATACCAACTTCATAGTCTTAGGGGACTTTAATGTCCATATGGACAACGCCTTATGCCCCACGTCCATCCAATTAGCGGAGACACTGACAGGATTGAATCTTAAACAACTGGTCCACAAACCCACACATAGGGCTGGCCACATCTTGGATCTTATTTTCACGAATATCTCCACCTTAACAACTGAAGATCCTATCCCCCTCTTGTGGTCCGACCACAATCTTATTCCTTTCTTTCTAACTATCGGTACAAACCACAATGTTATAAAATCTGAATATGAAGTTAGAAGAAATTGGAGGAAAGTTACCCCTGAAGTACTAGGACCTGTTTTAGAAAACACTCCTCTGTCATTCACCGGAGACCCGAACAGTGATACTGTAACCTTTAATCACTGGGTCACGTCGGCCCTTGACCAAATAACTCCCATGAAAACAACGAAACAGGCCAGGAACACATCTTCTGCCCCCTGGTTTACACCAGAACTTCGAGCAGGGAAAAGCCGCTGTAAGAAACTTGAGCGGGCCTGGCGTTTTGCTTACGACCCTGAAGCAAAAATCACATACAGAAAGGCAATAAAACAGTTTCACAAATTAAAACGCAATATTATGAAGGATCATATTGCCAATCAAATAAAATCAGCTGACAACTCCACTAAGGAAATTTTTTAAATTGTTCAGGGTTTCCTTAAACCAGAGGCAATGAAAAGCAATATAGTTCCCTCTGCCACACTCTGTGAGGATCTCTCGGTCTTCTTCCAGGAAAAGATCCATGACATCTATGCAGCCTTTCCTGAGACAGATCCGTTCAACACATCTCTGCCTCGCCCCCTCCCGACAAATATTTGGTCTGAATTTAGCCCTTTAGATTTGGCTACTTCCCTCAAGCAGTTGGACAAAACCAAATCCGGGTCTCCACTTGACCATTGCCCGGCCAGGTTTTTTAAAATATTAGCTCCACTGCTCAACCCTGCGCTAAACCAGCTCTGGAACACCTCATTGGAAACTGGCATTTATCCATCTAGCTGGAAAATCGCTATTGTTCAACCAATCCTCAAAAAAGAGAATGCAGACCCTACAATATTGAAAAACTTTAGACCCATCTCCCTTTTGCCAGTACCTGCTAAGATTCTCGAAAAGAAGTGCAAAAACAACTGTCCACATTTCTTGAATCAAATAAACTGCTTCACGACACCCAGTCGGGATTTAGAGCAGGTTACAGCACGGAGACAGCACTACTCGAAGTAGCAGAAACTGTCCGGGAGACAATGGATAATGGGAACTGTGCAATGCTGACGCTGTTGGATCTGTCAGCAGCATTTGACACAGTGTCTCATAAGATCCTCTTAGATAGGCTTCAACAGTTGGGAGTGACGGGGACTACTTTAGCTTGGTTTTGTTCCTTCCTAGAGGGCCGCTCCCAGAGAATTCGGTTGCATCCTTACACTTCGAATTCTCGCCCTGTGATCTGTGGAGTGCCTCAGGGTTCAGCCCTTAGCCCGACCCTTTTTAATGTTTACCTCGCTCCCCTGGCCCCTTTGGTAAAGCAACGCGGGGTAGATGTTATTTCATATGCTGATGACACGCAGCTTGTGTTTTCCTTCCAAGATTGCTCTGAGGCCGGTTTTTCAAACTTTAGGCAGTGTCTCATGGACATCTCAGCTTGGATGACAGCTAACTGCCTAAAGCTGAACACAGAAAAACGGAAGTGCTATTTTTCAACCAGCCCTCACCTCCATTATCAGATTTCTGGTGGCCCGCAGAACTTAACCCCCTCCTCTTCCAGTCTCGTCTGCAAGGAATTTGGGGTTCAAACTAGATACTTCCCTGTCATGTAAGACTCAGATAGCTCATGTCTCCTCGTCCTGCTTTTGGAAATTGAAGGCCCTTCGGAGATTCCTCTACTTCCTACAGATGGACTGTAGGAAAACAATAGTCCATGCGGTGATTACATCACAGCTTGACTATGCAAATAGTCTATACATCGGGCTGCCAGCATACCTGCTCAGGAAACTGCAAACTGTGCAGAATGCAGCAGCCAGGCTTATTAGGAACATCCCACTAAGACATCATATATCCCCTCATTTGCGTAGTCTCCATTGGCTGCCTGTTAAGAGAAGAACTGAATTTAAGGCACTTACTCTTGCATACAGAGCACTTAATGATATTGGCCCGCAATATCTAAAGAAGAGAGTTCGCAAATACCATCAGTCCAGGACCCTAAGATCTAATCATCGTGAGTGCCTTGTCATCCCCCGTTTTTCTAAGTCTAGAATAGGAGGACGGTCCTTTTCCGTCAAAACTGCGACCCTGTGGAACTCCATGCCTGATCATATTAGGAAAGCCAAGTCGGAACCTATCTTCCGGAAGGATTTGAAGACTTGGCTTTTCAGTCTCCTTTAGCAAACTAGGACTCGACAATTTTAACTTGCCTTCACCCCCCACTGTATCTGCAAGCGCCGGGACACCCCCGTTGGGGGTAGCTGAGCGCTATATAAGCTTAAATACATACATACATACATACATCTAAGGTCACTGCACTTAAAACCTATAAGTCACCCCTACAGCAGGCCTTTTCAATCCTGAAGGCAAGGTGCTTGGTTCTAAGTGTGAGGGTGCCCCTGCATGACTAAGACACCCCTACGGCCTTCGGAGTCCACTCTCCCGGGTTGTAAGTGAGACAGCCATATAACATATAGAGGGGCACTGCGTCATTACGCGATGACCATCTCGAAACTGGCTGTAACGAACCCTGTCATGTTTAGTATCAAACATGTTGGAATCATACCCCCACACCATAAACAGTGTTGAAGGTATGATTCCAAGCACTGTCAAGGCCCTCCGTTAGACCCTCAGTGCTACAAGTACCAGTCTTCTAGACCCGGACAGCACAACATGGCTGCTGTCGACCAGAGACACAATTATGCCCTCCTGCTGCTGAGCCAAGCTCGAGCAGGGGAAGGTAGAACAATAGGCATCCTGTCACAGGGAGGTGTGACCACCTCCCAGAGAGGATTTAGTGTATTGGGCAGTGTGGGAGCGTTTGCCAGCGCCACATAGTCTGCAGGCAGGACACATTTGTTGCCCTCCATGCATTATCCAGCTCAAACCAGTTCAGGGAGCTGTTGGCTCCCACTCTGGTGCAAAACTGGGCAAAGGACAGGGAAGTATCCTCCCCCTTGTCCAGCCCCTCCTTAGGGAGGGACCCCTGTATCGTTCCAACACTTTCATTAGGGTACTTAAGGGTTAACCTGTGAGTGGGTCCCTAGATTTATCGTGGGACAAGATACAATTCAGGCACCACTTCAACTTTGACCGTCTGGGCACTATGGACTTCGCTCTGGGCATCAAGGCTGCAACCGGGAAGACTCCTGCTGCTCCTGATCTCTTCACCCTGCTCGTCTGCTGCAACGTCCATGCCTCTGCTCCATACAAGAAACCTTCCAAGGCCTGTGGGCGTCTAAGACTCCTGAAGGAATCTCCCTTGAAGTGAAGGAGTCACTTCCCTGCATTTGCAGGCCCCACAACTAAGCTGACCAGTCTGCTGATCCTGGGCTCCTATAAACTCCGAAAGGCTTAGCAACATAGATGGTGGTTTTTCCTATCCCCCCAGGCCTGCCCTGTCCTCCCACCAAGTTTGAGGCCAGAATCCCTCGTTGGAGCCACAGGAAGCGAACCCCTGTGCACCGCGTCGACTTGCCGTTGCAAAGGATTGTTGGCTTCCTTCCACCAAGATCTTCAGGCTCCAAGTATCCCCGAACTCAAGCATCTCCAGTGACCAGAATCTGCGCCCACACCACATTGCTTGCACCGTGGGCCTATTTCTTTGGTAGCTGCTTGAGGTCCTCTTGTGACTCCAGTGCCTCCGGCCTGTGGGTCCTGTCAAGGCTCGCATTTGAATTCTTTTGGGCTCCCGGATTGCTTCAGGCCTGGTCTGACTCCCCAGCTTGTGGTGAGTCTCCTGGACCTTGCTGGTCCCGACATTGCACCTTTTTCTATTCCTTCATTGGTTACAGTTGCCAAGGCTTGTTGGTGCTCCAGCCAGGCACCGACCCTTCAACTCTCGACATCCAACATGGTACAGCTCGTGTGCTGCTCCTGAACTTCCACAGCATTGCCTGGTATACACAGCTGCAGTTTCAAGGTCACCATCAGCTCTCCTGCAACACCTGACATCGGTGGGCATTCGTCTTCCGTGCCTCCTGGTCACTCTTGAATTATCTAGACTCTGTCCCCTCTGCTTTCAGATTCTTCACATCTTGAATCCACCTTTGGGTTCCACCGGACACTTTCACCTTCTCCAGCAGCGGCATATTTCTGAAGTCCTCCATTGGGTTTGACGGCGGTTTCCGATGCCAATTCACACCTATGCACCCGGCTACCCTGGGGCAGGTATCCTGGTTCCTAAGGTATCCACGGGTGGGTGGCTCTTCAACCTTCTGTCTTTGCAACCACAATATACCCATTGACTTGTATTGATCACACAGCCGTGTTCCCACTTAGCACACGACCTCTGTGGGGCTCCTAGTTACTTACCTTGGATGGTTCCTTCGGTCCTCGACACTTCTACGTCTTCTGGGTATAGTCTTGACTCGAGTCGTGGTTCGCATACCACTGTTTTAGTATATGGTTTGGTCTACCCCTGGTGACCACTGTGTATTCTGTGCTACTTGCCTGTTTCTATCGTAAAGTATTGTGTGCATTGTGTATATCTCTGGCTAGGAGATATCTGTATGTGTTAGTGAGTGTCTTATAATAAATACATATTTTTATAAATACACTGTGTGGTTCTTTTTCATTTAATCTATACCTATAAGATTATGTTCTGGTAAAACAAACTGCTTTACACTCCTTCTGGACTAAGCCTGTAGGCTGCTCTCCACAGCTACCACTTAGAGAGCTTTCTAAGGTTGTCTAAGACCACTAAATCACCATAAGGGTTGCCTGGATCAGTGCAAGGTGTCCACTTACATAAGTGTACATCATATACTGAGCCAGCCTCTCACCCCAAGGACGAAAACTTGGAGTACAACCTGATTAATTTGATGATGTGCCAATGTGGCACCAACGAGCATTGGTATCGCCGTCATAGAGAAATTAAATGTATGTTGAGAAATCTAGGTGCACCTACTTGGTTTCTGAAACTCAGTTGTGCTGAGTGCTCTTGGGATGACCTGCTTAAATTTTTTAGAGAAGCGAACTCTTACATTAAAGATATCAAAGTGAAGACAGGTGGAGAACTTTGCTCCTTGGATCCCATTAATGTTTGCAGATATTTTAACCACAGATTTCAAGCTATGCTGTCTTTCATCTGCAACAAAAGAAATCCTCCTCTAGGTGAAGTAACTTTTTTTGGCAAAAAGAATACTGAGCAAGAGGTGCTCCTCATATTCACATGCTGTTATGGATAAAAGATGCACCGAAATTTGGAACAGACAGTGATGAGTCAGTATTGTCTTTCATAGAACAGTATGTGACATGTGCCATCCCAAAAGACAGTGATGAAAAGGGCTTGAGAAAACAAGCTATACGCTTTCAAACTCATAGATGTGGGAAGTACCGTCATCAAAAATACAGATGCAAAGGAAAAATTTACACGAGATGTCGATCTGTCTTGTGATTTCTCAAGGAAGAGTGAACAGCTTTTTGTCTGCAGTCAGACAGACACAGAAATCACCGAAGCACACATACAACCTGAGAAGAACAGAGGCTTCCAAGTATTTTAATGACTACAGCTCTGTGATTCTCAAGATGTGGAATGCAAATATCGATCTACAGTTTATTGCAGACAACTCCATCGCTGTTGCTCGGTACGTCACTTCATACATTACAAAATCAGAGAAGACAGAGATGAAGGAGATGTGGGAGGAGATTTCTGCAGAAAAGACTATCTAAGAAATTGTACAGATTCAGGTTGAAAATGCTTTCCCATAGAGAGATGGGATCCTATGAGTGCCGTGACCGGTTGAGCTTGGCTAGATTGTTCTCAAAGTCAAGGGAAATTATTTGGGTGAGTCTAGGCCTAGCAAGTACACGAAATAGAGTGTTAAAGACTTTCCCAGAAATTCAGTACCTAGCAGAGTTTGACCCAGAAAGTATACACATTGTGAAAGCAAATATGTTAGACACGTACTATCCTAGAAGGAGTCCACATCTAGGAGACATGTGCCTTTATGAAGTACTTCAACACTACAGATACTAAAGGAATGTAATAGAACACATCAAAGAAGGGAAATATGGCGTAGTGGGATCTGACAGTTGTTTGGTGAAACATGCAAAAGGAAATCTAATTAACCACAGAAAATGTAGCTGCTAAGCTCTAGACAGAAGAGAGTTTTTCTATTTGGCACTTCTACAACTCTTCAAGCCTTGGTGTGCTGAATCGGAATTACTTGGAGACTATGACTGCTACAAAGATTCTTTCAACGCTGTGAAAGAGAGCATTCAGTGTTCAGTATTTATAAACTATTTGCAAATGTTAAATGATGAGATTCAAGAGGAGGAAATGATTGCTGTTGAGATAGCTAAGGAGAGCTCACAAAGCAGACAAAGTTCTGGACCACTGAGTCAATCAAGTCAAGAATACTTTATTCGATCTAAAATACACATAGATCATAAAAGCACAAATCACATAATTTTCATATAAAAAACATCTGTTTTCAAAGATTCATCATCTTATTAGTGCATATTAAAAGAAAACAATAAATAGAGCAAGTAAAATATATCCATAAAATGACTATATGTCATAATTACTTAATAAGCCTTCTTGCATTTAGCGATAGACATAAAAAGGATGCTACCGAATAGCAGACATAGTGATCATGGAGCATTTGCAGGAAATATAAACCTGGTCGACATTGCCTAAAATTATATTAGGGAGAATAACATTTTTCCGATACATTGTGTAATATTTACAGAAAAAGAAAACGTGAAGATCATTTTGTGTCAACATTCCACCACATGGACACGGAGGCCTAGCATGCTGTGAATAGATACCAGAGGGATAACCCAACATACAAGGTATAAGATTTAATCTGAACCGTAACAGTACAAATCGATGCTGAGAATTAGTTACAAATGTCAAGTAGGTAACTGATCCCTCAGGGGAGGCCAGTATATTCAGATAAGTTGAAACCATAGTTTTATTATGATTATGTTTATTTCTTTCTCTTTCCATTTTACATAAAAATTGTTTTTTAATTAATTTTTTACCGATAGATCCACATGAAGATGGGGTCTCAAAAAGATGTTGTATACCTAGGGTGGTAAAAGTATGTTGGACATACAAGATCCATGGCATCTTATGAGCATTATCAAGGGAAAGACAATCCTTAATAATATCTTGTGTTAGGTAAAGAGAGTCCCTTCTCCATGTTGAGTGCCACAGCAAGATCAGAGCTAGGTGAACCTGGTCAGATACATAAGGTACTTCCAACTTGCGATGACAATTCAAAGTGGAGCAAGATATAGGGAGGACTACAAATGTTTTCAGGAAAGTATCTTCTATCAACTGAAGTGTCTCCCAATTTGCATATCCCCATACTCCTGCTCCCTATGACGCAACAGAGGTTACTTTAGCCCTGTATATTTTTTTTAATAACATACAGTGGTTTGGAATCCAATTTTTTAATACAAGTAAAAATTGCATTAATGCTTTTTTTTATAAAAAGAGACTTCTATTAGCAACCATATGGTTCCAAGAGGTGGTTTTGTTAAACAAAATGCTCAAATACGAAAAGGTATCTATATGTTCAATTTTGCGGCCATCTATGTGAAAGACAGGAATTATTTTAGCTGTATGGCCAGCCACTAGCACAAAAGATTTAGCCTTATTTACATGTAGCTCCAACTTTTTCATGAATTTCACATACTCCTTTATCAGTTTCTGCAGTGCCATGCCCGTTCGGGCAATTAGCACGGAGTCATCCGCATAAAGGAGTATGGGAATACGAGTCTGATTTATCGTAGGGACGTCTAGGGTAGAATCCAGCAGAGGCTTCTCCACACCATTGGTATATAGTGAAAATACAAAAAGGGGCAAGACGCATCCCTGTCTGACCCCTCTTTCAATTTTGAACCATCTGGTATATTCTTCTTTATTTCCATATTGTGCACACACTGTAGCCTGTACATACAATTGCCTTATAAAGGAAATAATCGCTTTATCAATGCCCATCTCTTCAATGATGTGCCATAATTGAGAATGGGAAACACAGTCAAAGGCCACTGACAGATCCATAAAGGCTATGTAGATCGTTCCCTTTTTGACTAGGGTGTATTTAGAAACAATCAGACTTAAATTTAGACTTTGATCCATAGTACCTTTTCCCTTCTTAAAGCCATATTGCACAGGGATCAAAATATTTCTCAAAGTAGCCCATTCTTCTAATCTATTTATTAAGACACGTCCCATTAATTTGGCTGTGCCGTCCATCAATGAAATAGGTCTGTAATTTTTGGGCATAGATTTATCGCCTTTCTTGTGTATTGGAACTATAATTGATTTGGACCAAGAGTCTGGTGGCCCTACTCTAGCTATTGCATTAAAAACATTAGTTAAAAAAGGTCCCCACAGTTCTGGTTTATCAAAAAAGAAATCAATTGATGCACCGTCTGGTCCGGGAGCCTTATTCCTGTTACACTGCTCTAAGGCATATCTGACCGTGGACTCTTCAAAGAATAAAAAGTATTCGATGTTACTAGAGGGACTTTTGAACATGGTTCCAATTCATTAGAAATGAGACCACATTTTTTTTGAAAATGTTGAACCCAGGTATCTTTATCCACATGAGTCTCAAGGGTAGGGTCCAGGTTATTTCTCAAAAAGGGAGAATTAATTACTGCCCAGAATTCTTTTGAATTATTTGTAAGTGCGGCCTGGTGAAGATGATCCCAAGCCTCCTCTTTTAGTTCTTTCTTTCTGCCTATTAATTCTGGCCTCTTTATATTGTTTACGGGAGAAACTGACCAATATCTGGTCCCTAGGGTTCGATTAAAGAGCTTTATAAAGGTTGGCTAAAGTTTTGGTACAGGTTGAGTCGAACCAGCCTCATATTAAGGGTTTACGAGAAGAGGCATTATTTACAAGGTTAGATTTCACCTCTTTCATAAATAATTCAAAAGCAGCCACCACATTTGTTTGGGGAGAATCTAACTAAGGCAGACCATTATCTCAGAGTAACTCCTGGTGATGACCAGCTGGACCACTTTATCTTTATCGATATTGCCCCATTTAAGAGATATCCCATTTTTTCCCCTATAATCCGCTTAGGGATACAATAGGTACCCGTACCGTGTGATTTTTTACCATTTCATCTTACACACTAAAGCCACATGATCGCAAAAATATGAGGGGTGTGTTTCTATATCTATAAAAAAAAAAGGCTTTCAGTGCTGTTGATACTATCAGATAGTCGATGGTAGGCCCTGCGGGTTGCCTCCAAATGTTTTATATAACAATCCTGTATTAATATCTCCCAGATTGATAATTTCTAGATTTTTTTTATTTTTTTAATTTTTATTTTTTTATTTTATTGAAATCAGACTTCTTATACATATCTTATACCATTATTGCATACAATAGACAAATTCAGTATTTTCATATAATCAACAAAAAATTAAATAAAAAAAAAAACAGAAAAAAACAACAACAAAAAACAAAATGAATACATAGATAAATAAATAAATAAATATAGCACAATATAACGATTGACACTTATTATACATGTTCATACATCATTATTGCTATACCTCCTAATTGTATTTCACAGTATTTTTATATATTCATCCAATCCCTTGTCTATCGTTTCTCTCCATCCAGGTTATCAAGGGTCCCCATATGTTCCTACCTTTCCTCATAGCTCTTATACCTTTACATTTATATAGAGAAATTTCCTGGCGACCTATGAATATTACTCTATATAGCCATTGATGGTATGTAGGTGGCTCGCTGTCCTTCCAAACAGTGGCAACCAGTAAACGAGCTATCGCCATTGTTAGAAACACAAAATCCCTCTCTTTTGGATCTAGGTTCAGCCTTATGTCATAGCCTAGTAACATCAGAGTTGGTGTAATTTTCAGCTCTTTGTTCAATAGCTGAAACCAGAATTTTTCGATTCCTTCTTTAAGTTGATCCAGCTTTCCGCAAGAATAAAACATATGTATACTATCTGCTGGGCCCAGCAAACATCTCGGGCATTTGTCGGAGAGTCTTTTTCCCCAATCAAATAATTTGGCAGGCGTATAATAAAGATCGTATACAGTTTTGTATTGTTGGGCTTTAAGATTAGCTGACATAAAAACCCTTGTCCCAATTGCTAAAACCATGTCTATATCTACCTCCCCATCCCCCAATTTGTTAGCCCATTTTGCTTCTATTTTAGCTACATCATCTGTTTTTTTTTTTAGAAGTGCTTGATAGAAATCTCTGATTTTGCTTTCTGGGTTTCTCATAATTTCTAGCAGAGGGAGTGATTCCAGCCCAATAGACCCTTTAGGGAGCCCTTTTATTCGATTCTGTATTTGCAGATATTTGAAGCTTGAATTCATCTGTATGTCAAATCCTTGAACTAGTTCAATAAAAGCCTTTCTCTCTTTATTAAAATATAGATCTACCAAACATACAATCCCGGCTTGTTCCCATTTCTTAGCCATGCCATCATAGACTGCGAGTGTCAAGAAGTCTGAATGCCAGAGTGATGTATATTTATTATATCTACTAATTTGATTGGTTTTCTCCACTTTCTTCCAGATTTTTAGCACGCTCTCTAAACATTTATATCGGGATTTTTTACAATAATTTGGGTCACTTTGTCGCTGTAATAATCCCACGGCAGCATCCCCCACAGCCAATTGAAATATAGTCGGTATTCTGACCTGCTCCGTCCTTTCAGTTTGCAAAAAGTAAAGACTTCCAAGCTGTTGCAGGGCGGTAGCCCAATAATATAGCTGTATACTGGGAGCTCCCCATCCACCCCGTTCTTTAGGTAGCGTCAAATATTTATAAGCCCGCCGTACCTTTTGATATCCCCAGATGAATTTGGAAAACATAGTTTCAATTCTATGTATTTTAGTGGTAGCAAGTTCCAGCGGTATTGCACGTATTAAATACAGAATCTTGGGGAATATCTTCATCTTAATTACATTCACTCGCCCAATTATTGTGAGGTGGAGATTGTTCATACGCCTAAGCTCAGTATTGATATTTTCCAACACAGGGTCAATATTGACAGCCCAGAGATTATTAATTTCTGCTGTAATTTTAACCCCTAGATACGTGGCTATCTTGGTTATCCGAGGATCTTGCATCCGGCATTTGGAGGAGCATATAATTTGTGTTTTAGTTTTATTTAGGAGATAGCCGGATTCCTCCCCAAATTTTTCTGCCATATTTTCAATCTCTTTAATAGCCACTTGAGGTTCTGTAGTGATTATCGCAATGTCATCCGCATATGCAAGTATTTTTGTCTCATAACCATGCATTACAACCGGTTTGATCAGGTGGTTCTGCAATATGCGGGTTATAAAGGGGTCTAAATAAAATGCAAATAAAATAGGAGAACAAGGGCAGCCTTGACGCGTACCTCTGGCGATCTCCACCCTCCTAGACGTGTGACCCATAACTTGAATCTGAGCATACGGCTTAAAATACATAGCCTGAAGAGCTCTTATAGTTTTGAAAGTAAACCCTCTATCCTCCAGATTCGCCCATAGATATCGCCAAGCTACCCGATCAAAGGCTTTTTCCGCATCCAAGAGGACCACAGCCAACTCCCTATCCTCAGCCTCGGCAATATCAAAGATTGAAATAACCCACCTTGTATGATCTGTGGTCCCCCTGCCTGGAACAAAGCCATGTTGCCATGGTGATATAAGTGTAACAATAGTCTTTTGTAACCGGGTGGCCATTATTTTAGAATATACTTTCGCATCCGCATTCATAAGTGAGATTGGGCGGTAGGAAGATGGCTCTTCTGGTGGTTTATTTTTCTTAAGAAAGACAACCATATCCGTGCCCTGCCATGATGTGGGTGGGATCCCTCTGTATTGTAC
Organism: Calotriton arnoldi; assembly: GCA_963921515.1. Classification (NCBI taxonomy): domain Eukaryota; kingdom Metazoa; phylum Chordata; class Amphibia; order Caudata; family Salamandridae; genus Calotriton; species Calotriton arnoldi. The sequence goes on along the minus strand of CAWUFW010003862.1, from coordinate 774,281 downwards.
ACTCAAAAATAGGTCTTGCATAATAGGGAGAATTTGATGTGATAGCATCTTATACATTTCTATCGGAATTTTGTCGGGACCTGTGGCTTTTCCCAGAGAGAGAGATCCCAATGCAATCTGCACTTCCTCTATGGTGATTTCTTGTTCTAGTTCTAGAGCAGTTTCAGTATCCAATCTTGGTAGCATGGATCTTTCATCTTCTATTTCCCTCTGTTCCCCCAAGCACTCCTCCGGTTGATACAATCTACTGTAAAATTCCTCAAAAACCTTGGTAATTTTCTGTGGACCGGATACTAACCGATTATTAATATCCCTAATGTTTAAAATGTTGTTTCTAGCAACTTTCTGTCTTGTTCTTAAAGCTAGAAGTCTCCCCTGTCGCCTCCCCATACTCATATATTTCCCCCGATTAGCTTGGTACATCTGTGCCACTTTGATCTGAAAATACGCATTTATTTCCGATTTGGCAATAGCTAGTTTAATCATTTGTTCCCCTAACAAATTCTCAGATCCACCTTTATTTATTATTTGGACATGTTGTACCTCAAGTTCTGATAGTTTACTAACTAATGAATCGAATTGTGCTTTGCATCGTTTCTGGGTACGAGCCACAAACCCAATTATCTCACCTCTCAAGGCGGCCTTAAAAGTATCCCATACCACCTCACGGGAGGCACTATATCTGTTACAATTGAAAAATCCTTGGGCCCATTGCTTGATATATTTGCAGAATTCCTCATCCGTCAATAGCCTCTTGTCAAATGACCATGAGATCCTTTGCCTAACAGCCTTCGCCCCCCCTTATCTCCAGGATCAGAGGGTTATGATCAGAGTATAATTGGGGCAGTTTACTGATGTTTACTTTATCCATCAGTAAGTATGAAGCTAAGAAATAATCCAGCCGTATATGTAAATCCCGGATCTCTGTATTGTTTTTCTGCCCATACGTCGCACAAACCATGGCTATCTTTGAATGCCCTAATTGATCTATAGACCTTCGGTTTCCTGCCTACATATTTCTGATTTTGGGCATTATTCACATCCATGTGTATGTTGAAATCCCCACACACTATCATTCGTTGTGGCCAGTTGGCTAATTCTATCTCCAATTCATTCCAGATATCCGCATCATCCAGATTAGACCCGTAGATATTTACGATTGTCATCCCTGTTGATATCTCTACTATAGCCCAACGTCCCCACTTATCTGCTGCAGATCGCACAACCAGGTCACTCCGTTGTCTGATATATATAGCAACCCCTCTGATCATGGTGGTCTGAAAAGAGCATGCCGCCAAACAGTAGCCTCTAATCTCTAAAAGATTTTTATTGTGCCATGGGATATGTGTTTCTTGTAAGCATATTAAATCTGGATTCAGTGTTCTAAGTATCTTGTATACCCTTTCTCTTTTCTTCCTATCATTTAAACCACCAACATTCGATGAACATATCCTACAATTATTCATATTTTGCAGTATTTTCTTTCTTTTTTTTCCCTTAAACGTTGCTGAGCTCCTACCTTATATTTAGTGCTTTGCCAAAAAACAGACATTTCTGATTTCTTTTTCCCCGTATATCTCCCACTTTACCCCCTTAGCTTACCCACCCCCATTTCTCCACCCCCCAGCATCCAACCCAACCCCCACCTACCATCCCACCCAGTGCTGTCCTCCCCATCCACCCCTGTGTCCCCCAGATCCACCCATCCATCCCCCCACCCTTTATCCCCTACCCAGGCAAAAGGGCAAATAGCCCTTACGATGGAGAGAGACTTGACCCCTGTGCCCCTCCTTCTTCAGATTACAATAGTATTAAACGGACCTATATATGTCATCTTGTTACCCACAAACCATATATCTGTCTATATAGTATCCTGTATATCAGTTTTTAATGACCACATTTCCTGATTGCTCATATGGTATCTAGGTATTCTTTCGCTTGTATTTCAGAGATAAAAAATCGTGTCTGACCCTTACTGATTATTTTTAGTGTAGCTGGATTAAGCAGAAACGCCTGCGCCCCCTTTTTTTGAAAAGGAGTTATGAGTTGGCGGAGCTGCCATCTTTTTTCTACCGTGTAATGACAGTAGTCAGGTCTTACAAAAAAGTGCACCCCTTTTCCCTGCCGTTTCCTGTCTGGTCGAGCTAGATCATATAGAGCTTGGCGAGCTAGAAAATTGTTTAGACAGATCAAAATAGCCCTCGGTCTAATCTCGGTTTGCCCTTTCTTAGTTGTCGGTTGTCTAAACGGAAACCTGTGAGCTCTTTGGATCTCGAGTAGACCAGTTCCACATGTTTAAGTCCGGAAAGGCTTCGGAGAAGAGATCGATCACAAATTTCCGAATGTCTGATCCCTCGATATCTTCTGGAATTCCTAGTACTCTAAGGTTGTTGCGGCGTAGTCGGTTTTCCAAATCAACTAGTTTCATTTGAGTGTCATCTCTATGGGACGTCATATTTTTCAGAGTGGTCTTTTGTACTGCCATTTCATCTTCTAAGAGTCGATATTCTTCCTTCCGCTTCATTCATTCTGTCTGTGAATTCTTTGCAAGTTTTTGCTACTTTTCTGACAGTGTTTTGTAATTTCCGGCAGGCAGTGTGTGTCTTCAAATTTTCTGTGCGGGTTTCGACTCTATGGTCTACTATAGATTGATAGATTGCCGCCAGGGAGATTTCTTCTATCTGACCGCCCGTCGCACCCATACTGCCCAACGAGGAATCCACAATTTCTGTGCCAGGAAGACTGGACTCAGAGTGAAGTTCAGGAGACAGGGAGATCTCCCACATCAAGCTTTTTACTGGCCGCGGGAGGGGTGCCTGCTCTTCATTTGTCAATTCTTTTTGTACCATAGTGGTGTCCGGGTTTTTTCCGTCCATATTAGAGAGATTCGATTCATTCCACAGACTGGTTGTTGACCCATCCAGTGATCCAGATCTAGACGCCCCATCTTTCTCATCGTGTCCAAGATGTTCCTCTCCCGATGAATCTGAGGGTTCTGAGAGTGAATAAAAATTCTCTCCTGAGTCCCCCTCCCTGTTGGACTCTTTACTGGTCTTTATTTCGCTTTCCTCTTTCTGATCATGACCCACAGAGGAATCCAATATAGATGCGTTTATACCCACTTTTGCCTCACCATGCTTTTCCTCTGAAACATGTACCTCTACTACATCCTGTTGTGATTCAGGGGTAATCTGATTAAGACTCCAAGAGGAGTCTTTTTCCTTGTCAGAGTATGCCTTGTCATGCCTCAGATGCGATACACCCCCAGGGTTTTCCGTCCATTGAAATATTCACTGGTGTATGTATATTATCCGGCCTGCCAGCCTCATCCCCAATATTTGAGAGTTCTTTTTGTAGGCTAACAGTGCTCTCTTTTCTCGGTTTCGCAAACATTGGTGGAATTTTTTCCTTACATCCGCTTGCTGTTCACCCCCATGTATAGAAGTGCTCAAATCGCCAGTTACACCCTCCAGAGGCGTTTTTGCATTAATTCCACCCTTCATCATGGTCTCCCTTCTATTCCCAGCCTGAAGATCTCTAGATTTGCCGCCACGAGCAGATTTTGGGGGCATGATGACACAGGTTAGGGTGATATAGTTCCGTTTTGGGGAGAATCAGTACTTACAGGCGTTTGTCACAGTTACTGCCGCTTTGTTTGCCCACCGCTCACACGCGTATGTCACCGCATCCCATATGCACCACCGCCTTTTCTCGTTGCTGACCTCCACAGCGCAGTACGCTTACCGGCAGAATCTCTCCTGTACACCGTCGAGAAGCCGGAGAAGACTTGAGACTTATCTCTCTTTGTCTGTAGCAGCCTCGAAGAGTTGCCCAGCCAGAGCGCGTGCCTCTGTTTTCCACTGCTGCGGCTGACAGCCAGTAGCGTGGTATCGCACTCCAAGGGCGATTATTCGGCAGTCTTTGGTTTCCCTTCCACGTAGATGGGCGGTAAGTAAACAGTATAGGCGAGTTGGTAGAACTCAGAGCAATCACCACCACCAAATGCCTTTGCTTTTCTCCGGTAACATTCACTTAGATTATCCTTTTCCCAGGCGTCCAGATGCGTAGCGTATCCCGGTATGTTATCTGTATATCATCAGAGTATCCTACACGTAGCAGTCTGTGAAGAAGGAGAGTTCAGTAAGGAGCTCATCTCTCGCACGACCGACTAGCGGTCGCCATCTTTGCCGCTCTAAAATGACTTCGACATGATAATTTCTAGATTCTTTATGATGACTATTCTATTAAGTGCTTGGGCATAAACGTTATGTGTAAAGTGAGGGACTACTTCGCCTTCCTCGTTGGTATGTCCGCATATTGGTTTTGTCGTATTATAGCAGCTATGAACATTAAAGTCTCCCACTTACAGAATATTTATAGTACTGTTATGATCCCTGCTATAGTCTTCAATTGCTTTTTCCACTGCATCCAAGACCCTTGACTTCTCTAGATAATAAATATAATAAATTATTATTATAAAAATTGATTAAAAGTATAATATCACCCTCCAGGCTTTTAAACAGCAACAGGTTGTAGTATAAAGAGTCATCACGGGAGGCCAGTATCTTAAATTTTAAAGTGTTTCTTACCAGTGTTAAAATACTCTCCACTCGCACGCCCTGATCTAGACGGGAGAGCTGGGGTGAAGTATGATTTAAAACCATCTAGATAGACCGGCCAGTTTCCCATGTCTCTTGTAGACAGATTAGGTCATATTTATTTATGAATTTGATCCAATTTTGGTCTGCTAATTTAGACCTTAACCCCAGTTCCAGCTAATTAAATCAGCCACTCCGTTCCATCTTTGGATATTGGGGGAGCATTGGGGAGGTACTGGCACGGTTCTGTGGGGCTTCTAAAATTATCCTATCCACCCTATGTCAATTGCAGGCCTCAAGGTCTTCTAAGGATGCAAAATGATTATTGGTAATTATCGGGGGGGTTTATCTGTGGTTCATGAGACTGACATACTGAAGCCAGGGGAAATGTTGGCTTATTCCTAATTTTAAATCGATTAACTATTCTGTTTGTAGGTCTATAAAAGAAACCTAGGGGTAGGGCATGAATCTGTGAATTAAAGGATGGGCAGCTAGTTAATGCATTCAGTAGTTTCCGTGCCAATAGATGGGTCTTAAAATTAACCACTATGCAGTCCCCCACTATAGATTTCTTAGAGTTACCTATCCATCCTATTCTTATTGCCATGCTAATGTGTGTAGTAAGTTGTAGCCCTCCTGTATGATGGTTATTCAACCAGTGAAGAGTTTTGATCATTAATTGTTCAGTGGTTTCTACTTGGGAATCCTTTAACTCTGGGACATTGACCAGAATCACCACATATGGGCAAGCTGCTGGAGGTAAATCAAGTCTTGTAAGTATCTTGCCCGTGTTATCTCCTCACCCGCCCTTCTTGGGGAGGGATGCCTCTGTCCTTAAAAGAATCCCCTACTCCTGATACATTACTAGGCTGCCACTCTAAATTCGGTGCGTTTCCCTGTAAAGCGGGTACACTGGTATACACAGGAGAGATAGCATGTAACGCGAGGGAATGTTGAGTTTGCAAGCATGAGGGCCTTATCTGTTGTATATGGGTTCCTAAGTGCGGTTGGGAGTTGGAATTATTATCTCCTCTAATCGCTATATCTGACCCTCGGTCGTCTCCCCTCTGTGACCGTATCTGTCTTAATGGATGATTGGATAAGGAAATACATTGGGGAGGGGCGGATTCTACCATAATATGCAAATGAGATGCCTGTACTGGTAGCACTGTATCTTGGGTTGTACCCCCTTGTGAAGTTAATGTAGCCAGGATTGTACCTATGATTTCCTCAATTTTAGTTAATCTCTCCACAAGAGGTTTTATCGTTTGGGTGCAAATGGGTCATAGTTTTTACTTTCCCACAGGCAAGTTTATTTGCGCCCCCCCCCCCCCCTCTTTTTTTCTTATTTGGCTGTTCCATGGGGGAGTTGATAGTACCAGCCCCAGCAGGTATACATGTCGTATTCAACCCTTTACAACTGGTTTTAACAATATCTACAGTCTGATCAATCTCAGCCACAGCGAGTGCTCCAGAGGGTCGAATGTCAAGAGCAGATGGTAGAAGTCCTACCTCTCCAATCGAGAGTCTGCACTCTGCATTTTCAATCTCTTTCGCTAAGGAATCCTCTGCTTTGCAGAGAAATGAATCCAGGGTATTGATGGTGCCCACACCCTGCTCCGCAGTCTTCATTTTCTGTTTCCCCATACAACCTCCTATTCAGTCTAATATCCTTAGAACGTGAAGGTTAGAGGCCCGGTGCAGTTGTGTAGTGCTTTTTGAACACGTTGGAGGAATCAGGAGGCTTACAGGAAACGAAGTCCCTAGCGGTGCGGAAGGAAAACATGCATGGCTCACTCTCCCTCTCCTCGATTATGCAGGTAACAGGGTCGTTGGTGGCCACAGCGACCGCAGGGTTGCGTGGCGCTTTTTGAGTGCATTGGAGGAACCAGGAGGCTCACGGGGAACGAAGTCCCCAACGGTGCGTCAGGAAAACATGCACGGCTCACTCCCCTTCTCCTCGCTTATGCAGGTAACAGGGTCACTGACAGCTACAGGGGCCGCGGGGTTGTGTGGCACTTTTTGAGCGCATTGGAAGAACCAGGAGGCTTACTGTAAACGAAGTCCCCAACGGTGCGGCAGGAAAACATGCACGGCTCACTCCCCCTCTCCTCGATTATGCAGATAACAGGTGTTAGACCTGGCATCCTTGGCGTGAGTCTCCCTTCCATTTTTTCGTAATGCCTCCGCTGTTGCCGATATGTTTTTGCTGGACTAGATGTTATGGGCACTTTGCCGCTGCTAATCAGTGCCAAAGTGCAAGTGCTCCCTATCGTGAATTGATGTATGTATTAGTGACTCCATGATTGGATGATTGGTTTACTTGTCAGTCCCTAGTACCGTGCACTGAGTGTGCCCAGGGCTTGTAAATCCAATGCTGCTGGTGGGCTTGCAGCACGGGTTGTGCCACCCACAGAAGCAGCTTGTAAAGTGTGTCTCAGGCCTGCCATTGCAGAGCCTGTGTGCAGCCTAGGGCTGCCATGTCGACTTGGTGAGTGCACCCACTTACCAGTCCCTAAACCTTCCTTTACTGCATGTTGGTCACCCCTAAAGTAGGCCCTAGGGCATGGTGCATTGTAAGTATAAGGTAGGACATGCCCTGGTGTGTGTGGCATGTCCTAATAGTGAATTACAGCCATTTTCGTTTTTCACTATTGCAAGGCTACCTGCTCCCCATAGGCCACAATGGGCAGACTGACTATTACACCTTATAGTCAGAACTGACCCAGGGAACATGGTAGAAAAACGAATTTAGTATGCCTGAACTCAGAATGATAAAATACATCTTTTAGTGAAGTTGGTTTTAACATTCTGTGTTTGAAAAATACCACTTTTAGAAAGTGGGTATTTTCTTGCCTAACTATCCAAGCCTGCCTCTGCTAGGTTGTGTATTCCTTGTCTGGAGATTGAGTGACAGGGGCTGGGGGTGGCTACAGGAGACAGGGTGAGTCAGCACAGGGCTGAATAGAAAGATCTGCATCCAGAGTGGAGGGAGGAGTTGCACCTGGGTCTGAATAGGGCTGTGCCTGCCTTCCACAATGCTGGCTCCACCTCCTGCCGGGCGGCTGAGCACTCTGCCCCACATTCTGAAAGGAAAGAAGGAGTCAGAAAAACAAAGTGCTCCAGGACTGACCAGAACTGGTTTTGGGCTAGGCAGAGGCCTCTCTGCCTTCAGAGAACAAAGAGAAACTGTGTATAAAAAGGGGACCCAGACCCCTAGGAAATTAGATCACTTTTGGGAACAAGAAGAAACCTTTGCTGAGGAGCGGAACCAAGAAGAAACTGAGGAGAGACTATCCCTAAGCCTGAAGTGCTGCTTGGGGGATTGGCCTGCAGTGGTTTGCCTGACTGCCAAAGAAAGGAGAAAGGAACTTTTGCTTTGCTGTGACTTTCATCAACTTGTGAAGGATCTCCAAGGGCTTGGAAGAGAGCTTGCCCCCTGACCGAAGTCCCAGGACCATTGGACTTCACCCCTTTGTGAATTGCTGCTGGAAACTCTGTTTCAGTGGCTACAGAGGTAGGGAGCTGTGACCGACTCTCACGACCGACTCGGTGTCCTGTAAGCACCGCATCGAAGCACCGTCTCGCCCTGCAACGCACGGCCCTGGTCTCACCGACTCCGTCAACGAGCCGCTGCCTGCACCGCATCGAGGGACAACGCGTCCTGCAACGCTTCGCTACGCCAAATCGAACTGGTCCGACCGACACGGTCACTGCTGCTGAGTTCGAGTCCTGTGACCGCACCGGAGTTGGGCACCGCCGCACGCTTTGCGACGCACCGCCCGACTCGCACCGCTGTCCGGACTGATCGACGCCAGCTCCTGAATCCGGCTCCGCCGCCGCACCGCAACCTGCCAGCACCGCATCGAAGCACCGTCTCGCCCTGCAACGCACGGCCCTGGTCTCACCGACTCCGTCTCGACGACGTCAACGAGCCGCTGCCTGCACCGCATCGAGGGACAACGCGTCCTGCAACGCTTCCATTTTTGCATCGCGACCGCGACGAACAGCCATCCGGCTCGCACGCCCGTGCCTGCCGCTTCAAGTAAAAGGTACTGTGACCGAGTCTGTCTACGCTGTGTTGGCCCGCCTCGACGCGGTCAGCTGGATTTGTTAGACTCTGTTTGTTCTCGACATCGCCGTAGCCGGAGGAGGCTACCGACTCGCACAGAACCTTGAATTAAGCCTTTTTGATCAGAACTAAGCACTCTTGACAGTATTGTGGATTATTTTTGTCGTTTATGGTCTTGTGATAAATCTATATAAAGTATACCTATTTTTATAAATATATAACCTGTGTGGTGTCCATTTGTAGTGTTGTCACTTGATTACTGTATGTGTTCACAAATGCTTTACACACTGCCTCTGAACTAAGCCTGTCTGCTCGAGCCAAGCTACCAAGAGGGTGAGCAGGGGTTATTTCAGGAGTGTACCTACTTTCCCTGACTAGACTCAAGGGTCCCTATTTGGACAAAGGTACCTACCTCTGCCAACTAGAGACCCCCAAATCTAACATTGGTGGTCAGCGGTGAGGAGTCTGGACTTGCATTTGTGACTCATGTACAGTGATTGGTGAACACTACTTAGTGAGTGCAGACCAAAACGCAACCACATACTTTTATAGCATTTTTTCTGGGATTTCCTATTTTTGCAACTGCCAAGTTTAATCACTATGGAGAAACCAGCATCAGTAGCCTCTGTTGAGTGTGATTGGGAAGAAGAGAGGCTAGAATGCTACACCCTCAAGCAGCTCAGGCAATTCTGCAAAAAGTTTAAAGTGTCCATGACCGGGCTCTCCAGGAAGGAGGACCTCCAAAAGGCGCTGAGGGCCTGGGTCGAATCAAGGAGTGCCCCTGTGGAGGGGGGCTGAGAATGCAGAAGGGCAGCTGGAGGGGCTATTGGGTCTAGGGGCTGGAAGACCACCTTCCCCAGTAGGTAGCAGTGTTTCTGCCAGAGGACTGTCTCCAGAGGAGTTGGAGGACAGGAAAGAGAGTAGGATGCACGAAATGGAGCTGACCAAGCTCAAGCTGAATGGGCAGTTAGAATTCGAAATGCAAACTAGGAAATTAGCCCTAGAGGAAAAGAAAATGCAGTTTGAACATGAGAAAGTTTTGAGGGAGTTGGAATTGAAGGCCAAAAGCTTAGAGATTACTCCCTCTGGTGGCAGTGTACCGCCTGTGCCTGTTGAAGCTAGGGTGTATATTCCCAAAGATGTGGCGAAGGAGTTTTTTTAAAAATGATGACATTGGGCAGTGGTTCAAAGCCTATGAGGTAGCCATGTCTTCCCACCGGGTCCCTGAGAAGGATTGGGGAGCGGGGTTGTGGGGACGGTTCCTCAGTGAAGGGCGGGATACCTTGTTGGATCTGCCCTCTGAAGTCTATAATTCGTACAGCCACATGAAGGATGCCTTAATGACTAGGTATGGTTTGACCCCTGAGCTTTATAGGCAAAGGTTCAGGAACTGTAGTAAGATTGAAAGCAGTACCTGGGTTGAATATGTGACCTTCTTTTGCAGAGCCTTGGATGGTTGGGTAAAGGGTAGCAAAGCGACTGATTTTCAGGCGCTCTTTGATTTGATTTCATGGGAGCACTTGTCCAGTAATTGCTTTCCTGAGCTACGCCAGCACCTGATTGATAGTAAGCTGACTAACCCTAGGCAGCTTGCTGAGGAGGCGGACCGCTGGGTGAGTACCCGGGTCCACAAGGGTCACGTGGGAGACTCTGCCAAGGGTGGGCAGGGTCCCCAGCAGAAGAGTGGGGGGACAAGGGTAAACAGAGGGAGTTCCATAAAGGGCCCCAAAGTAGACCCCAAGGGAACCAAGGGAAAGGTTCCCAGCCTCCCCCTGAGAAGAAGCCAGTGGCCCTGACAGGCCCCCCTGTTCACCAGGGACCACTGGTATGTTACAAGTGTGGCGCCCTGGCCACAAGGCAAACGATCCTCGTTGCCCTTTGCATGGAAAACCAGCACCCACTGGTGCAGTCCTCCGGCAGTTGGCTAGTGTAGCCCTGGGGGAGGAGTTGGGTGCCCAAGGTGGGGGGATCCCACAGTGTTTTCCCTTGTCTCATTAGGAGACTCTGAGATGGTCCCTAGGACCCCGCTGCCTGAGAACACTAAGAAATACAGGCAGTGGGTGACCATCAATGGCCATAGGGTGGAGGCTCTGAGAGACACAGGAGCCAGTGTGACAGCTGTCAAGTGTCACCTGGTGTCTAAGGAGCAGGTTATCCCTGATGCATTCTATCCAGTTGTTGCCGCTGACAACACAGAGAGTCACTGCAAGGTGGCTCAGGTTCCCTTTGAATGGGGGGGTCTCGGGTACTCTTCAAGTAGCTGTGAGGCCAGCCATGCCTGTTGACTGTTTGTTAGGGAACGATTTGGAGAGCTCACCTTGGGCTAAGGTGGAGCGGAGTGCGCATTTAGAAATGTTGGGCTTGCCTGATTGGGCATGTGTGACCACCCGGTCAATGGCAGCGAAAGGTGTTCAAGAGGACCTGGAGCCTGAGAGGGAGGCCCAGGTGCCTGCCGGAGAGAGAGGAGGCAGGGGGCGTGGGAAACCGGCCCCCGAAGTTCCCACGGTCCAGGAGGAGGCAGACCCTGAGGGGGATGCCCTGGAGCCTACAGGGGAACAGGTAGCTGAACTGGGGGACCTACCTGAGCTGACCCATTGGCAGCAAGAAGGAGGACCCTCCAGGGAAGAGTTCTGCGAGGAGCAGAAAGCATGCCCCTCTCTCGTGGGTCTGAGGCAACAGGCCACAGACCAGGCAGCAGGTGATCAGTCTGGATCACATTGGATTTACTGGGAGAATGGTCTCCTGTATTCAGAGCCTAAGGTTGCTGAGCCTGGGTCATCCCGTGTGCTGGTGGTACCCCAGCGCTTCAGAGCCTTCCTACTGGGGTTGGCTCATGACGTACCGTTAGCAGGACATCTGGGGCAGGACAAGACCTTTGACAGGCTTGTTACCCATTTCTATTGGCCCCAGATGCGCAGGAGTGCCGCCACTCACTGCAGGACATGCCAGACTTGCCAGGCAAGTGGAAAGAGTGTGAGGAAGCACAAGGCTCCTCTCCAGCCATTCCCTGTGGTCAGCACCCCCTTTGAACGGGTGGGTATTGACATTGTGGGGCCACTGGACCCCAAGACAGCCATGGGCAACAGGTTTATCCTGGTCTTGGTGGACCATGCCACCCGATACCCTGAAGCCATCCCTCTGAGGACAGTGACGGCCCCCGTGGTGGGACGGGCACTGATGGGAATTTTCTCACGTGTGGGATTCCCTCAAGAGGTGGTGTCTGACAGAGGTACCAACTTCGTGTCCAAGTACATGAAGTCCCTATGGCAGGAGTGCGGTGTAACTTACAAGTTCACCACTCCTTACCACCCTCAAGGAAATGGGCTGGTTGAGAGATTCAACCGGACCCTCAAGGGCATGATTATGGGTCTGGAAGAACCCATGAGGCGTAAATGGGACGTCCTCTTACCATGCCTGTTGTTTGCATACCGGGAGGTGCCACAGAAGTCTCTAGGGTTCAGTCCCTTTGAGCTCCTCTATGGACACCCGGTGCGAGGACCTCTGAGTTTGGTCAAGGAAGGCTGGGAGCAATCTCCCAGGAAACCTCCCCAGGATGTATACAGTTACATGCTGGCCTTCAGGAACCAGACTAGGCGTTTCAGAGAACTTGCTGAGGCAAATCTGGAAGCCAGCCAGGAGGAGATGAAGCGGTGGTACGACCAGAATGCCACTCTGGTAGAGCTTCAGCCTGGTCAGAAAGTGTGGGTCATGGCCCCTGTGGAGCCTTGTGCGCTCCAGGACAGGTGGACCGGCCCTTTTACGGTGGTGGAGCGCAAGAGTCCAGTTACCTATTTGGTGGACTTGCAGTCTCCCAGGAACCCCTTGCGGGTCCTGCATGTGAACCGCCTGAAGCCCCACTTGGAGAGGTCCCAAGTGGGCATGCTCTTAGCTACAGATGATGGAATGGAGGAGGAGACCGAGCCTCTTCCTGACCTCCTGTCAGCCCGAGAGCAAGATGGATCAGTGGAGGGAGTAAACCTCTCTACCTCCCTGACACCTGAGCAGCAGGGTGACTGTCGCCAACTGTTGGGACAGTTCCCTGACCTGTTCTCCCTGGTTCCCAGTGTCACTCCTTGGTGCGTCCATGATGTGGACACTGGGGACAGTCTTCCTGTGAAGCACAAGGCTTACAGGGTGACTGACAGGGTCAGAGCCTGCATCAAGGAGGAGGTCTCCAAGATGTTTGCGGTAGGGGTGATTGAGTCCTCTAACAGTCCTTGGGCCAGCCCAGTGGTCTTGGTTCCAAAGGCTGCCGCGCCTGGTGCCACACCAGAACTCCGGTTCTGTGTGGACTACAGGGGACTGAATTCAGTCACCATGACTGACGCCCACCCCATCCCCAGAGCTGATGAGCTCATAGATCGGTTAGGGGCTGCGCGGTACCTCAGCACGTTTGACTTAACGTCTGGGTACTGGCAGTACCTCAGCACGTTTGACTTAACGTCTGGGTACTGGCACACCAGATGGGTACTACCAGTTCCGGGTGATGCCCTTTGGGATGAAGAATGCCCCTGCCACCTTTCAGAGGTTGGTCAACCAGGTGTTGGTTGGACTGGAGGATTTCAGTGCCGCCTACCTGGATGACATCGCAGTGTTCAGTGCCAGTTGGGAAGAACATCTGCGTCACCTCTGGGAAGTGTTGATGGCGCTGCGGAGGGCAGGCCTCACAATCAAGGCGAGTAAGTGCCAGATTGGGCAGGGTTCTGTGGTGTACTTGGGACACCAGGTTGGGAGCGGCCAGGTGGCGCCCCTCCAACCGAAAATTGATACCATTCTGGCTTGGGAGCCCCCCAAGACCCAGACAGAGGTGAGAGCCTTCCTAGGACTCACCGGGTATTACCGGAGATTCGTCAAGGGGTATGGCAGCATTGTTGCCCCCTTGACAGAGCTGACTTCCAAGAAGCAGCCCAGGAAAGTGATTTGGACTGACGCCTGTCAAAAAGCTTTTGACACCTTGAAGACTGCCATGTGCACGGCGCCTGTGCTCCAGGCACCCAACTTCTCCAATGAGTTCATTGTTCAGACCGACGCTTCAGAGCATGGTGTAGGGGCTGTTCTATCACAGATCAATGAGGAGGGCCTAGACCAACCTGTAGCCTTCCTCAGTAGGAGGTTACTTCCCCGGGAACAGAGATGGAGTGCTATTGAGCGTGAGGCATTTGCTGTGGTCTGGGCACTGAAGAAGCTGAGACCATACCTGTTTGGGACTCACTTCCGGGTTCAGACAGACCACAGGCCCCTCAGATGGTTGATGCAGATGAGGGGTGAGAATCCAAAGCTGTTGAGGTGGTCCATTTCCCTACAGGGGATGGACTTTACGGTGGAACACCGCCCTGGTACAGAACACGCCAATGCTGATGGTCTGTCCAGATTTTTCCGCCTTAGCGATGAGAACTCCCTAGGGGTAGGATAGTTCTCCCCACATTTCAGCTGGAGGGGACACGTGTTAGACCTGGCATCCTTGGCGTGGGTCTCCCTTCCATTTTTTCGTAATGCCTCCACTGTTGCCGATATGTTTTTGCTGGACTAGATGCTCATGGGCACTTTGCCGCTGCTAATCAGTGCCAAAGTGCAAGTGCTCCCTATCGTGAATTGATGTATGTATTAGTGACTCCATGATTGGATGATTGGTTTACTTGTCAGTCCCTAGTACCGTGCACTGAGTGTGCCCAGGGCTTGTAAATCCAATGCTGCTGGTGGGCTTGCAGCACGGGTTGTGCCACCCACAGAAGCAGCTTGTAAAGTGTGTCTCAGGCCTGCCATTTCAGAGCCTGTGTGCAGCCTAGGGCTGCCATGTCGACTTGGTGAGTGCACCCACTTACCAGTCCCTAAACCTTCCCTTTACTGCATGTTGGTCACCCCTAAAGTAGGCCCTAGGGCAGGGTGCATTGTAAGTATAAGGTAGGACATGCCCTGGTGTGTGTGGCATGTCCTAATAGTGAATTACAGCCATTTTCGTTTTTCACTATTGCAAGGCTACCTGCTCCCCATAGGCCAGAATGGGCAGACTGACTATTACACCTTATAGTCAGAACTGACCCAGGGAACATGGTAGAAAAACGAATTTAGTATGCCTGAACTCAGGATGATAAAATACATCTTTTAGTGAAGTTGGTTTTAACATTCTGTGTTTGAAAATACCACTTTTAGAAAGTGGGTATTTTCTTGCCTAACTATCCAAGCCTGCCTCTGCTAGGTTGTGTATTCCTTGTCTGGAGATTGAGTGACAGGGGCTGGGGGTGGCTACAGGAGACAGGGTGAGTCAGCACAGGGCTGAATAGAAAGATCTGCATCCAGAGTGGAGGGAGGAGTTGCACCTGGGTCTGAATAGGGCTGTGCCTGCCTTCCACAATGCTGGCTCCACCTCCTGCCGGGCGGCTGAGCACTCTGCCCCACATTCTGAAAGGAAAGAAGGAGTCAGAAAAACAAAGTGCTCCAGGACTGACCAGAACTGGTTTTGGGCTAGGCAGAGGCCTCTCTGCCTTCAGAGAACAAAGAGAAACTGTGTATAAAAAGGGGACCCAGACCCCTAGGAAATTAGATCACTTTTGGGAACAAGAAGAAACCTTTGCTGAGGAGCGGAACCAAGAAGAAACTGAGGAGAGACTATCCCTAAGCCTGAAGTGCTGCTTGGGGGATTGGCCTGCAGTGGTTTGCCTGACTGCCAAAGAAAGGAGAAAGGAACTTTTGCTTTGCTGTGACTTTCATCAACTTGTGAAGGATCTCCAAGGGCTTGGAAGAGAGCTTGCCCCCTGACCGAAGTCCCAGGACCATTGGACTTCACCCCCTTTGTGAATTGCTGCTGGAAACTCTGTTTCAGTGGCTACAGAGGTAGGGAGCTGTGACCGACTCTCACGACCGACTCGTTGTCCTGTAAGCACCCCATCGAAGCACCGTCTCGCCCTGCAACGCACGGCCCTGGTCTCACCGACTCCGTCAACGAGCCGCTGCCTGCACCGCATCGAGGGACAACGCGTCCTGCAACGCTTCGCTACGCCTAATCGAACTGGTCCGACCGACACGGTCACTGCTGCTGAGTTCGAGTCCTGTGACCGCACCGGAGTTGGGCACCGCTCGCACGCTTTGCGACGCACCGCCCGACTCGCACCGCTGTCCGGACTGATCGACGCCAGCTCCTGAATCCGGCTCCGTCGCCGCACCGCAACCTGCCAGCACCGCATCGAAGCACCGTCTCGCCCTGCAACGCACGGCCCTGGTCTCACCGACTCCGTCTCGACGACGTCAACGAGCCGCTGCCTGCACCGCATCGAGGGACAACGCGTCCTGCAACGCTTCCATTTTTGCATCGCGACCGCGACGAACAGCCATCCGGCTCGCACGCCCGTGCCTGCCGCTTCAAGTAAAAGGTACTGTGACCGAGTCTGTCTACGCTGTGTTGGCCCGTCTCGACGCGGTCAGCTGGATTTGTTAGACTCTGTTTGTTCTCGACATCGCCGTAGCCGGAGGAGGCTAACGACTCGCACAGAACCTTGAATTAAGCCTTTTTGATCAGAACTAAGCACTCTTGACAGTATTGTGGATTATTTTTGTCGTTTATGGTCTTGTGATAAATCTATATAAAGTATACCTATTTTTATAAATATATAACCTGTGTGGTGTCCATTTGTAGTGTTGTCACTTGATTACTGTATGTGTTCACAAATGCTTTACACACTGCCTCTGAACTAAGCCTGTCTGCTCGAGCCAAGCTACCAAGAGGGTGAGCAGGGGTTATTTCAGGAGTGTACCTACTTTCCCTGACTAGACTCAAGGGTCCCTATTTGGACAAAGGTACCTACCTCTGCCAACTAGAGACCCCCAAATCTAACATTGGTGGTCAGCGGTGAGGATTCTGGACTTGCATTTGTGACTCATGTACAGTGATTGGTGAACACTACTTAGTGAGTGCAGACCAAAACGCAACCACATACTTTTATAGCATTTTTTCTGGGATTTCCTATTTTTGCAACTGCCAAGTTTAATCACTATGGAGAAACCAGCATCAGTAGCCTCTGTTGAGTGTGATTGGGAAGAAGAGAGGCTAGAATGCTACACCCTCAAGCAGCTCAGGCAATTCTGCAAAAAGTTTAAAGTGTCCATGACCGGGCTCTCCAGGAAGGAGGACCTCCAAAAGGCGCTGAGGGCCTGGGTCGAATCAAGGAGTGCCCCTGTGGAGGGGGCTGAGAATGCAGAAGGGCAGCTGGAGGGGCTATTGGGTCTAGGGGCTGGAAGACCACCTTCCCCAGTAGGTAGCAGTGTTTCTGCCAGAGGACTGTCTCCAGAGGAGTTGGAGGACAGGAAAGAGAGTAGGATGCACGAAATGGAGCTGACCAAGCTCAAGCTTGAATTCTAGAATTCGAAATGCAAACTAGGAAATTAGCCCTAGAGGAAAAGAAAATGCAGTTTGAACATGAGAAAGTTTTGAGGGAGTTGGAATTGAAGGCCAAAAGCTTAGAGATTACTCCCTCTGGTGGCAGTGTACCGCCTGTGCCTGTTGAAGCTAGGGTGTATATTCCCAAAGATGTGGTGAAGGAGTTTTTTTTAAAATGATGACATTGGGCAGTGGTTCAAAGCCTATGAGGTAGCCATGTCTTCCCACCGGGTCACTGAGAAGGATTGGGGAGCGGGGTTGTGGGGACGGTTCCTCAGTGAAGGGCGGGATACCTTGTTGGATTTGCCCTCTGAAGTCTATAATTCGTACAGCCACATGAAGGATGCCTTAATGACTAGGTATGGTTTGACCCCTGAGCTTAATAGGCAAAGGTTCAGGAACTGTAGTAAGATTGAAAGCAGTACCTGGGTTGAATATGTGACCTTCTTTTGCAGAGCCTTGGATGGTTGGGTAAAGGGTAGCAAAGCGACTGATTTTCAGGCGCTCTTTGATTTGATTTCATGGGAGCACTTGTCCAGTAATTGCTTTCCTGAGCTACGCCAGCACCTGATTGATAGTAAGCTGACTAACCCTAGGCAGCTTGCTGAGGAGGCGGACCGCTGGGTGAGTACCCGGGTCCACAAGGGTCACGTGGGAGACTCCGCCAAGGGTGGGCAGGGTCCCCAGCAGAAGAGTGGGGGACAAGGGTAAACAGAGGGAGTTCCATAAAGGGCCCCAAAGTAGACCCCAAGGGAACCAAGGGAAAGGTTCCCAGCCTCCCCTGAGAAGAAGCCAGTGGCCCTGACAGGCCCCCTGTTCACCAGGGACCACTGGTATGTTACAAGTGTGGCGCCCCTGGCCACAAGGCAAACGATCCTCGTTGCCCTTTGCATGGAAAACCAGCACCCACTGGTGCAGTCCCCCGGCAGTTGGCTAGTGTAGCCCTGGGGGAGGAGTTGGGTGCCCAAGGTGGGGGGATCCCACAGTGTTTTCCCTTGTCTCATTAGGAGACTCTGAGATGGTCCCTAGGACCCCGCTGCCTGAGAACACTAAGAAATACAGGCAGTGGGTGACCATCAATGGCCATAGGGTGGAGGCTCTGAGAGACACAGGAGCCAGTGTGACAGCTGTCAAGTGTCACCTGGTGTCTAAGGAGCAGGTTATCCCTGATGCATTCTATCCGGTTGTTGCCGCTGACAACACAGAGAGTCACTGCAAGGTGGCTCAGGTTCCCTTTGAATGGGGGGGGTCTCGTGTACTCTTTAAGTAGCTGTGAGGCCAGCCATGCCTGTTGACTGTTTGTTAGGGAACGATTTGGAGAGCTCACCTTGAGCTAAGGTGGAGCGGAGTGCGCATTTAGAAATGTTGGGCTTGCCTGATTGGGCATGTGTGACCACCCGGTCAATGGCAGCGAAAGGTGTTCAAGAGGACCTGGAGCCTGAGAGGGAGGCCCAGGTGCCTGCCGGAGAGAGAGGAGGCAGGGGGCGCGGGAAACCGGCCCCCGAAGTTCCCACGGTCCAGGAGGAGGCAGACCCTGAGGGGGATGCCCTGGAGCCTACATGGGAACAGGTAGCTGAACTGGGGGACCTACCTGAGCTGACCCATTGGCAGCAATAAGGAGGACCCTCCAGGGAAGAGTTCTGCGAGGAGCAGAAAGCATGCCCCTCTCTCGTGGGTCTGAGGCAACAGGCCACAGACCAGGCAGCAGGTGATCAGTCTGGATCACATTGGATTTACTGGGAGAATGGTCTCCTGTATTCAGAGCCTAAGGTTGCTGAGCCTGGGTCAGCCCGTGTGCTGGTGGTACCCCAGCGCTTCAGAGCCTTCCTACTGGGGTTGGCTCATGACGTACCGTTAGCAGGACATCTGGGGCAGGACAAGACCTTTGACAGGCTTGTTACCCATTTCTATTGGCCCCAGATGCGCAGGAGTGCCGCCACTCACTGCAGGACATGCCAGACTTGCCAGGCAAGTGGAAAGAGTGGGAGAAAGCACAAGGCTCCTCTCCAGCCATTCCCTGTGGTCAGCACCCCCTTTGAACGGGTGGGTATTGACATTGTGGGGCCACTGGACCCCAAGACAGCCATGGGCAACAGGTTTATCCTGGTCTTGGTGGACCATGCCACCCGATACCCTGAAGCCATCCCTCTGAGGACAGTGACGGACCCCGTGGTGGGACGGGCACTGATGGGAATTTTCTCACGTGTGGGATTCCCTCAAGAGGTGGTGTCTGACAGAGGTACCAACTTCGTGTCCAAGTACATGAAGTCCCTATGGCAGGAGTGCGGTGTAACTTACAAGTTCACCACTCCTTACCACCCTCAAGGAAATGGGCTGGTTGAGAGATTCAACCGGACCCTCAAGGGCATGATTATGGGTCCGGAAGAACCCATGAGGCGTAAATGGGACGTCCTCTTACCATGCCTGTTGTTTGCATACCGGGAGGTGCCACAGAAGTCTCTAGGGTTCAGTCCCTTTGAGCTCCTCTATGGACACCCGGTGCGAGGACCTCTGAGTTTGGTCAAGGAAGGCTGGGAGCAATCTCCCAGGAAACCTCCCCAGGATGTATACAGTTACATGCTGGCCTTCAGGAACCAGACTAGGCGTTTCAGAGAACTTGCTGAGGCAAATCTGGAAGCCAGCCAGGAGGAGATGAAACGGTGGTACGACCAGAATGCCACTCTGGTAGAGCTTCAGCCTGGTCAGAAAGTGTGGGTCATGGCCCCTGTGGAGCCTTGTGCGCTCCAGGACAGGTGGACCGGCCCTTTTACGGTGGTGGAGCACAAGAGTCCAGTTACCTATTTGGTGGACTTGCAGTCTCCCAGGAACCCCTTGCGGGTCCTGCATGTGAACCGCCTGAAGCCACACTTGGAGAGGTCCCAAGTGGGCATGCTCTTAGCTACAGATGATGGAATGGAGGAGGAGACCGAGCCTCTTCCTGACCTCCTGTCAGCCCGAGAGCAAGATGGATCAGTGGAGGGAGTAAACCTCTCTACCTCCCTGACACCTGAGCAGCAGGGTGACTGTCGCCAACTGTTGGGACAGTTCCCTGACCTGTTCTCCCTGGTTCCCAGTGTCACTCCTTGGTGCGTCCATGATGTGGACACTGGGGACAGTCTTCCTGTGAAGCACAAGGCTTACAGGGTGACTGACAGGGTCAGAGCCTGCATCAAGGAGGAGGTCTCCAAGATGTTTGCGCTAGGGGTGATTGAGTCCTCTAACAGTCCTTGGGCCAGCCCAGTGGTCTTGGTTCCAAAGGCTGCCGCGCATGGTGCCACACCAGAACTCCGGTTCTGTGTGGACTACAGGGGACTGAATTCCGTCACCAGGACTGACGCCCACCCCATCCCCAGAGCTGATGAGCTCATAGATCGGTTAGGGGCTGCGCGGTACCTCAGCACGTTTGACTTAACGTCTGGGTACTGGCAGATCGCCTTGACTGATGGGGCAAAAGAGAGGTCAGCATTCTCCACACCAGATGGGTACTACCAGTTCCGGGGGATGCCCTTTGGGATGAAGAATGCCCCTGCCACCTTTCAGAGGTTGGTCAACCAGGTGTTGGTTGGACTGGAGGATTTCAGTGCCGCCTACCTGGATGACATCGCAGTGTTCAGTGCCAGTTGGGAAGAACATCTGCGTCACCTCTGGGAAGTGTTGATGGCGCTGCGGAGGGCAGGCCTCACAATCAAGGCGAGTAAGTGCCAGATTGGGCAGGGTTCTGTGGTGTACTTGGGACACCACGTTGGGAGCGGCCAGGTGGCGCCCCTCCAACCGAAAATTGATACCATTCTGGCTTGGGAGCCCCCCAAGACCCAGACAGAGGTGAGAGCCTTCCTAGGACTCACCGGGTATTACCGGAGATTCGTCAAGGGGTATGGCAGCATTGTTGCCCCCTTGACAGAACTGACTTCCAAGAAGGAGCCCAGGAAAGTGATTTGGACTGACGCCTGTCAAAAAGCTTTTGACACCTTGAAGACTGCCATGTGCACGGCGCCTGTGCTCCAGGCACCCAACTTCTCCAATGAGTTCATTGTTCAGACCGACGCTTCAGAGCATGGTGTAGGGGCTGTTCTATCACAGATCAATGAGGAGGGCCTGGACCAACCTGTAGCCTTCCTCAGTAGGAGGTTACTTCCCCGGGAACAGAGATGGAGTGCTATTGAGCGTGAGGCATTTGCTGTGGTCTGGGCACTGAAGAAGCTGAGACCATACCTGATTGGGACTCACTTCCGGGTTCAGACAGACCACAGGCCCCTCAGATGGTTGATGCAGATGAGGGGTGAGAATCCAAAGCTGTTGAGGTGGTCCATTTCCCTACAGGGGATGGACTTTACGGTGGAACACTGCCCTGGTACAGAGCACGCCAATGCTGATGGTCTGTCCAGATTTTTCCACCTTAGCGATGAGAACTCCCTAGGGGTAGGATAGTTCTCCCCACATTTCAGCTGGAGGGGACACGTGTTAGACCTGGCATCCTTGGCGTGGGTCTCCCTTCCATTTTTTCGTAATGCCTCCGCTGTTGCCGATATGTTTTTGCTGGACTAGATGCTCATGGGCACTTTGCCGCGGCTAATCAGTGCCAAAGTGCAAGTGCTCCCTATCGTGAATTGATGTATGTATTAGTGACTCCATGATTGGATGATTGGTTTACTTGTCAGTCCCTAGTACCGTGCACTGAGTGTGCCCAGGGCTTGTAAATCCAATGCTGCTGGTGGGCTTGCAGCACGGGTTGTGCCACCCACAGAAGCAGCTTGTAAAGTGTGTCTCAGGCCTGCCATTGCAGAGCCTGTGTGCAGCCTAGGGCTGCCATGTCGACTTGGTGAGTGCACCCACTTACCAGTCCCTAAACCTTCCCTTTACTGCATGTTGGTCACCCCTAAAGTAGGCCCTAGGGCAGGGTGCATTGTAAGTATAAGGTAGGACATGCCCTGGTGTGTGTGGCATGTCCTAATAGTGAATTACAGCCATTTTCGTTTTTCACTATTGCAAGGCTACCTGCTCCCCATAGGCCAGAATGGGCAGACTGACTATTACACCTTATAGTCAGAACTGACCCAGGGAACATGGTAGAAAAACGAATTTAGTATGCCTGAACTCAGAATGATAAAATACATCTTTTAGTGAAGTTGGTTTTAACATTCTGTGTTCGAAAATACCACTTTTAGAAAGTGGGTATTTTCTTGCCTAACTATCCAAGCCTGCCTCTGCTAGGTTGTGTATTCCTTGTCTGGATATTGAGTGACAGGGGCTGGGGGTGGCTACAGGAGACAGGGTGAGTCAGCACAGGGCTGAATAGAAAGATCTGCATCCAGAGTGGAGGGAGGAGTTGCACCTGGGTCTGAATAGGGCTGTGCCTGCCTTCCACAATGCTGGCTCCACCTCCTGCCGGGCGGCTGAGCACTCTGCCCCACATTCTGAAAGGAAAGAAGGAGTCAGAAAAACAAAGTGCTCCAGGACTGACCAGAACTGGTTTTGGGCTAGGCAGAGGCCTCTCTGCCTTCAGAGAACAAAGAGAAACTGTGTATAAAAAGGGGACCCAGACCCCTAGGAAATTAGATCACTTTTGGGAACAAGAAGAAACCTTTGCTGAGGAGCGGAACCAAGAAGAAACTGAGGAGAGACTATCCCTAAGCCTGAAGTGCTGCTTGGGGGAGTGGCCTGCAGTGGTTTGCCTGACTGCCAAAGAAAGGAGAAAGGAACTTTTGCTTTGCTGTGACTTTCATCAACTTGTGAAGGCTCTCCAAGGGCTTGGAAGAGAGCTTGCCCCCTGACCGAAGTCCCAGGACCATTGGACTTCACCCCCTTTGTGAATTGCTGCTGGAAACTCTGTTTCAGTGGCTACAGAGGTAGGGAGCTGTGACCGACTCTCACGACCGACTCGGTGTCCTGTAAGCACCCCATCGAAGCACCGTCTCGCCCTGCAACGCACGGCCCTGGTCTCACGACTCCGTCTCGACGACGTCAACGAGCCGCTGCCTGCAACGCATCGAGGGACAACGCGTCCTGCAACGCTTCCATTTTTGCATCGCGACCGCGACGAACAGCCATCCGGCTCACACGCCCGTGCCTGCCGCTTCAAGTAAAAGGTACTGTGACCGAGTCTGTCTACGCTGTGTTGGCCCATCTCGACGCAGTCAGCTGGATTTGTTAGGAAATAATCGCTTTATCAATGCCCATCTCTTCAATGATGTGCCATAATTGAGAATGGGAAACACAGTCAAAGGCCACTGACAGATCCATAAAGGCTATGTAGATCGTTCTCTTTTTGACTAGGGTGTATTTAGAAACAATCAGACTTAAATTTAGACTTTGATCCATAGTACCTTTTCCCTTCTTAAAGCCATATTGCACAGGGATCAAAATATTTCTCAGAGTAGTCCATTCTTCTAATCTATTTATTAAGACACGTCCCATTAATTTGGCTGTGCCGTCCATCAATGAAATAGGTCTGTAATTTTTGGGCATAGATTTATCGCCTTTCTTGTGTATTGGAACTATAATTGATTTGGACCAAGAGTCTGGTGGCCCTACTCTAGCTATTGCATTAAAAACATTAGTTAAAAAAGGTCCCCACAGTTCTGGTTTATCAAAAAAGAAATCAATTGATGCACCGTCTGGTCCGGGAGCCTTATTCCTGTTACACTGCTCTAAGGCATATCTGACCGTGGACTCTTCAAAGAATAAAAAAGTATTCGATGTTACTAGAGGGACTTTTGAACATGGTTCCAATTCATTAGAAATGAGACCAAATTTTTTTGAAAATGTTGAACCCAGGTATCTTCATCCACATGAGTCTCAAGGGCAGGGTCCAGGTTATTTTTCAAAAAGGGAGAATTAATTACTGCCCAGAATTCTTTTGAATTATTTGTAAGTGCGGCCTGGTGAAGATGATCCCAAGCCTCCTCTTTTAGTTCTTTCTTTCTGCCTATTAATTCTGGCCTCTTTATATTGTTTACGGGAGAAACTGACCAATATCTGGTCCCTAGGATTCGATTAAAGAGCTTTATAAAGGTTGGCTAAAGTTTTGGTACAGGTTGAGTCGAACCAGCCTCATATTAAGGGTTTACGAGAAGAGGCATTATTTACAAGGTTAGATTTCACCTCTTTCATAAATAATTCAAAAGCAGCCACCACATTTGTTTGGGGAGAATCTAACTAAGGCAGACCATTATCTCAGAGTAACTCCTGGTGATGACCAGCTGGACCACTTTATTTTTATCGATATTGCCCCATTTAAGAGATATCCCATTTTTCCCCCTATAATCCGCTTAGGGATACAATAGGTACCCGTACCGTGTGATTTTTTACCATTTCATCTTACACACTAAAGCCACATGATCGCAAAAATATGAGGGGTGTGTTTCTATATCTATAAAAAAAAAGGCTTTCAGTGCTGTTGATACTATCAGATAGTCGATGGTAGAGCCCTGCGGGTTGCCTCCAAATGTTTTATATAACAATCCTGTATTAATATCTCCCAGATTGATAATTTCTAGATTCTTTATGATGACTATTCTATTAAGTGCTTGGGCATAAACGTTATGTGTAAAGTGAGGGACTACTTCGCCTTCCTCGTTGGTATGTCCGCATATTGGTTTTGTCGTATTATAGCAGCTATGAACATTAAAGTCTCCCACTTACAGAATATTTATAGTACTGTTATGATCCCTGCTATAGTCTTCAATTGCTTTTTCCACTGCATCCAAGACCCTTGACTTCTCTATTGTAAAATTATTATTATAAAAATTGATTAAAAGTATAATATTACCCTCCAGGCTTTTAAACAGCAACAGGTTGTAGTATAAAGAGTCATCACGGGAGGCCAGTATCTTAAATTTTAAAGTGTTTCTTACCAGTGTTAAAATACCTCCACTCGCACGCCCTGATCTAGACGGGAGAGCTGGGGTGAAGTATGATTTAAAACCATCTAGATAGACCGGGCCAGTTTCCCATGTCTCTTGTAGACAGATTAGGTCATATTTATTTATGAATTTGATCCAATTTTGGTCTGCTAATTTAGACCTTAACCCCAGTTCCAGCTAATTAAATCAGCCACTCCGTTCCATCTTTGGATATTGGGGGAGCATTGGGGAGGTACTGGCACGGTTCTGTGGGGCTTCTAAAATCATCCTATCCACCCTATGTCAATTGCAGGCCTCAAGGTCTTCTAAGGATGCAAAACGATTATTGGTAATTATCGGGGGGGTTTATCTGTGGTTCATGAGACTGACATACTGAAGCCAGGGGAAATGTTGGCTTATTCCTAATTTCAAATCGATTAACTATTCTGTTTGTAGGTCTATAAAAGAAACCTAGGGGTAGGGCATGAATCTGTGAATTAAAGGATGGGCAGCTAGGTAATGCATTCAGTAGTTTCCGTGCCAATAGATGGGTCTTAAAATTAACCACTATGCAGTCCCCCACTATAGATTTCTTAGAGTTACCTATCCATCCTATTCTTATTGCCATGCTAATGTGTGTAGTAAGTTGTAGCCCTCCTGTATGATGGTTATTCAACCAGTGAAGAGTTTTGATCATTAATTGTTCAGTGGTTTCTACTTGGGAATCCTTTAACTCTGGGACATTGACCAGAATCACCACATATGGGCAAGCTGCTGGAGGTAAATCAAGTCTCGTAAGTATCTTGCCCGTGTTATCTCTCACCCGCCCTTCTTGGGGAGGGATGCCTCTGTCCTTAAAAGAATCCCCTACTCCTGATACATTACTAGGCTGCCACTCTAAATTCGGTGCGTTTCCCTGTAAAGCGGGTACACTGGTATACACAGGAGGGATAGCATGTAACGCGAGGGAATGTTGAGTTGGCAAGCATGAGGGCCTTATCTGTTGTATATGGGTTCCTAAGTGCGGTTGGGAGTTGGAATTATTATCTCCTCTAATCGCTATATCTGACCCTCGGTCGTCTCCCCTCTGTGACCGTATCTGTCTTAATGGATGATTGGATAAGGAAAAACATTGGGGAGGGGCGGATTCTACCATAATATGCAAATGAGATGCCTGTACTGGTAGCACTGTATCTTGGGTTGTACCCCCTTGTGAAGTTAATGTAGCCAGGATTGTACCTATGATTTCCTCAATTTTAGTTAATCTCTCCACAAGAGGTTTTATCGTTTGGGTGCAAATGGGTCATAGTTTTTACTTTCCCACAGGCAAGTTTATTTGCGCCCCCCTTTTTTTCTTATTTGGCTGTTCCATGGGGAGTTGATAGTACCAGCCCCAGCAGGTATACATGTCGTATTCAACCCTTTACAACTGGTTTTAACAATATCTACAGTCTGATCAATCTCAGCCACAGCTAGTGCTCCAGAGGGTCGAATGTCAAGAGCAGATGGTAGAAGTCCTACCTCTCCAATCGAGAGTCTGCACTCTGCATTTTCAATCTCTTTCGCTAAGGAATCCTCTGCTTTGCAGAGAAATGAATCCAGGGTATTGATGGTGCCCACACCCTGCTCCGCAGTCTTCATTTTATGTTTCCCCATACAACCTCCTATGCAGTCTAATATCCTTAGAACGTGAAGGTTAGAGGCCCGGTGCAGTTGTGTAGTGCTTTTTGAACACGTTGGAGGAATCAGGAGGCTTACGGGAAACGAAGTCCCTAGCGGTGCGGAAGGAAAACATGCACGGCTCACTCTCCCTCTCCTCGATTATGCAGGTAACAGGGTCGTTGGTGGCTACAGGGACCGCAGGGTTGCGTGGCGCTTTTTGAGTGCATTGGAGGAACCAGGAGGCTCACGGGGAACGAAGTCCCCAACGGTGCGTCAGGAAAACATGCACGGCTCACTCCCCTTCTCCTCGCTTATGCAGGTAACAGGGTCACTGACGGCTACAGGGGCCGCGGGGTTGTGTGGCACTTTTTGAGCGCATTGGAAGAACCAGGAGGCTTACTGTAAACGAAGTCCCCAGCGGTGCGGCAGGAAAACATGCACGGCTCACTCCCCCTCTCCTCGATTATGCAGATAACAGGGTATGTATCCTCTGTTCAGACTCCCCCTCCTCCATATCCCCACTGCTCGCGGTGCCTTAGCAGTCATAATCCTCTTGGACAACTCATTATTGAAAGTAAAGCTGCAATAGTTATGAATGTAGTGAAAACTGCAATGAAACAAGCAAGACAGGAAAGTGTTGATTTCGAACAGTTGGACAATTGAATGACGAGCAGAAAGAAATTTATATGGAGGTAAAAGAGAAAATAAAGCACGGATTCCTCCATGAGACGAAAGAATGCAAATGCTCATCATTTAAGCCAATACTATTATACATCAGTGGTCAGCTTGACCGGAAAAAGTTTTTTAATTAAAGTTCTCACTGCTGACCTACAGAGGATTACAGAATCAAATTTATTGTGTGCAGTAACAGCTCCCACTGGATTGGCTTCACACAACCTTAAAGGAATTACTCTACATTGTCTACTAATGCTACCTGTTGAACATGACAATAAATTACATTACCAAACAAAAGTTATCCGGTGAAGTTTGTCTTGAGGTGTCAAGAGTGTTGAAGAAACTGAAGCTTTTGTTCATCAATGAGGTGAGCATGGTCTCAAACTTAATGCTTGCCTTTGTACACTTGAGAATGCAACACATTTTAAAAACAGTCTATGTCGAGCTGTTTGGAGGAAAGCATTTAATTGCCTTCGGTGACCTACTGCAACTTACCCCCATCAAAGGACAGTCTGTTTTCAAGACACTTCTGCATGACAAAACTCAGATTTCTTTGGGAAGTATTGGCAATGTAAACATTTGGCTAAACTTTGAATACAAGAAACTACTGAGGAATATGCGTCAAGCATCCGAGATGGAATACCGAAATATTCTGAAGGACATTAGATTAGGAGCTCTGACAAAGGAGGAGAAACATACCTTAGAAAGTTGACTTATCAGCAAACTTTTCTCCTCTAAGAACACAGCAACATAGCCAATATTCAATTTCATTGAAGGCAAATCTATATTCTGTTTAATGCCTACACTTCAAGAGTGCTCCAATTTTAATGAACAATTACTAAAATTGGAGAAAGAAGAAATTTTGGAAGTTACAGCTAGTGACAAAATGGAACACCAGGGAGTAACAGTACTGCTAAGTGGAAAGCTACAAGAAAAATTGGATTCATTGGAGAAATCTGTATCCAAGATGCAGGATTAAAAAAGTGTTTACGCATATGTAAAAACTGTAAAGTAATTTTATGTAGAAATGTAAGTGTTGAGGAAGGATTAGTAAATGGTGCTTTGGATAAAGTTAGTGATTTCATTAATTTTCAAAATTGGGATGAGGTTGAATACTTAGCCATAAAATGTGATCAGACTGATGGCATGAAGCAGATTGGTTGATGTGTAGTACGTTTTTTGCTTGTAAAAGCTTAGATGTCTGGCGACAGCATTCCCAGTGTCTCTAGCATATGCTGTAACTATCTCCAAATCTCAAGTTTTAAGTGTAGACGCAGCTTTTATTAATATTGGTAGTACTGTGTTGAAACAAGGTATGGCATATGTAGCATTGTCTCAAGTAAGAACATTGTCTGGTTTGTTTTTGGTGGATTTTGATGACAGCTAAGTTAGTTCCGCTGCAAGTTGTGTCAGCGAGTACAATCGATTAAGAAGTGTGTACGCTTCTCATTTAGGACAGTATCCCATTTATGGAAAATGGATAATCTGTCCAAAGCAGAAGCTCACAAAATAATCTACACATGTTGCTGAAAAGAAGACAACAAGGAAGATGTTGAGAAGACGGGAGAGAATGTAGGTATCAGTTGTCAAACACTTCTGGTGTCAACTGCTATGCAAATGTTGTTCTCATTGTACTGTTTTATTTACCACATCCTATAAATGCAATAGAACAGAAAGCACAGAAGACATTATGTTCTGCACTATGTATTTTGCAACAATGTTTACCTACTGATAGCACTAGAATACATTGTGCTTCAGGCATTTGAGATCTATTAGGTATATGTAGTGGATCAGTACTATTTACTCAGAACACTCAACAAGACGCACAGGAATTTATAATGTTCCTGCTTGGAGTTTTAGAAGAAGAAATAAACATAGATGACTTATTTGGACTGATTTACAAGTGGAACCATGACTGTGAAAATTGCTCTTTTCATCTACCACTGAAATAAATTCAGAGAGATATCTGTATTTAACAGATTTCAAAACTGTGTCTTTTGACAGATTGATTAAGATGGCTAACCAAAATATGACCTGCCCAAATTGTAGATCAGATGTTATGTCTACATTGCGTATGCCAAGAAGTGAAAAATACTGTATATTAATGCAGCAAAGTTGTAGAGCAGATGGACCTAAATTGGGAACCGAAATTACAAACTTCAAAGCAGGACAAATATTAATTTCTGGAAGAACTTGTATTACAATGGCTATCATCTTTCATGAAGGACTAACAGGCACATGCATCAATGTTGGATTTTGCGATTTCTTAATTGCGATTTTTAAGGAATCGCAATTAAGGAATCGCAAAAGCCTATGCATGTAGAAATCGCTTAAAAATAGCGATTTCTAAACATTCCTTAATTGAGACTCTGCAAATTGCGAGTCGCAATTAAGAATACCTCCCATTCATTCCTATGGGCCTAGAGGCCCATAGGAATGAATGGGAAGACATTCTCAATTTGCGATTCTCAATTAGAGAATCGCAAATTGAGAATGCAATTCAAGGGTGCCAGGGTGTCAAAAGGACACCCTGTTGCACCCTGAAATCTGCATATGAGTACATCTTGCACACACACATGCCCCAAGGGCATGTGTGTGTGTAAAATGGAACTTAGAAAAATGCACTTTAGTGCATTTTTCAAAGTTTTTGCAAATTACCATGAAGTTCAACTTCATGGTAATTTGTGCCCCCTATTAGCGAAATCGCTAATTTTGTACTTTAATGCATTGTATTTAAGGAATCTCAATTTGCGATTCCTTAAATGCAATCGCAAATTGAGAATGCAATTTCAAGGGTGCCAGGGTGTCCAAAGGACACCCTGTTGCACCCCTGAAATCTGCATATGAGTACATCTTGCACACACACATGCCCCAAGGGCATGTGTGTGTGTAAATGGAACTTAGAAAAATGCACTTTAGTGCATTTTTCAAAGTTTTTGCAAATTACCATCAAGTTCAACTTCATGGTAATTTGCGCCCCCTATTAGCGAAATCGCTAATTTTTTTACTTTAATGCATTGTATTTAAGGAATCTCAATTTGCGATTCCTTAAATGCAATCGCAATTTGAGAACTCGCAGTTAATTGCGAATTCTCAAATTGCGAGGGCCTTGACCCTTGATGCATCGCAAAAGCTAATTTTGCGATCGCAAACGGCCGATTTTTGCGAATCGCACCGTTTGCGATCGCAAAAAGCTTTGATGCATGTGCCTGTAAATGTTACATCTGGACACTATGCTGTCTATTTAAAGAGTGAAACTGGATGGAATGCAATGATGGCAACCTTAAGTTCAAACCAAAACTTCCTTTCAAACAATGAAATTCTTACCTTTTGTTTCTTAAACCAAAGTTCTAAGGAGTATTTCTGGAAAAAAAGTAATGTACGGTGTTTCTTCTATGTGGATCGTCAGTGTTTTAGATATCATTCGGCCTATCAGGGGATGATGTCTTTAAAAAGTTCCCTAAAATTCGAGAGTCCTTTTATCTTCCACAAACGAGTTAATATAACATCAGGATCCTACACTGCCTAATTAAAGAGTGAAACTGGATGGACACAATGCAATAACAGGAAGCTTAAATTGAAACCAAAACTGCCTTTCAAACTAAAGAACTGTCACCTTTTGCTTCTTCAACCAAACCTCTATCTACTATTTGAGGAAAAAAAGTAATGCATAGGATTTTGTTTACATTGATCACCTGCATTTTAGACATCATTCGGCTTACCAGAGGTGATGTTTTCAAAAGGATCTCCAAAATTCAAGTGTGGTTCATATTTATTAGTAGTATTGTACCAGGTATAATAAAATAAATATTTTTAAGATAGGCTTGTTTAGAGTAGTGTAATAACTGCAGGTAAAACAATTGATTAAGAAATTGTAGTGAGTGCAATGCATAGTGTCACTTAATTACAGTGATACTGTGCAGTTTTGTTTATTTCTTTCTCCAATCAATCTATATGATTGTTTCCCCCCCTGGTCAAGGATTAAGCTTCATACAGTACATCATTAATGGTGAACAAGTATGAAAGCTGAGAACAGTAAAAAGAGAAAATGAAATGTTTGCCTAAATTGTGAAATACTGTTACAGCATAAGCAATGTGTACAATTATGTTTCTGGAATCTTTCAAATCAAATACTAACTTATATTTCTATTCTTTTTGTTTTACAATAGAAATTGCAGTGATATGCCTTTTGATGTGTCAACATACTTGTAGTGCCACAGAAATACTTCTTTGCAATACTCGTGGATAGGGTATTCATGTATAAAGAGCACTTGATATATTTTGCCACCAGTTTCTTTTTCCAGGAGGAGATGGTGAAAAACTCCCATGCAATTGATTGTTGCTTTGCTATGATTTGGCAACTGATCCTCACTGCCATCAAATGCCATTTTATTTACAAATGGTACAGAAAGCAACACAATTAAATTTAGAAAAAGAAAAGAACAGGTTCTGAATTGTGAATAGGGTATTTTTTTTAACACTGTTTGGAATTGTTTTTTCCTCACTGTTGAAAAATGAATATTTATACAATACATCGATTATGATATACAACTACAAAACCTGAAAACAGTAAAAAAGTAAAAGAAAAATCCATTACAAAAATCTGAAATACTATTACAGCATAGGAAATGTCTACTGTTTTGTTTGAAATGTGAAAGGTAGAGTCTCATAGGGGTACTAATACAGACACACACACTGCTAAACCCAGTCATGCACCCAGCCACTCACCCATCCATTCACTCATTAACACAGTCATTAACAGACCAAGACACTTATGTTGTATTCCTCTTAGGGTGTCCATAAACGGGCTTTCCAGTATCATGTCCTTATATAGGCACAATTCGCCCTGCCCTTATATAGGCATAAAATCCCAGCCCTTATTTATGCATTAAACCGTGCAATCCAAATACAGGCATGGTTTCTGACATCCGTCCACCCTAACGTCACAACGAGTTCATGAAGAACAGACGCTTAGGCTGCAGGAGTTTCCCTAGCCCAGGACTATTGATTTCTTCAAGGACTCATATATTATGCATGAACCATTATTCCTTAGGGGTTCATTCATGACGTCTTCCGCTGTCCGATCCACGTCAATGCTAACATTCTGAGGTACCTCTCAGGTATAAATATACCTTCCCTAGCCCTTGTAAACTAGAGGAGACCTCGACTTCAGAGGAGACCGTTTCCCGGCCTGACGCACTGAGAAGACGCTGTCATCCCTGCACGCAGAGAGTCCAGCTTCCAGTGATCTGACTTCCCTTGCGGGGTGTTGGAGTTCGAGTCTGGCAAAGAGATTCCTACCTCTCTCATTCTTCAGGTATGGCGCTGACAAGAACCTAGACAGACTTTTGGCATACTAGGCTTAACATACTCTTAGTATACCATAGTAAGGAATACTTCACCTACTTCATACCTCTCCCTACGGTTAGGTTAGGTACATTGGGGTAGAACTAGATTAGAAACGCATCGTATGAGTACTCGCATTTTTAGTCTGTGTTATTTATGTAAAGGCATATGTACTAAAAGATAATGCTATCGCAGTATTATTTATTTCTACTGCTCACACTGTACATTATTTATCTCGCATACTGTCTTGTGATCGTAACAGCACATTTTACTTACACCAGAAACAAGACTGTTCAATAAATCTTTTATTGAAACGCCCGTCTGTTCTTTCTGTGTAACTTGGAGAAAACTAATCATGCACGATTGATCTGAGTGAAATAGTTATCTATTGTTTCCACGACTCTGGGACACGTTCTGATTCTAAAGGGAAACAAAGTGGTCATGTTTTGCGGCTGCCAGAAACTACTCCCTTCTTGTTATCCAAGGAGTTTCTAGTGGCCTCTGAGCTAGCTGGCACAAGTAATTAAGTTTAATATACTCGATAGGGACATACTGACCTTAGTCCTATGTCAAGCCTATAGGGTATATTATTCCAATGCGCAGAGCCTATTAGGGAAATAGGAGCTACACTACACTTACAGATGCATTTAAAATTACATACACTCACTTTCCCATACAGATACTGACACATCCACTCACTCATATAGGTACTAATACAGGCACTAACTCATCCATACAGCCACTGACACACTCATTCACAAAGTCTCATGTACCTACTCACTCACTTATGCAGTCAGTCATTCATCTACTCAGTCACCCATATAATCACTAACACACCCAGTTACTCTGCCATGTAGGTACTGACACACCCGATTACTGGCCCATACAGCTACAAACACATTCACTTACTTGTACACATACTCACTCACATAGTGACACGGTAACTCAGAGCCTCACTCACTCATACAGCCACTCACACACTCTGTCACTAACTCATACAACTGCACTACTCACAGTTACTAACTCATTCAACCACTCACACACACTCCGTTTGACCCATATAACTACACACATACACATTCACTCATCCATGCAGCCATTCACTCACCTGTAGAGTCACTCATGCACCCTCTTACTCACCCTACAGACACTCACTCATAAAATCACTTACACCATCAGTCACTCACTATACACATACTCAGACACCCACTAATACCCGTACACAGCCACTCACATACCCATCCATTCAACCACTCATCTCCTCACTCACTCACCCATAGCTCCACTCACACACCCAGTCACTCACCTATACAGTACTCACACACACTCACTTATACAGCCACTCACATACCCTTTTACTCTCACCCACTACAAATAAAAATACAGACACTCACACATTCACTCATTCACCCATAGAGTCACTTATACACACAGTCCCTCATCTATACACTAAGTCACACACTGACAGACAAAACATAAATATAATATTCTTTTTACACTTTTGGTATGTGGGTTTTTGGTGTTTTTTAGTTTCTTGACAGAAAAGTGCCAAACATAGTGCTTTGTAACCAAAAGTACAAAACTTGCACCAAAAATTTTGAGAAAAAATCCTAACACTTATGAGTGTTAATGCTGGCAACTAGAGCAGGGATAGATTGTTCTCCCATGCTCAATATTGCCTTCCATTTAAAATAAAACTGTCCAACTCCCACAAACTTTGGAACACTGGCTGGAGGATCAGTAGAAAGTGCACGAGCAGATGAAGTGCCTGGTTGTGCACCATCTCCAGCAGATGTTCCTTGCTGGCTCTTGTCCCTCTCTAATTCTGCATGTGCATGAGGCAGGCCAGGTGGAGTGCATGGTCTGCAGATGCTTCATCATGCTAGATGTTCAGCATGAATATTTCCTCTCTGAACCTCTTGAAAGAATTTTGTTGCAGATGGTGCAAGTGACTTTGCAGGCATTTTTCTCCTGCAGGAATAGAGAAAAACTTCCATACAATGCTCTCCTTCTTATGCCTCACAGGTTCTTCTTCCTCTGAATCGTTGGGATGCTCCTCTTGGTTCTCTGGAGCAGCAGATGCCATCTTTGTGTCCAAAAATACAGTGTAAAACACACACAGAAAAAGTATTAGAAACAATACAAAGGTGTGAAAAACACAACCACACCTAAAAGAATGAGGAAATGGGTGGGATCTCCCTCTATTAATAATAGAAAGCTCTTTAAGCAATCAAATCCATTTGTTCCTTTGTCACATGGGAGTTGCAACAAAATGTTTTTTCCCAATAATTAGATTACTTTTATTATTTTATTAGTAAACGTCTTACTTTGAACAAAACCTTTTAAATTGTGTAAGTATGCCAAAATACGCTGGAGTCGCATGCCCACAGCTACTCCGGAAATACAAGCCGGTACGGGTCGGGACAGCGTTGCAACTGCAAAAATGAATTAAAACTACCTTTAAAATGTTTTTTCAAAATAATTATACTACTTTTATTATTTTATTAATAAACCACTTACCTTAAACAACACCTTAAAACTGCCTATATATCCGTTTCAATACTGCCAAAAATCACGCAGGAGTTGTGACCCCACCCCGGATCCAGTCACGACGGGTCCACGACTCCCAAAATTAATTTTTAAAAATAAATAAGCAACATATTACTGTAGATACCTCACAACTACCCAAAAAACCCATAGAAATACATTTTTAAGAAAAACGTTACAGGGACGTTATAGTTAGGAAACACAATTATAAAAAAATATATGAAAGCTAGAACATAAAATTTTAAAAAACCTTAGAAATAAATAGAATTTTAAAAAATGTTGAAATTCACAGAAAAAAACCAAAGGTTACAGGGATGTTATAGTAAAGCTCACATTTCACACATACAAAACCTAGGAAATTCAGCAGTTATAGTTAGCTGAGCTAATTATAGCTTACGCTCCTGCAATGCACTGCTTATGACCTCAAATATTACATCACTCGTGACATCATCCACAAAACCACTCACACCCCCATACAGTCTCTCATACACTCGCTCACACACCCACCGAACCATTCACATACCTATTCACAGATCCATACAACTTGTCACACACCCACTAACTCATCCATATAATCACTCACATATCCATATAATCACTCACACATCCAATTAGTCACCCACACAGCCAATCACACAGCTACTCATACAACCATTTACTCACCCATGCAACTTACACAGCCATACAATCACCCACAGTTACTCATACACCCACTTAATCAATCATACACTCACACATTCAGCCAGTCACTCACCCATACAGCATCTCAGCAGACCCATTGACACACACATACTACTCACACACCCACTCACACACTCTCACAACCACTTACATGCCCATTCACTCATCCCTGCAAGCACTCAAATGACCACTCACCCATACAGCCACTTATACAGACACCCACTCTCCAATACAGCCACACACATCCACTCAGTTAACCAAACACCCACTCTCAAACTCACTCATATACCCATACAGCCCCTCACTCACCCATACAGCCATTCACTCACACACCCACTTACTCACTCATCAATACAGCCACTCGCACACCCACTCGCTCACCCATATAGCTACTTGCATACACATGTATTCATCCATACAGCTACTTACACCCCAGTTATTCACCCATACAGCCACTCACACACCCACTCAGACAGTGAAACAGTCACTCACACACTGATACAGTCACAAAGCCACTCAGATGACATATGTTAGAGACAGTATCACTTATTAGAAGTACAGAAAGAATAGTAATTTAACAGGGTATCGTAGTATATATCTTTAAGTCTCAGAAACATTTACTAAACACTTACACTCACTGGATGGTGCCATCAGTGAAGTCTTTGAGATGTCATTCATGAGTGATGTCATTGACCATGTAATGAGTGATGTCATATGTAAGGTCATAAGCAGTGCATTGTGGGGCGTAAGTTATAGCTAGCTCAGGTATCTATAACTGTTGAATTTCTACGGCTTTTTACGTGTGAAATGTCAACCTAACTAAAACGCCCCTATAACCTTTGTTTTTTTCAGAGAATATATATGTGTATATATATCCATCCTACTGGCGATAGACAGTAGGTAGTTATAGTTAGGAACAAAGTTCCCATAGGAAGAGCATTTTTTTGCCTAAAACTTTGGCGCCACTTGACGAATCTTCACGAAATTATCAAAAAAAATTCCCTTTTTGGTTCAGCTTCTGTGTTGAAAATTTCAGGGTGATCCGTCAAGAGGGGGACGAGAAAAAAGGGGAGTCACAAAATGCGTTTTCCCCATGTTGTGTGTATGGGAATTGTTAATTTTTTAACATGACTACAGCCCGAACCACTGAACGGAATTACACCAAATTTGTCAGAAAGCTAGATACTGGTCCAGAAAGTGTGTTTTTGTGATTTGGTGTAAATCCGTTTAGTAGTTTCAGAGATATTTAAGTTTAAAAAATATAGATATCTGGGAGCCCAAATCCTACTGAAATTTGATTGGCTGCCAACACTTCAACCAGGAAGTGCCCATTTCCGGGGTGCCCATCCCTGGGACATAGCTGTTTGCTATGGCTTGGTGGGAGCTATACCGCTCCCGCCAAGCCATAGCAAACTGTGCTCTGCTTTGAGGAAGCAAGAGCCTTTTGTTCTCGCTTCCTCAAAGCAGAGCGCAATTGCTTTGACCCAGAGGGAGCTGCATGTTAGTAGCTCCCTCTGTGTCAAAGCAAAGCCGGCTCCCGCAGGAGGTGGGGAGCCAGCAGGGACTGCAGGGGGCATCAGGCTCCCCCCACGGTCCCAGTGGAGAGTAGGTGCCCTGGAGGCACCCACTTTCAATGGCCATGCCTCTGGGGATGGGGTCTCCGAGGCCAAATTTGGCCCTGGGAGGGGTGCCACACAGCCCCCTCCCCATCTGTACCTTACAGCGAGATTCCTGAAAGCTGGTCGGAGGCCCCACCCAGTTTCTCCACCACTCTGCAAACTCAACTACCAGTTAAAAAAACCATAGAAATTCACTCTAAAAAACAAAAGTTACATGGACATTAAAATTAGGAAATAGATTTTGAAAGACCTTAGAAATTCACTGACAAAACCAAAGGTTACAGGGATGTTATAGTTAGGGAATAGAATTTAAAAAATCTTAGAAATATATATATATCACTGAAAAAACCAAAGGTTACAAGGAGGTTATATTTAGGCTCTGATTTCCCTTGTACAAAACCAGTGAAATTTCGCAGTTATAGTTACTGGAGCTAGCTATAACTTACAACCCAGCAATGCACTGCTTATCACCTAACATATTACATCACACATGACATGGTCAGTGACATCACTGATGACATCACTGATCACATCTCAAATGACATCACTCATGGCATCACTGATGACATCATCTATAGAACCACTTACACATCCACTCACACTCCCATACAACCTCTCATTCACCCACACAAGCACTCACATACCCATTCATAGACCCATACCAATACTCACATACCCACTCACTCCTCCACAGAGGCACTCATACACCCTCTCACTCACTTGTACAGTCACTCACACAACCATTCACTCACCCATACAGCCACACATACAACCAGTCACTTACCCATACAGCCACTCACATAGCCACACACTCACCCATACAGCTACTCACACACCCACTTATTTACCTACACAGTCAATTACACACCCACTCATTCACCCATACAGCCTTTCAACACAGCCACTCACTCACCCATACAAGCACTCACATACCCACACAACCACTTATATACCCATTCACACATCCATACAAGCACTCACACATCCACTCACTCACCCATACAGCCATTCACACAGACACTCACTCTCCAATACAGCCACTCACACACCAACTACCTTAGCCAACACCCACTGAAACAGCCACTTACTCACCCATACAGTAACTTACATACCCAGTTACCCACTCATACAGCCAGACACCCACTCACTCACCCATACTGTCACTACACCCACTCACTCACCAATACAGCCACTCACAGCATCTCACTCACCCACACAGCTACTCACACACCCACTTATACACCCATACAGCCAATCACCCACCCATATACACAAGGATACAGAGTCACACAGTCACTCACATAATGTATGTTAGAAACAGTATCACCCAGTAGTAGTGCACTTAGTATAGTAATTTAACGTTTGCAGTAGGTTAGTATATATGTTTAACAATCATAAACTCTTAGAAAATACTTACACTCACTGGATCATGTCATCAGTCATGTCATTTGAGATGTCATGAGTGATGTTATCAATGATGTCACTGACCATGTCATGAGTGATGTAATATGTAAGGTCATAAGCAGTGCATTGTGGGGGTGTAAGTTATAGTTAGCTCAGGTATCTATAACTGTTGAATTTTACTGGTTTTGTACGAGGGACATCTGAGCCTAACTAGAACGTCCCTGTAACCTTTGTTTTTTCCCAGTGATATATATATATATATATATATATATACACATATATATATATCCCAACAAACCGTTGTAGTAACAAACGATGCCGGGCCCAATTCCTTCTTCGCAAGGTTTATTAGTATTTACATGCAGCAAAAAATGCCTGACGCATTTCGGAGCAGCCGCTCCTTGGTCACGGGTCAAGGTACGTTTGTATTCACCAATTGCATATAGTGCACATGAATCACAAAATAAAGGTAGGACTCCTATATCACATACAATGACTCGCAAAAATGGCATCCATTTTGTAGTGGTCACAAATGTTTGAACATAAAGCCTCATAGTACACTGTCTCAATTTGTGAGAGTTCTATACTTTTGTTAAACAATTTAATTGTCTATAATTAATTAAAATTGCATCAAGACTCAGCAGATTGTTGCCCCAGTGGGCAAATGCCAGCATTTTATGATGCATCGTGAGAATTTTCTCTGTTTAGCCAGTAAAGGCATTCATAATATGGATAATTGCTGGATAGCATTTAAGCCCCAGTGGGCTATGGTGCATCACAACCATTTCAATTCAACCCCAGTGGGTAACGTCAGACAGCAATAATTCATGACAATTCAGCCCCAGTGGGCACTGTATATCACACTCTACACAAAAAATATATATCCAAACGACACCCAATATTGTAGCTCTTTTGCGTTCCTCCTCATTGCATGATGATAACACGGTCTCCTACAAAATAAAACAAGTGCAAGATCGGCAATGATCTACCCATTACCTATTAAAAGTTACAAACATTTACCATGAGAGGCAAATTTAAGATTACATTATTATTCACACAGATATATTCAAACTCATTGAAGTTACACAGTTAGACAATTAACCCAAATGCACGGATAATTCCTCATCCTTATTTAAGCCTATAGGATACCTGGTTTCATATTTTATCATCATTTTTGATTCGAGCCGTCTTAATTCTCTCACTCTCTTCCCTCCTCTTTCAGATATGGGAATTCTATCCAGAGCACAATATTTCAAAAGGCTGGCATTCTTATTATGATGTTCTTTAAAGTGTCTCGCAATCGGATATTGCTTATCCTCATTGACAATTGCTCACATATGCTCCAAAATACGTTTTTTGACCTGGTGAATTGTGCTCCCAATGTAAATTAACGAGCATGGACAAATCAACGCATATACGCAAAAATCTGATTTGCATGTCAGGTGTTTTTTAATCAAAAATGGTCTCTGATGTTTAGATAACTATTTGTTTTTGGTTCGTGCTGTATTTACATGCTTTACATGACTCGCATGTAAAGAAACATTGTATCTGTTGGGGATCAGTGCCTGTTTGCAGTGTACTGCTGCACAGGATATCCTTCAAAGCTGTACATTTTCTAAAGGTAATTCTCGGATTCTCTCCAACATATTTATTTAATGTCTCGTCTGTACTCAAAACATGCCAAAATTTCTTAAGACATCTTTTAACCTCCCAAGCTTGATTGCTGAAAGCTGTTATGAATCTTATAGGTTCTTCCTTGTTGTCATCTCTACTTTTTACTTTCAACAAGTCGCCTCTTTTCATTGTTTTCACCTTCTCACATGCCTGTCTTATAATTTTCTTGGAATATCCCCGTTCACTGAATCTTTCTTCCATCTTGGCCATTTCTTACTGAAAGGCTGTATCCGAGCTACAATTCCTTCTTGCCCTTAATAACTCTCCATAAGGTATACTGTTAAGTACGTTAGTGGAGTGACAGCTAGCTGCATGCAATAGACTATTGCCAGCAGTTTTCTTTTGAAACAATCTACTCTCCAATCTGTTATCACTCACCCTAACTTCTACATCAAGAAATTCGATTTCATTCATATGTACTGTACTGGTGAACTTAAGATTTAAATGATTGTCATTCAGGATTTCCACAAAGCTTAAGGCTTCACTTCCTGTACCTCTCCAGATACAGAAAATATCATCAATGTACCTAGCCCAGAGGACGACATGTTCGTTAAAGGCTTCGATGTTACCCGCCACCTGCTCCTCCCACCAGCCAAGGTACAAACCTGCATAACTGGGGGCAAAGCAGGTCCCCATTGCCGTCCCCTGGGTCTGACGGTAAATCACATGATCAAATATGAAGTAATTGTTAGTCAAACAAGTATACATCATAGTTAAAAGCATTTCAGTGTGCATGAAATATGACAGCTCATGAGTTTTTAGGCAATGGCGAGTAGCCTCCATACCTAGTTCATGCGGTATATATGTGTATAAGCTATTGACATCAAGTGTCATCAACAGCATACCTTCCCCCCCCAGTCATTTTTCAATTAGTCTTAAAAAATCTCCTGTATCACGTATATACGATGGAAGGGATTGTACATAGGGTCTTAAAAAGCAATCAATATACTTTGAAGTATTTTTTAAAGACTTCCTATGGAGGACACAATCGGTGTTCCGGGTGGATTATACTGGTCTTTATGGATTTTCGGCAACATATACATTGCAGATAACTTGGGATACTCACAATTCAAATACTTGTATTCTTCATTTGTTAACAAGTTTTAATTTTTCCAGTTAATGAGCTCAGCCTTATTCTTCTCATTACTTTTCTCATAACTTTTTCATCAGTTGTCACATAGTTATTTGCATCTTTCAACTGTATATTGCCCT
Source organism: Calotriton arnoldi (assembly GCA_963921515.1). Taxonomy (NCBI): domain Eukaryota; kingdom Metazoa; phylum Chordata; class Amphibia; order Caudata; family Salamandridae; genus Calotriton; species Calotriton arnoldi. The sequence goes on along the minus strand of CAWUFW010003862.1, from coordinate 732,579 downwards.
CATTTAAATACATCTGTGTGGGCCACTAGTGTGTGGGCTAACTAGTGGATTATCAATCCACCCCTCTCCTCCATCCAGAGGGGTGGATTGATAATCCACTAGTTAGTTTGGCTGAGGAGAATCTGACAATTGACCGTACCAGTGGTAGTGGGTTTAAACCTAAATCCATGTTCTTACCCCAAATACATGTTGATGCAATCGAGGTATTTGAGAGAGGTGCTAAGAATGAGTTAAAAAAATTGGACAAATGTAAACCACAAAAGTATAATAATCTTTCTCGGGAACAACAGAAAGCTATTAAAGAACTCCAAGACAACAAATCGATAGTGATAAAGATATCTGATAAGGGTTGTAACTTTTAATAGGTAATGGGTAGATCATTGACGATCTTGCACTTGTTTTATTTTGTAGGAGACGGTGTTATCATCATGCAATGAGGAGGAACGCAAAAGAGCTACAATATTGGGTGTCGTTTGGATATATATTTTTTGTGTAGAGTGTGATATACAGTGCCCACTGAGGCTGAATTGTCATGAATTATTGCTGTCTGACGTTACCCACTGGGGTTGAATTGAAATGGTTGTGATGCACCATAGCCCACTGGGGCTTAAATGCTATCCAGCAATTATCCGTATTATGAATGCCTTTACTGGCTAAACAGAGAAAATTCTCACAATGCATCATAAAATGCTGGCATTTGCCCACTGGGGCAACAATTTACTGAGTCTTGAAGCAATTTTAATTAAATATAGACAATGAAATTGTTTAACAAAAGTATAGAACTCTCACAAATTGAGACAGTATACTATGAGGCTTTATGTTCAAACATTTGTGACTACTACAAATGGATGCCATTTTTGCGAGGCATTGTATGTGATATAGGAGTCCTACCTTTATTTTGTGATTCATGTGCACTATATGTAATTGGTGAATACAAACATACCTTGACCCGTGACCAAGGAGCGGCTGCTCCGAAACGCGTCGGGCGTTTTTTGCTGCATGTAAATATTAATAAACTACGCTAAGAAGGAATTGGGCTCTGCATCGTTTGTTACTACAACGGTTTGTTGGGATTTCTGAGGTTTGCGACCTCGCCGTAAGCCCGTCGCTTTTTGAGGCAGAGAGACTCGCGGATGTAAGGAGATATATATATATATATATATATATATCGCGACTCACAACACTCTCAGAACCTCCTCTCGGCGAAAAGAGAGTAACAGACACCCAGGAATATAGTGGTAAGTTTTCTTTATTCCTCCTCACTCCTCTGATGACGCGTTTCGAGCAACAAGTGCCCTTGATCACACACAGAACGCAGTCCGCCATACTTTTTTTAATGAATTATGCACACCCCCCTTCTGTGTCACATGTTAATAAACATAGAAGAAACACTTTGAGCTCAGACTCTCCATAAAAACGCCCTTTGCCATTCGTATCAATACATGTGGTTAAAATACTTTAAAATGTTGGGACATTCTAAAAAAATCATTTATTTGCGAGTGCTGCATGTATGTAAATAAATAGATAAATAAATACCCACAAATACGAATAAATATATACATTAACATACAAAGATGGACCATTATACGCATTTCATCTTAGGTCCAATCTTGTGCAAAACCATCGCAATACAGTACTTTCATTATATAGTCGCCTTGATTTAAATGTCCAAGGTGTTTACTTATTACAGCATAAAGTGAGCCCGTCGCTTTTTGAGGCAGAGAGCCTCACGGAATTGTAAGAATGTGTGTGTGTGTCTGGAGTATAGCCCGGGCGTGAAGAGAAGATGTGACTGCCGGCGAAAACAGTTTTTATAAGCCCCGAGCCAGAGCCCCTCTCCGGCTCCTAAGCTACGCACAAGAATCCATGGTGAGACAGATGGGGGCTACTCAATGAAATGTGTGAAAAATAATCACAGCCGGAACCCCCAGCTCTTCTATCCCCCCTAAGCCGCCCATATTATTAGAGGCAGTAAAAATTTGACTTAAGTCGGTGGACTATCCTCAATGCTGAACTCCGAATTCCAATTCCAGCGCAAAGTCCTCTTCGTGCACCAAAATCAGAATAATGGCCTGTGTAGGGAATACAAAATTCTTGGAGGCAGATAATGGGCAGACAAGGCTCAAAATATATGTTTCTGACGGATACTCCTTTCGACATTTTGTTCACTTTTTCAATATCTCAATTCCCTGACTAAATCAAGGAACTCTTCTCAAAGCAGTAGCTCCCCCTGTGCCATCAGGTGGCTGTTCCCGTGACACTGCACCACCTCCGGATATGACAACACAACTCCATATAAGAAACCACCTTGCATGCTGACATCAGTTCCTTTTTCCCCAGGCCCTACGGACACAGATCTGGAGCCCCCTTTCTTTGTTTTTATTTTAACAAACTGTTCTTAATATTTGTTGAACAGGTGTGTACCTAGGTCCAATGTCAACAACAAAAGTCTTACGTTTTAAGGTTTAAACTATAAACTCTGTAAATCCTGCAACAGACAGATGCTGTGTGGGCCCAAAAGCAACATCTGCATTAAGTTTGAGTTCGACCACGACTCACTGACCTGCTGCAAGTGTGCCCTTATGCATCTTAAAGCAATTGGGGAGCGGGAGACCAGTTTATAGCTGGTGCTCAGTGTGACATTCAGACTCTTTCCCACTCCCCTCAACAAATAAGCGCCCCCCACCAAAAAAGTGTCCCGCCAAGAGTTCCTCCCATCGAAGGAGGCACAAGAAATCAATAGGAAGGATTGGACTTCCTCATCTTCCAGACAGAGGTCTTATGCTTAGGACCGACCAGTTTGTGAGTGAAAAGTGTTGTTCTGAGAACCCATATCATCCTTCTCCTCACATCATATCCTGGTCCTACAGAAGCTCTAGCCAGAGTTCCCATGGCGTCTCTCCTTCCTCAAAAAAAGCTTGATATTTTCAAGACTACTCCACCACCTCTGATGCGCCCCCGGCTTCCAAGGTAGTTTTGTGCCTCTGGTTTCATTTTCCACAGTGGTTTAGGACTGTGTGCCCTCTGACCCCATATGGTTGATTTGGTGCTGTCAGTTCTGCCCCAATTGACACCTTGGCACCAACAGTGGCTGTAGCCGCGTCGTTTTGGAGGACAGGACACAGATGTCGACTTCTGCCTGAAACTGGGTTCAGGCCAGCGTTAGGACAAGACTCTAGCTGAGCATCTCTCAAGGATAAACATTTTTTTTGCCAGTTTGGAGGAGCTCTTCGGCTCAGACTCCGATGCCCGTACAGGATTATCAGTGAACCGAAGCTTTAAGACACAGATGGGCCCACAAGAATTTTAGATCAGAGGAAGCAGGCCTGGTGCAACAGGTTAGCTGTCAGTTGACTGCTGGTGAAGAAATCTTCCTGCCAGGCAGCCATGATCAGCTGATACTTTGTTGCCCCTTCACTATGCCGATTCTGGTCTTTAGCTGAATCTACAAAATGCTAGAGGGTTTAACACATATTCGGAATCAGACATCCCCTTTTATTCTGGGGCTCATTTGGAGAATTCCTCCTCTGCTGCTGTTGTGCACAAGGAAGTCAAGGTAGTGGAGATAGCTCTAGATACTTTTCAAGGCAATTCCAACTTGTTATTATTATTATTATTATTTTTAAATTTATATCAGGCGCAACAGCTACCCAAAAAGGGTTTCCCGGCGCCAGCCAGAGAAGGAGCAGGAAAAGAAATTACTGATTGAACAGCCAGGTTTTGAGTGTTTTACGAAAGCGCGTGTAAATGGTTTCACTCCGGAGTGATAGAGGAAGAGCATTCCACAAAGAGGGGCCTAGGTAGGCAAAGGAACGACCACCCATACGGGACAGTCTAATCCTAGGCACCATGAATTTTGCCTGAGTGGTGGAGCGAAGAGTACGTGAGGGCAGATAGGGTTTGACTAGTTTTTGCAGATACTGAGGAGCCGTACCCTGCTTGACCCTGAACATGTAGCTCAGAGCTTTAAACTTGATCCGGCTCTCAACTCTAAGCCAGTGGAGGTCACTCAAAGAACCCGAGATGGAGGCCGCTCTAGGAACTTGACAAAGCAATCTTGCAGCAGAATTCTGCACCAGCTGCAGCTTGCGTGTCACGTCTTTATTGGCTTCTAAGTAGAGAATGTTACCGTAGTCCAGTCTAGATGTTACCAGTGCCTGGACTACGGTTCTCTGGGTGGAGCTGGGCAGCATCCATACAATTTTCTTCAACCATTTCAAGATGGTGAAGCAGGTTGCAGCCACCTTCACGGCTTGTTGACGCATAGATAGTGAGTCGTCAATGATAAAGCCAAGGTTACGGACATGATGAGAGGGGCGAGGCAAAGCACCCATTTCTGCCGGCCAATGGTGAGGTCCCCAAAGATCTTTGTTTTCTCCCAAGATCAGGACCTCAGTTTTTTCACCATTAAGTTTAAGAAAGTTGGCCTGCATCCAGGATGCAATTTTGCTCAGCCCAGCCCGAAGAACAGATGGTTCCGACTCATTCCCTGCAGAGAGAGAGAGAAAATAATCTGGGTGTCTGGGTTTAAGAAAATAAAGACAACCCAGCGTCCTCTGCAGTCACTGCCAGGGGGTTTGACATAGATGTTAAATAATAAGGGACTGAGGATAGACCCCTGAGGAACCCCCATAGGGAGTGGACACTGGAGGTGGCTACAGAAGAAAAGATCTGAAAAGTGCGGTTGGTAAGAAAAGAAATTAGCCATCTGAGTGCTGCATCTGCAATCCCTAGAGACTGTAGGGCCTTTATTAGCACGGCGTGAGACACCGTGTCAAAGGCCGCGCTTAGGTCGAGTAAAATAAGGGCCACCGTGTCTCCGGCATCCAAACGATGGCGTAACATTTCAGTGACGCCGAGAAGAGTGGTTTCAGTTGAGAAGCCAGCTCTAAAACCAGATTGTGATGGATGGAGAAATTTTTGAGTTTCAACAAAATTGGATAGCTGCCCATTAATATGCTTTTCCAGAACCTTGGAAAGTGCTGGAAGCAGGGAGATTGGCCGGTAATTCGAGGAAAGGGTAGGGTCGGCATTGGCCTTCTTCAGCAAAGGGAGGACCATTGCATGCTTCCAATCAGAGGGAACGATGGCCTCCTTTAAGGAGAAATTAAGAAGCTCCATCATTATTGTAAGAGAAGGCAGTTCAAGCTGCTGTAGAACTGATATAGGAAGGAGATCACAGGGGGAGCCTGATTTAATGCTACCTAAGTACTGTCTGAGGGCCGTAATGTCTAATGGTGACCAAGATTCCAGCTTATTAGCAGGTTCTGTGTAGCAAGTGTCTCTACATTGAAGCGTGACGGCTTCTTGAAGGTAGTTAGATGGCAATGAAATGGAATTGACTACTTTATTACCATTCAGTGTTGAGTATATTATTTCCACTTTGTTATTGAAAAATTGCGCGAGGTCCTCACATTGCCCTTCATTCAGGCTAGGAGGAACGGGCTGGGTTCCAGAGCCTGATAATTCCTTCACCATTTTGAACAATGTTTTTGAGCATTTCTGTGCTCCAATGATAGTGGAGGAGACATAGTCAGCACGGGCTGCCCTGCAGAGAGAGTGATAATCTCTCTTAGCTCGTACGTAGGCAAGTTTGGAATCCGGTGCATAGTCCCTCCTCCAGCGTCTTTCCATATTTTTGCATTTTGTTTTCTCAGTTTTTAACTTATCAGTAAACCAAGGGGCTGGGGGGAGATGAGTCTTCACCCTCTTAATATAGGGTGGAAGGCTAACATCAATGGCTTTCTGAATCCACTTCTGAATGGCCACTGAGTCGGACATAAACACTTGATTAAGGGTGGGGACATTAGTGGATAGAAGCTTGTTAAAGGCTTCAATGTCCAACTTTCCCCAGTTCCTAATAGGTTTTTGAGTAACGGGAGTGGCTGCTGGCAAGTTGACTAATAACTCTAGCCTGAAACCAACCGAAAAGTGGTCAGACCAACAGAGTGGAGTGGCTGTGGAGCAAACAATGTTAGGTAAATTGGAAAAAATGGGGTCCAATAGATGGCCAGCTGTGTGAGTGGGACCTGAATTACAAAGCAGCATATTCATTGCTGCCAGATCAGAAATAAAGGTGTTACTAACTGCACAAGAGGGATCATCCAAGTGAAGGTTAAGATCCCCCAATATGGAAAAATTGGCAGAACTAAGAAGGAAAGGGGTAACTAGGTCCGGAAAAGCTGAAGCCCATTGCCCAGATAGCCCTGGTGGGCGATAGACCAGTATCCCCGAAAAGGTAAAATGAGGGGTGAGGGTCAATTTAAATAAAGCAGCTTCACAACCGATAACAGGCAAACCTTCAAATTTACAGCTGTGAGACTTGTTGTAAATTATAGCGATCCCTCCGCCTATTCTGAGATCCCTGTCTTTCCTGACTATGGTGTAATTGGATGGCAAAGCTGCGGCTACATCAGGGCCAGAGCTAGCATGGAGCCATGTTTCTGTGAGAAAGATAGCATCTGGCTGTTTGTTCATCAAGAAGTCAAAGATATCAGCTTGGTGCTTAGGGAAAGAACGGCAGTTAATACTAAAAAATGAAACGTCTTCAGTGACTGGGATGCCACATTTAGAGTGCGGATTTTCGTGCAATTTAACAGAAGTTAAAGCGCTGCGCTCCCTGCATAATCCTGTATGCAGTGAGAAGTTGCAACCCAGACAAGAGACAACATCATCCTCAGGGCAGAGTAGCGTGCAATCAGTGCGCGGATTTTTGCGGTACTCCAACAGCTGTGCAGAGGAGTATCCTATAGGGTCCCTGCTAATTAGACCAGGGGTCCTGGCCCCTGGTCCCGATCGGGCGCGGACGGGCGCAGACGGGCTTGCCTTTGGCGCGCCGTTGGTGCGCCCGCTGCGCACGTCCGCTGCGCGTCCGATCTTGGGCCATTAAATAGGGTGGAGTCAGGGCGTCGTGCAGCGACTAGAGCGCTGACCGGGGGGAACGTGTGGGGAAAGGAAAATGGCCAACCGTGGCCACGCAAACCCCGTAATGTGCAAAGAGCAAGTAGCGGAAAACCGGACTCAATGGAGACTGAGTGCAGGTAATGCCACGAATTTAAACAATAGAACTAGAAAATAAAATCAGTTAATTCCCAAGTTAGTTAAAACATCCCCAAAAACGTTTCAAATTCATTCAATAAAATATCGTAGCAGCAGTGTAAATAGCAGCAATTTCATTAAAATGAGCAACAAATAAGTTGGGATCTTGCAGTCTGCAGTTAGCTGTGCGGGTCACTCCTACCTTTCAACAATCATGACTGCCTTTCAGAAGCAGAATAACGCACCTGAGTCAGACTGCATGTTGCACAAGGCCTGCTTCCTCTCAATCAAAATTCTTTTTGGCACATCAGCCTCCTGAGAGCCTGATTGTCAAGGGCAAGGTAGTCATGATCAGCTCCAAGAAAGCTTTGTTCAAAGTCATCAGTGGTTCTACTAGTTATTGACTGCAAAATCTGTCAACTCTTTTCTAACCTCCAAAATCTTTTCTAACTACAAGACCAGAAATCCAAGAGCATAATGGACCATTTGTGTAGACGGAAAATGCAAAATGTTTGCTTGCACGCTATGTGCAAGCACTGTGGGAAATGTAAAATTTACCACTGCTAGCATTCCAGAACACAGAAAGGAGCTCTGTTCTCAGCCAGTGAATGAAGAAATGGATGGTTCCAAGCAGACTTTGAAATTGGGTATGACTGATGGATGAGGTTGTCCGCTAGGTGCCTATGGGTGTGAGGATATTGAGATATATCTGAAAGCATTCCATGAGATTCTCTGGCAATATCCAGGCTAACTTGATGTGCATGCATTGAACAATCAGCACCTCTTGAAAAACCCAGTTCCTCCTTGGATTGGTTCAAGCACGATGGGGCCACATTCCGCTCTTTAGGCCTGGTCACAACCGCCAAGAAGCTCCACCAACAAGATCTGTGCTTTCTCTGGGAAACCCAGACCGGGGAAAGGCAGCCTTTACTGCATACTTAATTCCTGGAGCTTTTTTTTCAGCAGTAATGAGGCCAGAGTAACCTGGTGACCCAAAGACGGCTAGGACCAACAATACTAGCCCACTTCGTCCTCTGCTATAGCTAATGCCACAACATTTCTTTCATTTTCCCTCCTGGGAGCATGGTACAGCAAGTGTGGTTTGCAGGCTGAGGGTTTAAGGATGTTTGTCACTGTTGATGGATCCTTGTAGGACAGTCACTTCAGACTAGTGGGTCTTGAAGGTTTTCTTCAAGTGGTATGCACTACCCTTTCCTCAAGTCCCAAAGTACACTACCTCAATTGTTTCTTCATTTCTGCCTACTCGCGCTATCATTTGGTTAGTTTAAGCTCAATCCCTTCTCCAAAAGGGTACAATGGAGGTATACTACCGGCCATGGAGAGGGGTTGAGATGCCACCGTAGCTATTCATTGGTTCTTAAGGATTGTGGCTTGCAGCTGATTCCGGATTTAAGAGTGCTGAACTCCTTTCCGAGAAAGAAAAAAAATCAGGTTACTCTTCTTAGCATAGGTGCTTTTGGAACTAGACCTGCAGGACAGGATAGTGCTCTTGGACTTGCAGGATGCCTATTTTCAGTTTCCAACATTGCACTCTCCCAGAGGGATCAGTTGCTTTGTCCCTGGCTCGGAACACTACCAGTTTGACATCAACACTTAGGAGGGCTTTACCTAATGCGATGATGGTTGGCACTTATTTGCATTGGTCAACGGTGCATGCTTTTACCCTATGGAAAACTGGTTAATAAAGAGAACTCACCTCAGTTAGGTTCTGCCCATCTAGACCTCGAAATGAAGTTATTTTTGCCATCCAGGTTTTTCAATCACTCTCCAGGCATCACCCTTAAACTCCTCCAAGTGTCTGCTGTTAATAAGGGTGATTTTGGTCACTGAAAGCATGAGGAACATTCCACCCGAGCAGAGGCTTCAGAATGTTCAGTATAAGATCACCAGCGTTTCTCCCAAAGGAACATCTTCTCTTATTGACAGTTCTCAGGCTGCTGGGACTGTTCTGCTTGACCCTCATGCAAGGGGGTAGAGGGTAATGAGGTCACTGCAGCGATGAGTGTGGATCTTTTGGAAACTTTCTGCAAGCAGCGCAAGACCTTCAGGGGTAGCTTCTTCCCCTGGTGGAGGAGGACATCTATGGGATAGAACGGTCCACAGTGTTTGACTCTGGTGGGACAAGATAGGCATATCTATGTTTCTTAACTCCAGGCAAACCATTTGGTCCTGAAAGCTTTCCCACCACTGCTTGGGAGAAAAGTGATGCAAGTCTTTGCCGGTTCAATAATACATTGCAGCCATGTCTGCAAAGTGGGAGGAGATCCAGGCTGCTTTGCAGAAAACCTTTACATCTGTGGCAATGTGCTACTTGAACCAAGTTTTTTTAAGTGGCTCATCGTTTGCCAGGCTTGTTGAATATCCATGTGGATGCCTTCAACAGGGTCTGCATGGTGGACCTCGAATAGGAGCTTTACACAAATTAGTCCCTATTTCTTTTCTATCCTAATTTGCCTCTTTTGGATACTGAAGAGCAGCCTTAGTTTTGTGTCCTGCAGAATCCTCCCCACACAATTCTCATCGATGCATGTCCTCCAGCTCCAGTAATCAGTTGAGTGCTTCCAAAAGTAGGGGAATAAGGTCAAGTTGATTTTCATTGTACCAGAGTAAGCCATGGGGTTCTGATGTGCTGGTCTATGGGCATTTACTGTGGGCTCCTCGATCAATTGCCAGACAAGATGGACCTTCTGTCGCACCATGTGGACAGTCTTTGCACCCCAACCCTCACGGTCTCAGATTGCATTGATTGGAGACTGAGTGTTAACATGTAAGTTGTTTGATTTCTGATCTTATCTTTGTAGAGAGACAGCCTTCGAGCAAGCATGTGTATGCTTGACGTTGGATGTGTTTTGGGTCCTGGTGTTCCCCTGAAATACTGGGCAGCGGTCGGGCCACTCTTTCTAAAGCTGTGTTTTTTTGATAGCTTTAGCCAAGCAGATGTCAGGTGGCACAATTAAATGCTATTTGGCTGATCTGTCAGCATTCTCATGCATGCCTGGTTAGTCGTCTCTGGTGGTTTGGTCACCACTGGTGGAGCTGGTTTTTTTTGTTTTAAAGTTCTGACTCACTCTGAAAACTGCTCCTCGTTGCTGTCACCTCCGCAAGGAGTGTCAGTAAACTGTAGGCCTTCTGTCAGGAACCTTGGTCATCTTAGATTCTGGGTGACTGAAGACAAAAATCACCCTAGCTCCCCTCCTACTATTCTGCTTGGCAGTAGAAAACATAATACACGGTCAGACAAGGGTAAAACTCCATTTCACAAAAGGTGTGAGACCTGTTTTAACAGTTACTTTTGGATACTGTGTCGTAATTTGCAACGATTTTAAATAATTATGCAATAAAAAAAATTAATTCATTCATTCACACGGTCAGACAAGAGTGGCACCGGGGGGATAGGGAATAAGGGAGAAGACAAAACACTGCAGCTTCTGCAGTGCACACCTCTGGAATAGTTTTCACAACGCACGTCTCTTAAGCAGTGCTCATTGGTTCACACAAATGAGGATTCAGACCCGCGGCTACATAGTAAGAGAACTTTATTAGCAACTTTAATAACAAATATATCAATTTTCCAAATGAAGTACACATAGCAGTCAGTTCTTACCAGGTACTGGTCACAAAGTTGTGATGCACCTAAGAGGTTACCTTCAAGAAGCCAGGAGACATATTCTGAAGGTGATCCAGGATGCCAAAGCAGCCAGAAAGGGGAACCAATGCCAGGCACCGACATAAAAAGGAGCTGGAATAAAACCGAGCCAGAACAATCCCAAAGGCTCCACCCTGGGTGCACAGAAACTAAAAACAATAACAGTGCAGGAATGAAATACGGTGGTCAAACTGCTAACTTGGAAGGCCTGCAATGCGCAGTGTTACTAGGCACGTAGGCTACTGAAGCGTCCTCCAAAAATTACGCATTTCTCAAGATGTCCAAAAGTCCCTTCTCTGTGACTCTTACTCAGCAGTGCCCCACAACACCTTCAACTGACTTTCCAGAGTTAGACAGAATAGTGTGCAGCTAAGAAGAGCTCTGGATCTAGTTTATGGGTACGTCATGTGCCCTCCTGAAACCCTCTCTATTTAGCAACCATATATTTTGTTCTTCCCTGAAAAGTTGGTGATGTGCACTTGCCTTTCCTTTCTATCCAAGGTGTATGCAATTCACATGGCACAGTGTCACTTTGCTTTTCTTCCCCTCATCTGTCCAAGAAGAAACTACAAAGGTTGGATGGGAGGATTGCTTACCTTTTACATAGAAAGGGAAAGGCATGAATTGTGTGGATGATCAGCTGTTTGTTCATTTGCTGGTTAGAAGTGCAGGGTGATGTGCAAGTGCACCCTGCTGCATTGATTCATCCTCTGCATCAAAATTTGCTACACTCTGGTGAAGACGGCTACCCAAAAGAATATCAGGGCTCATTCGATGATGGCCCCGCCTGCTCCTCTGGCACTGGCCACAGATTTCCCAGTGAAGGACATATTTCAAGCTCTGTCTTTCACAATTCTTTGGTTCATGATACCTCTTCAGAACCTTTACTTGTTTTTGTGTTTTTTAAAGGTAAGTAATCTGTGGGACTAAGTATCCATCAGAGCAACAAGATGCTTACCTTCGGTCATACTTTTTCTGGTGTACACTCCTCTCTCTCTCTCTCTCTCTCTCTCTCCAGATCCCTTAACGCTCATCTGCCTCCTCGTAATGAGGATCGGAGATGTTAAGAAGTTCCAAGATACAACTGGTTTTGGGTAGGTATACAGCTGGCATGCTTATTTTTACCTGCACTGGGCTTTCTTTTCTTACTGCTTCAGTGTATTGTGGAAAAGGAACTGACATCTGCGCACAAGGTGCCATCTTTACCAATGAAGTGTAATCATGCCTGGAGGCACTGTGGTGCAGTGGGTGAAGTCGCCTGTTGACACCTGTCCATGCTGAGGAGGAACTGCTTTGTAAAGGATTTCCACATCCTGCACTCAACATATTCAAAAGTTGAGGAATCAATGGAAAGATAATAGGAAGTTACTTACCTGCGCTAATGCTCTTTCTGGTAGAGACTAACTACAGATTTCTCATCTTTTGAATATTACCAAAGGCATCAGACTGGATCCAGAAAATCTTCAGCAGTACCCCTGTGTGCCACCAGCAGCTACATATCCATGATGTTCTGCGCCAGAAGCAATGTGAACACGCCTAGTTAGGCGCAAAACGTACACGGTGACACTTGCTTTTTGACTCGTCAGCACTCACAGATGTGGAGCCTACATCATATCGGTGGAGACCAGTTTGGAGAGATCTAACATAGGACTTTTATTTAGATGGAAAGAAGTGCACTTCAAAGAGTGGGGAAATGGGAGGGTCAGTGAGGAATCTGTGGTTAGAGTCTTTACTAGAAAGAGCATTACCAAAGGAAAGTCACTTGTTCTTCTGATAGAGACTTCTAACCTCAAATTCCTCAGCTTTTGAATAGATACCAAAGCAGTACCTCCCAGGAGGTGGCTCTGTGACCTGGCCCAAACCCAGAAGTCCTGCAGGACCGAACGGGAAAATTGCCCATCTCGACTAACCTGACTGTCCAGATAGTAGTGCTTCATGAACCTATGGAGTGATACCCACATAGCCCCCTCTCCAATGTCCATAACAGGCATCCCATGTGCCAACACAGTGGTGGCAGCCTCGGCTCTGGTAGAATGAGCCTGCAAACCTCAAGAGGTCTGCTTTTTTGCCAGTACATATATGATCCAGTGAGAGATGCTCTTCTTTTCCACTGCCTTGCCTTTCTTTGCTCCAGTGAATCTGATAAAGAGCTGATCATCTACCTGGTGTTCTCTGGTCCAATCATCATAGAAGCAGAGCGCCCTTTTTGGATCCAATCTGTGAAGTGTCTCCTCCTTCTTAGAGGAGTGAGGTGGAGCAAAGAATGTCAGAAGAGTGAGACTCTATAACCAACATGTAAGGGAGTCACAACCTTAGGAAGGAAGATCGTATCTGTAGAACCAACTTGTCTGGGTAGAAAGTGGTGTAAGACAAGTTGACAAACAGGGCCTGTAACTCGTTCACTCGGTTCACTGATGTTATGGCAACAAGAAAGAATATATTGAGGGTAAGGTGCCTAAGAGAACAGCTGTGTAAAGGTTCAAAGGTTGCACATGAGGGATTTGAGAACAAAATTTAAATCCCATTGGGGCATAACAAATGGAGAAGAAGGCGGAACATATAATGCAAACCCTTAAGGAACCGCATCACATCAGGTAATATGAACAAGGACTGGTCCAGCAACCGTAAAAAGGCTGATGGAGCAGATAGGTACCCTTTAGCAGTGCCCAAAGCAAGGTTGATGTATTTAGAAGCGCACCAAGCCAAGAATTTCTCTCAATGGCAAGTATATACACATCTGGCTGAGGGACATCTGGCTGTCATGATAATATCAATGACTTCGGGAGGAATGTTGAAAGCACTCAATCTCGAAGCATGGAGATTGTTCAGTTTCGGGTGCAGAACCCTGTCCTGCTGTTGAGACAGAAGATCTTCCCAAAGAGGTAGCCTAAATAAAGGACAGATGCTCATCCCAAGAAGTTCGGAACGCCATACTCTCAGTGCCCAATCTGGGACCACTAGGATAATTTGGGCCCGGTCGGTCCTGATCTTCTTCAAAACTTGGAGCAGGAGTGGTATCGGCAGGAAGGCATACAGGAGTCACGAGTTCCACTCGACACTGAACAGCCTTGGAAACTCCAAAGCGCCAAAGCGCAGCCATAGCACATTATTGGCTGTGTCAAAAAGATCGAACCCAGGTTCTTTCCAACCATAGGAAAGATACTGTGCCACTTGTACACCAGATGTAACTGCCATTCGTGATCCGCAAGGCATCGACGGTTCAGTTCGTCCACTTTAGTGTGTTCAAGGAACCTACCAGGTGGTGCATCACCAGAAAAATTCTTAGTGGTCTATCCACGTGCAGAGACGCTAAACCTCCTGACACAGGGCACATGACCCCACCCCATCCTGCTTGTTGCAGTACCACACGTTAGTGGTATTGTCCATTAGCACCTGCATCATCTTCCCTTTGATGGATGGTAGGCAGGCTTTTCAATACCAAGTGGATGCCTCACAGCTCCAGAAGGTGGATATGGTGCCGGACCTCCACCAGAGACCAAATGCTTCTGATTTCCACCTATCTCATGTGGCCTCTCCAACCCAGAAGCGATGTATCGGTCACCACTGTGAGCTCTGAGTGGGGTAAGGAGAGTTGTCTGCTGCTGAACCAATGGCGCACCCGCAACCAGCACTGCAGATCTTTCAGTCTCCTCAGAAAAGCGGACCAGAGCGAAAAAATTCCCCCAGTGCTGTGCCTTCTGGGACTTCAGAACCCACGGCATAGCCCACATACACCATCTTGCATACTTGACCAGCAGGATGCAGGAGGTCATCCATCTCAGAATCATCCTCACTGAGATCCCGGAGAGAGTTTGAAACATTGAGATCGTATCCCGAATGTCTGGACTCTGCTCCGAGGGATGAGCGCAAGACTACAGAATGGCTCTGATGAAGGGGAGCATCTGCAAAGGAGTCCATGTGACTTTGGCACTTTGATAGTGAACCCTAGTGATGTTAAGAGGTTTGCCATAGTCTGGAGCTGGGGGCAACTGTCTGGGGCCAGCCCACCTTCAACAACCAGTCGTAGAGGTAAGGAAACACCAGGGGGTATATTCACAAGAACGTGTGATAACTACCGCAAGAGTAGCGTAACGCAACTTTCAATATCGCAGCCCATCGCAGGAAAATATCCACGTGTCAACGTGGAATTCACAACAAGGCGGTACCATGCGATAGCCACCAGATAACGCGTCAAATGACAGTGTCAAAATCAACGCCACGCTGAAAAAATGCAAAACACGAGAAATCATGCGATGAGGCTAATCGCGGTACAGAAATCAGCGAACACAGGCCTGTAAATCCCACGCGGCCGGCGGGAAAAAGCCCCATAAAAGAACGAAAAAAAAAGAGCCCAAAAACAATCCAAACTGCGTAGCAACATGGATGCACCCGGATCGAGTGCAGAGGATAAGCCGAACACCACAAGCCCTACGGAGGACCAGCCAGGAACCCCACCTTCGGGGAAGGGCAAGGAGAAGAGGAAGACCGGGTACAGTCCGCAGGAAGACCAGATCATCGTCACGGGGGTGACCGAACACCATCAACAACTGTTCGGCACCTCCACTGCGGCACTGGCAACCCAAACCCAAATATGGCAGGCCATCCTCACCAAGGTCAATGCAGTCTGAGTGTCCAGGAGGTCACTGGAGGAGGTCAAGAGGCGCTGGCATGATCTGAAAAGGCAGACCAAACATGAGCTCGCCGCCAACAGGGAGGCAGCAACGGCGACTGGAGGTGGGAGTCCTGCGACACAGGAGGAGCTGGAGCAAATGGTGGCCACAGTCAGCAGTGAGGAGACGGTGGCAGGATTGGGGGGCCTGGACACAGCACGATACGACCTGACCCAACAGCAACAGGGTGAGTAACCACTAGGGACAGGGGGGGACGGGGGGAGATGGGCACAATGGCACACATGTACAATTACGCGAAGCACACAGCACACCCACAATGACCCTAGAACATGTCCCTGAATACCTTGGCACACTGCAGCACACATAGAAACGCCAAGTAGGCCCCCATCCACAATGTGCACAGAGGGCCCCCCTATCACCAATATCACAACCGACCCGTGCACATGTGCTGAATCCAGCAAAGCAGCTGCTCCGTGACCCACACTGACTATGCAAGTAACACTGCATGTTCGATAGCACGGCAGCTGCCCCAAAAAAATGACATGGCCCACGAAGCGACATGGAGGTAGCCAAGTGCGGATCACATCCGTAAAGGAGCAGGTCACACTCCGACGTGTCCAAGTGCACCCACAACCCATGCCTCACAATACACGCAGCAGACGAACAATGCACCAGGCCACAAAAACAGTCTGCGAGCAAACATGACCCAAGTCAAAAGCAAATCAGGCCCCGAAAAGCACACAATTCAAAGGCACCCCGCCTCAAAGGGAGAAGGCTACACGAAATCAGAGCTGCAGGGGCAACTCACCCACAATGCAGCACACACATATAGCAATCACAGAACATCAGTAATGAAGGCAATGTGGTCAAAGTGCAACACCAGCACCACAGGACAGAGCCCATAACAGGTTCCGCTCGTGCGTAGTAACTGTCCACCCACATCTGGCATTGCCTGACACTGTGTGATGATACTGTACGGGTACTACCACACATCCGTCATGTAGTCGAAAAACACACTGACTGCCATCAAATAGCCAGCACCCCCCAAACAGTCACAATGTACATTGGCATGCAGTCTGAATGTATACATCTGCAAATCATCACCATACATGTGAAACTGTTAACCTGCATCTCCCCTTTACATTGCAGAGGGACAAACAACACCCCCTGCAGAGCACACCACACATCCCACCATTGATGATGAAGAGGACAAGCTGCACACCTGTCAAGACACCCTCCAACGCATGTTGGACAGCCTCTGCATCCCACCCCAGGAGCAGGCCAGCTGCCTCGAGGTGACCCCACCACCTGCACAGACCACACAGCAGGAAACACACACCACCACGGCTGTTTCCCAGGACCACCCCGACCAATTCATGGAATTCCAACGGCGTGTGTTGGGTTGCCAGGTGGAGTTGGCTCATCAGCTGCGGGTGGGTTTCGAGCTCGTCGCAGCCAAACTCGATGCCATACGTGGGTGTCTGAGTCCCATCAGGGACCACGTACAGTCCCTATCGGACACCCCCTGTACGCACCATGCTCTGCCACAGACCTTGGCTAACCTCGCTGGTGCCATGAGTCTAATACAAGCACTGTCTGGTCAGACAGGCACCAGCCATGACAGCACAGAGTTGGCACAGATGCGGAGGGCAATGGACACCATGGAGCAGATGCAGGCTGGAAGGATGCCCGCCACGGCTGGACACCAGCGAGCAGTGGCTGGGAACAGCAACGCCCTGCAGTACTCCAACTTGTCATTGCTGCCACTGAGCCCTTCCCAGATGACTGCAGCGGGAACATCGACACACACAGCTCCGACCCCTGAGGTGTCCGTGTTACACTGTGATGCTGCCCCATCACCTACGCAGTCTGATGTGTCAGGGGCACACAGCGATGCAGCCATCACCCCGCCACACACACCGGACACAGAACCCGTATCAGGGGAGTGAGAAGGGGATGGGAACTACTGTGTGAGGAAGGAGGCAGTAGCATCCATCACCGCCATATGGCCTGTCCCTGCCTGGTCATGACCTATGCATCATGCCCTGGGAAATACCTCCTACTGACCTCCGGAACACCCTGCGACATTCACCCGGACCCCGACATGGACTGCCATTTCTGCACCGCTGGCCAATCCCTCAGCAATACTGCTGCGGACTGCACTCTCCCTCTTACCAATCACTGTGCACTCCCCAAAGGACTCTGATTGGCCCACCACTGGGCCTCCATGTGATGTGGGCTTGGATGGCCAGGTACAGCTCCAGCTCCGTCAATCACCTGAATGTGAATAAAACATTCTTAATCACACAGATGTGTCATCACTATGTTCACTCACGTATGGAAGTATGGCTGGATGTGGGGAGGATGATTGCACATGAAGGTACACCCTGGTAACTGACATCTATGCGCATTACTATCCCTGAGACACATGGCCAATTGGATGACTGGGAAGGTGAGTACTAGCTGTGTCCCCATTGCACATCAACAGCAATCTCACAACACCTCAATGTAGGCACACGTCCATGTGTTGAATAGGGCCGTGTGTAGGAGTGACCAAAACGGTGGCAGGCCAGGAGTGGTATCCCGCACCACGTGTGACAGCAGAACTTCACGTCGCAGACCGACTTACACACATCTGTGTGGACACACTCTGTTGTGATATATGACATTGCTCCACATGGTCAGAGGTTGGACACCATACACACATAGCTGGAGTCATGTAAGTGCACATGTCGTCCAGCACCTATCCGAAAACAATGTCTGGCTCACAGAGGCGGAGCTTGCCAAAGGGACACACCCCCATTTCACATGCGTCAGTCAGTTCCTTCCTGTGTTGGGACGATGCTCATTGTGGCACACGAGTGGACAATCTAAACAACACACCTCACAGTTAGACACCAGTGGAGTGGCATAGGCTTTATTGGCATGTGCGTGTCAGTACGGACGAGGCAACGGCCACAACACGCAGGGACATGCTTAAGACACTTACACGCAGCATGGGTACATGTCGAGGTTCAGTTGATGGTGGGGCTGAAATGGACAACATTCATCACAGATGGCAACGCTCACAGCCCACCTTGCCTTGCTGGATGAGTCATGTGTTGTTTGGCGTCTGCCCATTGCCCCGTGTGAGGGGGCACGACTCACTGCACGTGGGGTCTGCATGGTGCTCTGTCTCCGGGGTGCGCCGATTGTCTGCTCTGCTGACAGTGATCAGGTGTGAGGGTCTGACAGGTTCACATGTCATGCTACATTGCCATGTGTGTGCTCTCACCCAGCAGTGTGTCCGAATTGGCAACGTTGCCAGACGACGCGGTGTTGCTCCGACCATGGACCTGCGTCGCCTTGCACAGGTGTGTGTACACACGCGTTATTTCATGCACATGCATCCAGAGCCCGAGCGAAGGCAGACGTATCCTCTGTTGTGGTGGGATATGTGAGCAATCCCCACGATGCAACAAGTTGTTGGGCCATGTGCTGTGGGTGGCAATCGGATGTGGCTGCAGGAACGTAGTTACTCGTCCATGAATGCCCGTGCAGCTTCATGTGCAATGTGTTCCAATGGTACGTCGTTGTCGTGTTCAAGGAACACCAGGGTGAGCCAATCCATTAGGTGGTCCGGGCAGGTGAGCTCAGCCCACGCCGTCTCACCGATCCGCAACACAGCCCAATAGGGGAGTACCTCGATGTGGTCACTGCACACGAGAAATTGTGCAATCTCCCATGCACAACTACCAACACATACGCAGTATGTCAAGGAATCCCATGCACGGCTGTGTCTGTTACACTCCTGTTCATGATCCAACAGGGGGCGCAGACACAGATCATAGTCCAATTCATCAACAGTTGTGTTGGATAGGCAGACATCCATGGGACACTCGAATGTGCATGTTCGGCAGTGGAACCAGGGCTGGACGCAGGTGACGTGGGCAATGCGGAAGCTGAGCCTGTAACTGATCCGCAGCACTGCCAGTGGCAGTGCGCCCAGTAAATGCAGCATACGTGCACGGTACTGTTCCACGTGACGGGGGTTGGGCAGGTGCCCGGTATGGCCTGCCATTGCGTTGGTGCGTCTCGTGTACAGGCACTCCTCTGGACTGCGGCAGTTGTGTGGAGGATATACCACGGCTCTGAGCAATGATTCGTATGTGTGTGCAACGTTGTGGGTTATGGGTTGCTGTTTCCATGAGTGTCAAGGGCATCCCATGCGGGGGTACCACAGGCAGGGGCTTCTATGTGTGAGCTGTGGATGAGTCGGATGGTTCATTTGCGGAATGCGTGGTGTGGGAGTCGTCCCCATCTGCCATTGCATCTCTATCAGGGTGTTCCAGGCGCGTTCTGGACCAAGGTCAGAGGTGCAGGTGTCCTCCCGCATTCTGCATTGGGACAATGGTGCATTCATCCCTGATGTTTGTCTGACTACTACTTTCGTTTTCGGAATGTGATGTGGGTTTGGCGCTGAGATTGGGACACGGCCTTGGGCTCATGGTGTACGGATGGTGATGCACACACACATGTTGGCATGTGGAGCCAGGTGCCCGAGCGGCCTTGCGCTGCTTGTGCTATCTCACGCAGTCTCTCTCCCTCGCTCTCTTCCTCTCTTTCCTTTGTTGGGCGCATGGCACACCTTCTCTTGTATTTGGTCTTCCAGGCTGTGTGCTACGGATTGTCCAGTGAGGAGCAGCTAGGACTGATCCTAAGGGTTGTTTCTGCTTTTGTTTGTATGGTGTTTTGTGTTGGTGATTGCATTGCTGTATGACTGATTCTCCATTTTCTGACCACGCATGTATGTTTATTTTCCTGCTTGTGAGACTTCAGGCAAAATGTTTGTTTTGGGATTCGTGGTGTTGGTGTGCAATTTCTTAGTCCGGGGTTGGGGGTGGTCCCGGGGGGGGGGGGGTGTTCCAGGTGTGGGATGGGGTCCTGGGGTGGTGGCGGTGGGTGTTGTGGCCCTCTTGGGTGTCCGGGCCGCATGATGAGTTGCTCCATGGCATCTGTTGCCCTTCGGATGGGGCCCTGGCCTGTGCTCCCTTTTGTGGTGCTGGCTGCCGTCCGACTTTACACCAGGTCAGACCAGGTGTAGATTTCCTGGTGCTAACGCGCCTTATCGCCTGTTTTGTGTTTTTATCGCAGATGTGACTGGTCGTTGTGAATGTTGAGGTGTGCTGTTGTCTCTGCTTTTGTCACGGGAACGCCTACTCTGCATCTCATTAGCGATATTTGCGAGGGTCCTCTGTGGCGATGTTTTTTGCGCCTGCTATCGCGGGTAAACTGGTGCTGTGGGCTGTTAACACCGGCTTGTGAATGGGGGGGTAAATTTATCACGACTTTGGCTGCGATAAAGTGCCGTTAATTCGGCGATAGCTCCTTGTGAATATGCCCCCAGGACCCTGATCTCTAAAGGCGTGCTGCAACCACTGCTGTAATTTTCATGAATACCCGAAGGGCGCTGGCGAGACCAAAGGGAGCACAGCGAACTGAAAATGCTCCTGGCCTACTATGATCTGTAGGTAGTGCCTGTGGGCCTGCAGGACGGAGATGTGAAAATAAACATACTTTGGGTCCAACAATGCCATCCAGGCTCCAGTGGTGAGGGCAGATAAAACTTGGGCCAAGGTGAGCATCTTGAATTAATCCTTTCACATAAAGGCATTGAGAAGGTGGAGATCTAAGATGGGACAGAGACCTCCATCCTTTTTCAGCACTAGGAATTAGCAGGAACATCAATGACCCATTTCCTGCATCAGCACCCTTTATGGCTCCCTTGGCTAAATGTGCCTTTACTTCCTGCTTCAACAGAGACAGATAGTCCTCCATCAGCCATTTGAAGGATGGTGGAAGGTGCAGCTGAGTTTCAAGCACAAGCTTCTTTCGGAACCATGGGCAGTACCTGGGCTACAGAGTCCTATAGGACATGAGAGTAGTGACTTAGAAGGCAGCTGGCATTCACCATGCAAATGGTCAAACTGGTACATGAAGACCATTTTACCAAAAGGTCCCTATCCTCACCGATTTCCTGTCATGAAGAGTAGTCTGGAATGAATTCTGGTGAACCTTACCAACCGAAGATTGTACCACAAGACTCTCAGGAGTAGGGTGCTGAATGAGAAAGACCCAGTTGCCCAGAGCAGGATGATGGCACCTGGCAACCTGCCTATTAATAGTGGACATGAACAGGGTTTAGTCCACAAACGCGTGTCCATTAGAGCCTCATTAAAAGGTATAAGGGGTTGATATTTCTTTTAGCCAGACTAAATCATCTCTTTCAAGTCCTTGATCTTTACTTCCTAGGTAGGAAACTGAAGGGCAAGAATCTCTGCCACCCTCCGCACAACGATGGCAAAGGAGGAACTTTCCTCCATGGCAGGGCACAGAGGCGAAACCCATCCAGTGTCTGGGGAGGTATCCAGACCAGTGACATCCTGGAAGTCCTCTCATATCACTCATCATCCTGAGAGGGCTGGCCAAATTAGTCTCAAGCATCATAGCCCTCATGGTCAGAATCTGTGCCAAACAATTCGTGTAGGACATGATCTCTTCCGGAGAGCAAAGTCAAAGTGTCAACATAAGAAGGGTGGCTTAATGGCTGTGGTGCAATTAAAGCGAGCGAGCAGCCTCTTGTGGAGGTCGGGTGGCACCGTCACAGCATTGGACAGCACTATGTGCTGGCCAGTGTGATCCAGAGTCCATGGCGCTAGAATCTACTTTGGTTGGCTGTGTTCTGCAGTCGGTTGTGGCACCAGAGAAAGAACCGTTACCGAGGTCTGTGCAGAACCAGCAATGAACCCTGAGGGGCCAGCTGGTGCAGAGAGCAGACCCATCAGTGGAAGCCCAGTTGGGAGGCCTCTTTGGGTCCCACAAGTGTACCAAAGGGAGTCGGTAACAAGCCAAAAAGCCACAACATTGCTTCACGGAATTCCTGAATCTGCTGTGGTGTTGCTGATGGCCCCGGAAATTTGGGTTGTCATGTGACAAGGGTTTAAATCGACTGAAGTGGAATGGCTTCCAGAGTGAGACCTGGGGGCAAAATGATGCCTTCTCAGCAGATCGAGAGTGGAAGGGACAGGAAAGAGTCCTACTTTGAGTTCTTGTGTTTTTTTATTTGATTTGCCCAAGGACTGGGACTGCGATGATGATCTGTCACGGGACCAGCCTCTGGAACAGGACGCAGTAAATGGCCGGTCACGATTTGGAGTCTTGTGATCTTTGTCCACAAACTGCTTTGCTTCCCAGTCACGAGTGGCCTTGGGGTGCTGCAAGTGCAGTCACTGAAGGCATTAGAGTCGTAGTCCAACCCCAGGCATCAGAGGCAAAACACGTGCAGGTCAGTCACAGACATCTGTTTGGAACATTCCCCAAACGGTTTGAAACCTGTAGATTTGGGAGGTGATACTTCCCTTGCACACTTTAGTCATTTCTTGGGGGGAAAACAGTAGTCTCAAAGAGACGAGTGAGTGGTGGTAGCTCAGGATCTGCATCACTCGGCAGGGAAAACAAAGGAACTGATGTCAAAGACTTTGTAATGAAAATGTTACTATTTTGTAATAATTAGCTTGTAGCTACTTGTGCTGTAATTTCACATACACTGTATTGAATTGCAACATGTATATATTTATACAGCCCTTACTGCTCCCTATGTGGGGTGCTGAAGCACCTGCCTGCATGGGTAGCATGCTACACCATGTAGGGTGTGTGGTTGGAAGTGCGTTGTCTTTGTTTTGATCATATGTGAAAAATGTTTCCATGTCGTGCATGAAGATCACAGAGATGCTGTTATGTTATGGGGCGCAGTGCTTCGCAATGTGATGGGTGAAGATGTGTGAGAGGCACAGTTTATGATTTTTCAGTAAACTGGCAGGATTGAGCAGCTCTTCAAGTCCCTTTATGGTATTTTTTGATAATCAGAGTCCACTTAGCTGGTAACTTCACTCGTTGTCCATTTTGAGATACTATCTTTAAAGTTTATGGTCCTTTACATTCTCTTGTCATCTAATGCCGAGTTCACAATACAGCAGCGTTTTCTTTTTTTTGACAGTTTCAGAAATGTGTCAAATGATCATGTTTCCTGTAACCCACAATACATAGTGACACAGAATATACCTCATATTAAATTCTTCTACCTTCAGGGCCATTGTTGTTTATCGATGTTCTGTGGAAAAGCCGTGCACCAAGAAGAATGACTAATGCTGCCAAATCGCTTTTCTACAACCAGACGAGCACCAAAGTTCCCCGAGATGACCTAGTTGCAGGCACATAGAATAACATTGGCGATACGGCCAGTCTTACAGAAAATCTAGCACCTAGCTTGTAAACACAATAAAAATGCCCCTAGCTGCCAGCACCTTCTGGTTTTCTGAATGCTTCCAATTTTCTTTATTCTTTTGTTGGTAGTAACCTGTAAACCAAAATCCTTGTCCTCTTTGAACATATAGCACTGACTGGACATAGATGTTACTGAGTATTATTCACCAGATCATGCTGTATCTGAGTTTTTATCCCCCTCATGCAGTATATGCCTTGACTGCGTACTCAGACTGTAAAGTATGACTCCAGTTTCAAGTAAATAAGCTTTATTGGCAACTCTGCCAGTACATGAAAGCAAATACAACTTCACATATCAAGGCTCAAATCCAACTGCTGTCTCCCCGAACACCCACAACCCTAGATTCCATATTACCTCATAGAGATGCAGGATGCATTCCAAATGTGGAATGCAGCAACACCACACATCCCCCTCCTGTATTCAATCAACAAAACAAAAGAACAAACAACTATATACCAAACAACTGATGATATACACAAAATGATAGCTACAAATAAGGCTAACACATTACAAAATCTTTAAGCTTGTAAGGAGTGCGAATTACTCTTCCCATTTTACCTACCCTTTTA
Source organism: Calotriton arnoldi (assembly GCA_963921515.1). NCBI lineage: Eukaryota > Metazoa > Chordata > Amphibia > Caudata > Salamandridae > Calotriton > Calotriton arnoldi. Next base: position 708,351 of record CAWUFW010003862.1, on the reverse strand, counting down.
GTACTATCATTCACACACTCCTCTTCAACCTGACATGCATTCAATTCCTCCTGTGGACACGTCGCTTCTCCCTGCGCCTGGACCACCTCATCATCCACTTCATCATCCCACAACCAATCATTTAAGTCAATAGAATCACCCACATCTTCTCCTTTTCCAAAACCTCTACATTTAGCAATGCGACTCATGTGCCACACTCGATTATCACTTAATCTTGCTGAATTTCTCAAACATTCAACAACTCTTAAAGGTTCAGAGAATACACTCTCACCTTTGGGTACTTTACCCCATTTCTTCGTTTTCACCCAATCTCCTACTCTCAACGTTTCCTCCTTAGTAGCATTCTTCTTATCATAGTTCCTTTTGTATACTTGCTGTGCTTTAATGATGCTGCCCTTGACCACTTCAGGTGACCATTCCACATGTCTTGTACTATCCATCCATCCATCCATCCTATGTTATCTTTAGTAAATGGCTCCCTTCCACGCATTAAGACAAATGGACTGAACCCTGTTAGAGATGGCGTCAATCGGTAACCCCACAACATCTTTTTGACTTCCACTTCCCAATTCCATTTATTCTCACAAGCAATTTGTATCGTACCTTTAATCACTCGATTAAAGCGCTCCACAGCACCATTTCCAGCCGGATGATATACTGAAGTTCTAACATGCTGTACACCATTCCTCTTCAAAAATTCCTCCACCTTCAATGCCGTAAAATGTGTTCTTTACTATTTGGATTGAGAATGATGTTCAAACTTCTCTGATCCTTCCAACCCAAAACACATGGCCCATACTCCGCCACATACATCCTCCCTTCAGCCCTTCGAAAACAAACGAAACATCCCTGTACCCCACCATGGGTATAGCTTCCCCCGTGAAACTTTCAGGTTTAATGTCACAAGATTTGAGTTCTTCTCTAATCGCATTTACAAATTTTTCCTTCCACATCTCTAAATTGACTATAGTGTAAGGTGACCCTGAATCTGCCACCAGAATTACCTTAACACCTGCAACAACTATCTCACATGACGGTTTACTTCTTCCTTGACTCTTAACATCTAAGACTGCATCTTTAACCATAATTACTACATCATCCTCTTCCGAACACTCTTCAGTGTCACTTTCTTTGTGTTTCTCTGACACACATTTAACTCTCGTCCTGATATCCTTCCTTTTGCATGCACGTGCAAAATGTCCAACGAGACCACAATTTGCACACTTCTGATCCCTTGCTCTACAAAATCTACTATTAGCCAAATGATCATGACTTCCACATCTGTAGCAGCTCAGAACATCTTGCACATCTTTCTTCACATCAAATCTAACAGGAACACTCGATTTTTTTTTGCTCCTTATAATCTTGTTTTTTTACTTATATCCTTTTTGCTCACAGTTTTATTATATTTCTTTTCCTTCACTGCACATACTTCTTCTCGTTCCTTTCCCTCCACTAATGCCGCTTTTGCGCATCTCAAGGATATCTCAGCCTTCCTCACAACTGCTAGTACTTTGTTTAAAGTGCCATCACCCATGGACCATAACCTTTCCTGCACCCTCTTATTATTAGTAAGCATAATGATCTAATCCCTAATACATTCTTCTTGTAATGCACCAAATCTACAAGGTACCGCCATTTTTTTCAAATTTGCCAAGTAATCATCAATCGTTTCACTTTGTGCTTGTTTCCTGCGGAAAAATTTGTACCTATCAATAGCAATACAAACTGTAGGCGCATAATACTTTTCTAAATCATCTAATGCATTCTCATAAACATCTGTTTCCCCTTCTCCTCGAACCTTCTTTTCCATTTGGTTATATTGTTTAATGCCCTCCGGACCTAAAGAATGCAATAGAATACCTTTCTTGATATCTGGTGTAAGACTTTCACTGTTAATTGTAACCATGTAATTTATAAAGTAATCTTTCCATTCCTGCCACTTCATGCGTGGCTCACCTGGTTCTGGTAGAAATGGAATTGGAGGTGTAATGTGAATGTCTGTGCTGCACACATTTTTTTTTAAAATAATAAATATTACCCAATTATAATTGCTCATCAACAAAAGCTCACAGGAACCTTCCACCAACAACACACAGTCTTATTAATCCTACTGCGTATAAATAGTCACAGGTGTGCGTATCACCGTGATTTTACGCACTCAATGTCTCATCAATGTTAAATGTATTGCTCACCACTAGTTTCAAATATGTCTCACAGGTGTGCGCATCACCGTCAATGAACGCACTGCAAATTCTTCTTCCCAACTCGTATTTCCTTTTTTTTTTTTTAACTTAATCCGTTTCTCAATTCTTTTAAATCCGGCGTGCACATCACAGATGTGCAAAATACGATGTCTCCTCAGACATTCACGCACTGCTTTCTTTCCGTCGTTCGTTTCCCTTCAATTTCCTTTCCAAAATGGCCCCTCCTTACGCGTGACGTCACCACGCTGCTAGCTTGTTCCCAAACAATGATGGCCGCCACTCACGCTCTTCTCGCGAGACCGCGCTCTCTCTCTCGATCTTCCTTCACTGCAACTGATACTCCGTCGCGCGACTACTTCAACTTGTACACAATGCCTTTTTTCTCATTTTCCCACATCCTCCAAGCGCCGCGTTTCATTCTCACATAGCTCACCTTCAAATCTTCAGGTAATTCTCCTTTATTTCAAATTTTCCGTTTCTTACTTCATTTAATCTTCTTTCATCCTCTTCAGTTTCTTCACTTTACGCGTCGGTTCATGCAGAGTTGCCGCTCGTCGCCAAATTGTAAAGTATGACTCCAGTTTCAAGTAAATAAGCTTTATTGGCAACTCTGCCAGTACATGAAAGCAAATACAACTTCACATATCAAGGCTCAAATCCAACTGCTGTCTCCCCGAACACCCACAACCCTAGATTCCATATTACCTCATAGAGATGCAGGATGCATTCCAAATGTGGAATGCAGCAACACCACACAGACTACCATGAAACAGTGTACTGCCTTTAAGAGGAACTTGGTTATTCATCGGCCTGCAGTAGCCCTGAGACACCAGTGGTATATCACAGTGGCAACACATCCCCTCAAACCCAAGAAAGTGTCTTGTAACACTCCGATCAGGAGAGGGTTCGCAGGCTCCTTTCCCAACTCTATATGCCCTTTAGAACTCCATTGATTGGCTGTCACATCTCTCATTAACAGCCGCCCTGCGAACTATGAGGGGTTCAAGTCTGCGCTGACTCACTGGCTTGGCAGGAATGCCCCTCGAGGGTGTATTTGAAGCATATTACTCCCACACTACTGGCACCTCTGGGCTTGCTAGAAAACTTCAAGATGCACAGGCTTTGCCAGGGTTCGAGTCAAAAGTGAAATCTACAACCCCCCTTCCCAAAAACAGAAATACAATCACCATTTATCAGTTTTTCGAGCAAGCGAACAGTGATGCAGAGCACAGGAGACGCAGACCACGCATTCTAGTCAGGATGCCACATGGGCAACTCCACACACTATCCGAGACTCATATTATATATATCCACTGAAAAAAACACAAGGTTAAAGTGACGTTCTAGTTAGCTGTTGAAAAAAGACCAGGCCGGGGAAGGCGCAGCCGGACCCGATGGGGGCCCGGGACAAACGCCGCCCGGAGGCGGGAAGCCCTCCACCCCCGTCGATAAGCCCGCGAAAAGGGGGGCGACCAGGATTGGTCGCCCCCAGGTAGCCGACTGCCTCCCCCAATCAGGGTTGGTAAGCGGCGGGGGGGGTTAAGTAGGGCACTGAGCAAATCACTTCCCCCCCACCCCCTGCCAGGAGTAGCAGAATCATACCTGAAGATGATGTCGGGAGCCGTGCGACTCACCCTGCACATGACGGCCAGGATTCCGAAACCGGCACCGGAAGGGCTGGAGCTGACCCCTTACTCTCAGCAGCGCCACCAGGAACCAGAAGAAACCAGCGGTGAACAGTCTCGCTGGAAGCGTGGAACGAGGAGCGGCCCTGCATCGTCGACGGACCCGGCGGCATCCAAGAAGCCTGTTTAGCCTGGGGACTGTGCCGGGGAAACTGCGCCTCAGGAAGTGGTGCATGGAGCAGCTTTCTGTCCCAGCCGGGGCAGCATCAGAGGAGCCTGGAGTGAGCTCCTCCATTGGCGGTGACCGTGCCTGCGTCTGTCCCGGCAGGGGCAGTATCCGAGGAGCCTTGATCGAGCTCTACATCGGCGAGAGCTGTGCCTGCGGCTCAGGAGGTGTGGCTGCGAAGGCTGGGAACCCGGAAGCGGCGGCTGGGCGGGGCTGCCTGAGCGTCTGAGGCCGGCTGCATCAGAGGGCCTTGAGGGGCGGGGCCGCCGGGCAACCAGCAGCTGTGAAGGCGGGAAGGAGGGAGACAGGAGCTTGCTTGAGAGGCTGCCTCCCCCTCCGCTTGGACGAGGGAAAGAGAGCAGCTAACAGCAGCAGTACACGAGGCGGTGGGCGAATGCCCCCCCCCCCAGAAAACACAGTGCCCACGGAGACAAATTCGGGGAAAGGGCAGACACAAACTGTAAGGATTGGGGGCGGAAAGGAGTGACACACTCAGGACCGGCAGCCCCTCTCAGTAAAATAATTTTTTGTAAAAAAGAGACAAACGACAAAGGAGGGGCTAAAAAACATGAAAACACCATTTTTAAGTGGTCAAAGGGATTTAAAGGATAGACACAAACCTTTTTGAAAACCCGAAAGGAGGAGGTATTCAACGAGCAGCATGGCAGGGAAGCGCGGCACGGCTGGGAGGGAGGGAGACACGGAGGCCGGCACGCTTCAGGGACTCCCAAGGTGGCACGGAGCCACCTCAAATGGCAAGGTAGAGGCCGAGAAAGGAGGCGGGACCCGACCTAGATGCAGACCAGCAAGCGATGCTGGATAAAACAAGGGCGTTGGTAGCCCTGAAGGGGAGGTCCTGGATGAACCAACACATCGGGGAGGCCCCCCACAGGAAGGGGAAGGAATAAAGGCGGGCAAGCCCTCCGGCGCCACCCCTCAAGCAGCCAAGAATAGGTGGGCCTGCAGCCAAAACGGCGGCCCCCAAGAAGACAGCCAAGGCAGGGGGAAACAGCCATATCAGGGGAAGGGCGACGAGCAGAGCTTGGGCCAAGGAGAGAGTGGCGTCCCCCCTGAGGTGCTGATCAGCTCAGACTCCGAGGAGGACAGCGGCGATGAGGGGTCTGTGGCCAGCACGGCAGCCCCCCAGGAACCACGAGCAAGGCGGGACAGCACGACAGACAACGACATGGGTAAGCACCAGACAAAGAGCGCAAGGGGCAGGCGCCAAGGGGGCAATGCAATGGTGCGGCAAGTGAGGGACCCGGGCAAAGGGCAAGCTGGGGGGGGCATCTAGGGATAAACAACCTAGAATGCAGGGGGCATGGCCTATCCAGCCACCATGGTGGGCAGGGCAAGGAAGGGACAGCAAGGATTTCAAGGCGAAGCTTGGGGTCAAGGTCCGGCTCACCCGGCAGCATGGGTGCCTTGGTGGCAATGGCCTGGTGCGGGCTCCCCCTTTGGGGTGGGCCCACAGCAGAACACTGAGAATATCAGGGGGAACCAGGAGCCAGAGCAGAGAGCGAGGAAGGCTAGGGACCCCAAGGGGGCCGCTGGCAAAGGCCGGGAAATTCCCCACCAAGAAATGCAGGACAAGGCAGCGAGGCCCTCAGAGGAGACAGAGGGGGGGCGTAGCAGCTCCGGAGGGCAGTACCGGAAAGAGAGGAGCAGGGGAGGGCCTGGACCCAAGGGGGAAACCGGCCAAATCGAATACATTCGCCCCTCCCCAAGATACCCCCCCACAACCACAAAACTTTTGGGGCTTGCCAACCTCATCCCACTAACGGTAAAAGAAAGGATATGGAGAAAGGAATATATGGATATTTTCACACTATTGGAGGTGCGCCAGGCAGGCTTGGACCTGATGACGAAGACAAAAAAGATGAGGACAAGTGGGGCAGACGCAAGCCCAGGGTGGAAAGGTCCTTTGATAATTGGCTACGAACCTTCAGGACCCTCGCATGTGTATTCATTAAGAAGTTCCCACAGAGCGCGGCGGCAATGATCTTATATGAGCAGAGGGTGCACGACGCGCAGCAAAAATACCAGGGGGAGGCATGGTTAAAATATGACGAGGGTTTCCGTGAAAAGATGCAAACATGGCCAGTGATCGAGTGGGACATCCAAGACATGCAGGGGTTCACAACTCACATGGTGGCCGCAAGGGAAGGGGTAAGCTCAAAGGAGCATACTTTTCATCCCAATGGGGCAAAGGGAAATTTGAAGGCCAGGGACAATACGCTAAAAGCAAGAACCAGGACAGCAGCAAGGCAGGGAAGGCATGTTGGAAGTATGACAAAGATGAGTGCAAGTGGGGGTCCACTTGCAGGTTCAAGCACGCATGCGGATCCTGTGGGGGAGGCCACCCCGCGATACGCTGCAGACACAGGGGGCTGTGGCCAACAAAGAAAAGGACCCCCCCCAAAAAGTAAGAATCACGGAGCCCCAGAGGAGGGGAGGAGGAAGGGGGGCTCCCCTTACCCACCCCTATAATGACAAGCAGACTGATATATTTATTATGGCGCTATCCCAAAACATCAGACAGGGACACATTGGCAAAGGGTTTCACAAGGGGTTTCCCCATCCCTTACAAGGGTCCGGTGGGATCCCGGGAAAGCCGGAACTTGAAATCAATAAGGGGAAACCCGGGAGCAGCACGACAGAAAGTGGCCAAGGAGGTCCAACTGGGAAGGGTGGCTGGCCCTTTCAGTTCCCCCCGCTAGAAAACTTAGTGGTATCCCCTCTGGGCGTGGTGCCCAAGAAGGAAGCAGGCAAGTTCAGGTTGATCCACCATCTGTGGTACCCCCACGGTGATTCCATCAATGATTGGCTAGATCAAGGGAGTTGCTCGGTGGCAGTGGACGACGCAGTGGACCTGATCAGACAAGCAGGGAGGGGGGCCTTGTTAGCAAAAAACAGACATAGAATCTGCGTTTCGCCTCCTGCCGGTACACCTAGACAGCTACCAGTTGCTAGGGTTTCAGCTGGACGGCCAATACTATTCCGACAAATGCCTCCTCATGGGCTGCTCCATATCATGCGCATATTTTGAGGCTTTCAGTGGGTTCTTGGAATGGGAGCTAGGGAATCGCTCCCCGGCCGGGGGGAGGGTCCACTACTTGGACGATTTCCTTTTCATTGGTTCCGCAGGCACAGGGGAATGTGCAACCCTCCTCAGACTATTCCTAGAGCTGGCGAAGGAGCGGGGGGTCCCCCTAGCTCAGGACAAGACAGAGGGCCCCACCACTAAATTGTCCTTCCTTGGAATAGAATTAGACTCGGTGGCAGGGACATGCAAACTGTCACCCGATAAAGTGGCAGAACCGAGGCAGATCATCAGCAGACTGAGACAGCAGAAGAAGGCGACCCTAGGCGAAATACAGCAGCTGCTGGGAAAGCTATATTTCGCCACTAGAGTAATCCCCGCAGGGCGCCCCTTCGCCAGACGCCTAGCCTGGATAACCAAGGGCTTGACACAAAAGCACCACAAGGTGCGCTTGACGCAAGGGGTGAAAAGAGGACATGGGGCAGTGGGAGACCTTCCTGGCCAACTTTAACGGTACACTCATGTGGCGGACGCCATGGGTGCAGGCCAATCAACTCAAGCTTTACACAGACTCGGCTGGAGGCTATGGCTTCGGGGTCATCCTAGGTACAACTTGGACGGCAGGGGCATGGCCAGATAGCTGGCAGAGGTCAGGTATTACAGCCAACATCTCGCTACTGGAGTTATTCCCCATCGTGGTGACATTCCACATTTGGGCCCAGTGGCTGGCCAGCAAGCAGATAATTCTATGGTCAGACAATCATGCAGTAGTACAGGCAATCAACACAGGAACAGCAAAATGTCCAGCGGCAGTGCACCTGCTAAGAAAGCTCACAGACTGTCAACTAAAAGCAAACATCGCACTTAGGGCTCAACACATCCCAGGGATAGATAACTCAGTTGCGGATGCCATTTCTCGTTTTCAGTGGGGCAGATTACGAGAGCTTGCCCCGGATGCGGAACAAGGGATGACCCTGATGCCGGAAGAGGCATGGGTGGACACTTAAAAGGGGTCCGGATGGACAGGTTCCTGTTAAACATTGTAAGGGTTCTAGAGCAAATGGGTTTCTCGTGAGGAAGAAAGGAGGGGAGCAAGGGGAGCTCCCTACGATCGTGGAACCGTAGGTAGCGTGGCGGAAGAAGAAACCCAGGAAAGATAGACTAAAGAGATGAAATTACTGGAGGTAGATGGAAGGCTCACACAGTGCCTTGGGATGCCTCACGGCAGGGGCACTGAGGGAGCCAAGGATGGCACACAGCCACAGAGTAGATGTGACGCTCCCCCAGGGCCCTTGGGATGCCTCACGGCAAGGGTCACTGAGGGATCGATATTACAGGAAACCGCCACAGACAGGTAGATGAAATGCTCACAGAAGGGGGCCTGGGGGATGTCACATGGCAGGGCCCCTGAGGAGCAGACGCGGGGCCAACAAAGGATCCAGGGCAAGTGGAACGGCACTTGCAGCCCGGGCACGTCCGGACGGACACCCACCAAATCTCGGTAGCAAGTTGAAGCCTGGAACTGCTAACGCAGAGTCCCGGACAAAGGGGCACCCCGCAAAAAAGACACTGCCTGGGAACACATGACCACAAGTAGTGTGGTACAAAGACAATAGCAAAAACAATAAAGGATGTAATAACGTGGACGCTTATGAATGACCAAGTAATTGCGAAATGTACAGCCATGTTATATATATGTTTAATAAACTGCGACCTTTTAAGGCACCAAATCACGTTGTCAATGGTGTAATTGAAGGTAAAGGGACGCAGTTGATTGGGCAATGGGGGGAGGAGGGTGACTCGCCCCTGGCAGGGGTTTAATACCATAACAGGGGGCTGTGCCTGCACTGAAACTACTTTCTTCAATAGCGGGAGTGAGCTAAGGAGTCCCACTTTCTGGACCTGGTGACCGGGCTGTGAAGGAGGACTTGTGCCACAATCCAAGTGCTTGGGAAGAGCCGCCATGGGTATGACCATCGCCGCTGGGGAACTACAAGCCCCATAATCCCCTGTTGTCATCTCACCTGCTGCCGATCAGCGGGCCCCGGGCCAAGGACAGCCATTCACGTGCCAGTCAGTGACCGGAGGAGGCCTGGCTGGGCCACCCCCTCTTGGTTTTACCATCTTGCTTCATGGGGAGTTTTGTTAGGTGGTGAAGATCAGATAGTGCTATAAATCACACCACCTTTGCACTTTATTGTCTCTGTTAGTGGAGTCATGGTAAAGAGGAAGCTTCCTGGGGACCAAGTGTGGGGGATGTGAACACTAAGCAAGTTGGCGGAACTGTCACAACCCCTGACTCTTATTTACCAAGAGCAGTGGGCGTCCTCGCAAAAGAAATCGATCTAGCAGTGCGTTGCCTATCCCTTAACCTGGGTGAGACCTCTAGCCCTTCCCGAGGCAGCCGACAACCTGGATGACCAGATGGCAGCAGTATGTGAGGAATGATTCCGAACCTGTGTTACGAGACCAATTGATTAATTCGTCAATTCACCAAACACCAGTCCAGGGGGTCTGTTTTAGCCCATTCTGTCACTCTAAGAAACAGTGTGAATGGCTCTCTCGTTAGTTGTTAATGTCTCCCCTTATTTCCATTGTTTGGTTTGCGAAATGTGCAAAGATTAGGATCTGTTAATTGTTAACTTTTACAATGACTACTTTACTGGAAATATGGCCCAGGTAGTGTGTTCGCTAGAGTAACAGTTTAGGACAATCCAATTCCACCATTCAAAAGTTTTAAATGTAATTTGGATGGGCAATTTTAATATCACTGTCCGAGGCTTGAAAAATCTGCTTGTGGGCTAATGGACAATGAAGGAGAGTCATTGGTTCATTTTGAACACAATGAATATGGGGACTCTTTGAATGGTCTCATGGTAAAAATGAATCTGGTAATAAATAACAAGGTGGATTACCAGAGAGTATGTTTGGCTAGCAATTTTGGGGACCCAGATAGGGGCACTATGATCGATTATATAATTGCCTTGGAAACAATTTGCATATGGCTCACTGAGTTTGAAGTTCTTTTTTCAGAGTTTAGTGACCATGCGCGGTTGTCTTGCTCCCTAAGAGTGGAGGGTTTATTAAAAACCAGCAGAACTGTGGTTACTAAGCCAGTGTTAGCCACCAAAAATGTTTTTTCCTTGAGGTAGGACAAGGTGAACAAACCTACGTTTTTAACAGGGCTCCTCTACGGCAAACATTCAGAGGTGTTGTCTTGCCTGAATCCAGAGCTTCCCTCTGGACAGGTTATTTCTGCTTTTATGGATATTCTGTCACACATAAAACAACGGCTGACACGTGATAGTCACCCTACAAAGCAACCAACTCCACACTAGTTTGACTCATCGTGCTCTGGAGCTTTAGCCAGTCTGCATGTGGCCCTTCGTGAGGTTCCAAAAGATAAGGCACATGTGAGAAGGTTGCGCGTGGCATACAAAGAGGCTAGAGGTGTCAGATTGAAGGCTCTGAAGGTACAGGCCAGGGAGGATCTTCAGGAACCAAGTATAGCAAGCGATAGTTCCAGATTCTGGAAGGTGGTGAATGCCCCATATTTCAAGGACCCTAAAGGTCCTTTCTTAGAGGTACACATAGGGGAAGCGGGATGGATAGATAATTTTACGCAGATTCATCAGTGTAGCACTTGCCCCATAGTGGCTGCAAATGAATCCACTCTTGGGGAAGGTGATTCCTCCTTGGTTTTGGACTTAAAGGAGGTAAAGACGAAATGTAGTAGCCTTAAGGTCCTGGTCCCGATCGGGTATCGTGTATGTCTTTTTGGAGTACCAGGATCTGTGATCTCCGCTTTTGGTGGTTGTGCTTAATGCCATAGCAAATGTTGGCACACTGGAATCTTGGAATCAATCGGTAATCGTCTCGATCAACAAAAAGGAAGATAAGTCCAACCCCAAAAACTATAGGCCAATTTCGTTGCTTGATTCCACCGCAGAACTAACAGGGTGCCTAATACTATACAGGTTAGAGGAATGGGCAGAGTCAAATAGCATCTTGGTAGACGTACAGTATGGTTCAGGAAGGGTAGGGGTACGGTAGACCAGTGCTTAAACCGGAGTAATCGGACAGGCAAGTATGTAGTGGCAAAGAAAGGTGCCATCTATCTGGCCTTTATGGACCTTACAGCCGCCTTTAATATGTCTCTCATTCTACATTGTGGTCCATTATGGCGAAGATGGGTATTGAAGGCTCCGTTATCAATTTTATAAGCGAAATGTATTCGTGCGCCTCTGCCCGTGTGTGTTTTGGCTGAGAAGGCAAATGTACTAAGCACTTTAAGATTGAAAAGGGTGTAAAACAGGGCTGTGTCCTGGCCCCCTTTCTGTTTTTCCTTTATACCAACAGATTGGAAACACTTTTGGTGGAGAAGCCCAGGGACGTTCCTGATATTAGATCACACCCACTCCCCCTTTTCCTCGATGCAGACAATGCGGAGCTCATAGCATGAACTGGTCGAGCACTGCAGGGTCTCATAGAGGACTACACAATTTTTATGAGAGAGTTGGACCTTCAGGTGAATGAAAGCAAATCATTCTCACTTGTTTGTGGGAAATCCCCCAAACTACGCCCAGTGTTCCATATTGGAAATTGTAGGGTAGAAGATGTTGAGACATTTTCGTATCTGGGTATCTTGTTTGACTCCAAGTACGCGTGGGTAAATACGGCTGTAAACAGGGCTTTGACACTGGGGGAAACGATATTAGCCCTATTCAACTTCATAAAGAAATTAGGGTCAAAGCCTATTCCTGAGATAAGTATTTATGCAGCAAAATATGTTACAACAGCCAGTTACGGCAGGCAGCGGTGTGGGGCATGGCGTAAGCTGATGAGATCCAGCGAGTTGAGGATACATTTTTCAAGAAGCTTTTAGCCTTACCCCACTCTTGCTCTAATATAATATGCCACAGTGAGTTGGGGTGCCTTACATATCAGACATAATAAGGTTGGCACCCCTATTGCTCGAACTCGATCTGGAAGAGGGACACGGTTGCCTTAAACAAGCTGATTCTGGAGGACTGCCTGAATTTAGAGTATGCGTTAACAATTCCCTGGCTGTCATATGTAAAGTGCACTTTGGAGGATCAGGGTTGCCTGGGCTGTTTAAAACTCCTACAACCTGTTCAACAGTAAGGAAGGCAAGACTGAAGGAGGCATTTTTAGCTAAAGCTGTTCTTAAAATATGGGAAGATAATAACCAGAAAAATTCAGTTATCCATTATAACGCTCTTTCCTCTTGCCCTGGTTTGCAGTCTTATTTGATGTTAACCCAGAATTCACAGCATCGTTTCATACTTACTAGATTCCGTACGAGTGATCTCCCGTTAATGTTGGGCTTTCCTGCAGCTTGTTATTCACTCAAGGAGCTCGGCTTGTGCCCATGTGACAGTGTGCCAACTAAGCACAGCCTGCATTCCTGCATTTTATGTTCTTCTGCACTTTTTATCAATTGCCGAGGAAGAAATTTATTGTTCCACTTATGTGTAGGTATAATTTTCGGCAGTACAAACCAACCTCGTGCATTATCCAGAAGCTGGATGCTCCACTGGTGTGCTGGCGGTTGCACTTTATCTTTGGCAATGTCTGAAAATTAGACAGATGACACAATGAAAGGATGAAATGTATGTTGTCATTCAGTAAGTTTTAATTCGTTTAGTGAACCTTGTGTTTTTAGGTACATATTGGTTGCCTATGTTTCTAGTTAATCAGTTCTTAAAAATTTGGAATAGCTATGAATTGTTTTACTTACTATTACTATTTATGATTGTTTTATATGTGCTTCTTTATGCTTCGGAAACAAAGCGAAATAAAGATATTTGACTGACTGACCATAACAGTTAAAAACCACTGAATTTCACCAATTTTAGTCAGGGCCACTGAATTATGTGGCAAAGGAAAATCATGTTATGCAGCAGGGTTGACTAAATTATGCGTCAAGAGAAGCCATTTTATGGTGTGTAACTCCGCACTTTTTCGTGGTAGTAATGCTTCATTATTTTGTGTTTGTACACATGGTAACACTGCCTGGGCAAGGAATTTACCTCAATAGTACCAGTTTAACAGCCAAATACAGAAATAATCAACTGAAAGATAACCAGTCAACCTTTACGAAGGGCCTTCTACTGAGCAGGAACATATGTCACCAGGTTTTTAGTAAAGTTTGATCCCATTTGAGCTAGGAACAAATTTTGCAAATGCAGCAAATCTATAGTTATGAGGAAAACACTGCAACTGCAAAATTGCATAATTCCGATGTCCCTGGTTATAGTGTACTCAGCTAACTAGAACTGGTGTCCCTGCCATGCACTGCTTATGATCTCACATATTACATCACTCATGACATCTCAAATTATCTCATTTATGACATCACTCATGACATCCAATGGATATGACAGTTTGCTGTCAGCTTTTTGTACTGGAAAGTGATAGATATCACTCTTGGCCAATCAGATTGCCCCATTTTTTTCCATTTACGGTACTGTGGGACTCCAGCGAGACCAACCGTTCAGATATAGCCATTTTTTTTAACCCTTTCAAGCCCACTACGAGCACCTCTTTGAACACAAGTTTTGCTTCAACTACTGAATCGATTTACACTAAATGATGAGAAGCACACTTTGAGTACTTTGACTAAAGTTCCAACTTTCTGCATAAATTGGTGTAATTCCATTCACTGTATCACTTCTCAAAATTCCTAATGGTATTTAACAGGGAAAAACAACATTTTAGGACCTCCCCATTTATCTTGGCTCCCGCTTGACATATCACCGCAAACATTTCCAAGAAGGAGCTGAGGCAGGTGAACTTTTGTTTTGTAACGTTTCATGATGATTCGTCAAGACACTAAAGTTACTGCTGGGAAAACAAAACGCTCTTCATATGGAACCTTTGACCCAACTATAACTACACAGTGGTGACTGCTACTATGTAATATATATTAATTTCATTCACAAATGTTTCACAATTTGGCAAGCTACCAATACTTCACAACCAGTTTGCTCAATGCCCCCAGTATGTGCCAGTTATAATTTTTGTTTTTTTGTGACAGTACATAAAATATACACCATTTCAATGATATGTTCAAAATGCCTTAAATAATCTTAAAGCTGAGACAAAGCAAGATAAAGTACAAAACCTTAACATCAATACATAATGTAAGAAAATGTCTCTTGGACAAAAGAGGTTGAACATCTTTTCTCTTTAGTTAAATTTTAACACACCAAATCTGGACAACAACCTAAGGAAAAACATTGGAGTCTTAGATGACCTTGTTCCATAAAACTTCTCAAAGTGGTAGGAGTTTAGTAGTTGTAGTTTCCTTGTCAACGCAGGTGGGCTATAATCTAACTTGTTTGTCTAACTTAAAATCCTGTGACATTGATTCAACAGTCATAGCTTTATTCAGAGAGCTAACGTATGAGCCATGTCTGCGCCCAAGTATGCGCACCTTGGGCAAGCTATTGCAATAATCATTTTCTTTTTTTTTATAAACACAATTTTTAAAACGTTTTTATGGGGTGAAGTAAAAATAAACATGGTCCTGCTGTGCTAAGCTTGTGACAAACAATGTCCGAATCTGGAGGATTATCCCTGAGAGATTCAATTACAACATTTTCACACTTGGATGAATAACTACTTGGACCGCTTTCATTAAAAAAATATAAAGACTATGAAATTTTCAATATGCGAATGGTCATATATAGTTGATGAGAAGATCTCATGTTCAATCGACCATTGAGAGAGTTTGATACAAGTTAAACTATCCAAGTAGCGGATAGCTAAAAAATTCTGCTTGTGAATCAACAAATCTTCTAAATCAATCAAAACATTAATGTACAAACTGTAAAGCACAAGTTACTAACTTGTGTAACGATATATCTGTAAGAGACAGTAGTTAGTGACTGATTCCTTACCTTAGAATATCCCCAGGCGTCAGGCTGGATCCGGAAAGTTTTTGCATAGCAGTACCCTTGCGCGTCGGTAGGCGGCGTCGTGCGGCTCCGCGTCCGTCGTCGGCGTCGGGACCGCCGGGATGACGTCGCGGGCAGTACTTAGACGCCGCCCCTGCGCGCTGACGTCAGTTCTGTACACGACTTTCCGCGCCAGGAACGCAGAGCCATGCAAGAAGCTGACATAGGTGTCTGAAAAATACTAGGGCCCTGAAAGGGATGTCCTTAACCCTAGAAATCAGTTCGCAGAACGGGGAGGATGGGTGGGGCGGTAAGGAATCTGTCACTAACTACTGTCTCTTACAGATATATCGTTACACAAGTTAGTAACTTGTGCATCTGAAAGAGACACGTTAGTGACAGATTCCTTACCTTAGAATAGATACCCCAGCAATACCAACCCCGGTGGTGGGTCTGCGAACAGATTCAGACAAGGAAGTCCCGGAGGACAGAACGGCCAAAAAAGCCGTACCTCCGGACCTGACTGTCAAGGTAGTAATGTTTGGTAAACGTGTGCAGCGAGGCCCACGTAGCGGCCTGACATATATCCTGTAACGGAACACCGCGGCCTAAAGCCGTGGTAGCAGCCGTAGCCCTGGTGGAATGGGCACGCAGCCCAACAGGAGGCTCCTTCTTAGCCAAAGAATAGCAGGCTTTGATACACAAGGTGACCCAGCGGAAGATGGTCCTTTTGTGTACCGCCCGACCTTTTTTGGCGCCCACGTAGCCAACAAAGAGCTGATCATCCACCCGGAACTGTTGTGTGCGGTTGATGTAAAAGGAAAGCGCACGTTTTGGGTCCAGACGGTGGAGCCTCTCTTCCTCTCTGGAAGGATGCGGAGGCGGAAAGAAGGTGGGCAAAGTGATGGTCTGCCCAACATGGAAGGCAGTAACTACCTTTGGCAAGAAGGACGGACGCGTCCTAAGAACAACCTTGTCTGGATGAACAGACAGAAAGGGGGGCTTAAAAGAAAGAGCCTGGAGCTCACTCACCCGCCGAGCAGAGGTGATGGCCACCAGAAAGGCTGTCTTCAGAGTAAGAAGACGAAGAGGACAGTTATGTAGAGGCTCAAAGGGAGCGCACATTAAGAAGGTAAGAACCAAGTTCAAGTCCCACTGAGGCATTACAAACGGAACAGGAGGAAAGAGGTGTGTAATGCCTTTAAGAAACCTGTTAACCACAGGGGACTTGAAAAGGGAGGGCTGATCAGGAAGCCTGAGGAAGGCCGATATCGCACAAAGATAGCCCTTGATGGTACCCAGGGCAGAACCCTGTTCGGCCAGAGAAAGAAGGAACAGAAGAACCTCCGAAAGAGGGGCAGAAAGGGGATTCACAGCCTTTGCTGTGCACCATGCCACAAACTTGTTCCACCTGCAGGCGTATACCACCTTAGTGGAGGGACGCCTGGCTGCCAGAATCACATCACAAACTTCGGGAGGCAAGTCGAAAGGAATCAACTGCCGCCGCTCAATCTCCACGCAAGCAGGTGGAGACTGGACAGGTTCGGGTGGAGGACCGTCCCCTGTTGCTGCGACAGAAGATCCTCCCGAAGAGGCAGACGGATCGGGGGATCGACGCTCATACTGAGTAGCTCGGGATACCAAACTCTTCGAGCCCAGTCCGGAGCCACAAGAATGACTTGGGCCCGGTCGCGCCGAATCTTCTTCAACACTCTGGGTAGAAGTGGTATAGGCGTAAAGGCGTACAACAGACCGCAACTCCACTCGCGACGAAAAGCGTCGCCGAGCGAGTGCCGCCTTGGAAATTCCAACGCGCAGAACTGCTGACATTGCGCGTTCTCTTCGGTGGCGAACAGATCTAACCAAGGCTCTCCCCACTGCTGAAAGAGACCTTGCGCCACCTCAGAGTGAAGACGCCATTCGTGATCCATCATGCACCTGCGGCTGAGTTCGTCCGCCCTGGCGTTCAGGGAACCTGCCAGGTGTTGAACCATCAGGAATATGCCCTGATGTTCCAGCCATGTCCAGAGGCGCAGAGCCTCCTGACATAGGGTCCACGACCCCACCCCGCCCTGTTTGTTGCAATACCACATGGCGGTGGTGTTGTCTGTGAACACCTGCACTACCTTCCCTTTGACAGAGGGAAGGAATGCCTTGAGTGCAAGTCGGATCGCCCGGAGCTCCAGAAGGTTGATATGGAGCCGGGACTCCGCCGGAGACCAGAGGCCTCGGATCTCCGCCTCTCCCATGTGACCGCCCCATCCCAGAAGAGACGCGTCCGTCACAACTGTGTGCTCTGGCTGGGGAAGGGAGAGGGATCTGCCCATGACCCATTGCCGGTTCGAGAGCCACCACTGCAACTGTTTTGCAGTCCCCTCCGAGATCTGGACGTGATCGGACAGGTTGCCCTGGTGCTCCGCCCACTGGAACTTCAGGTCCCACTGCAGAGCCCGCATATGCCATCTGGCATTATCGACCAGCAGGATGCAGGAGGACATGAGGCCCAGCAGCCTCAGGGTCATCCGTACCGAAACCCAGGATAAAGGCCGAAAGATCGGAATCATAGACTGAATATCCCGGACTCGCCGTTCGGGAGGATAAACCCGAAACTGCGTCGTGTCCAGAACTGCTCCGATGAAAAGGAGCTATGGAGAAGGAATCAGGTGCGACTTCGGCACGTTGATGGAGAACCCCAGCGAGTGCAGGAGTTCGGCCGTTGTCTGGAGGTGGGAGACGACTGCCTGCGACGAGCCCGCCTTCAGCAGCCAGTCGTCGAGGTAGGGGAAGACTGGAACCCCTGCCCGGCGCAGATGGGCTGCGACCACCACCATCACTTTCGTGAACACCCGAGGGGCGCTGGTAAGGCCAAAAGGGAGCACGGTGAACTGAAAATGCTCGAGGCCTACCGTGAACCGCAGGTAACGCCGGTGGGCCGGCAGGACAGGGATGTGGAAATATGCGTCCTGCAAATCCAACGCTACCATCCAGTCTCCAGGGTCGAGAGCAGTCAAGACCTGAGCTAGGGTGAGCATCTTGAACTTCTCCTTCCGGAGGAAGCGATTGACGTTCCGGATGTCCAAGATAGGACGCATGTCCTCCTTGTCCTTTTTGGGCACCAGAAAGTAGTGGGAGTAGCAACCACGTCCTACTTCTGTGGTCGGAACGCGCTCGATGGCCCTCTTGGCCAAGAGGGCCGCAACTTCCTTTTGAAGAAAGCACCAAGTGATCCCCTGACATGCGGTGGAATTGAGGTGGCATGGCTGGGGGGATGGTCACGAAGGGGAGGGAGTAGCCCCTTCGGACAATGTCCAAGACCCACCTGTCCGAGGTGATGGCACGCCAGTGGTGAAGGCGGACCATGCCCCCTACTGGCGTGCTGTGCACCTGAAAGGAAGGACTAGGAGGGCTTGGAAGCCGCGGACGGGGCGGGGTGTGTGGCCTGACCCGCACGCTGGTTGCCTGACCCGCCACGGCGGGAGCCACGTCCTCGGGCACGCGAAGACGCTTGCTGTGCGGGCCGGTGGCTGGGCAGCGGACGTGACTGGGCGCCCCTTCCGTGTCCACGAAAGGGGCGAAAAGCAGATGGCTGCGGAGGGCGTACAGCAGAAAGGCCCAGGGACTTAGCCGTAGCCCGCGAGTCCTTAAAACGCTCCAGCGCATGGTCTGCCTTGTTCCCAAAAAGACCGATCCCATCAAAGGGCATGTCCATAAGAGTGTTTTGGACATCACTCGAGAAACCAGTGGTTCTCAGCCAGGCGTGACGGCGCAGCGCCACTGTCGTCGCAAGCGATCTGCCCAGCGAGTCGGCGGTATCAAGGCCACAACTAATGGTGTACTTTGCCGCATCTCTTCCCTCAGCAATGACGCGGGTAAGCAGTGTCTGGACCTCCTCAGAACACTGGGGCAGAACTTGCGCCACCGAGTCCCACAAGGAGTGGGAATATCGGCCCAAGAGGCAAGTGGTATTGACGGACTGCAAGCCAGCACTGGAGGAAGAAAAGACCTTCTTCCCAAATTGATCCAGGCGTTTGGATTCCCTATCCGGGGGAGCGGTAGGGAAGGCGCTTTGGGAAGCAGAGGCTTGGACCACCAAGCTCTCAGGGGTGGGGTTTTGGGAGAGGAACAGGGGGTCGCCCGGAGCAGGGCGATGGCGTCGGGCCACGTTCCTATGCACAGGAGCCCCTGTGGTGGGCTTGGACCAGGTGCCCAAAAGAACGTCGGAAAGCGCCTCGTTAAACGACAGCAGTGGCTCCGAGGAGGTAGCCGCCGGCTGAAGCACTTCCGTCAGGATGTTAGTCCTGACAGCCACCGTAGGCAACTGGAGGTGTAAGGCCCCAGCTGCTCTACGCAACACCGTTGCAAAGTTTGCTCCCTCCACCGTTGCCACGGAAGGAGGAGACAGCATGCCAGGGTCAGGGGAGGTGTCCAAACCACTGGCATCCCCAAGCTCCTCAGCCCAGTCCTGATCAAACTCACACTGCTGTGTGAGAGGGTCATCAGACCCCTCCCAGTCCTCTGCGTCCTCCAATTCTGGTTCAAAATAAGGAGGGACAGACATGTGGGACCCAAGGGCCCATCGGCGTCGGAGCCGGCGTCGAGCGACGTCGGTCCGGCGCCATGTCCGGATCCGGAGAGAACCGGGGAACGACGCCGCCCGGAGCCCCAGGCGGCGTCGGGAACGGCACCGGAGAGATTGGCGCCGGTGGAGGTGTCGTCAGGTCAACCGGTGTCGATCGGGGTTGTGGCAGCACCGGGGCCGGGACCGAGGCTGGTGTGACAGGCGGCGCCGGGACCGGAGTCGCCGGCGGCGCCGGAAAAACCCCATCAGGGCCCGCGGGGCCCGAAGGCGCACCGGGGGGACCTTGAGGCCCGAAGAGGCGGGCCATGGCCGACAGGAACTCCTGTATCTCGGCCAGAGTCGCCCCCGAACCCGGGAAGGACGGGTAATGCGGGGGCGGCTCCACAGGCACTCCCGGAGCCGCGGGGACGGTGCCGACAGGACCCTCAGCCGAGTCGCGAGACCGGCGAGGGGAAGTCGTCGAGCGATGACGCTTCTTCGACTTCTTATGCTTTGACTTACCGGAGGAGTGCGAAGACTTGGACCCCGACGACCGATGAGGACTCCGCGACCGGCCCCTCGACCTCTCACGTGACCGGGGCTTGGCGTGGCGCGGAGCCGACTGCCGGACCTCGAGGAGCTTTCGAGACCGCTCTCGCAAAGCCTTCGGATGCAAGGCCCGGCAGTCGGAACACGACTTCGTGTCGTGGTCGCGGCCGAGGCAGTAGAGACAATCCTGATGCGGGTCTGTGATCTACATCATTCGACCACAGGCGTCGCATGGCTTGAAGCCGGGCATCCCTACCGACACCTTCGGAGTCGAGAGACTTCGAGAAAACAGTGAAAAAATCACCCAAAAACTTAGTCAAAAAATGACTAGGGCACTGCTCTTCCCGGATCTGCGCTTACTGGCGCGGAAAAAGAAAGAACTGACGTCAGCGCGCAGGGGCGGCGTCTAAGTACTGCCCGCGACGTCATCCCGGCGGTCCCGACGCCGATGACGGACGCGGAGCCGCACGACGCCGCCTACCGACGCGCAAGGGTACTGCTACGCAAAAACTTTCCGGATCCAGCCTGACGTCTGGGGATATTCTAAGGTAAGGAATCTGTCACTAACGTGTCACTAACGTGTCTCTTTCAGATTCAAAACCACTCAAACCTGGTTTATGTTTTTCTTTAAGAACCTTCGAAGAGGTCATTGAGCACATCAAAACATAATTTCAGACAAGGTCTTGCAATACATTAATTTCATCCCAAACATTTGAAATTTGGACGGGTCTAAATCTGGCCATAAATACATATCCACAAACAATATAAGTTGATGCTATGTAATCAATGTGTACATTATTCTACAAACAAGGGCTTCCCCAATAATAGACTTGAAGCACAAGTTACTAACTTGTGTAACGATATATCTGTAAGAGACAGTAGTTAGTGATAGATTCCTTACCTTAGAATATCCCCAGGCGTCAGGCTGGATCCGGAAAGTTTTGCGTAGCAGTACCCTTGCGCGTCGGTAGGCGGCGTCGTGCGGCTCCGCGTCCGTCGTCGGCGTCGTGATCGCCGGGATGACGTCGCGGGCAGTACTTAGACGCCGCCCCTGCGCGCTGACGTCAGTTCTGTACACGACTTTCCGCGCCAGGAACGCAGAGCCATGCAAGAAGCTGACACAGGTGTCTGAAAAATACTAGGGCCCTGAAAGGGATGTCCTTAACCCTAGAAATCAGTTCGCAGAACGGGGAGGATGGGTGGGCGGTAGGAATCTATCACTAACTACTGTCTCTTACAGATATATCGTTACACAAGTTAGTAACTTGTGCATCTGAAAGAGACACGTTAGTGATAGATTCCTTACCTTAGAATAGATACCCCAGCAATACCAACCCCGGTGGTGGGTCTGCGAACAAAGATCAGACAAGGAAGTCCTGGAGGACAGAACGGCCAAAGAAGCCGTCCCTCCGGACCTGACTGTCAAGGCAGTAATGCTTAGTAAACGTGTGCAGCGAGGCCCACGTAGCTGCCTGACAGATAACCGGCAGCGGAACACCGCGGCCCAAGCCCGTGGTAGCAGCCGTTGCCCTGGTGGAATGGGCACGCAGCCCAACAGGAGGCTCCTTCTTAGCCAAAGAATAGCAGGTCTTGATGCACAAGGTAACCCAGCGGGAGATGGTCCTCTTGTGCACCGCCCGACCTTTTTGGCGCCCACGTAGCCAACAAAGAGCTGGTCATCCACCCGGAAGTGTTTTGTGCGGTCGATATAGAAGGAGAGCGCACGTTTTGGGTCCAGACGGTGGAGCCTCTCTTCCTCTCTGGAAGGATGCGGAGGCGGAAAGAAGGTGGGCAAAGTGATGGTCTGCCCAATGTGGAAGCAGTAACCACCTTTGGCAAGAAGGACGGACGCGTCCGAAGAACAACCTTGTCTGGATGAACAGACAGAAAGGGAGGTTTGCAAGAAAGAGCCTGGAGCTCACTCACCCGCCGAGCGGAGGTGATGGCCACCAGAAAGGCTGCCTTTAGAGTCAGAAGACGAAGAGGACAGTTATGCAGAGGCTCAAAGGGAGCGCACATTAAAAAGGTAAGAACCAAGTTCAAGTCCCACTGAGGCATTACAAACGGAACAGGAGGGAAGAGGTGAGTAATGCCTTTTAAGAACCTGTTAACAACAGGGGACTTGAAAAGGGAGGGCTGATCAGGGAGCCTGAGGAAGGCCGAGATAGCACAAAGATAACCCTTGATGGTACCCAGGGCAGAACCCTGTTGGGCCAGAGAGAGAAGGAACAGAAGGACCTCAGAAAGAGGGGCAGAAAGGGGATCCACAGCCTTTGCTGTGCACCATGCCACAAATTTGTTCCACCTGCAGGCGTATACCACCTTAGTGGAGGGACGCCTGGCTGCCAGAATCACATCACAAACTTCGGGAGGCAAGTCGAAAGGAATCAACTGCCGCCGCTCAATCTCCACGCAAGCAGGTGTAGACTGGACAGGTTCGGGTGGAGGACCGTCCCCTGCTGCTGCGACAGAAGATCCTCCCGAAGAGGCAGACGGATCGGGGGATCTATGCTCATATTGAGTAGCTCGGGATACCAAACTCTTCGAGCCCAGTCCGGAGCCACAAGAATGACTTGGGCCCGGTCGTGCCGAATCTTCTTCAACACTCTGGGTAGAAGTGGTATAGGCGGAAAGGCGTACAACAGACCGCAACTCCACTCGCGACGAAAAGCGTCGCCGAGCGAGTGCCGCCTTGGAAATTCCAACGCGCAGAACTGATGACATTGCGCGTTCTCTTCGGTGGCGAATAGATCTAACCAAGGCTCTCCCCACTGTAGAAAGAGTCCTTGCGCCACTTCCGAGTGAAGACGCCATTCGTGATCCATCATGCACCTGCGGCTGAGTTCGTCCGCCCTGGCGTTCAGAGAACCTGCCAGGTGTTGAACCATCAGGAACATGCCCTGATGTTCCAGCCATGTCCAGAGGCGCAGAGCCTCCTGACAGAGGGTCCAAGACCCCACCCCGCCCTGTTTGTTGCAGTACCACATGGCGGTGGTGTTGTCTGTGAACACCTGCACTACCTTCCCTTTGACAGAGGGAAGGAATGCCTTGAGTGCAAGCCGGATCGCCCGGAGCTCCAGAAGGTTGATATGGAGCCGGGACTCCGCCGGAGACCAGAGGCCTCTGATCTCCGCCTCTCCCAAGTGACCGCCCCATCCCAGAAGGGACGCGTCCGTCACAACTGTATGCTCTGGCTGGGGAAGGGAGAGGGATCTGCCCATGACCCATTGCCGGTTCGAGAGCCACCACTGCAACTGTTTTGCAGTCCCCTCCGAGATCTGGACGTGATCGGACAGGTTGCCCTGGTGCTGCGCCCACTGGAACTTCAGGTCCCACTGCAGAGCCCGCATATGCCATCTGGCATGATTGACCAGCAGGATGCAGGAGGCCATGAGGCCCAGCAGCCTCAGGGTCATCCTTACCGAAACCCAGGATAAAGGCCGAAAGATCGGAATCATAGCCTGAATATCCCGGACTCGCCGTTCGGGAGGATAGGCCCGAAACTGCGTCGTGTCCAGAACTGCTCCGATGAAAAGGAGCTGTGGAGAAGGAATCAGATGCGACTTCGGCACATTGATGGAGAACCCCAGCGAGTGCAGGAGTTCGGCCGTAGTCTGGAGGTGGGAGACGACTGCCTGGGACGAGCCCGCCTTCAGCAGCCAGTCGTCGAGGTAGGGGAAGACTGAAACCCCTGCCCGGCGCAGATGAGCCGCGACCACCGCCATCACTTTCGTGAACACCCGAGGGGCACTTGTAAGGCCAAAGGGGAGCACGGTGAACTGAAAATGCTCGTGGCCTACCGTGAACCGAAGGTAACGCCGGTGGGCCGGCAGGACGGGGATGTGGAAATATGCGTCCTGCAAGTCCAACGCTACCAACCAGTCTCCAGGGTCGAGGGCAGTCAAGACCTGAGCTAGGGTGAGCATCTTGAACTTCTCCTTCCGGAGGAAGCGATTGACGTTCCGGAGGTCCAAGATAGGACGCATGTCCTCCTTGTCCTTTTTGGGCACCAGAAAGTAGTGGGAGTAGCAACCACGCCCTACTTCTGGGGTCGGAACATGCTCGATGGCCCTCTTGGTCAAGAGGGCCGTGACTTCCTTCTGTAGAAGCACCAAGTGATCCCCTGACATGCGGTGGAGTTGAGGTGGCATGGCTGGGGGGTGGTCTCGAAGGGGAGGGAGTAGCCCCTTCGGACAATGTCCAAGACCCACCTGTCCGAGGTGATGGTGCGCCAGTGGGGAAGGTGATGGCGGACCCTGCCCCCTACTGGCGTGCCGTGCACCTGAAAGGAGGGACTAGGAGGGCTTGGAGGCCGCGGACGGGTTGGAGGTGGTGGCCTGACCCGCACGCTGGTTGCCCGATCCGCCACGGCGGAATCCACGTCCTCGGCCACGCGAAGACGCCTGCTGCGCGGGCCGGTGGCTGGGCTGCTGACGTGAAGGGCGCCCCTACCGTGGCCACGATAGGGGCGAAAAGCAGAAGGCAGCGGAGGGCGTGTAGCAGAAAGGCCCAGGGACTTGGCAGTAGCCCGTGAGTCCTTAAAGCGCTCCAACGCATGGTCTGCTTTGGACCCAAAAAGACCGACTCCATCAAAGGGCATGTCCATGAGAGTATTCTGGACATCCCCTGAAAAACCAGTGGTTCTCAGCCAGGCGTGGCGGCGGAGCGCCACCGTCGTTGCAATCGACCTGCCCAGCGAGTCGGCGGTGTCAAGGCCACAACGGATAGTGTATTTGGCCGCATCCCTTCCTTCCGCAATGGCGCGGGAAAGCAGTGCCTGGACCTCCTCAGGGCACTGGGGCAAAACATCTGCCACCGAATCCCACAGAGAGTGGGTATAGCGGCCCAAAAGACAAGCGGTGTTAACGGACCGCAAGCCAGCACTGGAGGAAGAAAAACCTTTCTTCCCAAACTGATCCAGGCGTTTGGATTCCCTATCCGGAGGAGCGGTAGGGAAGGCGGTTTGGGAAGCGGAGGCTTGGACAACCAAGCTCTCAGGAGTGGGGTGGACAGAAAGAAACAGGGGGTCGCCCGGAGCGGGGCGATGGCGTCGTGACACGTTCCGATCCACAGGAGCCCCTGTGTTGGGCTTGGACCAGGCGCCCAAAAGAACGTCTGTGAGGGCGTCGTTAAACGGCAGCACAGTCTCCGCAGAGGAGGCTGCCGGCTGAAGCACCTCTGTCAAGATGTTAGGCTTGACCGTCAAAGTAGGGAGCTGGAGACGTAAGGCCCCAGCAGCCCTACGCAACACCGTACCAAAATTGGCCCCCTCCTCCGTAGCCACGGGAGGAGACAGCATGCCAGTGTCAGGAGAAGTATCCAGACCACTGGCCTCCCTAGACTCTCTGTCCAGTCCTCATCATACTGACAGTTGCGAGTCAGAGGGTCATCAGACCCCTCCCAGTCCTCCTGGTCCTCCTCTGGTTCAAAATAAGGAGGAGGAGGGACATTTGGGACCCAAGGGCCCATCGGCGCCGGAGCCGGCGCCGAGCGACGTCGCTCCGGGTCCATGTCCGGAGCCGGAAGGAACTGGGGACGACGCCGCCCGGAGCCCAGGGCGGCGTCGAGAACGGCACCGGAGACATCGGCGCCGGCGGAGGTGTCGTGAGGTCGACCGGCGTCGATGGGGGTTGTGGAGCCGGGATCGAGGCCGGGGCCGAAGCCGGAGCCGGGATCGAGGCTGGAGTCCCGGGCGACGTGGGGCCGGAGCCGCCGGCGACGCCGGAGCAACCCCATCAGGGCCCGCGGGGCCCGAAGGCGCACCGGAGGGGCCTGAAGGCCCGAAGAGGCGGGCCATGGCCGACAGGAACTCCTGTACCTTGGCCGGATCCGCCCCGAACCCGGGAAGGGCGGGTATGACGGGGGCGACTCCACAGGCAAGTCCGGGGCCGCGGGGGCGGGACGGTGCCGGGAGGGGCCTCAGCCGAGTCGCGAGACCGGCGAGGCGAAGTCCGAGAGCGACGATGCTTCTTGGACTTCTTGTGCTTAGACTTACCGGACGAAGAAGACTTCGACGCCGACGACCGGTGTGCACTCCGCGAGCGACCCCTGGACCTCTCACGCGACCGGGGCCTCCGTGGAGCCGAATGCCGGGCCTCGAGGAGCTTTCGAGACCGCTCTCGCAAAGCTTTCGGGTTGAGGGCCTGGCATTCGGGACAAGACTCGGTGTCGTGGCCTCGGCCGAGGCAGAAGAGACACTCCCAATGCGGGTCGGTGACAGACATCATCCGCGCACAGGCGCCGCATCGCTTGAAGCCGGGCATCCCTACGACACCTTAAAGATGGAAAAAACAGTGAAAAAATCACCAAAAAGTATGGTCAAAAATTGACCAGGGCACTGCTCTTCCCGGATCTGCGCTTGCTGGCGCGGAAAAAGAAGAACTGACGTCAGCGCGCAGGGGCGGCGTCTAAGTACTGCCCGCGACGTCATCCCGGCGATCACGACGCCGACGACGGACGCGGAGCCGCACGACGCCGCCTACCGACGCGCAAGGGTACTGCTACGCAAAACTTTCCGGATCCAGCCTGACGCCTGGGGATATTCTAAGGTAAGGAATCTATCACTAACGTGTCTCTTTCAGATAATGTGAGTGCCCCCCTCCTCTGCGTAACCTTCACCCCTATCGTCCCACTGCATCATAGGAATTTGAAGGACTCGCTAAGCTCTTCTACCACTTTTTTGGCAATAAATACAGGTCAACATTGCAGATTTGAGTTAGGAAGCAGGGTAAACCGCAAGGGATCAAAACAGAGGCAAAATCTTAGGCACTGACAATTTGAATTAAATTTACCCTATCAATTAAAGTAATTGGAAATACTTCCCATTTAAAAAAAAAATCTTGATCCAGAGCAGTGTTTTGCAACAAGATGAAAATATGGTGGCATATCTTCCCATAAGCTGCTCCCACAAATAATCCAGTCTCCCAACCAACCTTAGGTCTTGAAACTCAGCCTCACCTATTACAGTTGTGAAGATTTAACTTACAACTCAGCCTAACCATGAAAATGGTCCATCTGGACATGTTCACAGAGACATTGCCTGCAATGGCTGAACACTTGTACACTGTGGTAGAGACATTAATGGATCATCCTGTATGTTGATTAATACAGGACAGTGGTGTTTCAGGTTTTTTTCTGTATCCTAAGTGGGAAGCAATGTGCACTTCAAACTAAAAATCCCTCTCATTCCATTCCAAAAGGCCGTTTTAAGGCCCGTATCATGAAGCTCTGATGTTGTCCCCCGACACTCATTCCAAGAAGCTGCTAATTCTTTTGTCTTTGCCCGTCTTCCAATCCTCAATTTTATCATGGACTTCTTCCATATTTGCAGTCATGAGCACCATTAGCCGCTGTCCCAGAAGAAACTTCTTCCACCTCAATTTCAGATAACTCCTTCATTTGTCTCGAGTGAGCCTAATTGTTGGTCTACTGACTCCAAAGAAAGTTTCATTTAAGAGTTTACAATTGAAATTAAAGGGAAGTAAGTCATTGTTTCCTCCTTGTGCACTGTCACCTAAATCAGTGGCTCCCAACCTGTGGTCCGGTGACTGCTGGGGGTCCGCAATCCCTCCTCAGGGGGTCCACGACTACGTAGAAAAGTAAATAATATTAACAGATTAATAAAGTGCATTTAAATAAAGAAGGTAAATGTAGAACTGAAAATTTTAAAACATATGTAAATGTGAAGGAATTTGAAACTGGAGGCTTAAAATTAAATTAGTATCCTCAGAATGAATTCTGGGAGCAGTGCAGGTGCATCAAACACAATATAATATGGACGATGAGTGGCCTAAATTGAATTTAGAACAGCATTCAACCTTTCTAGTCAAATTAATTTTTTTTTTTTTTTTTATTAATGTGTTTGTGAATTAAATAAAATGGGTCATCATTTGTGTATTTGTTTGATGAATACTTTTTTCTGTATTTTGTGTGCATTCGTTTGCAGTTCACATCATCAACAATGCTTTGGCTTCAAGTAATGACTCTTGGGGGGGTCCCTGGATTCCAATAATGTTTCAGTGGGGGGTCCCCGGTTTCCAGTAATGATTAAGTGAGGGTGCCCAGAAGTCAAAAGGTTGGGAACCACTGACCTAAGCCAAGATCTCCTACAAAGTAGGCCACGGTTTCAAGGGAACATCATCAAGTTGATTGACAGAAGAACCTGAAGGAAGAGTCTGATCTGTTTGATGCAGGGAGGAGCCAGAGATATTCCAAGCTACCTGGGCCCCTAGGTCAGAGTTCCTGGCGCGAGAAATATGATTCTAGAACCTCCCTGGCAATTACACGTTGCAACCCTTATTCGCTCTCACTTTTGACCACGCATGCTTCAAAAAGGTAGACAAACTAATACCTATGAGTAATTCAGCTGCAAAAGATCAAAGTACAGCAAAGGGCAGGGCTTGGCCACATGGGCAGACTGGTGTTCAACGATGTGGCATGGATCCTCATCAAACAGCTGTGTGGAAACATCAATGTAGGAGGGTGGTGAGGCCAAATGAGGCAGGTTTTCTCCTGAAATTAGTAAATCACATCTTCTTGAAACTTCAGCGACCATGGCAAAGGGAAAATGCTACTTACCCTGCAAGCATCTGATCGTAGTGTGTATTGCTGTAGATTCACGTGTAGCATACTTCTGCCATCTAGTGTTGGGCTTGCACCTCTGCAAATAGTTTTTTTATAAAAGAAGTCTCACAACTTGGTGTACATGGCACATGGGCATAGACTCCATTTTAGGTTGTTTTTCGCACAGCAGGTGAGTATGTATTGAATGTGAACGTAAGTAAGGTGTATCAAGCACAATGTGCACTGAAATAGACAGCAAGATATGCAAAAGGCATAGGCTTTCCTGGAGGAGGGCCGGTGGATGTAAATCTACAGCACTGCACACTACGAACAAATGTTTACATGGTAAGTGGCATTTTCATTTTGTAGCATGTGTGGCTGAAGCTACACATGCCTAGCAGACTGTGAAGCAGTGCCCTCCAGAAGTGGTAGCGAACGTGTGAATGATGCATATGTTTGCAATAGGGTCTTTAACACCGTTTGGCCCACTATGGCTTGTTGACCAGCTAAGATGTACACACAGTAGTGCTTGGTAAAAGTGTATGGTGCTGACAAAGCAGCGGCCTTACAAATATCCGCTAGTGGGATGTTTCCTAGGAAGGCCATGGTTGCTCCTTTCTTGCCGGTGATGTGCGCTCTTGGTGGAGCAGGTAGAACCCTTTTCGCTTTATGATAGCAGGTCTGAATACATTAGACTATCCACCAAGCTATGCCTGCCTAGGAGATGGGATGTCCTTTCTGAGGTTTTGCAAAGAAGACAAAGAGCTGGTTGGACATCCGCAATGGCTTGGTCCTGTCAAAGTAATACATAAGAGCTGTTTTGACATCTAACATGTAGAGTGCTCTCTCTGCAACAGAATCCTGTTGTGGGAAGAAAACAGTTCTATGGTTTATTTTTTTTATTCATACCCAGATACGTCATATACAAGAATAAATATCAATAGATCATATGAAATGATAAAATTCTGATAGGTTAGTGCAAAATACAAATAGATTACTTAAAAACCAAACATCACAGATGAGCTAATCCAGAATAAGAACAATTACAAATGTAGTATGGGCATGCTTGGAGATACAGAGTTAAAACCAAAAAAAAAAAAAAAAACATTACAGTTCATACTTATTGAAAGAAGACCCTTACATCCATAATTAATCCAGCATACCAAAACAAATAGAGGTGGGAAAGCCTCCCATCACCACCCTTTATCCCCCCCCTCATCATTATTAAGGGCCCCTAGCTTCTCTGCTCCACTTTGAAATGAGTGACCAAATTTCCCCCCCACGGATTCTGGCCTGTCTGCCCCTACATGCATACAATGCAGTCTCTTGATTATATATCCCAAGAAGCCGAGCTAGCCATATCTGGAAGGTAGGTGGCGCTGCATCCTTCCATCTAGCAACTAGCATTATCCTAAATACTGCTGTTCCCACAAATATACAGTATTCCTGTGCAGTATCAAGCTCCAGAGAGCTATCATATCAAATAAACCATAGAAAACAGTTCTATGGTTTATTTGAGGTGAAAGGGTGATACCACATTCATGAGGAACTTAAGATTAGTTCTAAGAACAACCTTGTTCTTGTGGACTTGGATGACAGCTCTTGTAGAGTGAGCACCTGCAGTGGTCTCAAGCCTGGTTAGGGCTACACAGGAGCAGAAGGCACTGTAGGGGATATCACCTTCTTCAAACCCTCCATGGAGGCCTTAAAACCTGTAATTCTGAAGAGGGTTGTTTTCCCTGTTCTGAATGTATGCTGCGACTGCGAATAAGTGTAGAATAGAGTCAGTAAGGACTGCTTTCTCCAAGTGCAAAAGGTAGGCAATAATATCCTAAACTGTAGGCTTTAGCAGGTTCAGGTATTTGAAAATGCAGTGGTGAACAAACCTTTTCAATTTTGCTGCGTGACAAGCCCATGTAGAGGAAGACGGTTGAGATACTCTAAATTCCAGGACCTCAGGTGGCAAATTGCAAGGTTGAGCTGTCCGCATCCTGATGCCTCACCTTACCTAGCCTCTGAGTGATAAGGACCAGCTTAGAGGGAGCCTCTTGTGAGGGCTGACAGACATTTCATAGAGTGTGGAGTAGCCGGTTTGCCTGGCCCAGGCTGGTGCTACCAGAATGAGGGTTAGTGATGTTTGCCAGAGTTTCCTCACCACGTAGGAAAGCAATGGGGAGGTAGAAAGCATAGGAAAATATCCCTGATCAATTCATCCATAGTGCTTTTCCCCATGGACTGTGGGTACCTGGTGGCCAAGTTTGGACATTTCGCGTTTTTTTAATTAATGAATGACAGATTTATAGAGTGCACAGCTACTCCGAGAAGTGTCCCGGCACTAACATGCACAACCCCATACCAGACGATCTACTTCTCCCCAGGTTTTAAGTTTATTATGGAAGACTGACTCAGAAGCAGGCAGTTACAGCTTACAGGGGAGCTCGTTCCATGCCTTGGCAGCTAAAAAAAAAAGAAACAGCCTTACTGCCCATTCGAACCCGCTTAAAGCATGGAATAATCTGAAGAGAAGCGGAGGTGAAGCATAGTGCTCTGGAGGGAATATACTGAGTGAATCTATCAGCCAGATATTGAGGGCTGGAAGAGAACACTGCTCTATGGACCATCACTAGTGCTTTGAAGAGCATGAGTTTCTTAACTGGAAACCAATGCAAAACCTTGAGAGCGGCTGCGGTTGAGGAACGCCTAGGCAGACGGAGAAGTAACCTTGCTGCCACATTTTGAACCACCTGCAGGTGCTTCAGCTGGACTTCAGCAGCCCCCTAACACAGGACATTCGTGTAGTCAAGACGCCACATGATCAAGGCATAAATTCATTCATTCATGAGGAGAATTTTGTGGGGAGTACCCAATGTCATATACCCAGAGAACTGAAGGAAGTGTGTGCAGCTTTGCTTTTGTAGGTAGTACTTGGCGGTCATGCTGTTTGTTTGAAGTTTCATGGTGAGGACCCTTTTTACAAACCAAAACGATTTCCCTTAAATAAGCAGAGCATTAGAGCAAAGTAGTATCCACAGGATTGGTTTGAATAGGATCTTACCTTGGTTGATCTATATATGCATTTGTATGAGAGATGAAAAGGCCCTGTCACACTTTTGCCTAATTACCTTTTTTGTGTGGAGGTAATAGCTGTATTGTACTGGGGCTAAGATCCATGTGTTGGACATGATCCCCGCGTGAAAGAGTAAGCCATGTATCCTCCAACCAAGAGGCAAGGTGATAGAAGAGGGAGGTGGACAAGACACTCCTGGGAGGTGGCAGCTGCCTTGCCGGAGCAGCCTTAGCCTTTACCCCGGTTACCCATATAGGAGCCTCTATTGTACCCCTTGCTGGTTGTAGGCCTGCTGTTGCTTCTGGGAGGAATGGGGCTGCGCGGGTGAGGTGGTCGCAGCAGCTGTATGGAATAGTCTAAAGCGCCTCCATGGACTTTGCCGTCTCTATATCTTATTGATTTTCTCCAGCATCTTGTCGGCCTGTGGCCCTAAAGGGTGCTTCCCATCGAACAGGAGGTTGAGGAGATGCTTCAGGACCTCGGGCTTGAACCTGGGGACACAGAGCCAGGCATAGCATCCGAGTCCGAGGCTGGTATTGATGCCCCTAGAGACTGTCTTCATAATCCAACGCAGATCAAATGCTGGTGTTGGAGATGGCTTTGCCCTCAGACATTTTCTCCTCCCCAAGATTTCTATGCTACTCCAGGAGGTGCCTCCGACTGAGCTCTATAATAGCATGACAGAAGTGCCACCAAATTGGCTATCCACCGATGTGTTACCACTTCATCTGCCAGTCTCTGCGCTTTTCTTCTTACTCTCCTTGTCTGGAGGAGCATCGTCGGTGGGTTGGGTGGAGGTGCACTTGCAGGCATTGTGCATCACCTGGGAGTCGGGTGGAACCTACCCCTTAATATATGTTGGGCCGCAAGAAGAGAGTGAATTTCTTTTTAACCCTCAGGGTGACTACCCTAGCCTTGAAAGGCTCTTTGAAAATGTGAGAAGCATGGACAATACGCTCAGATTTGTATAGCGTCTCCAGACGAAAGTCCTCCTCTTTCTGAATGACAGGCATGTCAACCTTGTGAGAGGCTGCAGCCCTCTGAATGACCTCATGATAGGCCAGGGTGTTATCAGGGGACAAGGCTCGTACATGTAATGTTCTAGATCGGGCCACCTGGAGGATTCCCATTGTAGTCATCCCAGGAATAGTCAGTGAGGCCTGAGGGCTGGTCATATGGATCAAACAGGCCATAAGGGCTAGCAGGCTGTTAACAGGAAACAGGGGACACCTCAGATAACTAGTAGCAGCAGTGGTGGAGGTATACATGGATGTGGTGGTAGCCTGGGGGGGGGTGGGGGGAGTGGTGGGCTGTGTGGCAGAGGAAGAGGCCTTGTGGCTTAGTCCTTGTGTTTCTTCAGTGCCTGCTCAGGGGAGGGAGGCATGAATGAAGGCTCCCCCAGAAAGGTCAGCTTTTTCGAGAAAGAGGTTTCAGAGGTGGCAGTGGAGATGGTTTGGCCGTGATCTTGTCTGTGACTAGGTGGATGAATATGCACTTTTGTCTGCCTTTCAGTTCCTGTTAAAGCCTCTCCAGCATAGGGGCTTTGACATCCTCGTTTCCAGGCATGGTTGGCAGTCGCAGGGTCGGCTTTGTCCTCAATGTCAAGGTGGGTTTAGGCATTGAGGTAAGTTTCAGCATAGACAGAGTCTTGCGCACCAGCACCAATGGAGCCTTTAGTGTTGACTTTTCGGTGTACTTAGAAAAGCTGGAGTTCAATGTCCGATGAAGGTGGTGGTGGTGGTGGTTCGATGCCCTTGGCTGGAGGTTTGCTCGGCTCCGAAGCGTACAGCCAGTGCTGACCAGAGCACAAAGGCGGCAGGGGCCACTGGCTTGCCTTTTCTTGACGTCCGTATTCTGGCTGAACAGCCAAATCCTTCTGGAGCTGAGCTCTACCTAGGCATGGGATTTCTTTTGAGGACCCGGAATGGTGATATGCGCCTCAGGTCCTGAGGGTATACTCACGGCTCTGGGTGTGTTCTTCATGCAAGGTCTGTCTTTGGTGCTGGTTCGACATCATACATCTTCTGGTTGCCAAGCAAGATGTCCGCCTAGTCGAATTCCTGGTGAGCTCCCGCCGCCAATTGCAATATCCTGACTAAATCTGCACCTCCATTGACGCCCCCACGCCTCTGGGGTCAATTGCGCCTCCTGGATCGCCTACAGCTCTTATTTTGCCGCCAGATAGCTGGAGGGGCACAACGGTGCATGGACAGCTGTGTGGCCTGGCTAGGCTGTGCAGCTTATTGCAGCTCCTCTGGGGATGTGAGGCGGACTGTGGCCTGTTATGCACACCGAAGCCTGCTGTGTGACACGTGCTGAACGACTTGGCTGGTCCGGTTCCGGACTGGACCTGCCAGAAATGCGGAGCATGTGGGTGGACAGTGGCTTCAGATGCAGGGGACAGCGGGCCTGCCACCCCCCCTGCACATGTGTTTTTTGAGGAGAATTACTGGCCTGTGATCCCGAGGGTACTGTGGGGGGCGTGCGAATGTGATTCTGCCCTGGAACCCTGCTTAGGGATGAGCCTTGCTGGTGGGTCAGGTGCGCCCCCCCCCCGCCGAGACTGCTGCCCCATTGGGCTGTGCAGGACTTCTGGAGGAGCCCAGGGAAGGAGAAGGTGCCACACTGGACATTGAAGGGTTGCCTCCTGGCGACGAAGTCTGACCCTCGTCCTCATGACTGCGTAGAGATGAGTTTGGGGACCTTGGTCCGGGGCGGGGACTGGATTGCACAGACATTGCTTAAACATCGAGGATTGCAACCTGGAGCAGTGCTACTTATGCCCCCGACCTAGTGACCATGTCAATGCTGATGTGGGGCCCCCACTGTGACGTTTATCCTGGTTGGTGAGTGTGGAGTGCCTTTGTGTCAGCTGCGGGACACCACTGCCCATTGTGTTGTGAGGATTTCTGGAGGAGAAGATGCCACACTGGACAATGAAGAGTCTGGCATTCGCCCTCATAGCTGTGCAGAGGTGAGAGTTTTGGGGGCCTTAGACAGAGCGGGGAGTGGACTATGTGGACATTCTTATTCAGTGAGGGGCACACCCTGGAGCAGGGCTACTTGTACCTCCGACCAACACCTCGGGCCCTCATGGCCAGACTTTTCAATCAGAGACTGCAACTCTATCCTACAACATATTAGGGCCCAGGTGTGCCAAGGCACGAGGGACAAAACATTATATTTCTGGATTATACTCAAAAGCTGCAGGAGCTCTGGAAAAGCTTCAGCTTTACAATACAGCGTCTGCGGGACCTTGGCCTTAGAAATGGTTTGATGTTTCCTGCATGGTTCTGAGCGCAACACAATGGAAAAGCCCTTTTTTTGACTCCCCGGAGGCAGCCAATGACTGGATAGACATGTTTGGGGGGGAGGGGGGAGAGAGTGAAGCAGAAAACTCCCTCAGGCCGGAAAAGAGGCCCCCTGACCACCCCTCGACGAAGTGCAAGATCGTGTTGAAGCTCAGATGATGCCGAGACACGTGCTGGGGCTAAACAAACTGGATGAATAGTGGTACGTCCCGATGATACGCTTGAGGACTCCAACTCTGTACTGGACACTGAGGAATCCTTCTGCCAACATCATGGGGACAGAGCCAGCCTCAGCGACAGCACCCACGCAGGAACTTAAAAGCGCTGCTTGCATGGTCTGCTTTGGCCCCGAGGAGGATGACCAGGGATATTGGAAGCCTTGGGGGTTAAGGGGCCTGTTGGTCATTGACCTGCAAGAAGGTTTTGGGAGATTCAAGGCCTGGGTAATTCCCTGTACTGCTGTGGCTTACAGGCAAAGGAACCATAAAGTGTACATCTGCTTACGTTGGATATTTAGGGGCTTGTACTGTGACGGAAAGGTCTGTATTTTGTTGTCGGGGGGGGGGGGGAATGCGGGGGAAATGCTCACTTTACTTTTTTCGCAGAGGTGGAGGCCTCTGCCTCATTATTGGGTTCTGAGTTTTAGCCTGGTAACACTGGGCTCCTGTTGTTTGAACACACTGCCTGGGGGACGGGGGGGATGAGTTACTGGTTCTTTGTTGTGTGGTTTCGAAGGGGAGAATGGGGAAGCGCTACCGTGCATGGTTGTAAAACAGAAAGGATGTCATGAGTTGGCATGCGCTGTAAGTGGATTAAAGGAGGCGGGTGGAGAGTGTTTCTTTTTATGCATATTGTAAGATGGATCAGTGCTGGAAATTTTTGACCTGGAATGCGAGAGGTCTTGGACACTCAGTTAAGAGGAGAGTACGTCGGTACTTGAACCGGTATGGAATAACAGTTGACGTCTTCCAAGAATCACACATATGGAAAGACTGTATGAGACGGCTCCGTAAGCGATGGCAGGGCCAGATATCTGTGACTTCCTATTCTAGTTATGCCAGGGGAGTGTTGGTGTGTGTAGCCCCTGGTATTCCATTTGTGGCCACAGGGGTGGTGATGGACCCAGAGGGTTGGTATGTCATAGTGTCCGATACGTTGGACTATAGGGCGCTTTGTATTATAAATGTTTATGCCTCAAACACTGATGATTCAGATTTTTATGGTTCGCTCAAGAGGGCAGCAGCTGCTCATCCTGTCCCTGATGTAGCTGTGGCTGGAGACCTTAATTGTGTGCTCAATGGTGCGATGGACCATGATCGCCGCGGGCAGACACAAAACCTTGTACGACAGGGGCCCGATGGGAGGTTATGTGGGGTCCTAACCTCCGGGACATATGGAGTGAGCGCAACCCGTTGCAACATTACTACTCCTGCTACACCCCGGCAGCTAGGACATATAGTCAACTAGATAATATTGTTTAGTGACTGGGGCTTTGACATGATATTGTTGACATTTCATATGAGGCACGATATATATGAGACAATTCCCCACTGCTGTTCTCTTGTAGAACTAGTAGGAGGGTTCTAAGTGTACCGGTCTGGAGGGTGAGAGCTGAGGCCCTAACTGACCCCATATTTGCTCAGACTGTGTCTGAGACATTTGACAAAAATTGAGAAAGCACAGGTGCTCGAGATACAGAGCCTATGAAGGTTGTGCTTGGAGAGGAATGCATGAAGACATCCTATGGGGTGAAAATGCATCTCACACATGTTAGACTTGCATGAGAAGAAACTGAAGGTGCTGGAGGACGAGTTGTCAGTGTTCCCTCATCAATTGGGGGAATGGAAGGAGGTTAAGAGAGAACTCTTGGCTTTACACCTACACACACTCTAGGTATACGCAGAGTAGGGTTTGCATAGTAGGAGTATGCCCGATTACTGCCTTGTTTATACGCCTGCATATAATCACAGTTTTAGCACCATGGTTGAACTATATCTACTATTCACTCTTTTGGTGCTTGTAATCACTTTCATCTGCTTTTGTCTACCGATTATCCCAGCACATGTATTCTATACAAGAATAACGTTGGTTTAATAAATATATTGAAAACGTCCTACTGTGTATTCTGTATATTTCTCTGAGCACAAGTAAGCACGAGTGACTGAGCGAAAGGTTATGATCTGTTACCACGACCCCTAAGGGGTCAGGGTTGTCATGTTCAGTGGTTGCCAGAAACCATTCACTCCCTGGTAAGGTCAGGGGGCTTATGGTGGTACTGTGAGTTAGCTGGTCTCTAGGCCAACATATCCTGCGGGGGTGCCCGCAATCAGTCTAAGCACCTCACCCAAAGTTCGTTGTCCAACAAACGCGCAGGTCCTACGGATTAGTGGGAATTACACAACATGGAGCCGCCAACGTTGGTTGGGTTCTTATTTAACGGACTAAGTAGTTCAGTTGTGCTTTTGTCAGAGACCCCTACTCACCTCCAAACCGGAGACGTCCGTGGTGGTAGGGAAATCCACCTCAGCTGAGTAGGTATACCCTATGTATTGACTGTAGGTTATTCAAGCTTGTAGGATAAAATGCTCCCACATTGTGCTAACTATCTCCATAAGGAAAATGCTACTTACCCAGTATGCATCTGTTCTTGGCATGTAGAGCTGTAGATTCACATGCTTTGCATAGCCTGCCATCTAGTGTTGGGTCCGGATGTTTGCACTTTGTTTTTCTTCGAAGAAGTCTTTCCCAGTCACAAGGTAGGGGACTCCTCCTTTCGGTGATAGTGCGCATGGACATCGACTCCATTGTTAGATTGTTTTCCCGCAGAGGGTGATAATGGAGTTAGTCAGAGTAGTAGAAATACATTTCCATGTATATGCATCTAAGTAAGATATCACTGCAACAGGGTACCCGGGGAGGCGGGTGGGCGCATGTGAATCTACAGCTCTACATGCCAAGAACAGATGCATACTGGGTAAGTAGCATTTTCCATTCGAGGCATGCAAGCTGTAGATCACATGCTTTGCATAGACTATATAGTAGTGATCTCCCAAAGCGGTGGCTAACCTGTAGCTGTTGCAGTGGTTTGAAATAGTGTACGTAACACTGCTTGGCCCACACTAGCTTGCTGTCTTGCCAACACATCTACACAATAGTGTTTTGTGAATGTGTGAGGTGTAGACCATGTTGCAGCTTTGCAGACATCATCTATGGGGATATTTCCTAAGAATGCCATAGAAGCCCCTAGTTTGCGGGTGGAGTGCCCTCTAGGGGGAATTGTTAATGTTTGTTTTGCTTTTGCATAGCATGTCTGAATGCATTTGGCTATCCACCGAGCAATACCTGATTTTGATATGGGAGTGCCTTTATGTGGTGGAGCAAAAGCCACAAAGAGTTGCTTTGTCTTACGGAAAGGTTTTGTCCTTTCTATGTAATAGAGTAATGCTCTTTTAACATCTAAGGTGTGTAGAGCACGTTCTGCCACAGAATCTGGTTGAGGGAAGAACACAGGCAACTCAACAGATTGGTTGATATGAAAGGCAGAAATGACCTTTGGTAGAAATTTAAGGTTAGTCCGAAGAACCACTTTGTTTTGGTGTACTTGTAAAAATGGTTCTTCTATGGTTAGTGCCTGAAGCTCACCTACTCTCATCAGTGATGTGATGGCTATGAGGAAAGCTACCTTCCAAGTGAGAAATTGCAGCTCACATCTGTGCAATGGTTCAAAAGGTGGACCCATCAGTCTGGTGAGGACAATGTTGAGATTCCACACTGGAGCAGGTGGAAGACTTGGGGGAATGACTCTTAAGTCCTTCCATAAATGCTTTAATGACAGGCACTCTGAAGAGAGACAGATGTTGTCTATTTTGAAGGTATGCAGCTATTGCAGCAAGATGTAAGCGTATGGATGCGTACGCTAAGTTTGAAAGCTGTAGATGTAATAAATTACATATAATGTTCTGAACTGAAGCATCAAGCGGGTTGATTTGATTGTTAATACAATATATGACAAACCGCTTCCACTTTGCTGCATAGCAAACCCTTGTGGTAGGACGTCTAGCCTCTTTGATAATGTTTATGCAGTCTGGCGGGAGATTGAGGTAGCCAAACTCTAAGACTTCAGGTGCCAGATCGCAAGGTTGAGATGACTGGGATCTGGATGTCTTATCTCTCCACTGCTCTGCGTGAGGAGATTGGGTGTAAGATGTAGTTTTTGGTGAGGAACTACTGAGAGCTACAACAGGGTGGTGAACCAGGGTTGACGGGCCCATGTGGGAGCAACTAGGATTAGTGTCAGGGACGCCTGTCTGAGCTTCCGAACCACTAATGGAATGAGTGGGAGAGGAGGAAAAGCGTGGGCAAATATCCCTGACCAATTCATCCATAGTGCATTGCCTCTGGACAATGGGTGTGGATACCTGGATGCGAAGCTTGGGCATTTTGCGTTTAGGTGTGTGGCGAACAGATCTATGTCTGGGAAGCCCCACATCTGAAAGAATGGTAGGAGAACTCAAGGGTGGAGTTCCCACTCGTGGATCTGTGGTCTTTGACGACTGAGCAGATCTGCTATTTGCTTGTCTACTCCTGGAAGGTGTTCTGCGAGGAGATACATTTTGTGGCGTATGGCCCACCTCCAGATGTTCTGTGCTAGTTGTGACAGCTGGAAAGTGTGTCCCCCCCCCTGTTTTTGTATGCAGTACATTGCTGTCATGTTGTCTGTACGTATCAGTACAGCTTTGCCTACTAGATGAACTTGAAAGGCTTTGAGCGCTAGAAAAATCGCTAGAAGCTCTAGATGATTTATGTGAAGCTGCTTTTGCTGCAAGCTCCACATGCCCTGAATTGTGTGTGTTTGGAGATGAGCTCCCCAACCAGTGAGCGATGCGTCTGCTGTTAGCACTGTCTGTGGAACCGGGTCGATGAAGTGCCTCCCTTTTGAAAGGTTTTGTGGATTCCACCACTGCAGAGAGCAATGAGTGTGGCCGTCCACCAACACTAGATCTGATAACTGACCCCGAGCCTGGTTCCACTGACGTGCTAAGCATTCCTGAAGGGGATGCATTTGAAGTCTTGTGTAAGGGACTATTAGGATACAAGACACCATCATCCCTAGTAACTGCATGAACACTCAAGCTGGCAATGAGTGTTGAGGCTGAAACTGAGATAGTAGAGTCTGCATGTTGAGGACTCTGGCCGGATTGGGGTAGGCCAGAGCCTTTTGTGTATCTATAGTGGCTCCCAAATACGCTTGTGTGTTGGATGGTTGGAGATGGGACTTGGACAGATTTACTGTGAATCCAAGATCGTTGAGCAACTGCACTGTTTTGTGAGTGTGACGTAGACAGCTTTGTTGCGAGCTGGCTTTTATGAGCCAGTCGTCTAAGTATGGGAAGGCGTGAATGTGTGGTCTTCGTAGATGAGCTGCAACTACTGCCAGGCATTTGGTGAAAATCCTGGGTGCGGTGGTGACTCCGATGGGAGCACCTTGAATTGATAATGTTGGCCCGCTACCACAAACCTGAGGTATTTGCGGAGAGAGGGGTGTATTGGGATGTGGAAATAGGCGTCCTTTAAGTCCAGAGTGGACAGAAAGTCGCCTTGCTGAAGGAGCGGGAGCACTTGTTGGAGTGTCACCATATGAAAGTGGTCCCATTGAATGTATAGATTTAGGTCTCTGAGGTCTAGTATAGGCCTGAGAGAGCCGTCCTTCTTGGGAATTAAGAAGTACAGGGAGTATACACCCGCCCCTTGATATTGTAATGGGACTGGTTCTATAGCTCCCTTTCCTAACAGAGAGAGAACTTCTCGCTTGAGAAGCTTGAGATGTTCTCGTGACATTGCGTGTGATCTTGGAGGAATGTTTGGGGGAATGTCTGTAAGTTCCAGGCAGTAACCATATTGGATAATTTGTAGAACCCATCTGTCTGAGGCGATTGTATTCCAGACGGGTAGAAATTGGGAGAGATGTCCCCCGACAGGAGTGGAATGATCGGGGGTAGCAGAAGGAAGTCACTGTTTGTTGTTTGCAGGGGAAGTGCGTGTTGAGTTGCCTCTGCCTCTTCCCTTGCTGTCGTCACCTCTAAATCCACCTCTAAAATAACCTCTTGATGAGAGCATTCTGTTGTTGCCCTTGTAAGAGGAGGAGGGATTCTCTGTGGAAACATTTTTGGAGCCACCCCTGTAAAAGGAGCGACGAAAGGATCCCTTATTAGATGGTAATTGCAAAGCCCCCATAGACTTGGCGACCTCAGTGTCCTTCATTTTTTCTAGCGAAGTGTCCACTGTTGGGCTGAAGAGGTGTTCTTTGTCGAATGGTTGGTTGAAAATAGAGGCTTGAACCTCAGGTTTAAACCCTGAAATTCTCAACCAAGCATGCCTGCGTAGCAGTACGCTGGTGTTCACTGCGCGGGCTGCTGTGTCTGCTGCATCTAAGGCGCACCTGATGGCGGTATTAGTGATTCATTTACCCTCCTGAATAAGGTCATTGGCCTTTGATTTGTGCTCATCGGGCAGAAATTGCATCAGTTTCTCTAGCTCATCGTAATGAGCCCTGTCGTATCGAGCTAATAAAGCTTGTGCATTAGCAATGCGCCAATGATTGGCTGCTTGTGACGCTACTCTCTTGCCCGAGGCATCAATTAATTTTGACTCCTCATCAGGAGGCGGGGCCTCACCTGTGGTTTGTGAGTTTGCTCTTTTGCGAGCGTTGGAAACTACAAGAGAGTCTAAAGGAAGCTGACCCTTGATGTAAGTGGGGTCAGTAGGTGCTGAC
This sequence comes from Calotriton arnoldi, assembly GCA_963921515.1. Taxonomy (NCBI): domain Eukaryota; kingdom Metazoa; phylum Chordata; class Amphibia; order Caudata; family Salamandridae; genus Calotriton; species Calotriton arnoldi. The sequence goes on along the minus strand of CAWUFW010003862.1, from coordinate 666,509 downwards.
TTATACTTTTTCTCCACCCTGGGTGTAATAATTCTTGCCCTCACAGGATCTTTAAAGATCTTGTCTGTATGCTTAAGCATCCCTTTGAGCATTGGTAATGTGCGAGTAGCTCTCTGAGAGGAACTTAAGGTTTCGAACAAGAAATCCTCTTCTAGAGCCTCTTTGTATAACTCCACCCCATGATAATGAGCAGCCCTGTTAAGTAGCTCTATGTATCCTATGTTGTCGTCGGGTGGTGAGGGTTTGGAAGGATATAGATCCGGATCATTAACATTGTTCGGATCAGTGTGATAGTCCTCCCATGGGTCATTAATGTCCTGTGGCCTATGCTCATACCCATCCCCTTCATCCTGTGGGTCAGGTGATAGTGGTGGTGGAGAATTTGTGGGTGTGATGAGCAAATTTGGATCAGTGGGTGAAGGAGGTGGAATGTAAGGTGGAGAAGGGTTAGTACCCACATTCTTTCTCTTTAAAGGAATGTGGTAGTCCTCCTGTAGGCCCATTTTCCTCTTCTCTGGCAATTCGACATGAATATGTCCAGTGTCTGGATGTCTGACCAGTTCTTTTTGTTTCAGATCCAGAGGCGGAACGTCGAAACAAGGCTCTTTTGTTGGAGTCTTTTTCTCTTTGGGCGCCGTTTTCGGCATAGAAAGTTTCGGCTCCGAAGATTTACTCTTCGGTAGCGAGAGAATGGTCACCAAGACATGTTTTGGTTTCAATGCCGAAGGTTTCGACTCGGCACCGGCATGGGGCCGACTCGAGCCGGAAGTCTTTTCCTTGTGTTTTGGCACCGGGCCCGAGGGCGGGGCTTCCAAAACGTTCTCAGTGCTGACCTTGGCCTGAGGGCAGAGGAGGGACCGGAGCCTTTTTCTTCTTGTAGTGCTGGGGCAAGGGTGTTTCTGTACTCACTGTACGCTGACCCGGTGTAACTTGCTCCTGTTCTTCCATGTCGGAGTGTGCCTCGGGCACGGAGATATGCTCTGCTTCTTCTTCGGCTCCTTGAGCATGGAATTCTTCTCTGTCGAAATCTTCACCGAAGATGTCCGGTGCGGAGCCGCTTTGATGTTGCATTTCGTGACGTCGAGCCCGACGGTCACGGAGTGTCTTCTTGGATCAAAACGATCGGCATGCGTCGCAGTCTTGTTCATCGTGTTCCGGGGATAGGCAGAGGTTGCCCACTTCGTGCAAGTCGTGCGTGGAAACTTTACGCGACACCCGGGACAGAGCTTGAATGGAGTCCGTTCGATCGACTGCTTGCGAGCCCGACCCGGATAGGCCTAACAGCCCTCCACGAGTTTTCTGATCGAAGACCTTTGAGTCGAAACGATACGCGGAGAATGGGGAACGCGATTGGGAAACAATACCGTCGAGGGTAGTAGAAGGGAACCCGAGAAACGGTGCCCAACCGGAGCGCAGCAATTCACATCTGGACCCAATGGCTGAAAAAAAACAATCTAACAATGGAGTCGATGCCCATGCGCACTATCACCGAAAGGAGGAGTCACCTACCTCATGACTGGGAAAAACGTCTTCGAAGAAAAACAAAGTGCAAACATCTGGACCCAACACTGGATGGCAGGCTATGCCAAGCATGTGATCTACAGCTCACATGCCTCGAACATTCATTTACTAAATTTCTTCTCTCTTCGCACAAAGTCCATAAACGGAGAAGTGAGTAAGGAACAAGCAGTCACTCTAAATATTAAAGAAAATTGCAGAAATGCAGTTACTATCAAATTACTACAATATGGTCTCCCAGCAACAGGTGGAGACGTTACCTTCGTGGTTGAGGCACACAAAGCATTCAGAACAGAGGTATTCTACTCTTGGGTTACATTCCCGACTGCGGATGCACACACAAAATTGTTTCACACTTACATCGAAGATTAAACACCAGTGCAATACTTTCCATATGTGGACATAGAAATTCCGTTAACTTGCCAAGAAGACATACATTGGTTTAAAGGCCCCCATACTATAGAAAATGTGAGACTCGGTCCGCTCAGTAAAGAAGGAGCAACTTGGCTGGTCTTAGCTGCTTATACACAGCATCCCAATATTGCTAATTTAGATGCAGCAGAATAACACTTTACGAAGATCTAGTAAAAATTTAAAGGAATCTCACACTGTTCATAACGCGAACACTCGCACCAACCCAGCTCGGAGTGCTCAGGCTGCACAACCACAATTGGCTATTACAGGTATCAGTCCGCAAACGCTGAATGTCGTAATGGGAAAGATTACCACCAGTCGGGATCAAATTCCGTTTTGGATAGCACAAAAAACAAATCAGCTTGAAGCGTTTTTTCCTCATAAGGGCCTGCAGAAAAAACACAGAATATTAACAATTTGCTTTCCAATGGGGATGGTTCCCTGGTGGAAAATTGTGCCACTTGGAGTACAGTCTTCGCTGCAGTCTACACCAGGACACATGGTACCCCTTCTCAGGCTGTATTGCCTGAAGTACTGAAACAGGTGCAGAATGAGTATAGGGCAGCACCTGCCCTGGACTTAAGAATGAAACTGATGGGCAATTTTGCCGCAGTATCAGCCATTATGTTAAGTAACATTAAGGGGGAGGCAGCAGTGTTGGCTATGCACCAAGGCCTGAGGGAGTTTACTCCTGCACAGTAGGAGAGGGAATTGCCTAGAATTATCAAAGAAACCTATGCTACGCTAGGCAGAGATAATCTGGGAGCCAGACCTGGGAAACTGCAGGTTAAGAGTAATTCTGAAAAGGATAACTAAGCAAGCACCCGAATGTTCCAAGAAGAAATGGGACAATAAAAAAATAAAAAATAAACAAAATAAGACACAATCACGGGATGGGTCTCCTCAACAGGAAACCACTGACGAAAAATATAATTTAAGAAACCGTGATAACATTACAAAGCCTGACAGGTATTAGGATAGGGATACACGTTCCTCTCGTTCCTTTCAGGATTCATCCGATACACGATGAGAGAGAGGTGGCCGGTCAGAGCACGGATCAGAAGAGCATGTGAAGCCGAAAAGGGAAACATCACACTTCAGACTTCATCCATAAAAATGAAGAGAACCAAAAGACTTCTAAACTTCAATTCAAAAAGAAGGTAGCTGGGATTAAAATAAGACATGCCCAGACTACGGAGGACTCTGCTTCTGAACGGGGAATGGGAAGTGACTATGCTAGACAGCGCAGCAGAAGTCAAGATAACTTGCCGGAACCTGATGGATTATCTGGTGGTAGTAGCGCTGAATGAACATCACAGTGAAAACACCTGATACAAGTGTGAGTGTCCCCCATCGTTTACACAAAATAACGCTCCAGTTGGAGGGGGACATACCAAGAAACATCAAGGCTCTCTTTTGGGAGATATTCCCAAAGAAGGGGAACCTAGGGCCTTTTAATATAGGTCCAGCATACAGGCCCGTGACTACGTGTAAACCAAGGTGGTATGCAGTTCCTGTTGTGAGCGGCAGGTTGTTGTGTATGTTTTGAGAGTATACACAATGGTGTACAATCAAAAGGCAGGAGAATGATTTCCTCCTTTCGGAAAAGACCCTCACACACCCAGCTAGCTAGGTGTCATGCTTCATCATCGGGTCTGCTCCTTATCGGGTCAGCGCTGCAATACCCGATCGGCAACCGTGATGGGGCTTCCTGGCGGAGATCTTTATTCCTTATGCCGTAGGGTGTAGTGCGCGTGAGGGCCCTTGATCAGTGTAGGTGTAGTGATTTGAAGGGTGTGAATTAAAACAGGAGATAGTGATCCACTCAAAACAATTTTAATGAAATATGGTCACTATCCTGGTTAAAAATGAAAAACGCGTATGCCTGCTCTAAGGTTGCGGGTTATACGCCTATATTTTATGGGTCAACATGTTTCTTGCCTCTTATCATTTGACGGCAATTCCTCAGGACCAAAGTGAGATCTACCTACACTTTCTGGTGGTGGTCCGAACTCGTAACGAGAGTCATGACCACCCATACAGCACCCTAAAGTGGTACCTGTAGATCTACAACATAGCTCTAATTGGGTCAATTATGCGCGGCAACGTGTACCGGCAGGTGTAGACACTAAAGGTGTAGTGTCATACTGATGTCCAATGGATCAGCGGTTGTCCTACCCCTCACTCAGGGGTAGGACAACCGCTGATCCATTGGACATCAGTATGACACTACACCTTTAGTGTCTACACCTGCCGGTACACGTTGCCGCGCATAATTGACCCAATTAGGGCTATGTTGTAGATCTACAGGTACCACTTTTTAGGGTGCTGTATGGGTGGTCATGACTTCTCGTTACGTAGTTCGGACCACCACCAGAAAGTGTAGGTAGATCTCACTTTGGTCCTGAGGAATTGCCGTCAAATGATAAGAGGCAAGAAACATGTTGACCCATAAAATATAGGCGTATAACCCCGCAACCTTAGAGCAGGCATACGCGTTTTCATTTTTAACCAGGATAGTGACCATATTTCATTAAAATTGTTTTGAGTGGATCACTATCTCCTGTTTTAATTCACACCCCTTCAAATCACTACACCTACACTGATCAAGGGCCTCACGCGCTCTACACCCTACGGCATAAGGAATAAAGATCTCCGCCAGGAAGGCCCCATCACGGTTGCCGATCGGGTATTGCAGCGCCGACCCGATAAGGAGCAGACCCGATGATGAAGCATGACACCTAGCTGGCTGGGTGTGTGAGGGTCTTTCTCTTTTGGGAGAACCTGACATATGGTTACAGTATTCTTTTGGCAGAAAAGGATTGGCCACCCGAGTTCGTCATGGAGTGCCCAATGGGGGAAACGGTAATTTTACCTGCTTTCTCTGACCTTGTTTCAGAATCAATAAAACATTCATACACCAAGGAGTGGGCGTTAGCGCTAGCTCCTGAACTATACCACAATCATGATGGGTGGGATGATGAGTCTCATCATGAAATCCCATTAAAATCAGTCTCTCAACCCCAGAGACAGTACCCAATAAAACGTGAAGCTAAAAAACAAGTTAGGGAAATCCTTGAAAAACTTGAAATACCAAAATGTGATAGAAAATTGCACCGCATCTGGGAATAATCCCTTGTTTCCTGTAATGAAACAAGACAATTAATACTGTCTAGTTTTAGACTACACAAAATGCACTTAGTTCCGCACTGATGAATAACATTGTGCGGAAGAAATACAAAACAACATTAGATATCTCAAATGGATTCTTCTGCTAGAATATAGCACCTGAAAGCAGGTATTTGACAGCATTTTCAGCACTAGGATCAGAAACAGCAATTTTGCTGTTTACCTCAGGGGTATAGGAATATCCCTGGGCGGTTTTCAGCCAGAGCGGCGGAGTTACTTCAAAATTTTGAAGAGGAGGCATTGTCCTATGTAGAGGATATCTATCTAACGGACGATGAATTAATGGAACACTTGGACAGAGTAGACCGCATAATCCTGGGGTTTGCTCACTTAGGATACATATTTAATAAAAAAATAAAAAATAATCAAAAATTGCCCACCTTAATGTACTACTTTTGGGATACGAGTTGTCAAGTGAAGGCAAAAGACTGGCAGCACATGTTTTAGAAAAATGCGCACTGCTCCAACCTCCAACGACTGAAAAGACTACAATCCATTTTTTAAATCCATTTCTAAATTTTGGCAGAACATACATTTTGGATTACGCAGAATGAGTAAAACTGTTCTACGATTTAAATCAGACCTGATTTTTTAATCAACCATTGGACACAGGAACATACAAACATTTTAAGTTCCGTACAAGCCGATATGATAGCTTCCAAACTTTTGCACACACGTGTAAACACAATTAACCTGGTGATCCACTTAGTCGCTGGACCAACCGGGTACACCTAGATCACTTTCAATGAAGGTGATACAGTACCTATTGAATACAAATCACATTTGTACACAAACGCTGAAATGCGTTTTGCACCCATTGAGAAAATTCTCACAGTGGTACAGACTGCTGTAGTGAGAAAGAGAACTAGCACAGGGAAAATGCACAATTGTGGTTACCCTGGTACCGACCTTAGAGGCCGTTACAAAAGCGAGCGTTCCAAATGTCAAAGCACTACATCCACGATGGATACAATGGGCTAACTCTCTCACTGCAACAGATGTAGATTCCAGATTCGATTCTACATAACAAATACAAGCATTCCTGCAGTATGAACAAGAATATCCTCTGCCGAATGAAATAATGCCTCTAGATCGGTATGATTACATCATCTAAACTGATGGATCTGCTCAGCCTGCTATAGGGACAAGACACCAATATTCTGCGGCTTGTGCAATAGTAAGAGGGAGCATGCATGATGGAAAGTTCCTTCCTGAAAAAATACACGCAGTCCGTAGGGGATTGTACAGCGCAGCTGGCATAACTCAAAGCACCGATACTGGCACTAGAAAGTACGGATCACGGATTCCCCACACTTATACTGTGCGATTCATATTACTGTGTCCAGTCCTATAATGAATATCTTTACCATTGGGGCCAAGATGGATTTCGAGATTCCAAGGGTTGCACAATCAAGCACATGCTGCTTTGGGAACAGGTGGCAAAGCTGAAAGAATGCTTGTCACGGGCTCATGTTATCCACACATTGTGTCATCAAGGTGTTGGCGTTCACATTGAAGGAAATTCCATGGCTGATGAAGCCGCCAAGGCAACAGTCTACACTGCTGCTGTTGCTGCAATCACTCATTCTAGTATGAGATTAGACAGAGACATCATGGTAGCTGTCAATGCTGCTCGCAATGACACACACCTGCTGAAAGGCTTTCCACTCAAGTACTCCTACAAGTTAGATGCACAAAACATTCTGTATGCTCAGATTCCAGGAGTGGTGATAGAGTTATACCAAACAAAGATCGCAGTTTGGGTTTAATACTAGCTGCACATGAGGATCTAGATTCAGCACATACAGGGGTTACTGCTACAGTTTTGTAACTGAAGCAGCGCTATTGGTGGCCAGGTCTAACTAAACAGACCAAGGACTTTGTCCTAAAATGTGACATCTGCCAGCAGGTGAAGTGCTCAAGCGCAGCACGCCCACCTCAGACACCTCTATTGATCTTAGACAAGCCTCTGGCTTGTGTTCATTTGGATCACTGTGGCCCCTTACACTCAGATGGGGCTTACAAGCACATCTTGTTGGCAGTGGATTCATGCTTCAGATTCCTGTGGGTTTGGCCATAGCACTCAGCTGACGCTCATACTGTTAAAGGATTTGCGAGTCATCGGGACATACGCAATTGAAACACTACATTCCGAACAGGGCCCGGTGTTTAGCTCTCGGACTTACAAAGAAGCCATGGGAAGTTTGGATGTGGCCTTGCGGTACTCCTCCCCCGATCATCAGAGGGAAATTCGATAGTTGGGAGGAAAAAAACGTGACTTAAAGCAGTCCTTAACAGCAAGGGAATTAGGCTCGGGCCGCTGTTGGGTCAATCACTTATATAGGGTCCATAGGGCACTCAATAACAGGCCAAGAAAATTCCTGGGGGGGGTCGTACTCCATATGAAATCCTGTTTGGTGTGTGAATGTGGGTACCAGACCTCTATGTCGGCGCAGTGATGGTGGAAACACCATTTGACATCAATGAACGCTTGGCTGTTTTACAGGAACTCAATGAATTCCGGGGTGCTCAAAGCAACGTCCAAGTAAAATGCACCGCCACTGGAGAAGTGGAGGTCGTACCGGCAAGAACCGGCTGGGTCCCGAAGATTGGGGACGCGGTCAGGGAACAAATTGTGGGCAAGAAAATTTGGGCCATCTTACAGAGCGCCTGTACCTGTCCTGGGTGTCGAAGGTACCAGAACAGTACTTCTTCCACCTCTTGCCGGCCGCCGAGACAAAAGGTTTGCCTCCATTGATCTGATCAAACCACACTATGTGGCTGATTCTCAACAGTAGGCAGCGGGGTCTCCTGGGTAGCCGCTGCACTCCTCTCGCTACCGTTCAGCAAGTTCAGATGGAAGCCTTAATAACTACATAGGATTCCCATCTCCAAAGAGAAGCAGTAAACAATGAAGTATTATTTCTTCCCTTTGAAACAACTACAACTGTACAGTCGAGTACAGAAACACAAATTTCAATTCGAAAATTTGACGAGGTCTATGTGAATATGCCAGTTGACGGGAAGAAGTTGAAGCGTAAACGCACTCCAAACTCGGACGCACTTCGAACATGCCAGTAGCGTATCACAAATACACCAAATTACTCCAATTTTAATCCAATTTATTCCAGGTAATCCAAGTTTTCATCTTAGTTCATCATGTTACATGGTCGCTACTGGCATGTTCGCAGTGCGTCCGAGTTTGGAGTGCGTTTACGCTTCAACTCCTTCACGTTTTGTAAGCACGTGGCTCCAGGCCAGGCCACGGTCGGGCTGCACGCAACTACTTTTGAATTATGGATGAATTCGCTGAAAAATAACACACAGGAGTGCACTTGTCTGAACTCTTGTAGTATGATATAACTGTCCTGAAACAAGTGGCACCCATGATTACCGGCTAATGACATTATGTTACAATGTTACATGAAGTGGACAATATAACCACTATCTATCCTTCCGCAACGGCAATTTAAGAAATATGATGACAGCAAGTTGGGCTTCGCAGTGTTAAATTACGCCTTAGTACTATTAGTAACATGTGTAATTCTATATTTGACACATATTGGAGTTTGATTTCGATTTTTTAATTGATGTTGGATGTACACAACCAAGGGAGGGCGGGGTATACGAGTAAAAGTTTAAATAAGAGTTTAATGCAAATTAAGAACGACAGGCACATTTCTAATTCACGGAATTTATGTTGGTTGATATATTGCACTATGGGAGTTGTAGTTGTGTGAGTAGCGAGGTGTAACGGCTCTTTTGACGTCATTGATTAACAAAGAGGGGAAGAGCACGTAGAGAACCAGTTTAAAAATGATAACGTTAGAAATTAAAGTAACGTTGGATTGTGAAAACGAGTGTTCGTAGCAACAAAGATAAGAAGTTAGGAAGAGATGATGGTTCTAGAAGGCTGCTCGCATTTGAAAGTAGAGATCGTGGGGGCGCACAAACGGGGTGTTGCAATTGAAATGTGTAATTATTGAATAGTGGTAAAACAATTCGAGCTTAACTCGAGGCGAGTCTTGTTTAAACGAGAGGGTGTAGCGCATTACAATGTGCATAGCGGGAAAACGTCTTTGAAAGTTGGGGTAATTTGATATAAAGTACTGTTGAAATGCTTACTTTAGTCAGGACATATAATCTAATGGTCATGTTTTTTTAAACTTTTAGTGAACCCCTGAAGAAGGGCTATGAGATAAGCCAGAAATGCATTGGGAAAAGAACCACTAAGGATATGATTAATGTATGGGGCATGCGACAGACAGAAGCCTATGGCACATCTGCCGTTTTAGAAGCTAATCATACTATCGTCTACCATGTAACATGATGAACTAAGATGAAAACTTGGATTACCTGGAATAAATTGGATTAAAATTGGAGTAATTTGGTGTATTTGTGATACGCTACTGGCATGTTCGCAGTGCGTCCGAGTTTGGAGTGCGTTTACGCTTCAACTTCTTCACGTTTTGTAAGCATGTGGCTCCAGGGCAGGCCACGGTCGGGCTGCACGCAACTACTTTTGAATTATGGATGAATTCGCTGAAAAATAACACACGGGAGTGCACTTGTCTGAACTCTTGTAGTATAATATGCCAGTTGAGTCATCTCCCAGTTCTACAAAACCTGCTGAGCTGCCAAAAACAGACCGGACAGCACCTGGCAACTTTGTGCACTACGATGACTTTTCATCGGATTCAAGTGAAACTGAGATACCACCGCCTCTCCCTTTCATGCTACGAGTGTATGCTCTCTATCTTTGGCTGAAAAAGACATACTTTGTAACACCTTGGTTACATCTATGAATTACAATAAGATTTCTATTCCTGGGCCTTTGGATTGGTGGCTGTCTTTTTCTTGCTTCTGAATGGACACTATCTCCCAGAACGCTCTGCAGTACAACTTGTGAACTTGGTTTTGAAACCACATGCATCATCGTACCGTGAAATAAGGGGCCTGTCCCTGGTGAACACTACAGCAGTTCCAGTTATTATAGGCTCGCACCTACACCTGCAAAGAAAAATATGCTAACAAACACCAAGCTGATATACTCTGCTTTCTTTATTTCCCAACTGTCTGTACAGGGTTTTGACTTTTGGAAAGACACCATAGACCAACTCTGGGGGACAAAAGAATGGCAGGTTCAGGGAACTGAGGCCTTAATCAGAGCATGCCTCATACCACATCAAATAATTTTCCTGAATAAAACAGTACAATAAACTTCCAGTCTTGGAATAGCCAAGATTAAGGATTTGAACATACCTCGTATTCCCACGTTCTCACGCTTTGAGAACCGGGTGTTGTGGGAACTGGATGAAATTAACCTAATAAGACCATGACGATCATAGGGCAAATCTAGGATACTGAATAGGACATGTGGGCCACAGAACCTCTGAGAAATCACTGAGCAGTCTCCAAATACCGCAGAGTAATCATGATTGCGAAGAGAAACAATTGCAATAACTATCCGCAAGAACCGCCATAAATATAATAAAGAGCTAAGACAATTTCTTGAAATATACACAGATCTGGAAGTAAACAGACATAGGATCTTATTAAGATGCACAAAACGGTATCTAGCTATACACGTTTATCATCTTGGAAAAAAGGGGAAGCGCAAGAGAATGCTACTCTACCCTATTGTATCTTGGTTTCAATGTGTTCATGCTCTGCCAGTGAGTTCTTCCATAAAATTGTAGTAACTTGGTCCAGACAGGTATGAGTATTTCAGGAGTATTTATTGTACAAGTTACATGTCCAGATGTTCAGTCCAGGACTAGCCCCACCAGGAGCAGCCAGCATGCTGCTCAGCCCTTCTCCAACTGTAGTCTCTGACCCCCCAACATTCCATATTACATAATTCTAGGAAGAACTCACTGGCAGAGCATGAACACATTGAAACCAGGATACAACATATCCTCCTTTCTTCCAAAAGGAAAACAGAAAAGAACACCATAGTGGAAATAGGGAGAAAGCAGGAGCTAAATGAAGAGAAGAGAGTAAAGAGAGCCAGGGAGAGACAAGAAGAGCAGTGGGAAAATGGAAGGAAACAATGAAAGGAAACAACAATAGAAATAAGAGCAAACAGATTAACAAAAACCATTACCCATCCTCCTTTCTATAAATAATCAAAGAAAAGAAAGAGTGAAAGGAGAAACCATCAATGACTACCACCTGCACACCTACTGGCCAGACAGGTATGCGAGGAAGCAAGTCAGAGCAGGAGGAAACAAGAAGACAGAAGAAGAGAAATGCAAATGATTACACATACTTCTCCATCACATATTGAAGACCGAATCAAAATAAAGAATAGCACTGGGCTATAGTGTAGACAATGAAACATGAACCATAAAAAACAAACGCCCAGTGTAACGTAAACCATGCACAACGGAAATGGGACCGGAACCCACTCCATACACCCAATAAGGGTAACAACTCGTTTGTGCAGGGGTAACCTCGTAGAGAGGTAAGAACATTGTGCACTGTTGCAACGGGACTGGAACCCAAGCTTTTGTCGTAACAAACATTGACAACGAAACATGAGGCATAACCTTGATAAGAAAAACAAACACCCATAGTGGCGTAACCCATGCACTGTAGAAATGGGACTAAAAACCCAAACTACACACCCCAAAAGTTTAACAATTCGAATGTGCAAAGGCAAACTCGAGTGGAGATTAATGTGTTGTGTACTATTAGAAACAGAGTACACCTCACACTACACACCTTAAGAAAGGTAAATTGTGCACTGAGAGAAAAGAATATAAATGAATGTGAGCAAGTACGTGACCGAACGCACCTCGAATTGAGGTAACATGTTGTGCACCATGTGTAAGGACGCACCTCGTGGAGAGGTACAGGCAATGTGCACTGAGCAATGGGAATAGGACCCATGCGAGACACCTCGAGTGGAGGTAAAACGTTGTGCATCGGTAGTGCACTGTAGCGACGGGATTGGAACCCATGCAACACCTCGTATGGAGGTAAAAACGTTGTGTACTGTAACTGTAGCAATGGGACTAAGACCCATGCTATTCACCTCGTGTGAAGGCGAAGACAATGTGCATCATAACAATGGGAAAAACAATCCAAGGAACACACCTCGTATGGAGGTCAAAGGACTGTGCACTGAGAATATGTGGGTGGGAACCCATGACTTGCACTAGTATAAAGCAAACGGTGTGCATACAAGAAAAAACAAACAGCAAATGGGCTCTGTAGACGAGCAAGCTATACCAAAAATGAATGCTTAGCTAAATGCAAAGCGACAAACGTCAAGTATCATGACAGATAAGTTGTTTGTACACGAACAGACTCCAGTGAGCGAACACTCACCCAATGAAGAACCGAAATATGGCAAGGAAACTGATCAGACAGTCATGGTCATTCCATGCAACGCAGAAGGCACAATAAACAACAGTAATGGGAATTAATAAAACGAGTTATGTATATATATTATACACTGAGTCCCCCACAAAAGGAAAGTACAAACCAATACAGGACACGCATTAGGAGTATAGACATCATAACCAAAGAGAACTTGTTAAGCTCCGGTGAGCGGTATCTCACCCGAGGTCTCTACAGACAGTTCCACGCAGTTGACAGAATCCAATGCGGAGTAATGACAACTTGAAAAGGCCTGAGTACTTCCAGTGTCCAAACGCTGAATTCACAATGACTCACAATGCAGGCCAGACTGGAGCGGACGGGAAGTCAGACACTAAGTCCTTTGCCGAAGCTTCATTGCTTCGTACAGGGGCTTGCTTGAACATATAATGTGAGCCAGGGTCAAACAGAAAATGGTGGCACGCTTCTTGACGCTGCGCCGGGTGGCTCAGGGCACGTTCGTGCATCAAAGCATCAAGCAGAGGCCGGCAGTCGCGAAGACTTCACCACATCGATTATTCCGCAAATGGAGGACGTCACAGGGGATGCACGAAGACTTCGCTTGAAACTGCGACAAGAGGTTGTAATGATGCATCTTTTAAAATGAAGCACGCGCAGGTTGAGCGCGCCATCCCTGGCTTGTGAAGCATTTCCAAACAGGCGGTTGAACTGCCAAATAAGAGGAGGAAGACTGGGGCCCATAATTGAATAAAAACAAACTTACCCCATGAGTCCCCAGTTAAGCTTGTCGTGAGAATATCATTGTTGAATGTGACCACCAGTGATAGTACGATAAGTCCGTTTGTGAAAGGCCAAATGTAGAGATTAATGCTCTGAATATAGAAGGAAGAAGCAAGTGAAAGCGCTGAGTGACAAACATTTTCACTTCTCTTGAAACCGCTACAGCTGAGGAGTGGCGTCTTTAGGAAGTACAAATCACAGATTCAGTAGTTATGCCAGAGCACTTTGAGTCAAGCTTACCCTCACCGAAGGCACAGCCAGGTAGAAATAGCACGCTTGAAAAGAGAAGTAGAGATGGACTCTCAGAGTTGCAGGCATTAGAAACTTGTCCCTTGTTTGTTGAGAAGCTGTAGGAACAGCATGCAGTGTTTGAGCTCCGAAAGAAATTGTGGAGACGCTGTAGGAACAGGATGTAATTCTTTAAGGTGTGGTTGAAATCTAGTTCCAGTGGATACAACTACGGAACTGCTTTAAGTTGTAGCTTGAAACTATGATCATTCTAGTTCTTCCTAGAATTATGTAATATGGAATGTTGGGTGTCAGACTACAGTTGGAGAAGGGCTGAGCAGCATGCTGGCTGTTCCTGGTGGGGCTAGTCCTGGACTGAACATCTGGACATGCAACTTGTACAATAAATCATCCTGAACTCAACAAACTGTCTGGACCAAGTTACTACATACCCCAAGGGAAAGATATACAAATAATATGGAAGAATGACAGGAATAACGGCACGTCGCACCAATATGACAACATGGTAAATGGAGTAGAACTGCGCATCGAAAATAATCTTATGTCTGCCACGAAGGGGAGAGAGATGCATGGAAACCACCAAAACAGGAGGTAACATAAGGTAAAGGGATGCAACCGAAAGAAACCCCCTATAGCACAATGCAGTGTCGGACCGCAGGTGCTGCCGAACTTGATCACAAATGTTGCGAATAGAAGCGACCAGGTGACGTAGAAAAACTTCTCCAGACCGCAGGAATAGATGAATTCGTAGCAATGAATCCGTAAGGAAGAAAGTAGCAGGTATGTAATACAAGGTAGCCAATAGAGATACGCAACCAAGCCACATACAGCCAAACAGGGACCATAACGAAAAAATCAAGTCCCCACTATCTGCAATAGAGGCATGAAAAGAAATGGACCATCCTACAAGGGGCAAGAGCCTGAATGAGAAAGGAGAAGAGGAGGAAGAAGTGGCAGAACCAGAAGGCAAGCGCCTCCCCTGCTGATAGACGATGGACCATCATAGCCAGAAAAAATTCCTAATAGAAGAATTAACGCTCCCAAAAAGGGAAGACAAGCATAGCAATGCAGAGCGTTACATCACTCCAAGGCGGAAGCACACAAAAAGCAGTCACCTGATGGGGTAATAGTGAGGAAACCAGCATAGCCACATTGAACGCCCAATAGAGGAACTAATGCTCCTGAAAGTGGTACAAGAAGAGTAACGTATTGCATTGTATCACTCCAACGGTGAAAGCGCATGCAAAGGCAGTGTAAGGTTACAGCCCAGACATGTGGCAACCAGGATAAGGGAATCAAAAATACAACTAAAGTGTGCTCCGATCTAGAACTTGGAAACCCCAGGAGTAGGAAAGGTCACCGGGGCCCCGATATACAGCAGGTTACGTGCCATCTACAAGAAGGAAACATGGCGCCTACAGGTGGTCACACTGAAGTACGGACGGGTAGACAGTGTCAAAGTGCAAGAGGAACTGCAACACAGAAGACGATGCGTGTGAAGAACGCATTAAAGAGCGGGCCACTATACAGAACATGCCAGAGGGGGGATGGATATATATGCGGGGGTGAAAGTCCAGGTCAGCCGCATTTTCTCCACAAGCAAGATCCAGGTGCAAAGGGGAGAAGAGGCAGGCACCGCCCACTTGGGAAGTACAAACATTGTGTCACTGCCTTACCGGAGACTCGGAGTGCCGAGTTTCGAGATACTCCCCAGTGCCTGCCAGATGACTTCAGCCAATCGTAGTGAGGCAAGCTGATTTAAAGGTGGACATTTGCGAGCATTCACGAATTTGAGGCATTTGAAAAAGTTTAATTACGAAACGAGTCATGTCCTGAAAGCCGATTAAAGCGTGCTGGACCTGCTGTACCTGTGTGGCTCGTTCTTCTTTTGTGTGAAGGGAACTTGGTTTTGGATATATTAATATACATTAGCCTGACTACAAATGTGTGGAATGCATTAAGGTATGGTGAATATACACAGTGGTAGAGGACCTCATTAGACCATATGGGTAGAAAGAGGCCAGTATCCACCAGAGGTACGACGACAATCGTATGGGAAGAGTGTGATGAAGGAGCCTAGAAACATCACATCAGAAAAGCCCACAGGGCTAAATACATGAAGATATATTCAAATATGTCAAACGAAGGACAGATATCCATAAGATATAATAACAAATAATATCCATACCTACATGTAATATATATCTGAAGAAACAGAGTAAACATACACCACGCCTATGGAAGAACTGGTCTTCCCATGGAGGAATGCAGGGATAGATACACATACAAAAAGTATACAGATCTAAACAAAAGCTGGATGAAAGCGTACTAGAGATACCCCACATAGGGTATAGTACAGCTCAACAAGACTTAAGAAAACCCTTACGAATAAAGCAGCTGAACCCGCTGCATACGGCTTAGAAGGCAATCCTGCACATAGCAGAAGGGCAATTCTGCACCTAGCAGAGAAACAAAATATGGCACTAATCGTGCGCCACCCACCTGGAACTCGCAAGTGAGATAGAGAGGGACTTCCTAAAAGGAGTGCAGGGTAACAAACAGAATTATTGTGCTACCTCAAAATGGTGAGGGTGACACCCAACAAAAATAGTCTGATCTCAAGATTCGTATCATACGGCTCTGAGTCAGAATATAAATTATAACTACTAACCTATGAAGTCGATTTAGAAGGTCGGTTTGCCTTGAACCGACGCAGGGCGGAATCAGCCTGCTCTCCAAAGATGAATACCATCAAAAGGCATATTTTGAAGAGTGTCTTTGACAGGCTCAGAGAATCCAGACTGCTGCAGCCACGCATGCCACGCAGCGCCACAGCCTGAGCCATACCTCTACCGGCAGAATCGGTGGTGTCCATACTACACTTAATAACAAACTTGGCGGCTTCCCGACCATCCTGTACTACTTGGAGGAGCTCCTGTTTAGCTTCCTCCGACACCGAGGACAAGCGCTGTGCGACAGAGTCCCATAGAGCATGAGACTTTCTGCCTAAAATGTAAAGATCACAGGCTGCACTGACAGAAGAGAAGAGACTCTGACCACAATTATCTAACCATCTGGCGTCCTTACCAGGGGGAACCACCGGAAGGGCAGAAGGATCTGCCTACGAGGTAGCAGCCTGTATCACCAATCCTACAGTGGTGGGATGACGTAAGAGGCGGGGGGGGGTCTCCTGGGGCAGGGCGATGCCTGTGACCCTCTGCCCGGGCTACAGGCTGCCCTGTGTGACATGTTGTGCCCAAGTTCCCAACAGTATGTCCAAAGAGGGACTCGCTGTAGGGGAGTAACGGGACCAGTCCCGTCTCAGCTTGGCGAGAACCTGCATCAAGGGGTCTGTGGTTAGCTGCACAAAAGGAAACTGGCAATGCGAAATTGTAGCTGCTCTTCTCAGAACCCCTGACAAAGAGGAACTGTCCTCTGTAGCAATGCCCGGAGGAGAGAGCAAGGCTGAGGCTGGGGAAGACTGCAGGCCGCTAGCACCCCCCAGGATCAGTCATCCAGTTTTTATTCCAAGGGTGGTGGGGCAGGAAAGAGCACCAAGTAGAGTTTGGCCCACATCCTCCTCTCCGCCTGCAAAATGAGGATTTCCCACAGGGAACCCCGGTAGAGTATGAATAAGATCCGAAGTAGGCGAATCTATAATGAGCGGCGCCGCCGACGCCGTACCTGATGCTATCTGGCACCAACTCTACATCGGAAATGACAATGGGGTCCGCATTGAGCGGTGCAGCAGACGGGAAAGGCAGGATGCCAAACATGTGAACCCCGGAGGGCTGTGCACCGTCACCATGTCGAATCCGCTAACGGATTCAGGGGATCCCACTGTAGCAGAGGTCGAAGCAGTCAGCAAAGAGACAGCGGGGGTACTCCCTTCTTCTTTGGGGTTGGAAACCACACCAGAGGGAGTCAAGGGATCGAAGAACCGCTGAAGAGAATGAAAATATTCTTTCATCTGCTCCAAGCTTGCCCCAGCTCCAGAGTATTCAGGGAGGCGCGGAGTCGCTTGAGAGGACTCTGCAATCGAAAGGTGCAGGACGACGTCCAACTTGCGTTTGGAACGCTGGGTCTTCGGCACCTTATGGGAGGGCAATGGCTCCTCATCTGAGCGACTCCTTGACCTGTCTCCCGGTCTCAGGGGAGATGAACGACGTCGCACTTCATCCGAAGGCCGCTTCGGGGAAGATGAATGATGCAGAAATTCATCCGACACCAGCACTTTGAGGAGTTTCATACGATGTTCCTTCAGCCGGAGACGCTGACAGGAGCCGCAGTCGGCGGAGTCGTGGTTTTCACCCAAACACCACAAGCAGACAATATGTGGATCCGTGATCGACATCTGCCTCTCACAAGAACGACAGGGTTTAAACCCAGAAGAGATTGTGTTAGCACACGGTTTGATAATGAAGAAAGAGGAAGGGCCTAATAACGGCCCGAATTGTGCTCCAGATTTGTGTTGTCTGTGCGGAAAAGAAGGAACGGACGTCAGCGCCTCGGTGAAGGGGTTATATGGACTCTGCTGACATCACATCCAGGGACGAAGTTGATTGATGCCCTCTGCTGGCACGCGGACGTACTGTGGGGAAAAAAAGTTACCAGATCTACTCTGGCGCATGTGTGGGGGGCGGGTGGGGATTGTAAGGAATCTGAGGCTAGATGTCGGATTACTTTTGTGTACACTTCTAGCTTTGTATAACATTATCACGATGCCTCAAACACCATGTACAAGGCTTTTTACACATGATGTACAAATGTTCTATCTTCATCCACGTGGGGACAGGGCTATCTACATATCCATAACATTGCTAATCTATATGTACATCACAAGGCTGCTTTCGATTATAAATAATGAGCATCCCGATAGATTAGCTGAGGAGGCAGTTCAGCTAGTCCCTGCATGCTGAGACTTCAACACGCAGTGGTCTGACATCTCCGTGAGGGGTGTCCAGTTCGTGACCAAGATGGGCTCCTACAGTCTCTCCCGCCAGGTAATGGGGCTGGATCGTCCTTTGGGGAGATTGTGGACTTCACACCTACACACTCTAGGTACATGCAGAGTAGGGTTGCATAGTAGGAGTACGCCTGATTACTGCCTTGATTATATGCCTGCATATATATATATATATACACACTGTTTTAGCACCATGGTAGAACTATATCTACTATTCACTCTTTTGGTGCTGGCAATCATTTTCATCTGCTTCTGCCTACTGATTATCGAAGCACATGTATTCTACACAAAAATAACGTTGGTTTAATAAATATATTGAAAATGTCCCACTGTGTATTCTGTATATTTCTCTGAGCACTAGTAAGCACTAGTGACTGAGCGAAAGGTTCTGATCTGTTACAACGATCCCTGAGGGGTCAGGGTTGTCATGTTCAGAGGTTGAAACAAACCATTCACTCCCTGGTAAGGTTAGGGGGGGCTTATGGTGGCACTGTGAACTAGCTGGTCTCTAGGCCAACATATCCTGCGGGGGTGCACAGAATCAGTCTAGGCACCTCAGCAAAAGTTTGTTGTGCAACAAACGCGCAGGTCCTATGGATTAGTGGGATCTACATGACATCAGCAGACTTCTGGCCACAAGGCTACTCTACCACATGAGAACACTGGTGCACGAGGATCAGTGCAGATTTATCCCTCGCAGAAACACCTTATGCAACCTAAGATGGCTGTCGTTGGTACTGCATGCTCCCGTACTATGGGAGGAGCCCTGTGCTTTGGCCCTTCCTGAGGAGCAAGCCTTCGACTCCTTATCGTGGGACTATTTCTGGCAGGTTTTACGTAAATTCTGACTGGGGAGGGGTTCATCAATTGGGTGCAGCTGCTTTATAAAGAACCAGTGGCGAGGGTCAAGGTCAGCAGAATGGAGCAGCCCAAATTTCACATTGAAAGGGGGACCAGACAGGGGTGCCCCTTGTCCCGGTTATTATTTGCTCTGGTGAATGAACCGCTGGTGGCTCTGTTGCGTTTGGTGATGCGCGCCTGTTGAGTGACCATAGGGGAGACCACACACGTGGTCTCGCTCTATGCGGATGATGCATTGGTATATTTGCAGCAACTGGAGTACTCTGTTCCTATCTTACTTTCGATATTGAAGGAGTTCGGAGAACTATCTGGACTCCACATTAACACTGCCAAATCTAAATTGTTTCCTGTGGGTGTTCTGGGAGAGGCCCGAAGTGACCAGCTTCCCCATTTATCGCTCCCTTGGGAGACAGTGAGTGTACAATACCTCTGTATACGAATTGCACAACAAGTGGAGACGTTTCTGTCCCTGAACATGGGGAGAGGTTTGAATGGGCTTTGACCCTCAATGAAATTATGGTATACGCTACACTTGTCCTTGATGTGTAAGGTGGCATTAGTCAAAATGGAGGTCTTACCACGTTGCCTGTATGAATTTCAGGGGGGTGTTGTTTGACATCCCCAGGAGCTACTTTCTGGAACTCAAGAAACGTATTGTTGAGTTACTTTGTGCATCTGGGAGGAAGAGTGCGCGCTTGTCCACCCTAAAACGGCCTTGGCTCGGGAGGAGGGGTTTGAGCTGCCTGATCTGGAACTATATTATCTTGTGGCCCCACTACAACATGAAGTTCACTGGTTAGATGAAGGGGACAACTGGGAAAAACGCTTACTTCAAGGTACTAATGGCGACACAACCCTTCCGGAGCTCCTGATGCTGGGGGCACGAGTCCCTAAAGCAGCTCCTTAAGTGATTGGCCTAGTTTGTAGGGCATGGGAATGGGCGGTCCGACAAGTGATCAAGGGGACCCCCATATGCACCAGACCTGTCTATATGGTCCCTACAGCCCTTCCTCCAAATAAAATAGGCAATGGAACATTGGCGAACAGTAGGCTGTACCACACTCCTAGATCTGTACCCAAATAATAGATTTATAACACTTCAAGTTGCTGTGGAGACCTTCCAATTCGGTCAGGGGCAATTCTTGCAATTTGCCAAGCTGGGGGCCACTGCTAGGGACATATGGCCTTCATTCCCCAGAGGCTCCTCTGGAGTTTGGTACACTAGCTACATTGTTGAATATGACGGGAGGTAGGCGATTGATCTCCTTTTTATACAGGGCAATCCGAGAGGATGTTCCCAGCAGACCATTACCGATACAAGATAAATGACAGGCTGTGCTGAGAGAACAAATCACAGAGGGAGTGGGACGCTAAACGCAGCGGTGAAAAAACCCCACAGCTAACCAGAGGTTGAAATTGATTCAATATAATGTCGTTCACCAAGTATACTTGACCCTGGCTATCTTACACATGATATACCCAGGAAGAGCCCCTGCTTGTCTCTGCTGCTCTGCGGGAAAAGCGGACTTCCTGCATAGGATATGGCGATGTTGGGCATTAAACACGTACTGGCAGACTGACAGCTAGGCTGCACACAGCAACGGGATGGGAGGCCCCAAGGGACCATAAGCAATGTCTTCTGGGTTTGCTCCCTGTCCATAAGAAAAATGTTCTGAGTAGGAAATTCCTTGTACTGGAGTTAATCCTGGCAAAACGGCGAATTGCCATTCATTGGCTTTCCCT
This sequence comes from Calotriton arnoldi, assembly GCA_963921515.1. Classification (NCBI taxonomy): domain Eukaryota; kingdom Metazoa; phylum Chordata; class Amphibia; order Caudata; family Salamandridae; genus Calotriton; species Calotriton arnoldi. Next base: position 645,442 of record CAWUFW010003862.1, on the reverse strand, counting down.
AACCCCTCCCGAGGTACGGATGTGGGTGACAGATGTGGCTGAATGGGCTGTGGCTGAGACGGGGAGAAGGTGTGAATGTAGGACTTGCTTGATGCCTCAAACGCTAGACACCCTAGACTGTTGATAATTGGATTTTCGGAAAATGTGATGATACAATGAGTGGTGTGATGGGAGGTCATGATGTCCAGCCGCAGCCAATATGTTAGGTGTCTAAGATCCTATACTGTACAAGATGAAAAATGCACTCCTGAATGCTTTTTGTGTGTTCTTTTTATTTATTTTAACGGCCAACTTACAACTCTTAACTAAGAATGGTATATTGAGGGGAGAGCGAGGGTGGGTCGGGTGAGGGGAGGGGTGTTCTCCATTTGCTTTACCAATATCTGTGGCATATGGATATTACTCGGTGAAATGCCAATAAGGAAAATGCTACTTACCCAGTATGCATCTGTTCTTGGCATATAGAGCTGTAGAGTCATATGCTGTGCATAGATCGCCATCTAGTGTTGGGTCCAGATGTTTGCACTTTGTTTTTCTTCGAAGAAGTCTTTTCCAGTCACGAGGTAGGTGACTCCTCCTTTCGGTGATAGTGCGCATGGGCATCGACTCCATTGTTAGATTGTTTTCCCGCAGAGGGTGATAATGGAGTTAGTAAGAGTAGTAAAAGGAGATGTCCATGAATGCATGTATCTAAGTAAGATGTTACTGTAACAGGTATAGGTACCCGGGAAGGCGGGTGGGCGCATTTGACTCTACAGCTCTTATGCCAAGAACAGATGCATACTGGGTAAGTAGCATTTCCGTTCGAGGCATATGAGCTGTAGATCATATGCTGTGCATAGACTACATAGCAGTTATCTCCCAAAGCGGTGGCTAACCTGTATCTGTTGCAGTGGTCTGAAATAGTGTACGTAAAACTGCCTGGCCCACTCTAGCTTGTTGTCTTGCTAACAAATCTACACAATAGTGTTTTGTGAATGTGTGAGGTGTAGACCATGTTGCAGCTTTGCATATGTCATCTATGGGTATATTTCCTAAGAATGCCATAGAAGCCCCCAGTTTGCGTGTAGAGTGTGCTCTAGGGGGAACTGTTAACGTTCGTTTTGCATAGCACATTTGAATGCACTTGACTATCCACCTTGCAATACCTGATTTTGTTATGGGATTGCCTTTGTGTGGTGGAGCAAAAGCGACAAATAGTTGATTTGTGTTACGGAAAGGTTTTGTCCTTTCTATGTAATAAAGCAATGCTCTCTTCACATCTAATGTGTGTAGGGCACGTTCTGCCACTGAATCTGGTTGAGGGAAGAACACAGGTAACTCAACAGATTGATTGATATGAAAAGCAGAAATGACTATAGGAAGGAATTTAGGATTAGTCCGAAGAATCAGTTTATTTTGGTGCATTTGTAAAAAGGGTTCTTCTATAGTTAATGCCTGAAGCTCACCCACTCTTCTGAGTGATGTGATCGCAACGAGGAAAGCAACTTTCCATGTGAGTAATTGCAGTTCACTTTTGTGCAATGGTTCAAAGGGTGGACCCATTAGTCTGGTGAGAACAATGTTGAGATTCCACACTGGAGCAGGTGGACGTCTCGGGGGAATGACTCGAGTCCCTCCATGAAGGCATTTATAACGGGCACTCTAAAAAGAGATGTTGTCTATTATGGAGGTATGCAGCTATTGCAGCTATATGTAAGCGTATGGACGAGTACGCTAAATTGGAACGTTGTAGATGTAACAAATAACATATGTTTTGTACAGAAGCAGCAAGCGGGTTGATGTGGTTATTACAGTATATCACAAACCGCTTCCACTTTGCTGCATAGCAGGCTCTTGTGGTAGGACGTCTAGACTCTTTAATAATATTCATGCAGTCTGGCGGTAGATTAAGATAGCCAAACTCTAAGACCTCAGGAGCCAGATCGCCAGATTGAGTTGACTGGGGTCTGGATGTCTTATGTCTCCATGGCTCTGTGTGAGAAGACTGGGTGTAAGATGTAGTTTTTGGTGAGGAACTACTGAGAGTTCCAATAGGGTTGTGAACCAAGGTTGACGTGCCCATGTGAGAGCAACTAGGATTAATGTCCGGGACGCTTGTTTGTGTTTCCGAACCACTAATAGAATGAGTGGGAGAGGCGGAAAAGCGTAAGCAAATATCCCCGACTAATTCATCCATAGCGCATTGCCTTTGGACAAGAGGTGTGGATACCTGGAAGCGAAGTTTGGGCATTTTGCATTTAGATGTGTGGCGAACAGCCCCACCTTTGGAAGAATGGGAGGAGAACTTGAGGGTGTATTTCCCATTCGTGAATTTGCTGTGTCTGACGACTGAGCAAATCTGCCATCTGATTGTTTACTCCTGGAAGGTGTTCTGCTAGGAGATATATTTTGTGATGTATGGCCCATTTCCAGATGGTTTGTGCTAGCTGTGACAGCTGGAGAGAGTGTTTCCCTCCCTGTTTTTGTATGTAGTACATGGCTGTCATGTCTGTACGAATTAGGACAGTCTTGCGTACTAGCTGAACTTGAAAAGCTTTCAGCACCAGAAAAATCGCTAGCAGCTCTAGATGATTTATATGAAGCGGTTTCTGCTGCAAGCTCCAAATGCCCTGAATTGTGTGGGTTTGGACATGCGCTCCCCAACCTGTCAGTGATGCGTCTGCTGTCAGTACTATCTGTGGAACCGGGTCGCTGAAGGGCCGCCCTTTTAAAAGGTTTTGGGTGTTCCACCACTGCAGAGAGCGATGGGTGCGGCCGTCTACCAACACTAGATCCGATAATTGACCGTGAGCTTAGTTCCACTGACGTGCTAAGAATTCCTGCAAGGGAGGCATTTGAAGTCTTGCGTAGGGGACTATAAAATTGCAAGACGCCATCATTCCCAGTAACTGCATGAACACTCGAGCTGGTAAGAAGTGTTGAGGCTGAAACTGAGACATCAGGGCTTGTATATTCCGGACTCTGGCTGCAGTTGGGTATGCTAGAGCTTTTTGTGTGTCTATAGTAGCTCCTAGATATGCTTGAGACGTGGATGGTTGGAGATGGGATTTGGACAGATTTACTGTGAATCCTAGCTCGTGGAGCAATAGTACTGTTTTTTGTGTGTGGCGTAGACAGCTGTTGTGTGATCTGGCCTTTATTAGCCAGTCGTCTAAGTATGGGAAGACATGAATAAGTTGTCTTCTTAGATGGGCTGCGACTACTGCCAAGCATTTTGTGAAAACCCTGGGTGCGGTTGTTACTCCGAATGGGAGGACTTTGAATGGATAGTGCTGACCTGCTTCCACAAACCTGAGGTATTTGCGGTGCGCAGGGTGTATTGGAATATGAAAGTAAGCGTCCTTTAAATTCAGAGTGGAGAGAAAGTTGCATTGTTGAAGGGGAAGCACTTGTTGGAGTGTTACCATATGAAAATGGTCCGACTGGATGAATAGATTTAGTTCTCTGGGGTCTAATATAGGCCTGAGAGAGCCGTCCTTTTTGGGAATAGGAAAGTAGAGGGAGTAAACCCCTGCTCCGGTAAAGGGACTGGTTCTATTGCACCTTTCTGCAACGAGTGAACCTCTTGCTTTAGAAGGGCGAGATGTTCTTGTGACATTAGGTGTGACCATGGAGGAATGTTCGGTGGAGTGCTTGTAAGCTCCAGGCAATAACCAGATTGGATAATTTGTAGAACCCATTTGTCTGATGTAATCATATTCCAAATGGGTAGAAATTGGGAAAGACGTCCCCCGACAGGAGTGGAATGGTTGGGGAGTATGGAAAGGAAGTCACTGTTTAGTATTTGCAGGGGAAGTGCGTGTTGAGTTACCTCTGCCTCTTCCCCTGCCGTTGTTTCCTCTATATCCACCTCTAAAATAACCTCTTGAATAGGGCGACTGATTGTTGCCCTTGTAAGAGGAGGAGGGATGGTCTGTAGACACATTTTTGGAGCCGCCCCTGTAAAATGAGCAACGAAAGGATCCTCTGTTGGAAGGTGATTGTAAGGCCCCCATGGACTTGGCAACTTCAGTATCCTTTTTCATCTTTTCTAGTGATGCATCGACAGCTGGACCAAAGAGGTGTTCTTTGTCAAAGGGTTGATTAAGAATAGAGGCTTGCACCTCAGGCTTGAATCCTGAAATTCTTAACCAAGCATGTCTACGGAGCAGTACACTAGTGTATACTGCCCGAGCTGTGTCTGCCTGATCTAGAGCAAACCTGATAGAGATATTAGTTATTAATTTACCCTCTTGAATAAGAGCACTAGCCCTAGGCTTATGCTCATCAGGAAGAAATTCAAGGAGCTTTTCGAGCTCATCATAATGAGCTCTATCATACCTTGCCAATAGTGCTTGAGCATTGGCAATGCGCCAATGATTAGCTGCTTGTGACGCTACCCTTTTGCCCGAAGCGTCAATTAATTTGGACTCTTTATCAGGAGGAGGGGCTTCACCTGTTTGCGAATTAGCTCTTTTACGAACGTTGGAAACTACCAGAGAGTCTAAGGGTAGCTGGCCTTTGATATATACAGGGTCATTAGGTGCAGATTTGTACTTTTTCTCTACCCTGGGAGTGATGATTCTAGCTCTTACAGGGTCTTTAAAGAGGTCATCAGTATGTTTAAGCATACCATTTAACATTGGTAATGTCCGTGTAGCCCTTTGAGATGAACTTGGAGTGTCAAACAAAAAATCCTCCTCTAAAGTCTCTTTATGAAGCTCTACTCCATGATATTGTGCAGCTCTGTTAACGAGCTCAATATATCCAATGTTATCATCTGGAGGAGAAGGTCTGGATGGATATAGGTCGGGGTCATTATCTGGTTGAGGGTCAGCATTATAATGATCCCCATGGGTGAGTATCCTGTGGTGTGTAGTCATCTATATCCCCATCCCCTGTATCCTGTGGGTCAGGTGATGGTGGTGGAGGAGAATGTGTAGGTGTAATGAGTAAATTTGGATCAATGGGTGAAGGTGGAATGTATGGTGGAGAGGGTTAGTACCCACATTTTTCATTTTTAGAGGAATGTGATAGTCTTCTTGTAATCCCATTTTCCTCTTTTCAGGAAGTTTGGCATGAATATGTCCATTTTCTGGATGAATCACAATCTCCTTCAGTTTCGGATCCGAAGGTGGAATATCGGTCCGAGGCTCTTTAGTTGAAGTACTTTCTTTAGACGCCAGTTTTGATGTCGAAAGTTTCGGCTCCGAAGATTTAGCCTTATGCACCGGTGGCACGGAAACCAGAAGGTGTTTGGATTTCGACGCCGAAGGTTTCGGGTCGGCACCGGCATGGGGACGAGTAGAGCCCAAGCCAGAAGGCTGTTGTTTATGTTTCGGCGCCGAACTCGAAGGCGGGACACTCTAAACCTTTTCTCAGTGCTGACCTTGGCTCGAAGGCAGAGGAGGGACCGGGGCCTTTTTATGGAGGAGATGGTGGGGGAAGGAAGTCTCTTTACTCACGATTAGTTGTCCCGGTGTGAGGTCTTCGGCATCGGAGTCGGCTTCAGACACGGAGATGTGTTGCTCCTCCATTTCGGCTTCCTGCGCTTGTGAATCTTCGTGTTCGGACTGGTCTCCGAGGAGATCCGGCACTGAGTCACTTTGCTGGTACATTTCGTGACGTCGAGCCAGACGGTCACGGAGCGTCTTTTTCGATCGAAATGACCGACACGCGTCGCAGTCCTTCCCGTCGTGTTCTGGGGATAGGCAAAGGTTGCACACTTCATGCAAGTCGGTGCGCGGAAACTTAGCGCAACACCCTGGACAGAACTTGAATGGAGTCCGTTCCATCGACTGCTATCGAACCCAGCGCGGGTAGGCCCAACGGCCTTCCACGAATCTTCCGATCTAAGGTTTGAGTGTAAACGATAAGCGGAGAATGGGAAACGCGACCGATAAACAATACCGTCGAGGGTAGTGTATTGCGCAGCGAAGGGGGCCCGAAGAACGGTGCCGAACCAGAGCGCAATAATTCACATCCGAACCCGATGGCGGAAAAAAACAATCTAACAATGGAGTCGATGCCCATGCGCACTATCACCGAAAGGAGGAGTCACCTACCTCGTGACTGGAAAAGACTTCTTCGAAGAAAAACAAAGTGCAAACATCCGGACCCAACACTAGATGGCGATCTATGCACAGCATATGATCTACAGCTCATATGCCTTGAACAGATAATTATTAAAAAAAAAAAAAAAAAAAAAAAAATCATACATCTTTTGGTCATCCGACTTGCTCGACGACACAGTCTTCAGACTGGGTGCCGGCTGCATGGCCAGGAGACCAGAAAGGCCAGCCAGCTTCTTCCTGTTCTTCAATGCCAATGGGATCTTCCTCGCCGAAGATGTCCATGGGGTCTGAGGTGTCCTGCTGATGCATCCTCTTGTGGGCCCAGTGTCGCTCCCCGTGATACTGAACGGTCTTCTTGGATTGAAAGGTGAGGCCAGACAGACAGAAAACATCATCATGGTTTGGGGACAGGCACGGATTCAACACCTCATGATGGTCTACCAGGGATATTTCGAGTGGCAGTGAAGGCAATTCTGAAAGGGTGTCCGTTCAATTAGCCATGCAGCATTCTCTTGTTACCCCAAGGTATTTGCACATCAGGGAGACCAAAGTACCGGAGCTCGGTTGAATTGGACACTAGGAGATCAAAGGGTAACCAAACGGGGCTGACGAAAAAAGTGTTCAGGACAAGATGAGATCAGAGTCCACTCTGTGCACGTCTAAACCAGAGAGCGGAAAGAAACAATCTAACATGGAGTTGGTGCCCATGTACACCAAGAGGAGTCACATTACAGCTCATTTCTCAAGAGACTTCTTGGAACAAAAACAACTTGCAAACCCAACACTAGTTAGCAGGCGTATACAGCCACACACACTACTAACATTGTATTTTGGACTGAACTGTTGACGCAGAAGATGCTTAAATAAAGCACATCAGCGTGTTTGGTGTGCAAGGAATACTAGCTCTATATCCAGAAATAATTTTCATTTGCTGATCTTTCTAGTGAATAAAAAATAAAGCTAGTTATGCGACAATTTTATGAGGCATTGCTTAACAATGACTTTTTGATTCAGATCTCATATACTAATTCAAACATATTGTAGTTAAGCAGTACATCTATTAAAAAGAGGTTGCAATAGAGGCGGTGAACGTGGTGGCTTCCATACATTTGGTGGACCTGGAGAAGGTCCCCGAGAGCAGTGTTGCCCCAGACATGATCTTTGTGATGGCACTAAAAAGAGCAAATCTGACAACAAAATCTCTGTTGAGGGTCTTGGGGAAGGAGCTACTATGGAGTTTGCTGCAGACTACTTAAAATAAAATGGCATCATTAAGATTAACAAGACGACTGGCCTTTCAATGATAAATCTATATGCAAACAGGAAGACTACAAATTTAAAAGGGGGAGCTATGTTGTCATCTGACGTCCCCCCCTTCAGCCAAGGTTGCTACTGTCTTGGGAGGAGTTCTCTGGTAACCCTACACAGTTTTCATTTGCAACACGGAGGTCTGACTATAACAGAGGTTGTGGCAACAAAAGAGGTGGCCAATGATATGGGGGAAACAATGGGATTCAGGGGATTTGGACGTGGTTTAGGTGGTAGTGGATATCCAGTGGAGGGGTGGGCCAGAGCAGAGAGCTTATGACAAAGTGCCCCAAACCAACAAGAAAATATTAACTTTTCTTAGCCAAATGAATGCAACCAGTGTAGGACACCCAAAACTGATGGAATAGGTAGGCCTGAAGGACTGCACATGGGTGGCATGCGAGTACTGAAAAGGTGGTGGTAAAGATGGGTTTGACACGGGTGGATTTGGATGTAGAGGTGACCACTGTTGTGCATTTGAAACAAAATGGAGTCTATGTCAAATTGAAGGCAAAATTGCAGAGACCCTCCTTATTAGATATGAATGACTAGTTCATGTTTTGTCTGATCTGGTGCTGTACTGTCCCTAACTATTCGGTGCGATTCCAGAATTTTGTTTGGGTGTATTGGTTCAGAGAAAGGCAGGGAGGATAGGGCTGGCCACTGTAATGTGGGAGTGCTTGAAAGCGTCTATAATTCAGTCAGATAGAGCTTGATCTTGTACAGCTTCCAAATGTTAGGACTGGGGACAGCAGGGCCACAAAAAACTTCAAATTTTACAGGAGACACTGTAAACAGATCCTGGTTGTGTGCTTTGACAGTGAGACTTTGGCTTTTCTATCATGCTCTTCACCCTGCCTCCAATTAATGACGAGATTAGGAATGGCGTTTGGGTTAAAAGGTGGAAGAACCTAATATTGCAAATGTAGTAGGTGCTCTGACTGCTAACGAGTATCTGCAAGAATTCAATTTTAATAGACCAACAGCTCATTCATTGAATAAATTTTGTCAAAATGCAATCCCTGTGCACAGTTTAAGAAATTCTGCCAAATGACAAGCAGCCACAATTTGAGAGTAATCCAATTTTTATTTCGGTCAGAGGACTAGTTTTCGTTCAGACACAGTGACTGATTTGGCATGCAGAAGGCAGCGTGCTCAAGAACAGCCAGGACACCTCAACTCTCCAAGAATGAGACAGGAGGACTAAAAATCATAGGTAAAAACAGCATTTGAAGAAAGCTGGACTAACCCATAGCAAGTGTAAAAGTAATTGTCAGGGACTGAAAAACCGGCATAAACAGGCGTAATAAGAGGAATCTGAAAGGTCCGCTGGAAACAAAACTCACCATGTAACCTCCTTCAACAAATGGAGCAGAGAGCATTGCCTAAATGTTTTTTGTGAGCCACATTTTGTGTTTTAAATCAAAATCTGCCAGACTCACCCCCAGACTGCTTCAGTTGGGTAAAATCTAGCTATCAAGCTTTCAAGTCTCTATTGTAGCAGGGGTGGAGAAGCTCGACACCACCTCTCAAACATAAGCTTGTAACTTTTCCTGCCAAGATGCTGCTGCCAACAGCTCACCAGAGACTTGTTTGAGGCTTCAGCCAATCAGTACGTGCCCCACATATACATATACAAACACACACAGACGAGGGGCAGCGAGCTTAGTTGTGAAAAATGTCCCTTATCAAACCCTCTGGTGTGGAAAGCAAATAGGGATACTGACAGAAAAGCACCAGAATTAGGATTCTCGTCAGCTATGCTTTTGTGGGCTCTTCTGAGCTTTCTTTTTTGGCTTCCTCATAAACAGGCTCTCCACCATCCTCAGCCTTGTCCTCGTCTTCTGGAGCTTTGGAGTTTGGCACCCAGAGGCCGGAATCAATGCATTGCTTCATGTAGTATTTTGCTTCCTATGAAAGGCAAAAATAAGCGTGTTAAAGAGCCAAGCAAAACAAAATTAACCAATGAGACTGCACAGGGAGAGCATTAACTTTTTTTTGGGGAGGGGGGGGGGGAAAGAGTAGGTGGGGGCGGCGGACAAGTTCATACTAGATCAGAAATAAAATGGCAAACATACAGAGTTTGGTATTGTGGATTTATTGGAGAGCATGGTATACGAGGTGATTGAAGGTGACCAGAACAGAAATTACTTTAAATCGGAGCAAGGTGACCAGACAGAGGAACGTGAGGCCAAAGAAACAACATGCCAGGTGGTAGATGGAAGGACGGATTGAGAAAGGCAGCAGAAGGGAAACTAAACCAACTGCAGCATCACTAAGTGAGGAGCATATATGGTTAGCTGCACGCTTTTTTAGAAGTTATTTTCTCTAGGAAAATGTTAGGGGTGTGCAAAGTTGGTGAACTTAATGTACATCCATTTCATTAAACTACGACAACTTTGTGAACACTACGATGTTAAAAAAAGATATATATCTATGGACGTAAATATATGAAGAAAAACTCCACAAGAACTATTTTAAGCTGGAGAAAATTCCAGCTAAAACAGTTTTGCTAACCAAATAAGGCATATCTCACTAATGTCACAATTTCATAATTCCACCAGCATTGGGAGTAGGTGGGGGTTTTGGGCAACCAGGGATGTGGAAGAATAAGCACAACCATGGAAAAGGACTACTGACTCATGAGACCACATTTCCTGCCAAACTAGATGCCCTTCCAAGGGATCGGCAAAATGGTCTAAGCAGATATGCACACAGTACTAACTTGCATGATTTCACTGCCCAGCAGCAACACCCAGACTGCCTGACTTTTCCACTTGTGGCTGTCAAATTCAGCGCAGGCGACAAAGGCAGCAGAGGATCAGTAGCAACCCTCTAGGTGATAAAAATGGCCTTGCTATCCATGTTTCGTCTCGGTCGCCATTTACGATGAGAACTCCTACCTGGTTTCTACTTTAGGTCGACACTCTGAATCACTAGCTCCATATTCCATTCCTTTTAACAAGATCGTTCATTTTACGAATTCATTCAAATCATTCTTAACAGTGAGTTAAGTAGACTGTTTAGAAAGTAGTAAATTTAGTAAGCAATAAGTTCAGCCACAGCCAAGCTTTTTTTTTTTTTTTTTTTTTTTTTTAATAAGACAGGAGGAGTGTTGTGAAACTCTCTGCTCGGCTGGGCCAATGTTAGATACTTCTGGTCACTACAAAAAGGAGCATCATAAATTACGGACCATCTGCAAACCTTTACAATTCCCACTGTGCCAGAAGCAGACATGCCAAACATCTCTCCCCAAGTAATATTAGGTTTCCCCGCATTTGAAGTTGGAAAAATGGGAAAAACGTAAATGAGCACACACATATATAGAATACAAAGAGCAGCTGTGTAATATGGTCCAGTATTGCACTGAGGGGCCTTGGTAACATCATAAACAACTAGGCCCAGGGTGGACTGCTATTAAAAATGTCACCAGAATCCCAATAAGGCTTTATAGGGCCAAATTGCACATTATGTATTTTTTTATACTACATGTTTATTTCAAGGCATTTATCTTTACCACTGTTGCGACTAATCTGCCCTGAAATGTGGGAATGTGTTGGTCATCATGAAATTCTCAGAGGGGCATCTAATACTGCTCAGTGCATTATCTTTAATTTTTGGAAGCAGCATAGTAGTCATTTAAAAGATTATCAATACATTTCTGTCATGTAATAGATGGAGATAGGCTAATGTGGGGGATCTAACTCAATGTGTATCCAGGAAAAAATATTAAACAAGCATTGGCATAGCCAATTGGTCTCGCTGTTCGGACATTATAAGTATTTAACTATGCAACAGTTAATGTTGTTGCAGCAAGGATGTAGCGCTGCATAAGTAAATACTTATAAAGTCCCAAAAGCGAGACAAGAAGTGAGTCGTTGCAGCGCGGCACCCGCGCTTTACTTTTAACATCAAAGTGAAACGCGGGTGCCAGCGATTATAACCAAAGTAAAGAAATAGATGTTTTTTTCTATTTCTTTACTTTTGCTATAATCGTGGCACCCGCGCTTTACTTTTAACATTAAAAGTGAAGCGCGGGTGCCGCAATTATAACAAAAGTAAAGAAATAGAAAAAAGAAGCTGAGGAGGTGTACAGCAAACAAATTAAGCTGACGAGGAGGGAGTGGGAGGGGGTAGGGGAGGGGATTGTGCACGTCGCGCGCACTAAAAGCCAGATGGCAGCTGCTGTGAACGTCAAAAGTAAAGAAATAGAAAACAAAACAAAGCCAGCTGATTGAAAGTACTAAATAAAAAATAAAAAAAGAAGCTGAGGAGGTGTACAGCAAACAAATTAAGCTGACGAGGAGGGAGTGGGAGGGGGTAGGGGAGGTGATTGTGCACATCGCGGGCACTAAAAGCCAGATGGCAGCTGCTGTGAACGTCGCGCGTGCTTGTGTGCGTAACCGCACGCTGGTGGCCGCTTTGGGAGCACTTTCAAAAGCCCCTTACTAAATGTCTCGCAGAGCAGCGCATGCGCGCTGGCTCAGCGAGACCTAAAAATAAAATAAAAATTAGCAGAGAATGTGACCTCATGTGCCAATGGAAGGTCCATGTGTCTCCGATATATCCCCTTAGCACTCTGTGTGTACACTGTGAATCATTATCTACAAGTATGTCATAACGTGAGCCGTAAGTGGATCATATAAAGACTCTTCACATAGAAACCCATGTGTGTTAGTTCAACCGACATCAGCTCGTCGTTTGAAATCTCTGGTCTTAGTACAGTTACTGTGAAGTCTTTAAATTTGCGCATAAGGCACGTTCTTCCATAATGGGAGGGGGTAAAAGTTCTAGAAGCTCAGGAGGCTATTCCAGTCCATTGATTTGAGGGAGGTGTCAGTTATAAGGTGCCCGTTCTCATGGAAGATGTTGACGACGTCTAGAAAGGGGAGAGCTTCTCACTCAGTGTGTGTGAATATTAGATAGTCATTCTGAATGTTCAGCTGGCTTAATCTCTGTAAAAAACTCAGGGAATGGAAGTATCCAGAACATTTCAGCCAGAAGTCACTGAAACGTGCTATCAACAACAGCAGGGATGCCCTCATAGCGCATGTCAATAACAAAAATGAGACTGAACAACTTGTATGTGTGACCACATATAGCCAGGCCACGAATGAGGTCAAAAAGATTATTGACAGGAAGCGGTCTATCCTCAACATTGGGGCACTACAATTGGCTATACCTCAGTTTGCAAACAAATGCAACAGCACTTTATGGGATGCCTTAATACACATACAAAAAAATTCCAGTCACTGAAATGAACACAAATACAACTTTGTGGCACCTTCCATGGGACATCACTCATACGGTGGGTGTAGTGTTTGCCATCTGACAAAGAAGAGCATAGAATTGGAATTGGGACCAACACACAAGCGGCTACAGAAGGTACACACCAATTGCAACACCACAAATGTAGTGTATCTGATCACATGCCCATGTAAGGAGAAATATGTGGGTATGATCACGAGGAAAGTAAAGTTGAGGATCAGTGAGCATAGGAGAAACCTCCGATATAGAAGAGCAACCACCAAGATGGCCAAAATTACATTAATAAAAACCACACTGCCAATGATTTTCATTGGACTGTTATAGAACACATACAGTCTCACCAAACTACTTTTAGAAAAAGAAAAACGGTGGATATACAGGTTGGACACACATATCCATGGTCTGAATGATGACATTCCGCGGATCCAGTTGAACGAACACGTATGGGTTTTTATGTAAGGAGTCACTATATGAACCACCCAAGGCTCACATTATGACATACTGATAGGTAATGATTCACAGTGTATACACACAGAGTGCTAAGGGGACATATCGAAGACACGTGGACATTCCATTGGCACACAAGCTCACATTCCATTATTTTTTTTTTTTAATACTTTTTCCTGGGGACACATTGAGTTAGCATCCCCCACATTAGCCTATTTCCATATATTTTAGATGACAGGAATGTACTGACAATCTTCTAAATGAATCCTATGCTGCTGCTAAAAATTAAAGAGCAGTATTAGATGCCCCTTTGAGAATTTCAAAATGGCCGACACATTGCCACATTTCAAGAAAGATTAGTTACAACAGCGGTTCAGGCTGATATGCACATATGCAGGTTTGCAGAGAATTCGAAGATGGCCGCCGCCCTTTAGGGCAGGCCAGCGAATACAGCAGTCTAGACTCAAAGCGCCTTCTTGTTTACATGTATACTTATGGCTTTCTCCTCTGCATTTTATGAGTCTGTATTAGTGAGTCAAGTTAAGAAGGATCGGGCAATGAGTTTTATCTATAAGTAGCAATTAATGCTGCGCCTGCACTAGCGATAGAACCAGGAGTACATTTAGCAGGCAAACCTATTATAAGATGGCGGCTGTGATCCACACTGGCTGGATCAATTTTTCTTAAAAGACTCCAGGTGTAACTGATCATCAGAGCACACATTGCACTATATAAGGACCAGCTTGAGCTACCTATCCACCATATTCGGGTTATGCAATCCACGGAGCTAGGTTGGGAAGTCTCCACTAAACACTGGTGCAGTGAGCAATACCCCTGACCGCTGGGTCATTTGGCTGGAATATTTAATCTTCTTTGCTAGTAATATAGGGTTATCGCTCCCACGTTTTCAGTGTGTGTGAACTTTGATTCCAGCAAGTCCCCACATTTGCTCCCATGCGGCCTGGATAATATCCGTTGCCACATATGTACCCCACCTAAAACACTTGTGAGCCTGATGGCTTGCATTCATGTATTTACTCTCCCTCTTTGTGTGTGGATATGTGATGCACCGTGTGAATACACTTGGATAAGGAGAGGACTATGATATTTTAAATATTAGCTGTTACAGGTACTTTAAGTAACATCAGGTCACATACCCTGGCATATAGATGATGGTATCTAAGGTTAGAGACCGCATCGTTTTAGAGAGTGTAGTGCAGGGCACTGGTTTCATTGTTTAAACTACCTATATTCTTTTACAGACATATTTTGTTGCAGTGTTCTTCCTGCTTTTTTTAGTATTCTTGAAGTGAATAATCTCCAATTTTCAATCAACTCACCCTGTACAGAAGGGTTGGCTAACTATCTCTTGATCTTGCGTGGAATGCGTGCAGATACAGATCTCCTGCTCAGCATGGGTTACGAGCACAAGGGTCCTAGATGTTCTTATAAAATCTGCACATCTTGTGAAGCAGATGAAACATGTTGACCTAGAATAGACACACTGGCTTAGTAAATGCCTCTTTGCGTCATGTTATCTTTTAACTAGATTTCAGGGCCCCTCTTATTAAAGAATTGGGTCAGGGTTCCCTGGAAATATTTAACATTTTCTGTCCTAAGATACCATTAAGAACAGAGAATATCAAAGTGCTCCCTCCCACTGCGAGGAAGAGCTCACCTGGTGGCGAGTACCTCACCAGGTGAGGACCGGATGATGAATCATGCCACATGATTAGCAAGTGGGTGAGGGTTGTATAGGAACACATGTACTGTACCTGGTGAGCACTATGGAGCAGGGGACAGTGACTGCTTGTATTGGGAAACACCTCTTTTGGTTTATGAAAATAATGTTGCCAAACTGTGTACATATAATTTGAGTTTTTTGCTGCAAAATTTAGATGACCTTGCCGTATATTTTGGTTTTCCAAGCCACAATCATAGTTTCCCTGACAAAGGTAAAGCTCTGCATAGTGGCTTTGGGGCTGTCATGATGGCAAAATCCATATGTGACAGGAAACCATGAAATATTTACCTCATTTTAAGGTTACCTAAAGTTATCCTAATCCTCTAACACCATCCTCTGGGCCCTGTCCAGTAACTTTTTTAACTTTCCAATATAATAATGCCTGGGGATAATCCCACTCCTGATCCCTTCCTAAACAGCTGTACCAGTGTATACATTCCTAGCCACCTGCCCCAGGTCGCCAGAATATATGCTGGAAATAGATCCCAAAAGTATACAATTTATCAGTACTTTCATACAAGACTAGAAGTCCATTTGGTCTCCGACAGCTACCTTATCAAACAATTTCCTTTTCTATTTCTCAAAAAACTAGCAAATACATGGGTACCTTGCTCTCTATTCAAAGTACAACCTACGGAGGGCAATCATATCTTCATGGCAACTGAAATCATGCCAACGACTTTGCATTTACAACCGCTGCTATATGATGCCTGGATCCAAAAATGCTTCATGTCAAGTGAGCCCCAAATAAAAATTCCCAGAATGTACTTAGTGCTTAAACAAAATGCCCAGATTAGTAACATGGTGTCTCTGGTGAAATGGATGCACCTTATAAAACGGCTGTTTAAGAGGATGTGCAGTAATAAATGCATTAACTGAACTCACGTGGCCAAGAAGGGGCTGAGAGTAAAATTTATGCAAGAATTGGGTAGACTAGATGAGACTTATGTTTTTACCTGTTTTTTTGACAGCACATTTTACAGGCGATAGGTGTCTGCGTTTATTTTTGTTATTTAACCAAGGTAGGCTAGTTTAACTTCCCTTTGCAAAGCCAAAATTACTACAAGGGGTGGAGGCAGGGGAAAGCCAAAACATGTGGAGTGGATAGAAAACAGAGGGCACACGTTAGCCTCTTTAACATTAGCAGATAAGAGAGAAGAGACACTTAAATGAGAGCCACAAAATGAACTGCTCTTACCGACCGCATTGAGAAAATTAATAGTGCCAAAGAAATCTTTGCGATAGTGAAAGAATTCTCATTGCTGGCAGCTAGTTCCACTAGCATTAGCCACTCACAAGACCTCAGCACCCAGCTGTCCCCCTCTTTGTCAGCAGCAAGAACAATAACATCTACAATAAATTCGAGCCCCAGCCGGACTCATCCCTTGCGGCCTTCTGGCCTGCCAGGACCAACCCCAATAAAACCACCTTGACCACCTGGCCCATTATCACCCCTCAAGAAACTGCAACGACCATGTGGTCCATTCATCCTGGGGCACCCTCGGACACCTGCCCTCACCACATCTTCGTCAAAAGACTAGACCCTCATCAGCGTTGCCCTAACCCAGATACTGAGTGACAAAATCAACACAGCCACCTTCCTGGACACCTGGTAGCATACCACAGTGCTCCCTCTTCTTAAGAAATCCTCAACTGACCCGAAGACGCTAGTCAACTACCGACCTATCTCCCTGCTATCCTACCCTGCAAATGTCAAAGATCATCAACCAACTAGCTGCCTACTTCATTGACAACCACCTCCTCGACACCACTCAATCTGGATCACGCCCCAACCACAGCACCAAGACTGCCCTTATCCCCACCACAGACAACATACGGCTAATCATAGACAGAGGAAATACGGCTGCCCTCATCCTACTAGATTTATTGTCTGTCTTTGACAGTCTCCCACCCAATCATCATTCAATGCCTTCACAAAGCAGGCATACAAGGCCCTGCGCACCGCTGAATCTGCTCCTTCCTAACAGTCCGCACCAAGTCAGTCAGCCCGACTCACTTCCCCATAACCGCCGTCTACCTTATGCGCAGAGTTCCAAGGATCAGTGCTCAGCCCTACATTCTTTAACACCTACATTGCCAGAATCACCCGGACCCACAAAATCAACATCTCCCACTCAGGCGACAGCCAGCTCATCTTCCTCTCTGACAAAACAACAAGCACCTGGACCAGCTTCACCTCTTGCATGTCTGAATTTATCAGATGGATGAAAACCAACTGTCTATAACTTAACACAGCCAAAACATAAGTAATACTATTTGGCAAAGACACCTTCCTGTAGAGCTCCACCTGAAGGCCTACAACGCTAGGCAATCCAAGCCAAGAACCTATAGTGGTCAACAACCAGCTTGCCATGAAAGACTAAGTGAACGCAATCACAGCCTCCTGCCTCAACACCTTCAAAATGCTCAAAAAAGTCTTCAAAAGGCTCAGACTGAAGTGCTGCTGACATAAGTGTGCGTAGGTAAAGACCTCCACGAGTCGTCGTGCACAAATGCGCACTCATGAAAGTTCTCACACACAAATATAAAGCCCTACACAACCTTCACTCCACCTACTTCAACAATTGAATCAATTTTCACACACCCACCACACTTACGCTCAGCTGGTCGCCTACTTACGCCAGTCCCCAAAATACTTGGAACCTGAGCAGGTGATCGTAACTTCTCCTTCCTCGTACCCAGAGCCTGGGACAACCTACCCCTACACATCAAAACCTCCTCCTCAGTACTTTATTTTCGCAAGAAACTGAAGATTTGGCTTTTCATTCAGAGGTGGCAGACACAGCCGGTGTAGCACCAGCTAACCAATGACAAAATACCCTCCCGGGTGAGCACAGCACTTTACAAATACCCATAACATAAAATAATTTAACACTCACGGTAGGGTCCATCTTGCTGATCGTGTCTTGAAGCATCTGAATGTCCTTTGAGTCGAAACATTTCTGAAGTTCCTGAAAGAGTAATGAGAAGAGCGATAAAAGAAAAGCAAGGTCAGGGCAGTATAAGCAGACAAAGGCTTAAAAATGACTTAATGGGAAAAAGTTAAATTCCATTCTCATTTCTAGCCTTCCGTTTTATTTTGCAACAATTACATAACTGGAGAGGCTAGACCCCAAAATGTTTTATTTCAATGCATCAGTCCGTAGGTATCAAAAGGAATGGACTACACGCGATACAAAAGGTACCGCTTTTTAACGGACACAAAATAATAGCAGTATATATTGGAGGGACACTTGTCCACCACAAATAAGGGGAGGAGCTGTGATTAAAATACCTTGTGGCGACCCACATTGTCTAAAGCATATCCGTTGAGGATAAATCTGGGGTCATCTCAGATTTTCTTTTAAGTATTTAATATAGAGCAGACCTTGTCCCTGGGAGCAGTAGATTGCTCTACAAAGAGCCTTTCTGTGATATGCCCCTCGGACATAGTCCATACACTGAACAGGATGGTGTTGTCTCAGCTGTAAAGAATACATTACATAAACAAGGATATAATGGGGAAAAATGGAGGGGGGGTTTGCGGTCGGGGAGGTTTCAATTAGGAGAGCACATTCTAACTTATTTAATTTCTACATGACCCATTTACAATCGGAGACATTCTGAGATCAAATACTTTGACATTGACACAGAAGTGCAATACTTGGTAAAGTATGGTCTCCAAGGGACAAAAGTCAGCCATTTACCCTCAAGTCCACAGCCAAAAAGCATACATAAATATGAATTGAGAGCGATCTTACTAGTGGGTCCTAGGGTTGACAAAAGTCACCTAACAAATGGGTATAATTGACAGAAGAGCACATCTAACCAGATGATACAGGTGTTCTGTGGAAGACAGCTAACCCATGGAGTGTCGGTAGCATCTAAAATGGAGCCTCTGCTCACTGTGCCTTGGGACTAAACTGAGATGAGGCAAACTGTTGCTTGTATTCCCAAGGAGAAGGGAGGGGGCTCGCATGTTAGCCAAACTGCTCCTTGTGGGACACCAATGGATCGATTTGCATGCTGTATGCATTTGCTGTGGTGCAAAAAAAAAAAAAAAAAGCTGTAAAGGGATAGAAAATGCAGCACCTGCTCTCTAGTTAGCAGATCTAGTTAGTCTTACCCACTATAATACTCATACTTCGTAATTTAATGTCCAAGCCCAATTTCAAAAAAGTGATTCACAAATATTCACAAGGCAATATGTTCACCATTTATTTATTTTTTAAATATAGTTTTATTATTTTAATTCAAACATTCCCATACTTACAATACTAATCAAGTAGGATTATGCATTGAGTATTCAATCACAGATAAGCACCATTTGTTTGAAGGTATCAACAATTTTTGAAGAAGTGCCGGATGCTACAGCAGCTTTGCTCCCATCGAGTCAATAACCTCCACATCATTATAACAATAATCAAGTGTACCAATAATAGTCATATCAGTTGCAACAGTTGATTATTACTGCCCACGCTTCAATGTGTCAAATAACCCAATATACATGTCCAATCCCACCCGCTTATCCCACCCCAGTCCCTACTGGCGTAACAATAATGTAAAATCAGACTTCAATCTCAAGGCGTGGTTATGTCAACAATCTTCACGCCCATTCGTGATAATCCAACATGCCAATCCTATCCGTCAGAGGTAATGGCGCAAGAGCAATCTTTATAGTCGCCCTCCTAGGGGGGTAACCTCGCGGAGGCGGAGTCTCCAACTCCGACATGATTGAATCGTCATCCATGTCCGCATTTGGCGCTCGTAGTATTTGCACTAGTGCCTCCCAGGCCCTCGCCTGCTCCATCCCTTTATCACTTTTAGCGCGAGTTGCCAATTGCAGTCGCGCGATACCCTCACATTCCGCCCATTTAAGGAATTCAGCACGCCATCTCTGAAGAACAGGGCCCCCTGAGGCTTTCCAGTGAGCTGTTATTTCCCTTTTTGCCAACAATAGGCCCAGATCTATAAATTTACTGGTGATTTTATTTTTAGAGGTATGTGGGAACCAATGCAACAAGCAGAGGCCCATCGTAGGCGCTATGTCCCTATCCGTGATAATACGCAAAAGGGCAACCACTTCTTCACAATATGTACCAATGTGGGGGCAATTCCAGAACATATGGCAGAAATCCGCTATCACCCAGCAGCGCGGGCACATTGCCGAAGTCACATTAAAATATTTATCAATATTTTCTGGCGTAAGATATGCTCGATGAAGAATATAAAAATGTACTAACTGAAAACGTGCGTTTCGGGTGCTTTTCCAGGCGCGCTCCACTAATCCCTCACATGCTTTCTCGGGGATTTCAGCGCCGAGATCCACTTCCCACCGCTGCCGTAGCGTTATCAGGGGGGCCAGTCGCTCATTTGTCATTCGACGATTTAAGCAGGTAACAGCCTTGAAGGTGCCCGCAGCCAAGACCACATATTGACAAACTGCGGAGGTGGGTGGTTCCCTAAGTCCCCTTTTCCAATGTGCCTGAATGGCCGCTACTAGCGCCAAGTGCATTAAATAATCCCCCCGGGCCAGTTCATATCTGTCTTGTAACACCTCATATGGTATTATGGCACCATCCTCATACAGATCACCTATGGTGAGCAGCCCTCTATCCGCCCAGTCTTCCGGCAATATGTTCACCATAGCGCTTGACTTGAACAGCAGTAACTAAAATGATGCAAAATGGTCAGCAAGGACTAGTGCTGGGCAAAATTCGGAAGCAAAAAAAAAAAAGGGGGGGAAACAGTTGAAATAAACTCTTTCAAGTTTACCTGATGAACAATATCTGGGTCCGAAATTCGCCCCATAGGCACAGTATTTTAACAAACGGCACAATCACTTACATTTCTAGCATCATGAAACATCATTTTTAAAATCACTTACCATCCCCTTCCCTTGCGGCATCTAAAGGTATTTTTGTCAGTATTAGATACATACAACACCCTTCGATGCAGCAGAAGGGATAAGCTACGGTTTCTAGCCTTGGAGACAAATGTGAATTAACATGCTGTGGTAGCAGGAAGGAACAGGGAGGGGACGGGCACTTGTGTGGCACAGAGGATTGGTCATTAAGTTTTAATCATTTAATTTAACGATCAAGCGCCCTCCGCCCCTTACAGTGCTTTAATAACCGATATCTCCACAGGGCTGGAAACAGTAGCTTATGCTTCTCCTGCAGCCCCATTAGAAAAGGCAGCCAAAAGGCCTTAGCAGCTACTGGTTACGAGCACTGCAAGGGCTTCTATCTGTAATTACCACCATCAGGTCCCCTACACAGGGTTCCGGTCATGGAATTTACTGAGAACAGAAGCTCCATAGGGACAGGAAGAGCAGTCACATTTTGTCTCTACTTCTTTAGGTCGAGCATTTAAGACCTCTTGTATATACTTTAGTATATACTTATATGTGTATGTACTTTTGTACTTTGTGGGCTCTGGAGATCAGCCCTAGGACTTATCTGCTTCCGCTTAGGGACTTTTTTTCTGTTCAACTGCCTCTATTTAACTGTCTTGATAGAAAACGACCAGTAGAGGTCAGTAAAGTACCAGAATTGCTTTCCGCTTGTTCAACTGCCTCTATTTAACGGTCTTAATAAAAAAAGACCAGTAGAGGTCAGTAAAATACCAGAATTGCTTTCTGCTCAGGGACTTTCCTTTTTTATTTTTCTGGCAACTGCCTCTATTTAACTTTTTGATAGGAAACGACCAGCAGAGGTCAGTAAAATACCAGAATCACTTTAGCATTCTCTAGATTCCAGTCCATAGAAATGGTCTTCCACGAGCACCTGTAGACTTTTTTTTCTTCAAATCTTGTATTTTCAGTGATATGACCACCGAAGGCCCTGATTTTACATTAAAAACAGAGCTTTGGACTATACCATTTCCCGCTGAAAGGCAATATTTCTCTCCATGTGTTCCCATACCTGGTTTATTTTACAGCCATCTCCGTTTAAGTCAACCTCCATCGTGCATTTGAAATACTTATCTGTTGCATGTAGCTTTTTGTGGTACAGATGACTTAGTTTAGTTTGTGATATTAACACTGTATATGTTTTATATTACTGCTATTCCAAAATAATATATCAGGGTATTTTTTTTATATGTAGGGGTGGTAGGTCTTTGTGTCAAAAGTCCTACACATTTTTTTATGAATTTTTCGAGTTGTAGCTTGACGAGATGTTTGAAAATTGCTGAAACTAGTATCTTATTAAGTTTAGATAGAACCGAAGTAATATATGTCTCGGACCTGTATTTTGCTTTCAGCCCTGGCACTTTATATTTTACAAATTAAGCATTGTAGGCTTTTATTTGGGACTTCTATAGCTGCAGAGTATTGAAGCGTGGAACTTGCAGCTTGTTTGATTTTGCATAAGCAGGTCTGGTTTGGGGGTATTCTCTTCAGCTGAATTTACACTTATTGTGTTTATGTCGCTATAAAAGGTGAGTAATTTTTTTATTTAATTGCAAATAGTTTGGAGATAATTCATTCAAGAGAAGGAGTTTTTAGAGTATAGTTTATCGCGTTTTTGACGTGTTTTTGGGCATTTTTAAAAGTTTGCTTTTAGCCCCGGCACTTCATGTTTTACAAATTAAGCACTGGGTGTAGGCCTTTATTTGGGACTTATGTGGCTGCAGAGTGCTGGAAAGTTAAACGTGGTAGTTGCTGCTTTTTTGATAGGCAAGTTTGTTTATTTAATAGCAAATAGTTTGCAGACAATTTATTTAAGGGAAGGAGTATTTAGAGTGTAGTTTCTCATTTCGTTTTTGACGTGCTTTTGGGCATTTTTAAAGTTTTGCTTTTAGCCCCAGCACTTCATGTTTTACAAATTAAGCACTGGATGTAGGCCTTTATTTGGGACTTATGTGGCTGCAGAGTGCTGCAGAGTAGAACGTGGCAGTTGCTGCTTTGCTTTTAACACCGGTACTTCACGTTTTACAAATTAAGCACTGGGTGGAGGCCTTTATTTGGGCCCTATGTGGCTGCAGAGTAAAACGTGGCATTTGCTGCTTATTTGATTTTTTTAATATGAAAGTCTGGTTATTTAATTGCAAATAGTTTGAAGAAAATTCATTCAAGGGAATAAGTATTTAGAGTCTACTTTGTCATCGCGTTTTTGATGTGTTTTTGGTCATTTTTAAAGTTTTGCTTTTAGCCCCGGCACTTTATGTTTTACAAATTAAGCAGTGGGTGGAGGCTTTTATTTAGGACTTGTGGCTGCAGAGTGCTAGAGCTTGGAACTTGCTGCTTGTTTGTTCTTTGATAGGCACGTCCGGTTTGGTGCTTTTCTCTTAATCTGCATTTACACTTATTGTGTTCTTATCAAAGGTTGCATGCTTTTTGGGGAGCAGCTAGGCAGAAAGAGCTGGAGTAAGTCTAATGTGACCAAATAGGCAGGTTAGCACAGATTAGCATTATAATAATGCTCTTTATTAAAAACTACAACACTAAACTCATCAATATGGCGAGACCGATTGACATTGCCAATGCTTGTTTTTTCTCTGTTTTCAGGGAGGAAGCCTCCTGCAAAAACATACAAGGACCCATTTGTAGACTTTGGTAACAGCAGATTAAAACTATTTACAAGAAAATTAGAAAGGGTGAAAGTGCAATGCTACGGACCCAACTTTGATCCAACCCAGGGTGGATCTCTGTTTATTCACAGGGAAAATGCAACCTCAAACAGGTCTCAGCGTAGGATAAAATAATTTTTGCTTTGAATTAGCAGGCTGGTTTTCTGACCACATATTAAACATAGGTTGGAATACAGGAGTTATCAATTAATATTCTTCCTCCTGGAACTTACGATTGATCCCACTGGGCCAGTTTCACTTAGAGTTCTCATTTCTTACCGGAGAAAGTGTCTCATAGACTTCTACTGGATCCAGACCCCCAGGTCCAAGCCTCTTTTTCCGTTCCTCCTCTTCGTACTCCTTGAGAGCCTTCTCTATTCGGACCTTAGCACGGCCTCGCACCCGCTCTTTGAAGGATTCCAGCTCATCATTAAAGGCTTCCATATACTGCTGATCTGCAGTCTGTGGGGTGCAGCAGAGGGAGAAAAGTGCAAAACCATGAATAAGCAAAAAATAAGAAGGACAACACTGTTAAATACATCTATAACAGGGGTGCAGTGCTTCTCCATTTTTGTTCTTTTGCAGGAAAGCGTGTAAAGGAAAGACATTTATCAATATGCATGTGAACAGCCTTTGCAAAAAGACACTAAAGTACACCCATGGACCTCCTTCCATCTCATTACTCTGGGCATTAAGCTGCACTTTATTTACAGTGCATTAAGAACAGTGTTCCTGAGCTGATTTTCCCTTCTTGCTTTTTTATTCACTAAGTCATACACCTGTACCCACCTGAGACCCAACCTGTTCCTCCTTTCGAAACACTACCTTTGTGCATACCTCTTCCTCTTGGGACTTGCCACTCTACCCCTTACAATCTGCTCCCCGGATGCGCTTTTTGCAGAACAGACATTCGCCCCCAGTTCCCCTTCCGTGCCATGCCTGTATCCGACTTGCAGTCCCAGATCAGTTTTTACCTTAGGTAGGGCGGTTTTAATGTACTATTCTAGCTTCAATACTACCTTAGTTGGAGAGAACGGCAGAAGCAATCTATATTCCAGCAAGTGCTTTCCAGCCTAAGTTTATATAAGTTTACATGTTACCCATTTCTACTGCTCCATGTCCAGCTGCTTATCCTCAACTGCTGTTGAGTGCTCCTTTTCGGTGCCCTATTGCTAAGCACCCGATTAAGTGCCTGGCTAGCTTCTACCGACTGACCATTTTGTGCCGAGCCTTCTCCACCCGATGTCCATGTCTTGGTCTCCTCCCAACCCTACAGCCAATCTCCCTTTTAATTCCCACTATGTAACCCAATGGTTAGACTTAATGAAGTAAAATAGTGTACTTTATTGACAATGCTTGCCAATCAATCAGTCAGAAGATTTGTAGAGTGCTACTGGTCACTCGTGAGGGTATGCAGGCGCTGGCAGGGTCCAGCTGATTAGCCGAATTGCCAGGTTTTCAGGGACTTTCGGGAAGATGGGGAGGTCCGTAGATGAAAGGGTAGCTCGTTTCATGTCTTCACTGCTAGGCAGGAGAAAAATAAACCTTTGCATCTTACGTTGGATGCAAGGGGTTCGGTTTGGAGAAGGGGACGCAGAGTGGAGGTGTCTGCCAGGCTGATGGAAGTTCAGGTGGTAGTTCAAGTCCGCAGTTGTGTAGGGCCTTGTATGCACGAGTCAGGAACTTGAATTAGCATCTTTTCTGTACAGGGAGCCAGTGGGGTTCCCTGTGGTAGGGGGTGATGTGGGTTCCTCTAGGGAGATCCAGGACGAGTCTGGCTGCAGCATTCTGTACAGTCTGTAGAAGTCGGAGTGGAGCTGTGATTCCTGTGTAGAGACCGTTGCTGTAGTCCAGTCGGCTGGAGATGAGGACCCGGGTGATGGTGCGTCTTGAGCTCTGGGGTAGCCATCTGTATATCTTACGAAGCATGCAGAGGTTGAAGAAGCCAGAGTAGAAGACAGAGTTGACCGGAGTCGTCACGGTTAGCTTGTTGTCCAGAATGATGCCATGTTTCTAGAGTAGTCAGTGGTGGTAGGAGTAGGTCTGAGTTCTGAGGGCCACCAGGAGACTTCACATGGGGAGCTTTTGTTTCTGAAAATCAATACCTCTGTCTTGTCCGTGTTGAGTTTCAGGCAGTTGTCTTTCATCCAGTTGGCGACGTCTGTCATGCAATTGTGAAAGTTGTCTTGGTGGTGTCTTCGGAGAGGTAGAGGATAAGTTGTGTCGTCGATGTAGGATATGAAGTGGAGTCTGTGGGTTTTGGCGATGCTGGCCAGAGGAGTCATAAGTGATGAAGAGGGTGGATCTGAGCGAGGATCTTAGTGGGTACTCCACAGATGATTTCTGTGGGTTTGGAGGTGAAGGGGGAGGCAGACTTTTTGCGCCCTTCCGGTGAGTAAAGAGGCGATCCATCTGAGACCGGCTCCTTGAATCGTGTCGTGTTTGCAGAGGCTCCTTGAATGCCTATGTTGGGCAGCACTGTGAGGAGTGCGTGGTGGGAGACTGTATTGAAGGCTGCCGAGAGGTCTAGGAGGATCAGAGCCACAGTCTCTCCTCAGTAGAGTTGAGCTCGGATGTCATTGGTAGCCACGATGAGGGCTGTCTAGGTGCCGTCGTTGCAGCGGAATTCGGATTGGCAGGAGTAGAGTAGGAGGTTCTGTTCCAGATGTGGGGAGAGTTGTTGGTTGATTGCTTTTTATAATACTTTGGCTGGGAAAGGTAGCAGGGAGATTGGTCAGTAGTTGTTGAGTTCGCTGGGGTCTGCCAATGGTTTCTTTAGTAGGAGATTGACTTATGCATGTTTCCAGTCCTCGGGGAAGGTGGCGATGGCAATTGAGGTGTTGAACAAGATGGGGAGTACGCAACAGATTCTGGCTTCGCCTAGGTTGAAGATGTGGTGAGGGCATGGGTCGGTTGGGGCCCCTGAATGGACAGAGTTCATGACGGAGGCACCGTTCTGCAGGGCGAGCTGATTCCATTCGGCTAGTCGGCTGTCTGTGGTGGTAGCAGGGTTCTTGTGTTGCTTGAAGAAGTCGGTGGTCTTGGGCAGGTTATTGAAGTTTCTGTAGATGTTGGCGATCTTGTCGTGGAAAACGTTTGCAATGTTGTAGCAGAGTTCCTGTTAGGAGGGTTATGTTTGTTGGAGCCGAGGGGTTGGAGAACTCTTTGACGATGTTGAAGAGTTCTTTGCTGAAACTGGAGCTTGATTCGGAGGACAGTCTTGAAGGAGGTCTTGTCTGTCGTGTTGTCGCTGGTGCGCCATCTACTTTCCAGTCGTTTACAGTGTTGTTTAGCAGTTATGAGATCTTCAGTGTACCAGCTAGCCTGCTTGGTTGACCTTCTGGGGGTGATGTTGCAGATAGGAGTGACACTGTCGGCACAGTGGGTGATCCAATTGTTGAAGTTTCTGACATTCTGGTCTAGGTTGGTCGAGGAGATGTGTGGGTGGGGTTGAGGGCATTGATCCATGTGTCCTTTTAGACACTGCTCCAGCTGCGGAGGGGGGCACTAGGCAGACTGGGGGCGGAGGTCCGGGAGCTGGTGATGTTGAAGTGGACGATGGAGTGGTCGGTACAGGTGAGTTCCGTGGTGTGAATGTACCCAATGCGGTTGCTGGAGGTGAAGATGGGGTCTAGCATGTGGCCTGCGGTGTGCATGGGGTCATGGATAAGTTGGGTGAGTCCAATGTTCATGCTGTTGAGGCAGTTGGTAGTGTTGATGTCATTGTGGTTGTCAAGATGAAAATTGAGGTCGCTGAGGAAAATGTAGTTGTTGGAGTCCACAGAGAGGAGGGGTGATGAAGTTGAAGAGGCTAGACATGGTCCTGGAGGATGGTAGGCGAGGGTGCCCCGGATCTGGGTTTTTCTATTTGAAGTCGGACGGTGAGGGGCTCCATGGCTGGGGTGATTTAATCTGTGGTGGTGCCTTGGATGGATTGCATGGAGTATAATGGCGATCCCTCTGCCAGGCTTGTTGATGCGGTCACAGTGGGTGATCTTGTAGCCTTCGGGTATTGCGGTGACTATGTCAGGTGCGGAAGTGGTGTGGAACCAGGTCTCGGAGGTGTGTTTGCCTAGTGAGCGTGTTGAGTAGGGCGTGTGCGAGCTGGTATTTTTGTTCTGGTGGCGTCTGTGGTGTGTTCGAGGTAGAGCTGGTTGGTGGGCTGGTGTGTGTGCTGTGGCAGATGAAGTGGCAGTAGGTGGAGGTGAAATACAAACAGATAAATAGTGGACTGCATTGCCAGTCCCAGTGTGTGGATGGAAGGACTCCCTTCAAAACAAAGGGGGCTTCATAGTTAAGATCCCTGCTCAGAGGACCTATTTCTATAGCATACCATAAAAGTGCTACCATAAAACAAGCAGGAGCAAACTAGGAGTCCAATCGGCGAGGTACCTACTCCAGTTAAGTTCATGGATAAACCATGTCTATCCATTCATTATAAATGGTAGGAGCTAGCCGATAATGGTTTAATCGTAGCACTGACTGGGGGCAGGGGAACTGAAGTGTCTTGTGGATTGTTACCTGCCTTGTTATGTTGGCCTAGGCCTGGCTGCCATGCTGCTTTTCTTTGCGCACGTTACACTGAGCCGGGCCTTCCTCGCCCTTTGCTCGTGCCAAGTTCTTTTGCACTGTCTGCATTTTCTGTTGTTCACCTTTCTGGGCTCAGTCTGCACAAACATGTACAAGGTCGCATAACAATGTATTCTGGTTCTTCCTGATATGGCCAGTCTCGCGCACCCAGACATAACATTAGGTGCAATTGCCATGAAGAATTTGGTATGCTTTTAATACTGTGGTTTTACTAGCGCTTAACACACTTGGAGAAATCCCTTTCAGTGAGAAGAGCTATGATGTCCTGCTGATGTAATTCTGCATCTAGAGACTGAGGTATGGGGGTTCGCTAGTCAAAGCCCAGAGGTCTTCTATTATTATAATAAACTATCTTACTGCAAGGGGAGGGTGGTAATGTTATTTATACGTTTATCCACTGAGCTCTGAGATGCTTTCCCCGTTTGTATTCTATGGAATTGTAACCATGCTGCTTATATTAGTCATATGCATTATGCTATTAGTACTGACACGTGTACTGTACATTAGAGCACGTAAGTTGGAATAAATATTTTAACCTATCCAGTGTCTCTTCCTACGCATCTTGTGGACAAGTACGAGTGAGTGATGAAAGAGTGTTCTTGCTTCTGCGAGTCCTGAGATAAAGATACCGTGTTCTGGGTTGTCCAAACATTAGTACTTGGGTGCTAATGGGATGCTAAGCTAGTTGGGTTGGGGTTTTTGGGTGCTACGGTATATGGTGGCAAACCACTGTATTCCGGGGTCCCATTTTCCTGTGCATAGCTCTGTGTATGTGCAGAAACCTTATGACATGGCGCGACCACCGTGGGGCAGCTTATCTGCGAGACGCTTGAGTAGTACTTGTGCTTGTCCACAAACCCCTCGCGTACGCTTCCGGAGGCGTATGTGACGGTGATACCTCCTATATTGAATGTTTTATAGGTTCTTTCAAGCTTGATATTATTAAAAGGTTAGTTAATAGACCCATTTTTGTGCTCCCTGTTAGGTTGTCGAATATAATTGTTTAGTCATGGCTGGTGTGGCGATAGCTGCACATAGTCGAGAGCACTCCGAGACCACTTAGCTGTGTATGGAGTGCCCGATACAGGGGTCGAGTTGGTCTTTGTGGTTCAAGCCGATCCGGCTTATCACTTTGAAGTGTTTTACACTTGGATCACTTTTGAAGCGGTGGATGCAGGTGACAAGCTGTTTCATGAATATAAACCCACCGCTATTCCTGCTGCCTATCGACCCTATACTGCTCTTGAAGTGCCTCTCACGGCTTGGCAGCACCGTGTTTGGTTTAATGGCGCCCTACCACAACCAACTACCGCAGTTCGTTTAGGCCCCTTGTCAATTCAGGGGGCCACTTGGCCTGTATTGGCCGGGTATACCCCACATCCGAATTATCTGGCATTACCGCTTGCGAACTGCGCACTATGCATACCGGGTTGGTACGAGTGCATCGAGCCCTAGTGACATACGTTACAGGTAGCCTCCATGGAGCTGCTCCTGTAGTCGCAGGCCAACCAGCTATTGCAGCTGGAGTGACTATAAGTCCTGTCATGGTAAATTCTGTGATGGGCAAACGTCCACAAAATAAGGACGACTATCCTTACTGGCTTGCAGAAAAGTTCGATCAGATAGAAGCAGTGTTTCCACATACATCCCCAGTAGATAAACACCGCATCCTCACGATAAGTTTGCCAAAAGACATAATCCCCGATTTGACATCATGTGAAAACTGGGGTAAGGTATTCGCAGCAGTTTATTCAAAATGTTTTGGAACTCCTTCCATGACGGTTCTACCCTCTGTAATTAAAAAGTACAGGATGAACATGGCCCTGAAGCGGCTGTGGAATTAGGGATGAGACTAGTGGGAGTGTTTGATGTAGTAGCTGAGCTGATCCTTGGAAATGTCAAGGGCGATGCTATGAACTTTCAAGTAGCGAATGCTTTGGCTTTGGTCCCAGAGTTGGACAGGCCCCGCGAATTACCGAAAATTATTGCCCGGGCTTATAAAACAATTGGACGAAATAGCCTGGGCAACAAGCCTTTTGTAAAAACGCAAACTCAATCGCAAACACAAGTTGCACAAGCAAAAAGTGCATCTGAGAAAGATGATAAACCAGTCTTCACTAAAAAGAGTTGGAGACAGAAAAAACAGGGTAAGCAACAAAAGAAGCCGGGGTCGAGAGGCGCTTCCCCAGTTTCGGTTTCTTCTGAACGTACATATGATTTACGTGATAGGTCGAGAATTAAATCACCGGATAGGTTTCAAAGCTCTGATACGCGTTCTCCTCGTTCTTCACAGGCCCAGACGTCGTCACAGGCTGGTGGAGGAGAACGGCAAGACAGAGGAAGGGGCCGAGAGGCTCCCCAGGAGCGAGACCAACCTCGACAACAAGTCAGAGGGAAAGCGGAAGACTTTCACCATTCCCGACCACAATTTCAGAAGAAAAAGGTTGCCGCTGTAACAGCGAAATATGCCACAGACGGTGAGAACGAGACTCCAGAATTGGACGTGGGCAGTAACCCTCCTAGACAGCGCCGCGGAAGTTACCATAGTGCGGGAGGCGCTACGTCCTCATATGGAGGCGACAGCAACTGAAACATTCGTTACTGTAGAGACAGCTGACACGAGAGTGGCACCCCTGACAGACTATATAATATAGTCATACAAATTGAAGGTGACATACCGCGTGAAATAAAAGGGATTTTTGGGAAAATCTAACCTCTTCATATGACATTTTGTTAGCAGAGGTGGATTGGCCACCCCCATTCGTTTTAGCTGCACATAAAGGAGAGGAGGTAATCCTTCCAAGCTTCTCAAGGCATGTCCCAAAGGACAAAGCTGAAGCACTTGCAGCTGAGTGGGCTGTGTACCTGGCACCAGCGTTATACCGCAACCATGTGGGATGGGATGAAGAATCACCTCCTCATGCAATACCTTTGCGGTCACTACCGCAGCCACAACCCCAATATCCCATTAAACGGCAGGCAAAAGGCCCCGTCTCCGAAATTCTGACACAGTTGGAATATCAGGGAGTAATTGAACCATGCGTATCACCTATGAACAATCCCCTTTTCGTGGTTTCTAAACCCGACGGATCGTACCGCTTAGTTTTGGATTACCGGCATTTAAATACTCATTGTCGGAACTTTGCGGTGCAAAATACACACAGTTCTGCGCTTGTAGACAGTCTTGTTCGTAAAAAATACAAAACGACACTTGACCTTTCAAACGGTTTCTACACGCACAACCTAGCCCCGGAGAGTAGTCAATGGACCGCATTCACATCCGGTGGTAAATTATTCCAGTTCCGGCGATTACCCATGGGCTATAAAAATAGTCCGGGTATATTCGCCGCCCGTGTTGTTTCTTTGTTAAATGACATTGATCAAGACGCATGTTCGTACGTTGATGACATCTATCTGACAGACGACGAGTTATATCAGCATCTGTCCCGTGTGGACCGCATTATTCTTGAATTTGCGGAGCAGGGTTACAAATTTAACTTTGCTAAGTCACACATTGCTGAATTTACTGTTCTGTTCTTGGGCTATGAGCTCAATAACGAAGGTAAGGGCTTAGCCCCCATTTCTTGGAAAAATGTGCACACTTGTGCCCCCAAATACTCTGAAGAAACTTCAGTCTTTGCTGGGGTTCCTGAATTTCGGGCGTACTTACATTCCCGAATATGCCCAGCGTATCAAGCCTTTGTATGCTTTGATACAACCTACTTATTCAAGGTCTTGCTGGCTGCCTGAGCACACCTCAATTCTGCAGTCTTTGCAGACAGACCTTTTGGAGTCTAAATATCTTTTGACTCGTGATAACCACACAAACCTGGTGATTAGAATAATTCCGGGGGCGGTGGGTTTCACATACTTAACCTTTAATGAAGGTGATACAGTACCCATCGCATACAAGTCACATCTGTACACTTCCGCTGAATTGCGCTTTACATCTGTCGAAAAAGTTCTAACTGCAGTGCAAATGGCGATTCTGAAAGAACGCGCACTGGCACAGGGAAAGCGGATTCTGGTGGTAACACCCTGTCCTGCCCTAGAGGCAGTAACAAAGGCAAGTGTACCGAACTCAAAAGCAATGCATCCCCGTTGGATACAATGGGCTACATCCTTGACGTCTTCGGACGTCACTTTTGTTTTTGATTCTTCTCTTCAGACTCAGGAGTATTTACAGTATGAATTCGTTCATCCTCCTCCTTTGTTTTTACTACCGCTTGAGGATTACAAATGTGTGATCTACACAGATGGTTCGGCGCAACCGGCCACTGGGTCCAAACACGCTTATTCTGCTGCATGTGCTATTGTTGCGGGATCCTTTGTGGATGGAAAGTTCAAATCCACTGTAGTGCACACTCGCACACTTGGAGATAGTACCGCACAATTGGCCGAGCTGCATGCATTGCTACTTGCACTTGAGTTCGCTTCTCAGGATGAGACCACTCTTATTGTATGTGATTCTTTTTACTGTGTACAATCTTACAATGACAATCTGTTTTTCTGGTCGAAAACGACTACAAGGACGCAAAAGGGAGCACAATTAAGCATAAAATGCTTTGGGTTCGAGTGGCAGAATTGCAACAACGTCTGCCCCTCACACAGGTGGTTCACACCTTAGGCCATCAGCGGGTGGGCGCACACGCTATTGGTAACGATCTGGCAGATGAAGCTGCCCGTTCAGCAGTAGTCACGTGTTCAGTAGCAGCGGTTACCAGGTCCATGTCTAAAATAGACCCTGTTATATTAGCAGCTATTGCTGCAACCAAGGAAGGTAATAATTACCCTACAGGTTTCCCTTCCAAGTATTCTTACACATTAAGTCCCGATCAGGTTCCTTATGTAACTATACCTGACGTTGGAGATCGGCTGATCCCCAACGCGGACCGCAGGAGTGCCTTGATATTAGCTGCACACGAAGGCATGGCTTCGGCACATGCAGGTGTGTCAGCTACGGTTTCCATCTTGCAGCAGCGTTATTGGTGGCGTGGGTTATATAAAGACACCCGTGCTTTTGTGCTTTCTTGCGACGTTTGTCAACAGATTAAGCCTTCCACGGTAACACGTCCACCACAAACACCGCTCTGCATTGCTAACAGACCCTTTGGGTGTGTTTACTTGGATCACTGCGGTCCATTCTCATCAGACACTGCTTATAAATACATCTTAGTGGCAGTGGACTCGTGCACACGGTTTCTCTGGGTCTGGCCACAACGGAGTGCTGACGCCCGAAATGTGATCAGGGATTTGCGTGTCTTTGTGGGAATTTTCGCATGCGGCACCTTCCATTCGGACCAAGGTCCAGCGTTTGCCTCTAGGGCTTACAAGGATGCAATGGCTTCGCTTGGGGTGCGGGTGAAATTTTCGTCTCCGTATAGGCCTGAGGGCAACTCTATCGTTGAACGAATGAACCGTGACTTAAAGCAATCCTTAACAGCTAGGGTTATAGGTACTGGCAGGAACTGGCTGGCCCATTTGTATACCGTTCAGCGTGCACTTAATAATCTCCCTAGAAGACCTCTGGGTGGGCGGACCCCATACGAAATGCTCTTTGGCATAAGAATGTTTGTGCCTGACCTTGAAGGTCCAGACATCGCGGCGCAATCCGCCAAGTTTGATGTAGATAACCACTCTGCTATGTTACAGGACTTACAAGAAGCCCGAGACAAACTTGCAACTACACATTTGCCTTCAGCCACAGATCCTGCGTTGCAGATTCCGGTAGCCGGCTGGCTTCCGAAAGTTGGAGAACTGGTTCGAGAGAAGGTTGAAAATAAAAAGAATTTGGCCCCTCTTTTCGTGCACCGGTTCCAGTTCTTGGCCTGAAGGGAACACGTACAGTCATTTTACCACCGCTTCCTGGTCGCAAAGAGAACAGATACATCTCAGTTGAAAATGTCAAGCTACAGCGCCTGGCCGATCCTGAATAGTGTCACACCAGCGGTCTCTTGTCCTGCCATTTATCGGACATATGTTCATAGTCCATCTGCACGAACGATCGCTGATGCTGTAATTGAGATGGTTGATTTGCCTGAAACTACGATTGATCCCCAACTCTCCACCAATATCGACGAGGACGAGTATACTTATCCTGCATCAGAATCGGTGGCACATCAACCAACAACGCCACTAAGCCCGACTCGTTATTCCTTTGATTCGGATTCCATATCTTCAAAAGTTCCATCCAAGTTCAGTATTTTTATATCCTGGTTTAGAGACAATTTTTGATTCCCCCTGGACATACATCTGGTTGGTACTTTTCTTGATATTTTTGTTCATGTCCATTGGCTTTGTCACAGTGTTTTTTCTACTAATCAATGGTCACTATTTACCTGAACGCTCTGCTGTAGACTATGTTTCTGGAACTTTGGCTCCTCATTCCTCGTCTCACATCATGAAGCGTGACCACACATTTGTGAACATTTCAGCCTTCCCAGTTGCTGATGGCATCGTATGGGATGCAGTGAACTATCAAATCCATGGTCCGACGGAAATTATTAATGTACCTAATGTCCTTCGTGTTTCAATGGGTGATGTAGTACAAAACAATATTCATTCTGATGATTGGGATGTGCATGCCGTTGAAGCATTGTTTGCCGATTTAAAATATTATGCATCTTTTAATGCTGAAGATTTATATATGAATTCTGCTAATTATGCCGATTTGTATTGTTACCAACATTGGGGTAATCATTTTCTCCATAAGCCCAGTGCCCTGCGTGGTTCTGTTAACTATACCCAATGGGAACATTGTCCAAACCCCTTGCCAGGTAGCTCTCAAACTCTTCGAAATAAGTTTAATTATTTTACTGATTTTAATCGGTCGAACCCTGCATCCTATTATTTTAGACTTAATAACACATCAACTCAGAAAATTATGTTGACACACACCAAATTGCTATATTCAGGTTCCTTTCTGAGTGCCCTAGCTGTGGGTGGTTATGAGTACTGGGATAATACAGTGGATTTAAAATCTATTTGGGGCTCCAAGCCATGGCAGGTACAGGGAACCGAGGCGTTGCATCGTGCTTGCCTCATCCCTACCCAAATTATGTTCCTAAATGCTTCCATCTATCAGACTACATGTTGGGGCTTAGCAACCACTAAACAATTGAATACGCCATCAATACCATCCCTGTCGAGTTTTCCAAATGAAAGCTCACGATTCAATATGTCCCTCGTGTCCCTGCAGGCAATGTTACAAAATAATTCGTTTAATGTTTCTGAGCTGGTTCAGTCACCCTGGTTAGTATGGCCTATATCATCTAATGCATGTCAAATGCGTTTTCATGATACTGGTGCTAGCTACACACAGAATAGGCCTGATCCGAGGTTTACTGATGCCCGTACGGTCACTACATACTCTGTTGGTAAATTATGCAAACAATGGCTGCAACATTCGACCCTTGATTCTGTTAAACAACATTTGTCCCTCCTTTCAGGCAATATTGATCTGTCCGACTTTGTTTTGGGACCTCGTGGTCCCCGACCTAAAAGATTCATTTATGAAACATATAATGAACTCTGGAAGCTATCACAAATGGAAGCTGCTTCCCGTCTTCGGGAAATAGATCAAGCAAATTTGGAAAAGGTGCTTGCTGTTGTGGACAATAGTATTAATACCCTGTCTTCTCGCATTTACACTTTAGAGAATATTGTGTCCTCTGTTGTTGATATTGTACAAGATGATGTTTCTGTGTTATATCATGGTCAGAATCAATTGCGTTCGGTTATGCAGTTTGCATGGACTTTACAAACGCTTAAGTTAGGTAAAGTGCCTTGGCATTTTTTGAACACCTCTGCCTTGTTTCTACCTTTTAACTTAACTGACAAACAGCAATTTATGTCCATGAAGGATGCAACTTACACTCTATTACATATCGAAAAGGTGGATCCTTTGCCGTTCTCTGTTGCAGAACTCGATTCTGCTGTATGGCTAGTCCATGGGGTTATAGCTTTACCATTTTCCTTATTTGAATTTGACTCGTGCATGAAACATTATCCTGTGGGCCGTTACCGGCCATTGGGCAGTGCTTTCCTGCATGAACTCTGGTCCTTGCCTTTCATGTATAAATGCCTTCGGGACGGCAAGGAAGTCTTTCTCACGGGGAGTACTGCGACTCGACTATAGGTCATTCGCTTATTTGTAAACACATTAAATTGCATGGCTCATGTAGCGTTTCCTCTCCTAATCTTGCTTGTGTGCTGAAAGGTATTCCTGCTCCTGTTATTTCTCCTACTTTCACTCTCCTTTCCAATGGTAGTTATTTACTTTTAAATAACGAAAACTGTTGTGGCCTGCAGGCTGGCATTCCTTACATTGTAACAGTTTCACACAGGGTTGTCTGCTGCAAAAATGTGCTTTTTCCTCCCCCTCATGGCAAGGTTGATATCTCTATTTGGCCTTCCATCCCTACCATGGAAGCAGATTTCAATAGACTGAGCAGAATAAAGGCACTATTATTAAACGAGGAAGTTATGCTCACGTCCGCCCGGGAGACATTCATTCTCCAGGTGGCGAGTACCCACAGTGAAATACAGGCCCTTTTAAACACTAATCTCCCCCAACATTTTGGGGAGTTAATACATCGTATTTTTAACGCATCTAACACTGAAGGCCTAGTACACTTTTTTAAGGTCGTTGGGTCGGGCTTGGTGTCCTCCTTCCAAACTATTTTTGGTGTCATCCCGGCTTTCATACATTCTATTTTTTCCAGTGTCTTTGGCGGTTTCCCATTGATCCTCGCTTTA
Source organism: Calotriton arnoldi (assembly GCA_963921515.1). Taxonomy (NCBI): domain Eukaryota; kingdom Metazoa; phylum Chordata; class Amphibia; order Caudata; family Salamandridae; genus Calotriton; species Calotriton arnoldi. The sequence goes on along the minus strand of CAWUFW010003862.1, from coordinate 608,698 downwards.
GCGGCTGGTGTCTTGCTCTTAATTTGCTTTCTGCGCAATGGCTGCTCCCCGATGGGACCTGCTCGATCCAGAACGCCTCCAGCTGCTCCGTGAGCGCCTTTTGGCCGGTTTTGGTGTACTGCCATTGGCGACACTGAGTGTGTCATATGCTCTTTCATTTCGCTTTGCGTATTTCACTTGCGTGCAACCTGTGATGACTTGTGTCCGCTGTCCTTTCACCTGGACTCTGGATTATTGCCTCATCCAATTCGTCATTGTCTGTTCCGGATTTTGTTCAGTTGATGGGTCCCTTAGAGGCCCATGAGCAGGACTGTTCCGTTGCTGGCTGTATGGCGCGTGCGGCTGCACTGGGGATTTTGGCGCAATGGGATATCTGGGCGGCTGCCCAGGATCTCCTACAACGAAGCTGTTTCAATTATCACGCAAGCTGTCCCGCATTGCTTCTGGATGCTCCCTTTGCTGAGGAGCATTCCTGCTCTTTTGAACTCATGGATTGGATGGCATCTATGTTTTTTGACGATTCCAATGATGAACTCTTGGAGGGTATGGCTTTTTTCTGCACTTTCACTTTCATGGATTGACCTACCCTTCGCCGTTTGGGCGCTCCCTGTGCTCCGACGTCAATTTTTCTCCTCTGATGGGCCTCTGTCCTGGCCGCCGGACTGTCCAGGGGAGGGTGTCTTGTGGATTGTTACCTGCCTTGTTATGTTGGCCTAGGCCTGGCTGCCATGCTGCTTTTCTTTGCGCACGTTACACTGAGCCGGGCCTTCCTCGCCCTTTGCTCGTGCCAAGTTCTTTTGCACTGTCTGCATTTTCTGTTGTTCACCTTTCTGGGCTCAGTCTGCACAAACATGTACAAGGTCGCATAACAATGTATTCTGGTTCTTCCTGATATGGCCAGTCTCGCGCACCCAGACATAACATTAGGTGCAATTGCCATGAAGAATTTGGTATGCTTTTAATACTGTGGTTTTACTAGCGCTTAACACACTTGGAGAAATCCCTTTCAGTGAGAAGAGCTATGATGTCCTGCTGATGTAATTCTGCATCTAGAGACTGAGGTATGGGGGTTCGCTAGTCAAAGCCCAGAGGTCTTCTATTATTATAATAAACTATCTTACTGCAAGGGGAGGGTGGTAATGTTATTTATACGTTTATCCACTGAGCTCTGAGATGCTTTCCCCGTTTGTATTCTATGGAATTGTAACCATGCTGCTTATATTAGTCATATGCATTATGCTATTAGTACTGACACGTGTACTGTACATTAGAGCACGTAAGTTGGAATAAATATTTTAACCTATCCAGTGTCTCTTCCTACGCATCTTGTGGACAAGTACGAGTGAGTGATGAAAGAGTGTTCTTGCTTCTGCGAGTCCTGAGATAAAGATACCGTGTTCTGGGTTGTCCAAACATTGGTACTTGGGTGCTAATGGGATGCTAAGCTAGTTGGGTTGGGGTTTTTGGGTGCTACGGTATATGGTGGCAAACCACTGTATTCCGGGGTCCCATTTTCCTGTGCATAGCTCTGTGTATGTGCAGAAACCTTATGACAGAAGACAGTGGATTTATGTTATGTACACAGAAACACCTAACCCCATTTAACATCCAACACACTGTCCAGGTTGTAGGCCACACTACCTCCTTCCCGGAAGCATAGTGTGTGTTGCCACAGTTTGTTCAACAAACCCACAAGGGAAATATTACTATTCTAACTCAAGAGATTTCTTGGGTGCAAAGCACTGCTCCAGGTCATGCAGCCATTATGCATTGCGGCCATGCATACGGTGTGGAGCCATCGGCACATGGTCGACAAACTTCAAGTGAAATTCCAGACTTCAGGAACCTGAATGTAAGCGACCCCCACTGGTTTATATATCTTCTTTCAATGGATCCACTCAGCTGGAAAAGCAGCACCTCATGAGAGCAAACACATAAGGCACTATATAAAGCTACAGAAGTGAGGTCTTGCAATGTGAAAACTGCAGTGCTACTTTGAGCAGGGAATGCATTTAAAATATTTATCAGATGGCACCAAGAATGAAACATTCAACAAACTTAGAAAAAAAACAATTTTGTTAAACAAAATCTTTAAGTGCATTCCAACAACAGCAGCAGCTTCTAAATGTTCATTTAACCACTACAAATATTTCAAAAACAAGTGGTGTGTACGCACAACTTCCCTTTTCAGATCCTGGCTATTCTTCAGACCAGTCGTAATTAATCAGCTATAAATCATCTTTCAGCTTAGTGATCCAGTCTATATTGGTAATGCCATTGAGCATACCCCCAACTCCATATCCAAATAGAAGCATAAAAGAGAAGATGTGGCAAAGGTGCAAAGTTCATGGCTGTGGAGAACAGACATCAAAGTTCAGGCTTTCGTGTTGCATGCATTGTGGGTTCATTAGCAAATTTCTGTCTGCGGTAAATCAGAAACTAAAGTGGGAGAGTCTGTAAACCTTTCAGCAGTAAATCTGGATATTTAAGTTTAAAGAGAAATCAACTGGTTCAGAATCTCAGTACCCCTGGCACAAGAGATTTCCTAACAGGCACATACAAGTCATTCAAGTTGTCAGTGCCAGTCAAAGCACACTAGTCCAGGACTAGGCTCCTCAGGAGCCACCAATCTTAGATTCCCCAAGTATAAGAAGAGCTTCAAAAAATGCTAACACATTGTTCTTTCTGGATTTTACTGGGTTCGAAATTTTTGCTGGCAACTGTCACTGGTCAGCTATGTTCCCAAATGCAGTGCAGCAAGGCCCAAGTTAGGTGGGAGTGCAAATAATCCCTTTTTCCTTGCATCCAACATGAACACCCATTCCTCACCTGCAGAGACGGCACCTGAGTACACTCGAGGGTATAGCTTGTTTGGTGTTTCTCCTAATGGCAACCAAGTTCATCTAGCCAAAAGCAGTTGTGTTGAATACAGGAGAAATTAGTTGGCAATTTATCGATCAAGTAATCAGCGCGAATTATGCCATAATTGTGCCATACCAAGAAATGGAAAATGAGGGGATGCGAGGCGCCTCTATTAACAGCAACTCGGGTTACGTGACATGGAGCAAGACAGACCAAGTAGGACAGAGGGAAGGAAGGAGGAACCAGTGGGGGATTCTTGGTGAAAAACAATCAATGAAGGGCAAGGGGAGTAAAAAAATAAAATAAAAAAATAATCCAAAACAAATAATCTATGACCCAGAAGCAATGCAAAAACATTGCATAAATATCATCAGGAATGTAACGAAATAGATGACAAAGTGAAGGCGACGAGGAAGCTGCTGAAGCCCCCTTCTGACACCTACCTTTATCTTAGTGAAGAACTGACGGAAGCAGGCCCGTGGGTCCACCTTCAGGCTCTTAGCCAGTTCCAGGATGAACTGCATCACGATGGTCTGGTGGGCCGCCTGTTCCATTAGTGCGTGCTTCTAGAAACGGCAAAGAAGGCACATAATTGTAAAAGGGGTGCAGGAAAGCAAACAAATTCAAGAGTTAGAAAAAAAATAAACTACTGGCAGAAGAACATGCTCTTAGAAAGTCTATCCTGAACACACCTCAGGTTATGAGGCAGAAGTTTACCTACTCAGAATATACAAGTGCAAAACATAGGTTTGTCAAAGTAATTTATACCACACCTCAGCGTTTGGTGAGGTTAAGAAATAAACAAGTACAAGACAGCATATCCCAGTGACTGTTTACCAGCATTTTCCAACAAACACTTATCACACCAGTTCGGCTGACCTTACCTCCTCCACTTCCAGATCAATGCACCAGATCACCAGGTAGTTGGCTGTCTCTTCACACACAAGGTGGGGGTTATCAGAGAGATACTTCTGGCTGTCCTCCCAGCGGCGTAGCATTCCTGCACAACAGTTTGGTGTGAAATCATAGGTTTGTGAAGGGAGGAGAAATGAAGCAAACACAAGCTTTTTCTTAGCTTATTATTTTTTGGGGGATTACCGCCACCACCCTACCAGATACCTCAGTCAGACCGCTCTAAATTTCCACAAACTCAATTTAGCAAGTGAGCGAAAACAAAACACAATATTAACTGCCTGTGTTTACCTGAAAATGTGCAATAAGAACCTTTAATTTGGGAAAAATAGTTTGCATGACAATATAAAAAAGAAAAAGAAAAAAATAAGAAAATACGAGAAGAGGCAGGTTGACCACATGCTCCAACAGCATGTCTGCACTACAAATCACAGGTTTGAATCATAGCATGTCTGACTCAAGTCAGTAAATCTCACAATTTAAAACATTTTGTATCTCTTTATTACAAGCTGCACAGAATCAGCCGGCAGTCAAGTACCAGCAACTATAACATTAGCTGGGCTGGCAACAACCTTCTCCATAAACTTAAAGTGGCCAAAAAGGATGCTGGCTGCCTGTCACAAGACACCGTTAGTGTACAGTGGGCTTCATGCCCGCCATTGTTCACCACTGGCTGGTTTTTATTAACCCTCATTTGCTTACTTACCTTTTGTGGGCTTTCCTTTCTCTTCTGGTGTTTGTCCCTCCTCTGGAGCACAGAACCATTACTTGTGTCCACTCGCCATTCTTGCTTCACCACCCCCTCTATGCACTTCCCCATCACCGCCCACCCACCTTTGTTGTCCAAGTGCTTTCCCAACCAACCTGTCTATTTCTAAGTTTTCGGTTTATTCGTGTGCTTCCCCCCATCCCCCACACTGTGTGCTTCCCCATTGCTCTCTTACTTCTCCTTTTCTCCCCCACCACCATCTTTCTCAGTCACCCTTCCTCCCTCCGTGTCGCCTCGTCAGCTTACCACTGGTAGACTTTAGTCTCATTTGCCTGCTGCTTAATCAATGGATTGCCTCGTCTTTTAAGGTACTGCTAATGCATGTGTTTTTCAGCTGTCTCCTTAGTGGGTTTCTCTTCCTCACTCTGCGCTCTGTTTTCTCTCGGCCACGTGCTTCTGCACCACCCATGTTGCTTTCCCGCCCATCTGCTTCTCTCCCCAGCTCCACACTGTGCTCTCCACCCATGCCCCCTTTTTGCTACCACTTTCCCCTCGAACAGAGTTTTGTTACTTCTGCCTCACTGCATTGCTTCCAGGCCAAATAAAAAAAAAAAAGCTTTAATGTTTGTTTTTTAAAGTTTTATTTATTGAGCCAGCTGAGATCCGTAAAGTAAAAGAGAAAAACTGTCTCCACCATAGACTTATTTTTAATGCTTTTTTAGCCATGCTGCACAGCATCATCCTCTATCTGCAGATGAATTTGACAAATTTTCAAAAGCATGTGGCATATCAAGATCGCCAGTTGACGGTCAAGGCTTCCTCACTAACAGCTCAGCATCCAATTGAACCATGACCATCAAACACTCATTGGAATATGATACAAAAGGCAGAGACCAGAAGGTCCCTTCTAAATATTGCCTGACCTGCCATGATCTTCTCTTAGGCAAAAGGATCGAAAAAACTATCTATAAACCATGTAATCTCAAAAGCAGTCCTGGAACCAACTGCAAGTCTGATTACTATACAACTCCGCCAGGGGTATGAAGAGCTATAGAAATGTCAAAAAACAACTTTCAAATAAGGTATGGATACACAAATATCAATAAGGACTTTGGCATTGATTAAGTCAAAAACTACCCATCAAAAATGAAACACCTGATCTGAACCTAAAGAAAAGATTCATTATTAGTAGTTAGAATCTAAGAACAGCAGCGCAAACGTATGGTAGACTAACATACAGAACACTAGTCTGTCCTTTACGAAATAGGAGTCTAAATCTCCATGCTTTCCAGTGGACAACAAGATCAACCTTGACTCGTTTTAATGCTATGAGGAAAGGGGCGAACTATCAGTTAAATCAATAAGGAAATTCAACACTTGTGATGATTTTAAACAAAACAGTCAAGCACTTATTAAGTCTTGCATAACTATGGGATAACCTTACTCACCAACTCCCTCGCTATTTGGAAAGTACCCGTAAAAACATTTCACACAACTGACGGGACGATCAAGGCCATGAAGAAATTTCAATATGGTAAGCCCCTACAAGTCAAACTCAAATGGCACGCTCTAAAAGTGAGAAGCACTTCCCCCGCATGCGTCATCTTTAAAGCTTAAAACCTCAACATACCCCCTTACTTAAAAATGGCATGCTATCTCAGGGGGGGCATATGCCTCTCTGAAAGACAAGCAGCCCACTCAGGCCTCACCGCCAAAAATGGACCACAGCTATAGAGATAAGACAGGGCCCAACTTTCACATCTTTCAAAACCCGCCTAAAAAGAAATTTATTGTTGCATCAATTTATAAATCATGGATCTGAACAACTGACTCACTTTATGCACAGATTAGTAATGAAGACTGTTCCACATGGCTTCATCCTTGTTATATGTCACTCCTTTTCTTGGGACTACCCTGTGTTAATTAGACTGCACTCTCCTTCCACACCCTGCTCTCTTCCACTTTAACTCAGTGAACAATTTTCTCCTTTAGTGATAATGCCCCCAGCTTTTTAGGTCGAGCCTAGCATTGCAGCGCATGCGCTGCTCGCTTTGCGAGGCATGCAGTATTCAGTATAGCGTGGAAGCTCCACCCACTCTCCGCCCATCTTTTTCATTGGCTTAGGTCCTAAATGCTGCCTTCCGATTGGTTTTAGGCTTGTTAGTCCCTCCTCATGACGGCCATGTCGTCATTTGTATCCTTCCATGGCTACTGGCCCCTTTACTTAAAACACTATTTTCTTCTCGTGCCCCCTCCCGCAGTCCGTGACTTCTCGCCCCCCCCACACTCCCGTTCGTATCTTCTCCTCCGCCCGCACTCCCGTTTCCAATGCAATAGGTCTCGCGTAAATGCGAGTCCTATTGCATTGCAAATGCTTGTTGTACTATGTCTTCCAAACAAGGTTTTTACACCGATTATTTCTTTTGAAACTTTTTATCTACAATCATTCTAAGACACCCCAACATTCCCCGAGATTAGGCCCATGCTATAGAAAATGAAAAAACCATAAAAACAAATAAATACAAATATTTTTCGCAAAAGTGTGTTTAGGGCAAATGTAAGTGAACTTAAAACTGAACACAGTTTATGAGAAAGAACAAGATGAGGAGGAATGGGTCAGCCTACTGCTTAAGCTGCATAATTTTGGCATGCTTAAACAAGAACGGTTTGGAGGACCCCATGAGAAAAGATTGTAATAGAAAGGGGGTTTATTCAGATTAGTTCATGATACTGGGGATGCAACACATTTTAATTTTACAGCTCAATGTAATTGGATACGTTCGTCCACTTAGCAGTTGAAACGAATAAGCCTAGAACTCCCATTTACAGCAGACTGTTGTATAAAAAACCCACAAAGCCCACTGTGATTGTGGTGATTCAGTGAAGTATTCTGTGGTGTTAAAGCTGGTATGTGGGAGGAAAGAAAACACTTTCTCCAATTCTGCTGATCTTTCTGCATCTATCAAGAGAATATTGTATAGCCAAGAACAGGAACAGACATGCCACTTCAGGACTTGATACACACCACAGACGAAACAAAATGTGAAGTGCGCGAGAATCATGATCCTAGAAAGAAAGGTTTAAAAACAAATCCCCAAAAAAACAACAGCCCAACTCACCGAAATGTTTTAGCTGCTTCTGATACTTCTCCACAAAGGTCTTGTGTTTTTGTTCTTTTTCTTCTTCCGTCTCTTCATGGACTTCTGGCTTCTTGTTAATTACGCTCTAATTTTGAGAAAAGCGCATCTACATAAAAATGTGGACTAAACATTTGTCAGGCTAATGCAATTGAGGTCTTGAGTCACCGCCGCCCTTTCCAGTTACCTTTATTTCCCCAGCAAGAGGGGCAAGAAAATTATCAACCTTGGGGAACCTTCTAACTGGAGAAAGATTTGCAGCAAAGATAAGACTCAAACCAAGACACTTCAGTAAGTTGATGCTACGTAAAGAAGTTCACAAATGACTGCAAGAGAAAAATTGGATTACTGAAACCTATAACTGTATCACAGAGTTTTTGTACAGTGCAACATTGACAGTTTATAATGGCCCTTTACTCCACATGGATGAAAACTGGTGATGGGGTGACAAAAAGTGTTCCTTTGAGGGATTAAGTTGTGCAACCCTAGAAACAACCTCTATCTTTGCAGTCATACTCCCAATTAACTGCCGATTGATATGGAGAGATAATGGGGTGATGTTTTTTATGGTCGGCTGGACAGCACAGTGGTCACTAGAGAATGAGAGAATTATTAGGAGTGGGGTTATAGCTCCCCCCACATGTTGGGAGCCAGGAGTACATGTTTTGATTGGGCAGAAGTTGTGTGCTTCCACAAAAAAGTGATTGCCCTCCACACAGCTGTGGTCATTTTGTTTATTTATCCAGCTGCCTGAGTTTGAACTTTCAGGGGCATACACAAGACATTGTAATGCGTCTTGGACAACTAGATAATTTAGGTGTTTTTTTCTGGTAGCAGCTAAAGATGGGAGGATGGCAGTCGTTAACCCACATGGATTTTTAGGTTGTGTTGACAGTGCACCTGCCACCAGACCTTTTAACCTACACCAATATTATTCTATGGGTCTTTGCTTCCACACGAATACATGTCCATTTCCATGCTATTAGTAATGCTTCAACTTACCACACAACGTTCCTTTAAAGCCAGACTTATTGCCATTGCCAATGCTCGTTAAAGAAAAAAAACTACAGAGGGCGAACAATGACTTTACAGTATGCTTGATGCAGTTCATAACAACCTATCAGACATTGCAGAGTTAAATAGAAGCTCCTCTGAAATGCAAGGAGCTTTGAGCTGCCCCAGAAGGATTCACAAAGATCATGTGGCATACGTACTTTGCTGAAGCCATCCTTGCTCAGCGTGTCCACGTTCCAGGGCATGGTCTTCTCCTTTTTCCGCAGCTCAGTGGCCTTTTTCTCCCAGTTTCGTTCATCCTTCTTCAGCTGCTGCAGCTCGGGCTGCAGCTTCTGGATTTCGCTCTTTGCGTTGTCTGTGCCTTGCAGCTCCAGCTCATTGATCTTCTTTTGACAATCTGCGAGCTTCTTCTTACATTCTGCCCAGCTCTTTTCATTTTCTTCCTTCTCCTTCTGGAACTGCTCCATGCGCTCTACGCGGGCCTAGAAAGGGGGATTCAAAGAATCAAGTGGTTTCATTTCAAACATGTGGCGTAAGACCCATTTAAAAAAATAAAAAATAAACACGTCATGTCTTGACTTACTGGACCAAAAAAACAATCCAATTTGTCAACTCAGCTCGGATTTTCTTGCTATTAAAAAGGTTTAAAGGTGAAATTACTTCGGAGCCAGAAGGCCCCAAAACCTAGTCATAGCTACATTTTAGGCCCATCAAATCCAGCCCAACCAATTGCATAACTAGGCTAAATAAGGATGAGTATTACCCTTGATGGAATCTATAACTGCGAGCCGCCAATTAACTGCAGAGGAAGCTGTAAGCTGCTCTTCTAAAGGCTACCTCATGAGTTTTCCCACATCAAAGTGAGGCAAGATAAAGATGGTTCAAATTTTTGGGGCAGCCCCTAAAACCGTTTTTTTACTTGTATGCAGCAATGGCAGAACAATCTATCAGCCCTTCACTATACGTCACACGTCTGGGGTCCAGTCGGATTCTCCCTCACTTCTGATCAAACAAGAACCTCCAGCTTGAAATTTGTTTTTTCTTCCCTTTGTAGTTCGATATAAGGAACAGGCCACAAGGGATCGTGCAAAAGGATTCAGTTAAAACAAGCATTGGCATAGCCAATAGGTCTCGCCTTTGGGACCTTATGTGTTTAGCCAGAACCTTTGGCTATGTTGTAGAGCATTGTGGCTGCTGTGCATTATGTTGAAAAGTTATAATAAAAAGTGTTAAGCATTTTTGTTACCTTTATACAAACGAAGGCGACATTATATACAACTGAAAAACCGGATTAAAAAAAGATTTTAACAAAAAATGTCTTCTAGTTTTTTTGTACTTGCACTGCTGGCAACTTCTTCCTGCCTGTTCTCATGCTTGTTTGTTATAATTTTTTTTGTTATGGGGGAGCGGGACATAAATAACGGGGAGTGGAGGTTGGAAAACAGTAATTTAATTAGAACACGAGCAGCGGACGGACACTGGGGGGGAAATCAACAGATGCCAGATTCCAAGGGCAGACTGACGTGATGCTTAGGTGGTGCACTGATGCAAAATGGTGGTGGTGAATGATGTTTGGTGCTCAAGTGGTGACACTATATGGTGTGGATTGGAGGTACGTTGTGGATTGTCGAGTTGAAATATGTGGTTTGGTGTGTAATTATGCGGTGTGTATTTGGAAATCTGTGGAGTTGAATTGTGTGGCCTGGAACTGTGGTGTTGAGTGAAATTATGCTTAGTGAAATTGTGTCAAGGTGTGGAGTGCATTTATGTTGATTGGTGGTATGTGGTATAGAGTGCATTTATGTGGAGTGTATTTATGTTGCATTGAGTAGAGAGTAATTATGTGGCGTGTAATTATGTGGTACTGAGTGGTAATATGTGGAGTGTATTTATGTTGCATTGAGTAGAGTGTAATTATGTGGCGTCCAATTATGTGCCACAGTGGTATTATGTGGTGTGTATTTATGTTGCATTGAATAGAGTGTAATTATGTGACTTGTAATTATGTGGTACTGAGTGGTATTATGTTGAGTCTATTTATGTTGCATTGAGTAGAGTGTAAATATGTGGCATGTAATTATGTGGCACTGAGTGGTATTATGTGGAGTCTATTTATGTTGCGTAGAGTGTAAATATGTGGCATGTAATTATGTGGCACTGAGTGGTAATATGTGGAGTGTATTTATGTTGCATTGAGTAGAGTGAAATTATGTGGTTTGTAATTATGTGGTACTGAGTGGTATGTGGGGTGTATTTGTTGCATTGAGTAGAGTGTAATTATGTGGCGTGTAATTATGTGGCACTGAGTGGTATTATGTGGAGTGCATTTATGTTGCATTGAGTAGTGTAAGTATGTGGCGTGTCATTATATGGCACTTAGTCGTATTATGTGGAGTATTTATGTTGCATTGAATGGAGTAATTATGTGACATGTAATTATGTGGTACTGAGTGGTATTATGTTGAGTGTATTTATGTTGCATTGAGTAGAGTAAATATGTGGCGTGTAATTATGTGGCACTGAGTGGTATTATATGGAGTGTATTTATGTTGCATTGAGTAGAGTGTAATTATGTGGCGTGTAATTATGTGGCACTGAGTGGTAATATGTGGAGTGTATTTAAGTTGCATTGAGTGGAGTGTAATTATGTGGCTTGTAATTATGTGATACTGAGTGGTATGTGGGGTGTATTTATGTTGCATTGAGTAGAGTGTAATTATGTGGCGTGCATATATGTCACACAGTGGTATTATGTGGAGTGCATTTAATTATGTGGCGTGTAATTATGTGGCACAGTTTTATTATGTGGAGTGTATTTATGTTGCATTGAATAGAGTGTAACTATGTGGCATGTAATTATGTGGCACTGAGTGGTATTATTTGGAGTGTATGTTGCATTGAGTGCAGTGTAATTATGTAGCATATAATTATGTGGCACAAAGCTTAGGCCTGCATGCCATAAGAGAGCGAAACATGTTCGCTGGCAGAAAGCATTCCATGAACTTTTGCAGAAGACATTTACCACAACAAAGAACCTGAACCTTTTCTTCACCAATGACACTCCATGTTAAACCCGCCACGTGCAGAATGTATCTTGGCTCTTGGACTGTAATGCTGTTTCAGGTGTGTTTTATCTATACGTGTCGTTGGGCATTCTTTCCCCCATTACAATGGCAGAGCCGGCCTCCCTCCATCGATCCACACCGGGATTGGTTTATCCTGGTGAGATTCTGCAAGTGGTTAGGATGACTGTTCACACCGAAAGGGAATAAAGGCAAAGCTGGCCAGAAATAGCCGGGGTTTTGGGTGGGTGGCAGCCTTTGAAGTCGCGTTCTCTTTGCAACCTTCCTTTTGGCGCCCTACGCTGCGCACGCACTAGAAACAGAATGTGGCAGCGACTCGAGGGCCCGGGTTAAATGAAAAGCGCCCTCGCGCGAGCTTCCTTGAGGCTCAGCTCTTTGCTAAAGTGCCTGTGTGAGTGACAGCTGCCAAGGGCCGGCTCGCCTGCCTTCTGTGCGTTTAGAGACATCGTCTCCCGCATCCTTCAGAGTGCAAGCACCGCCGAGCGGGGAGACATCTATTAGAACCACAAGAGCTTTCCTCGGCGCGCGCATCCATATATGTATGAGGGGCAAACAGCAAGCATTTCCGTGTCATCCACACTCGCTTGCTACAAAGGGGTTTTCATGTTCTGTTACATGTTTTATGCGGCAATGGCACTCGGCCCTGGCATATGAAACATCACTGGAAAAACGCATGCCACCCACAAGAAAGCCGCCGAGAACTGGGAAATGAGGCAATTCTTAGGCACATGGGCACCCGCAGTATTGCCCTCATTCCATCATGCCACTGTCAGGAGGTGGGCATGGTGCGGAAAGTTCGGCCCAGGTGCAATCTCTTACTTTCCTGGCTGATCATCCGAGGTGTATGTGCAGAAGTGCTGTGATGCACACACGTCTGACAAACCAAAACAACCAACTCCACACGTATTCTGCCCAGTGCATCACATATTTACAAGGTTGTTTACTAAGTTTTGTTACTGAAAGGATAATCATGAAAGTAACTGGCTGCAGTGATCAAATGTGTGAGATATCTATCTTACATGGAAATTTCCGATAGTACTTTGTAATCACAAACGTACATAACATTGACTATAGGAAGTTTGCAATTGTAGATATAACAAGATAACCAGCGCGACCAGCGCTGACCGCCATCTGTTTCCAATTAACGCGACCGCGATAATTGGAAACAGATGGCACTGCTGGTCGCTCCCGTGCACCCTAGGCCAGGGGACAGAGAAGGTGGGACATGCACCCGCCTTGGACCAATTGCGTGCTGTCTTTCCTAGAAAGACGCATGCAAAGGCCAATTGCGGGTGATAAAAAAAAAAAAAAAAGCAGACGCACGAGCGTGTGTTTAGAGTTTAAAAGCCCCTACTAAAAGCCTCGCAGCGCATGCACGCTAGCTCAGGCGAGACGTAAAAATGAATCATTAAGAATAAAAAAAACCTTCAGCTACCCCCTGCTTATGGCAAGGGATAAAAAAAAAAAAAAAAAAAAGAGAATAAAATTGTTGAACCAAAATATGTATGTGTAAATTGCAAGAATACAGACCCATCAAAGAACACAAAAATGTGCAGATGAACATTAGAAGTGTGTTTGAAAAAGTAGGATGCGTTTAGATGTGTGCGTGTAGGACAATATTAATACATATGGGTATTGGCATTTAAATTGTAGTGGACGTGTACACCCTGCTTGGGGACGGACGTTAAAAAAAAAAAAAAAAAAAACCTTGCAAAGGAATTTATTAGGATGCAGAATTTCCCAAAAAAGATAACCGAGTCAATCATAAGGGTGGCATGAGATAAAACATGGAGCCTCCATTTATATAGCTCAGCAGCCGTGACTTAATTTAGGAGAAGACAAAGTGGGTGGGAAGTGAAAAAATGTTTGTCAACAGCATAAGGAATAGGCAGGTGTGTTTGGGAGAGGCGGAAATAGTTTGGAAAAACACACTCATTCAATACTAAGTTGATATTCAGAGGGGAAAAAAAACGCAAACCACTTGACTCCCAAGATAAAATTGTCTTAAACTAAAACAGAGTTTGGGGCAGGGTGGGGGTCTCATGAGGGGACTGGTTCTCTGGGCACCTTAGCAACTCTCACAACTGGTGCTCCATTTGCTGCTATTTCAGAAGATACTATCTTCTCTAGATCTGTGGGTGGCCATGCTGCATTCCGAGCTGCTGCTCTTCTACAGCTCGAGTCTGGGAGCATAGGGTCCCCTTCACCTGGAACCTTATAGAACCGGTCAGATCAACCCAAACTTGTTTCCACCTTGGGTTTTTTATTGCATCTTCCTACCCATCTTCCCACCACTGAGACTGATACTTGCTAATTCTTCTATATCATCCTCTGTAGATTTATGCAAAAATTAATAAATCAAGAGAGCTCTAAGGCTTCTTGACAAGAGAGGTTAGAACAGTCAGTCAAATATCTTGGGCTCTGGGAGTAACTCAGACTAATAACCTATGCAGAATTCTGCATGGTTCTATTGTATTGTAATTGCATTTATATAGCGCTTACTACCCCTGACGAGGCGTCAAAGCGCTTTTTCGGCGAGTAGCACGCTACTCCGGGACCCATAGTGGATTAGTGTTGAATTAGTATAGTGAAACATGCAAGTAAATTTTAAGTGGTGGATAGGTTAGTCAGTTATTTGGAAGGATAGCAGAAGGATAGAAGAGGGGAAAAAAAAGCTTTGTATTTATATAGCGCTTGTTACCCCTGATGGGGTGTTGAAGCACGCTACTCCGGAAACCCATAAAGGATTAGTGCTGAATTAGTATGGTGAAATATGAAAGTAATTTGAGTGGTGGGTATTAGTCAGTTATTTGGAGTGAGAAGGGTAGCGGAGGGATAAAAGGGAAGAAAGGTTTGCCTTCATGTAGCACCTGTTACCCCTGATGGGTGTTGAAGTGCTTTTCTGGCGAGTAGGACGGTACTCCGGAACCCATAAAGGATTAGTGTTGAAAATTAGTATAGTGAAGTATGAAGTAATTTGAGTGGTGGATATGTTATTCAGTTATTTGGATAGAGAAGGGTAGGTTGCGGGATAGAAGAGGGAAAGAGGTTTGTATTTATATAGCGCTTGCTACCCCTTGATGGGGTTTTGAAGCGGTTTATTGGCGAGTAGCACACTACTCTGGAACCCATAAGGATTACTGTTGAATTAGTATGGCGAAACATGAAAGTAATTTGAGTGGTGGATATGTTAGTCAGTTATTTGGATTGAGAAGGGTTGGGGAGGGGTAGAAAAGGGAAAAAGGTTTGTGTTTATATAGCGCTGGTAACCCTGATGGGTGTTGAAACGCTTCATTGGCGAGTAGCACGCTACTTTGGAACCCATAAAGGATTAGTGGTGAATTAGTCTAGTGGAATATGGAAATTGAGAAGTGAACGTGTTAGTCTGTTATTTTGATTGAAAAGGATATTGGAGGGACAGAAGAGTGAGATTTTCTTTTTTTTTTTTTGAGGTCATAGCAGTAGGAGGAGGCTTTTGGATGTGTAAAAAGGGGTTTTTGAGGGGAAGAGTCAGAGGGGAGAGTTTATAAAGGTTTGTTTTGGGGGATCGGTATAGTAAAAAGAGGTGTCAGATGATGCAAGGAGGGTAGAGTAGGAGAGAGTCTAGAACGGGTTATTTTGGGATCATAGCAGTGGTATGGGATAAATGAGAATATTGAGAGAAGTATAGGTTTAGAAATAGGGTAGTGCATTTGAAATGCTAAATTAGAAGAAAGTGATAAATATATAGATCCATAAGTACATTGAAAGTATATAGATGCATAAAGGAGGTAAGTATATATAGATTAAAGATATTGATAGAGGTACAGGATGAGAAATAGGGTAGTGCATTGGATATGCTTTTCCAGGAGAAAGGTAACAGACACACAGATCCAAGTACATGGAAGGTACATAGATGCACAATGGAAGTAAGTACATGTAGACCAAAGATGATTTTTATTTATTTATAACATAGTTATTCTACATGTTTATACAAAGCAATACACAAAAGATAGGTACATATCTATAGTGAAAATAAATGCTTATATACAGAGGAATATGCTGTAAATTTTGCGTATGGTGCTTATGTGGGGAAGAGCCAATTCTTGAGTAGTTTTCTGAAGATAAGGTGGTTGTCAGTGGATCTTATGTTGGGGGGTAATGAGTTCCATAGTTTGGCTGCTTGAACAGAGAAGGATGTGCCACCCATGGTTTTTTTCTTGTATCTTGGGATTTTGAGGCGAGATGCCCCTTTAGAGCGTAGGTTCCTTTGTTGAATGTGTTTGGTGATTTTATTCCTGATGAAGAGCAGTCCCATCCCATGTATTGCTTTGTGGGCGATACAAAGTAGCTTGAACGTGGATCTCCTGGCAACCGGTAATCAATGCAGGGCTTTCAAGGCAGGTGAGATGTGGTCTCGCGGTTTGATATGCAAGAGTAGTCTGGCAGCCGAGTTCTGAATCCGTTGTAGTCTTTTCATGGTCGTTAAAGGTGATCCGTGGTAGAGGCTATTGGCGTAATCGAGTTTGGACAGAACAAGGGAGATGGTAGCTTGGACCTTGTGTGGAAATCCCAAATGAGGGAAAATTCGTCGCAGTGTTTTTATAGTGACAAAGCTTGATTTTGCTAGTTTGTCCACTTGGGCATTCATCGACAGCTTGGAGTCCATAGTTATTCCGAGGTTTCTTACTTCTTTCGATAATTTAGGTGGTGATCACAGTTCATCAGGCCAGGCGGCAAGCGGGTCGTAATGTTTCCAATCGCCACACGCGAGTATTTCTGTTTTTGAAGCATTCAATTTGAGATGGCTCCAAGTCATCCACTGATCCACGGCTCTGAGACAACTGAAAATTGGGCATTTTTCAATGTCTTTGGGGAATTCCAGTTGAAGGAGTATTTGCGTGTCATCTGCATAGTTATAGCACGTGAGGTGAAATTGATTGATCAGTACCGGTAATGACTTCATGTAGATGTTGAAAAGCATGGGCGAGATGATAGAACCTTGAGGGACCCCTGCTTTTGTGGAGTATGGTTTGGACGAGAAAGGTGGGGTATGGATGACATTAGTTCTGTTTCAAAGGTAGGACGCGATCCAGTCTAGAGCAGTTCCCTCTATGCCGGCTTCATAGAGTCTTTGTTTCAGAGTGTCATGGTCAACCGTGTCAAAGGCAGCCGAGAGGTCCAAGAGGAGTAGCGCAGCAACCCCGCTGCGGTCAACTGTACTCTTCAGGTCATCCCAGATGGCAAGAAGGGCAGATTCAGTGCCTCTTCCCGGACGGAATCCTGTTTGGAAGTCTGAGAGTATGTCATTCTCTTTAATGAATTGTGACATCTGGGCGAACGCTGCTCTTTCTATCAGTTTGCCCAGGAAAGGTCCATTTGTAATGGGCCTGTAGTTGTCAGGGTTAAGAAAGTAAGGTAGCCAACATAGCCCTTCTCCAATTAATCACTCCACTCACCACCAACTTCACAGACTGATACCGGAGATGCCCCCAAGTGGCAGACATCCCCAGGTGTCTTTCATGGCCATGGGCTTTAACTTTTCCTCTAATCACTCATGGAGGAACTATCTTGTCACTCCTCGCGGGAATTCCTCCTTCCCATACCAACTCCCCATGGATTTTAGCAAAGGCTTAAGTTTCCCAAATAATTTCTTTCACTCTTGCCAACCCGGCTCATGATACTTCTATTTTTCCCTAGCACGGAACCATTCCTTGATGCATCCATCCATTCTTCTTCCATACAAATTTAATTAGTACAGAATTCTTCCAAAAGAGCAAGGTTATTAAGGCTAAAAACAACCTCACTCTAATCTCCCATCTCATTAAATATTGATTCAACGAGGGCAAACAGGACATGCAGCCAGCTTGACAATTTATCTTAGTCGATACATGCTCAATCACAAAGTAATAATTTTGTTGCCTACCCACTAACCTATTAGTAAGGTAAACTGCCAACAAGGGAATCATTTAAAAAAGACATTTTAACATTAAAGTCAGTTGGAGATGTCCTTGAGTGACACCTTTCCAGGCGGGTCTACGAGCCTGCTTTTGCCCCGTTTTAACGGTGTTTCTCAGCCTAGCTGGGGTAGGACTACGTCCCCCAGCACACCACGGAGGAAGGGCCGGCAGGCTGACAACATGCTCAAAAGTGCGCGACACCTCCCCGCACAGGACGGGCCCAGGTGAAGACCGCGCCAAGATGGGCCCATCTTAGCCAGGCATAGGCTGGGCCACCCCTCTTGGTCTCTCGCGCAGCACTCTATGCCATTTGGAGGCCAACTCTTACTCAAGGTACTGTGTGTTTAAATAAGTATCTTCCCTTGGTCTGGTGGTGTTCTTTTTGCTGAGGTTTTATTGTTTGCATCAACATGGGCAAAAGGAAGGTTGCTTCAGGGGTTCCCGCTGCCCCCCTCTGCACACATGCACCACTATTGACAGTTTTCCGACATGGGCAGTGGACTTAGTATCAGATGACATTAAACTGGCAAAGCGTGGGGCGTGGCTAAAGAGCCGTGCATGGCGGATGCGTGAGCTCGGACCTCCGCGCCGGCCCCACATTTATTAGCCTTCCCTGGAGGTGCCCGAGGCCGGGAAAGCGCCGGCGAGGACCGGGCGTTACCCGTGTTCCTGGAGGCTGCTCCCGACGCCCGCGCAGGTGGTGGAAAGGTGGCGAAGCGGCCGAATCCCTGCCGGCCGCTGGTACCGGCGACGATCCAAGATGGCGGCCCGGGGTGATTTCAACTAGCTGCTGAGCCTGGGAGCGCGTCCACGGAGGCCCGTAGCGGGCAGAGGTGAGGTGTGGGAGCAGTCTGGACCGTGGGGTCGCGGTCGACACAGTGTCTCCGCCCCGTGCCTGCCAAGTGCTACATGTAGCGCGGTGGACGCCAGTAAGCTTGCTCAAGTCGGAGCGCGTTGGGGCATACAGCGGTGACGACAAAGAGGAGAGGGCGTACGGAGGTGAGGGGGTTGCAGCGACGACAACGGAGGTGGCTCTCGGTTCGCTGGACCGTACCTTCCCCCCCTCCCCCGAGTGCACTGGCATAGAACCGGGCAAATCATTGCGGCCCTGCGCATGTAGGACTGGACTACGTTGGTGGCGGACGAGGCACGCGTAGCCCTGGCGGCCCTAGACTGCAGGAGAATGCACTCCGCCAGGCGCTTCCCAGAATTGCAGTCTGTTCCCAGACGCGGAGTGCGCACATTTGATTACACCGCTGTGGGCCCTGCGGCGGTGGGACAAGCGCCGTGACTGGAGTGTTGGGCCCCCCCGGAGCCTTGGAGTGAGTGGCGGTTTTGAGACCTCGACTGCCGGCCTGACCCCCATTCCGGACACGTATCGATAACTGGTGGGCCACTACCTAGCATGGGCAAACCACGGGGCCGGCAGGCTGGGGCCTCTCAGGACCCTGAGGATGGCGCCCAGGAACAATCGCAGCCCGTGCCGGAGGCTTCGCTGCAACAACATGTGGGCAAGATACTGGCGGCCATAGCAGATACAAAGGCAACCCACCACCAGGACATCACCACAGCGGCAGTAGGGCTGGGTCTCCTGCGAGAGGACCATAAGAAGCTGTCGGAGCGGGTGAAGGAGGCCGAGTCCACCATCGAAACCATAGCCCCTGCCTAAAAAGCCCTGGAGCAGCAGATGGGAGCCCTCGCAGATAGGGTGGGAGTGCTGGAACGGCGGGCCGAAGATGCGGAAGGCCGTAATCGGCGGAACAACGTCCAAGTCCTGGGCCTACCGGAAGGAGTTGAAGATAACGACATGGTGTCCTACCTGGAGCGCTGGCTGCGAGAGGTGGTAGCGCCTGAAGGCCTGTCCGCCTTCTACACCTTGGAGACAGCTCATCGGGTCCCGGCCAGGCCTCCGGCGCCGGGGCGTCCGCCGCGCCCGGTGGTGGCCCGCCTACTCCACTTCAGGGATAGGGACCTACTCCTGCGGAGAGCGCGGATGGATGGCACCTACTCCGTAGACAACAGCAGGGTCTCCCTATTCCCAGACTATACCTTGGAGGTCCAGCGGAAACGAGCCTCGTTCCTAGAGGCTAAGAAAGGGATGAGGGCCTTAAGTACTCACTGATGTTCCCGGCCCGGTTGAGGATTGAGCTCGATGGTAGCACCCATTTCTGTAATAGCCCGGAAGAAGCCTGGGACTGGATCGAATCCTACAGGGCTGGATCCTCCCGGCCAGTGGGCCCTCGACCTCAGGAGCAACACAAAGTGGGGCCGAGGAGGCGATCGCGGAGTCGCACTCGCAGAGGGGCCCCCAAGAAACCGACTGTCTTAAACAGAACGGGAGAGGGCGGATGCCCTGCAGGCTGTGGCAGCGATTATGAGGAGCAGGAGCCCCTCCCCGGAGGCTGGGTCCCGCACGTCGAGAGGCACTGGGGACAATGACTCTGACTACTCTGGCAGTGGCAGCGTGAAAATGCCGGTGGTGACACCGGGTATGGCGGATGAAGTCATTTGATTTAGCTGGGACCTCAGCCTGTTGCCTCAGTCGTGGCCGGCCTGCTGGTGCGGAACCCTGGCCTTGGGCCGACAGAATCCGAAGGGGCCGGCGCACCCAGAACAGTTTGTGTGTCTTTTTTTGGGTTTCCTTCTTAGTCTAGCTCTTTTGCCCACCCCTCCCTGGGTACCTTACTAGTGTAGGGTCTCCCTATGAGAAATGTTCTGTACGCTGTTTGGGCGACTGACCGTTGTCAGGATGCCCTGGGTCCGGGGAGTTGTTCGCTGTTGGGGGTTCAATTGTTTTTCTTTTTTATTTGTTTGATGGGAGGGCGAGTGTGTGTGCGGGCAGAGAATGGTGGGTCCACCCTATGGGCGCCACGGGGCACATTTTTGCGGGAATGGAGGGTACACCTAGTGGTCTGAGGTTCCTCACGTGGAACATCCGGGGGATGGGATCGATGTCCAAACGGCACAATATATATTCCCACCTGAGGCGCAGGGATGTCCACATTGAGTTTCTTCAAGAGACGTATTTGAATGCGGGGGGGGCTGGGCGGTTGAAGAAGCGGTGGCGGGGCCAGATATTTGCGACCACCTACTCGGCCTTCGCCAGGGGGGTGCTGATTTGGGTGAGGCCCGGGGTTCCCTTTACCCTCGACCGCTCCTGGATCGATACGGGCGGTACGTCCTGCTCAAGGGGCGACTAGCGGGGTGGGAGGTGACCTTGGGCACTGTCTATGTTCCTAATCAGGATCAAATCGGCTTTCTGGAGGCGTTCTCCGCCTCTTTGGCTCACAGGTTCCCTAATATTGGGGGGTGACTTCAATTGCGTGGCTGACGTCGCACCGGATCGCTTACACCCTCCCCTGCCGGGGACGAAGCCACATTGCACAGCAGCTGGCTTTCGGTCCTGGATATCAGATTGGGGATTGGAGGACACCTGGAGACTGCAGCACAGGGCAGATAGGGAATATTCTTTTTTCTCAACGGTCCACCAGGTCTATACTTGATTGGACACGTTCCTTTGCTCCCCAACCCTTAACGGCCTGGTCTCGCACACTGAATACCTGGGGCGGACGCTATCGGATCACAGCCCATTGCTTCTAGTACTCCGACCAATGGGTCGTCGCCCTCCGATTCCCACTTGGAGGCTAAACCCGGCACTGCTTGACGACGGCCCCTTTCGCGCTTCTCTGTCCTAGTTAACGGAGACGTATTTCCTTGCCAATGCCGGTACCGCCTCCTCGGTGCAGGTAGAGTGGGAGGCGTTCAAAGTGGTGTTGAGAGGTCACTATGTCCCAGGCGTGTGGGGCACACAGGGAACTGAATAAGGAACTTCTGGACTTCGAAGGGACAATTCGTAGACTGGACAACTTGCAAGGTATAGACGACTCAGCCCAGGCACCTTTGCAAGAGGCGCGGACCCAATACAATGACGTGTTAGGTAGACTACGGTGCTACAGTTACAAAGACTACCTGGACGGGGTGCAGAGGGAGGAGGGGGAAGGCGGGTCGATTGCTAGCACGACTTATTCAACCTGAGTCGGGGGGAACACCAATCACACGGCTGGGCCTGGACACGGGCGAGGTGGTGCATGACCCCGAGGTCATTAATGACCTCTTCCTACGCTACTATGAACAGGCGGCCCCCCTGCCAGATATACAGCGCTTCTTGTCCCCTCTGCAGCTCCGTACGCTGGAGGAGGAGGATAGGAAAGCCCTAGGGGGCCCCAGCTCTGTTCATGAAGTCAAGGCAGCAGTAGCAGCATTGGCGTCCGGTAAGACTCCTGGGCCCGATGGCCTACCGGCTGAGTTCTACCAGAGATTTACTGATACACTGTCCCCACGTCTGGTGACTCTATGCGGAAGCGTTTGAGGGAGGGGGGAGGCTTGCCGGATTCCACCCAATCGGCACTTGTGATACCGCTTCCCAAGTCCAAGCGGCCTGACGCGGGAGTCAGGGACTATCGTCCCCTCTCCATGCTTAATCTGGATTTAAAGATCTTGAGTAAAGTGTTGGCGGACAGGCTACTCCTGCACATGAAGGCCCTGATCCACCCGGACCAGAACGGGTTCATCCCCTCGCGTAGCACCTCTTACAATCTCCGCAGGCTCTATTCGGTGCTCTACCATACGGAAGCGCCCGCGCTCCAGCAAGCGGCGGTGCGGTCGGTCGACCTAGAGAAGGCTTTCGACACAGTGTCTTGGGAATACCTCTTTGCAGTGATGCACCACTTGGGGCTCGGAGAGGACTGGGGGCGGTGGGTGCAACTCCTTTATGCTGCGCCTACGGCGAGAGTCCAGACGGGCCGAACCATATCTAGGGCATACAAGATCTCCCGGGGATGCCCCCTGTCCCCACTCATTTTTGCGTTGGCACCATTGGCTGAACGGTTTCACTTGGGGGGGAGGGGAGAGAGGGCTCGGACTGACGCTGGGCAGGCGGGAGCACCACATCTCTTTATATGCAGACGATTTACTGCTGTATCTTGCGGAGGCTGTCGAGGGGGCCGCGGAAGCTCTGCGGATCTTGGGCGACTTCGCCCTCCTCTCGGGCCTTAGGGTTAACACAAACAAAACCTTCCTGTTCCCTGCCGCTGGACCCCTGCCCAGGCCGGAGGCATTGCCGAATGATACACTCTGGGCGCAGAGCACTTTCAAATACTTGGGCATTAACATTTTTCACGACCTGGAAGTTCTGAGGGACGGAAACCTGGGTCGAGCATTGCGCTCCCTCCGCTCCTGCGTTCGGTTCTGGTGCACATTGCAACTACCTATAATGGCCAGGATCACGCTCTCCAAAATGGTTATGCGGCCCCGGCTGTTGTATTTCTTCGCAAACCTGCCGGTCCGGATGCCGAGAAACTGGTTCCGACCCCTGCGGCACCTGGTCTGGGGGGATGGGCGCCCGAGTGGCGCCCTGCAAACCTTACAGCGCCCCATGTCTGAAGGGGGGTATCGGGGTACCCAACTTCGAGTATTACATGTTAGCGGCCCAATTACAATGGTTAGCGCAGTGGATGGAAGGGGTAAATGGGGAAGGAACGTGCCTGACTGACCCAGCGCTGAGTCGCGGGTTGATAATTTCGAAACTCCTGCTACCAGCCGTCCCCGCCCCCTCCTGCTCCCTACTCCAGAACACGGCCTTCCTGGTGTGGAGGAGATGCTGCAGTGGTCGACAACACAGTGCGAAATACTCCCCCATGCTACCCCTGGTGGGGTTGCCGCATGGAGAACCACAAGCCACATTCACGGGTGCCCAGCTGCTCAGGTGGTCGAAGGCCGGGTTGGACACCGTCGGGGATTGCTACCTAGATAAGGAATTGATTCCCTTCGCGGAGGATAGTGAACTCCCCACGGGCCAGTTTTTGATCCATGAGGCGCTGACGCGCACCTTTGCACGACTGGGGAGAGCGGAGCCTGATACGCATCCGGTCCTCCACGCGCTGCTCACCCTTGGCACGGCAGGCCATCTGGTGAAATGGCTGCATGTTGCACTGGAGGAGGCCGCCACTGGCCCCCTTGTTGGCCTGCGGGAGCGTTGGGAAAGGACGGGGGACAGGCCCCTTACAGACGCCGAATGGCGCAGAGTTCTGCGCTACGCAGGGAAGGTCTCCCGGAACACCCGGTTGAAATATACTCAATTCAACTACACCCACATGACTTACATGACACCACATAGACTTAATGTGATGTATGGAGGGGAGGTGAGACAGTGTCCTAGGTGTGCCCACCCGGACGCTGACTTTGCCCACATGACTTGGGAGTGTCAGGGAGTGCGCCCCTACTGGGAGGCGGTATTGGCCAAAATCAAGGACGCGCTTGGGAGGGAATTGGCCCCGACGATCCAGACGTGCCTACTAGGTCTCTTCCCTAGATCCCCTAAACGTAAAGTGGGAAATCGCTTGATTGACCTCGCGCTGAGCCTTGCCAAGCGTAGGATAGCAGTGGAATGGAAGTCGTCTAGAGGGCCACAGATAGCGGTTTGGAACAGGGAGGTCATTGCGTGGGCTGGAGCAGAGGGCAGAGCATTGGTGTGGGAGGAGGCCAAGGGAGTGAGATTGCGCCCCATAGCAGAACAATGGAGAGAGGTACTGGCGGAATGAGAGAATCCGAGGGGGGCCAGCAGTGACGCGGGGGACATGGAGAACAACACTCATACAGATGCCGGGGTTGACACCCAGAGTGTGAGATCTCCCAATGCCCAAAGGGATTGCGCCAGACAAAGTGAGGTTTAGCAGCGCACGGGGCGCATCTGTATTAGACCAGGTGCGGGAATTGTGGAAGCCCGGGGAGGGGGCCCACCCTGCTACCTCCGCTCTTGAGAAGTTTCACGATCCATTCTCCACTGTATGTAGAGGACTAGATGGGCGCACACCGCTCCTCTGCAGGAGTAGTTTAGTTTTCATTATTCTTTTTCTTTTTATTCATGGTCTTAATTTTTCCCTCCTCTGTTTGGCTAAATTTTACTCTTTCAGTTTTCTTATATTCATCATACCGATTTTCGAGCCCAAATAAAGTGTTTGCTATGTAAAGGTATACACCATTATAGAACTGTATAATGGTTGAACTGTGGTGGAGTAACTCCCCTTACAATTCTGTAAGGACAATAGCTGTGACGGAGCATGTGCTCCGGAAAATAGTCAAATGTTGCGGATGCACTATGGTTTGTTTTCTCTGGTTATTCTTTTTGCATTTACTGTATGATAACGTACAAATGCCAATAAAGATACTTTAAAAAATAAATAAATAACTGGCAAAGCGTCTCCTCTCGCTCATCTCCGAGGAATTAGATTCACTCCCACCCCTCTACCGGGACTCTCGCCCTGCTTCTCCTTGCAGTCTTGAGCCTCTACCTTTAGGGGCACTTCCAGCTTCGGCATTAAAATCACCTGTGGGAGAGATTGTTAATGTGTGCGCTCCTGATAAGAGGCCTACTTGCAGCAACTTGTTGGCTGGGGAGGACGGAGAAGTACCAGAGAATGCATCTATCAATATCGTTTGTTTTCCCGACCCAGATATGGGGCCAACTACCAAATGCAGGGGAAAAAAAAAAAACTCAAATCTAAATCAGCTGAGCCCAGGCTGATGCAGAGACTGTGCCCGCTCCACCTGTCAAGTCTTGGGAAAGAATGAGCAAACACTTGAGTGAAATGTTGGACACCAAATTACGCCCAGTCTATGTCTATCTTGACTCCATCGAAGCCAAACTGGTAAAGCTGGCCAATAGCAGGGCCCACTTGCCCTCAGAAATCTCAGCGCGCTATAGCTACTGAGTCTGACTTTCTACTCAATACAGCACCACCAACCAAGTCATGCCACGCCAGGCCTTTAACCTGGAGTGGATGTCAGCCAGACAGCCACCGGCTACCATTACTGGATCATCGGTGCCACAGAGAGATGAGGGTCAAGCCCCTCTTGTTAAGCGGGTTGAAAGCAGATATTCCAGTTCGTACCCTCTTCCTGTGATCGACCTTCCTCCAGTATCATGCCTGTAAGAAACTGGCTCTATATATACTGCACCAAAGTGAGGTACAGTGTGTATAGAGTCCAAGGGTCTCCAGAGGTTTGGCAGAGGTTAAAGTTAGATAGAACCTTACTCTCTAAAGTGGTAGCTTGGTCGAGCAGTAAGGCAGTATCAGAGGACAGTGTTAAGCATTTGATATACACACTCAGTCAGCAAATGAATTCACACACAAGAACTGAACTCTAGGCCAATTGTTTTTGTATGAAAAATATACTGTTATTTTATTTTAGAACCAAGCAAGCCTGATACAGGTAAGCATTCAATTCTTTTCAGTAATAAGTTACTTGTTGTACACAGTTTTAAAAAGCAATGAAGATTGTACTTGATTTGATTTACAGGGGATGCAGTAGGTTGCAATACTTAATGAATGGCTTTTTAAGGTAAATGCAGGTAAAATTACTTTTGCGTTACTTTTGTAATCCAGTGCTGGACTCCTAGATTCAGCACTGGGACATTGACTTAAAACAGGTAAGTAATTACGTTTTTGTAGTTTGTATGATTTTTAGAGAATATTTTCAGATTTCAAAAGTCCACACTTAGAAACTTTTTGGACCAGTACATTGAAATAAATTGCAGGTAAGTTACTTTTCGGATTACTTTTTCTAACAGTGCTGAATCCTAGATTCAGCACTGGGACATTTCCTGAAAACAGTTGAGAAAATGCGTTTTAGTTAGATGTACGATTTTTAAAGAATATTCTTGCATTTCAAAAGTTGACACTTAGAAACTTTTTCACATAGAACCACCAATGTTATCCTATGGAAGGAAATTCAATTCACAGGTAAGTTACTTTTACGTTACTTTTCCTACTCAGTGCTGGATACCTAGATTCAGCACTGGGACCTTTCCTGCAAATAGTTGAGAAAATTCGTTTAGGTTATTTGTGCGATTTTTAAGGAATATTCTTAGTTTTCAAAAGTCGACACTTAGAAACTTTTTGGGAGAAAAAGTGTCAATGTTATTCTATGAGGAAAAACAGGTTATCGGTTTCGAGGTAAGTAATCGATCTTTTGAGTTAGGGTTCTGGGGTTAGACTGGGGGGTCTCCCAGGGTCAGTGATGCACTGTTGTTGCACCCTCAGCGGCACTAGGGCAGCCGGGTGCAG
The DNA here is from genome assembly GCA_963921515.1 of Calotriton arnoldi. Classification (NCBI taxonomy): domain Eukaryota; kingdom Metazoa; phylum Chordata; class Amphibia; order Caudata; family Salamandridae; genus Calotriton; species Calotriton arnoldi. The sequence goes on along the minus strand of CAWUFW010003862.1, from coordinate 581,917 downwards.
AGTGTTGAGGCCCAATGTTATCCTATGGAGGATAGGGGGACTCCGGTTGGTGGCTGCTGGCAAGCAGGCCATGGGGTTGTGGGAGCAAAGCTCCTAGGGTTAAGCTCAGGGCAAGTTGGGGACCAAGTTAGCGCAAAAGGGGCACCCTCAGCGGCACTAGGGCGGCCGGGTGCAGGGTGCTGTTTTGAGGTCGGGTGCCCTGTTGATTTCAATGGAGATTCTCTGGGACAAAAACACTGCAGGCTCGGGGACGAGGACCACCACTTCGAGGGGTAAGTTGGGATGTTGAGGGTTGGTTAGGCACCGCTGGGTTGGGCACACAAGGCCGTGGGGCGTCGGGTGCAGTGGTGCCTTGGGACGTCGGATTTTCTTACCCGCTCTGGTCGCGGTAAGGGGGGGTCCTCTGGATTGAGGCTGCAGGCGTCGTCAGGAGGCTTGAGGCAGGTCAGGGGTCGCCGGATCTCGGGTCAGGATCGCCGGGGGGGACCTCCTCGTGGTATTTTTCCACTCTAGCTCGGGCTGGGTTCGGCGGGTGCAGAGTGGGCTGGATTCGCGGTTCCTGGCTGGCACCAGAAGCTGCAGTTCAAACACGTCCGGTGTTCATGGGATAAACAGCTTGGAAAGTGAAGGCAGGCAGGTCCTCCGGGGTTTTTGAGGTTGCTGGCTGCTGGACATGCCGGGGTTTTGCAGAAGCAGGTTCGAGGGGAGACAGGCCTGTAGGGCTGGGGCCAAGTCAGTGGGCGTCATCCTCTTGTTAGCTCTGCACGGCTTCTCGTCCTTCTCTTCTTTTTCTTGTAGTTGCTGGATCTGCCTTCTTGGTTCAGGGCTGCCCCCTAAATACTGTATTTAGGGGGCGTTTTAGGGGTCTTGAGGTCAGTAGCCAATGGGCTACTGACCTTAGGGTGACTACACAATTGGGGTGCTCACCCCACGTGGGGGAGTGAGCACAATCCCTAGTCCTGATTGGGGAGTGCCTGCCATCTGCAAGATGGCGAGCACTGGAGAGTTGGCTTCACCTCGCCTCCCCCACCTGAGGGGTGGAGTTGGCAGAGGTGGGCACACCTCCTGGGCTGGCTAGTTTTCCCGCCCGTCTTCCCGCCGAAAGGGAGGGGAGACAGGAAGGGGGCCTGCTCCTGATAGCAGGAGAGGCTGGGGGTCGCATTACAAAGGCTGCCAGGCCTTTGAAGCTCCCCTGCCACAGATGGCTCTCCCTGGCCTGGGGAGGTGTGAACACCTCCGCCCAGGAAAGGCTTTGTTTCTGGGCTCAGGGAGCGTAGGCTCCCACCCTAGGGGTCCAGAAACATGTCTCGTGGTGGCAGGCTGGTGTGTACCAGTCAGGGAACCCACCAGAGGCTGGTCGTTTTCAGGGGCATCTCTGAGATGCCCTCTGTGTGCATTTTCATTAAATCCCACACTGGCATCAGTGTGGGTTTAATGGACTGAGAAGTTTGATACCAAACTTCTCAGTTTTCAGTGTAGCCATTATGGTGCTGAGGAGTTCGTAACGACAAGCTCCCAGCACCATATGCTCTTAATGGCAGCACTGCACTTACAATGCCTAAGAATGGACTTAGACACTGTAGGGGTACAGGGCTCATGCACCTGTACCCTCACCACTGGCATAGGGCACCCAGCTAGAGGGGTGACTGATCTATGCCAGGGCAGTGGGTTGTAGGCATGGCACACAGGGATGTGTGCCATGTCGACTCTTTACTTTGTTCTGCACCACAACACGCAGCCTGCAAAGGCAGTGTGTGTGTGTAAGAGTACAGGGCCTCTAAGGGTGGCACAATAAGTGCTGCAGCCCTTAGAGGTCTTCCCTAGTCACAGTGCCCTGGGTACCGGTGGTACCATTTACCAGGGGCTGACCTGTGGCCAGAGATGCCAATTGGGTTAGTTTTGGGGAAAGAACACAGGCCCTGGGAACCTGATTGGCAGGGACCCAGGGCACACCAAGAAAAAGTGCATCAGTAGTCTGGCAAAAAGGGGGGGGGTTACTGCAACAGAAACCCACTTTCCTACAATGCCCTTACATAATTGTGCTAGCAAATGCACCTAGTCCACCAGTTGACAGTCTGGAATCCATGAAGGGACTTATGAACAAAGTCTTACATTGGTTGAATATAAATGTGTGTGGCCATTGCGATTTCTCTAAAGAGATTCTTCTTGCTAGACGGGTGGGGGGGGGGCATTGGTGGGATGGCCAGGCAATATAAGGGAGATATTATAGCTATAAACTTCCGAAATCCCCTGGTTATGAATGAAATTCTGGGACTAACCAGGGCTGGAATGGTCATGGCCATGGGTATCCCCAGACATGGGTCCCTTGCTCGCTGTACCACTGTATTAAAGCTAGCCTGGCTGAGGAGGGAGATACCTCGAAACCTGTCCCAGGATTGTTGTTTCCGGTCCAGGGAGGTCCCAGCTTGGCAGTTCGGGCTGGACTGTTCCCATGAGGAACAGGGTCAAGACTGATTTGCATGTGGCCGAGTCCAAACGGGGGTGGCATAGTGAGCAAATAAAGGATGGATTAAACCCAGATCTCTTGACTGGGGGTGAGTGGTTGAAAAGTTTCAGCACTCCATCATCTTGTTGTGTTTGCTATGTTTCCCATTAGGGCAATACTCCACTGCAGACATGGGCATTTGCCCATGTGACAAGCAATCACGCCAGTCCCGATTGCACTTTGTTTTCTTTTGTAATTGCTACCTGCCATTCACAAGGAGATTCTTATTGCCATTGTTACGTAGATACAAATTTTCCAAGTGTAAAGCTGCTTTATTCTTTTTACAGCAACTTAACGATCATGACACTTGCCACTTTGTTGCTTGTTTTTTTAACTGCATATTAGCCCAGAGGAGGAGCATGCTGTTCTAAATGTAGTCATAGCAAGCACACCTGAACTTTATGTTCTAGGATTTCCATTATGTCGCTGAAATTTGGCCAATGCGCTTTTGCCCCCTCCAAGCTGAAGTTTTTAATGTACTTTATTACGGATGGCTTTTGCATGCTTTTAACATACTTTTTACTGTTGCATATTTTTTCATGTTTTTATTGTGTGCTTCTGTTATGTGCATCTTTTATGATCTACTTTTGGAAGATCGAATAATGATTAATAATGATGATCATAATGAGTGACATCGTACATGAATTATAATAACTTTCAAATTTAAAATAATTATTGTACGATGTCACTCAATGACATCAGCTAACTGTAATGTTAAAATTTCGTTTTTGAATGATTCCCTTTTTGGCAGTTTACCTTAACACTAGTTTGATACCAATATATGGAATTCCCTTCCCTCTACTCTTCGTATGGAATCTAACCTACAGATTTTTCGCAAACTTCTTAAAACTTATCTTTTCAGCACTACACTCTAATCACGTGTCTGTCTGTCTGGTCTTAAGCGCTACGAGGCCTCAGGGTAGCAACGCGCTATAAAATCCCCCCAAAAAAAAAAAAAAAAAAAAAAATACCTATGCCCACAAGGGAATATTGGGTTGCCCTTTTATACACTATACCTACTAAACTGGCAGTGATCTTCCTACTACCATCAGAAGCAAAAATATCTACAAGGGTTTGTGGTCCTCCTCAGTACAAATTTGTTTCCCCAAAATAGCATGTGGAATTGTTCTGCTGCACAAGCAAAATCTAGAAGTTCCCCCTATAGAAGACAATGCTAAAAACTAAAAGGTTTTGGATAGGACGCATGAACAGTATTATGCCGAAATAAAGCAAGCACCTTTCTAAGCATCCTCCCCCACACAAATGTAACACTCCTTTAGTAGTGCCATCAAGTGTTCAATTTTCAAAGAATAGTTGACAAATTTTGTGTAGCACTCTGGGAGGCCCAGGATGCTATTCCTTGACTGTGGGTTCCAGTGCTTACCAGGACTGCTAGGACATACCTGGATTCCATCCTTGGAGATGGCGTGTCTCAAATACTCCCAGCTGCCTAACCTGAAGCAATAAATATATGCAGGGGGTAAAACCAATAACCCTGACAAACTGGATATATAAACAATAACTAAGGAAGTAGCTCCCTCAGGAGAAGCGTTTTTCTGTCTAAGCTTCTATGGCAAAACAACCACTGTTAATTTATGCTGAAATCATAAGTATATCCACTGTTGGATTATAATGATATTTGACAGATTTAATCATTAATGTTACAATGTCAAAATCAATTCAGAAAATCCCAAGGGTAATAGGTGCTCCAAAGGACAGCACAGGGAAAGTGATAAGTGACATGAACTGCAAAAGTGTGCCGGTGTGACATTAAAATAAAAGAATCCTATGTTGTTTTTGATGAAGCAATGTAATCATTCGTTACAACAGACTCAAAATTGAAGCTCACTGTGTAACACTACAAGAGATTCATAGGAAAAACTACAATCGAAGTTTCGCCCTATCCAATGACTCAAAAGGGGTCTTCTCCAGGACAAAAGGGGAGCAACCGATTGGAGAAAGTGTCAAGAAAACGTTTGTTTTACATCAGCGGTTTGTAAAATGGTTTTGTACATCAGGGGCACATATATACTATAGGTCATACCTCCCTACAAGGGACAGCTCAAGTAAACAACAAATGAAAGAATCTGCGGAGAAAGAAAAGGGATAGCCATATAAAACAATCTAAAGATTTTTAGTTTCCTAATTAAGATTTCCATAACCTCCTAACAGCCATGCAGCAACATACATCATTGGGTCAAGATGCCGGACATGTCCTGACTAGAAAAAATATAAATATCTCGCTGCTCAACATATAGAACATGTCAAATCATACATCACTTCAACAGTTTAAAACCAGCCTTAATGAAGAACCTGCCGACATTTCGAGACAACTGCCATCCATATGCCTCACTGAAACGAAAAGGCAGGCAACATTTCCCTTATCTGTGGATTATCAAACCTGATTCCATGTGGCGATACGTCCTAAACATGCTAACAAATATAGCTAACATTCTTAACTTTTATTCAGAACATATGCAAGCCCAAAGTATAATGCCTTCATGGGATAGATGCACAGCGAACCAGGCACAATGCCAAAAAAATTACACTAGCAACACAATGTGAAATAGCCTATGTACGCATCATGAAGTGTCTCAAAATTACAGTTGGATCTAGGACCATGGTGTCCTAATCGGCTTCATCAGAAATCATACTAAAGTCCCCCCTAGTGTCCCTTTTCTGACGCTTGTTGCAATACCTAATTGATGGCAGGACAATTCTTGAAATTACCAATGTGGCTACCGCTACCTTGCCTGCAACTCAACACTCAGCCCTTCCATTCCGGCTCCAGCCTTTCCTCCTGCATCAGTGCCATTTCTCAGACTGATGGCTTTAGCTTCAACTCCAGTCACTCGTGGACCCCCAATTTGCTCCACAACCTCTCGGAATGTTATATCCTTTTTGCCAAATCCACTACACCATTAAAGGTTAGATTATGGGTTGTATGACGGAATCACGCATGCGTTTTGAAAGCATGCCTTTTCAACGCTGGCATTAGAATGAAGGTGTTGTTACGATGTGTTCCTTTAGCACGCAAGTCCCCCCAAGCAAGTGGTTGTAACCACTTGCGTGCTAAACGAATGCGTGGTAGCGACACGTTTGTTCTATTGCCAGCGCTGTAAAGGAACTGCGCGATCAGACTTCGTATTAAAGGATGTTTTCCAGATTATGAGTAGCCCATAATAGGGTTTTGCTTTTTTTTTTGCTTTTACTGATGGTACTCATTAGTATCTGTTCTCTCAAAACCCGATCATTGTTGGAACTCAAAAATTAACAACCTGCAACTTAAGTCAGTAGTAGAACTACATATTCCTCAATACTTTTGCCTAAACCCTGCTTTCAAGATTGACTGTGACTGTTTTGTTAACTATGACTGTGCCTGGTTTCCAGCAGTTAGATGGCACAGTTAAAGGTATTTAAGTTGGCTGCATTGGTTGAAGAGGCTAGTAACTAAAATTGGTTTAAACCCTTGCCTAAATAACCTTTTTTGGTATCAGTATTTCTCAATCCCTATACCTCTACATACGCTAAAAAACATCTTGTACTTCACACTCCATTCTACAGCTAATTCTCCTGCAGCAGAAAGAACTGTTATGAGAATGCTAGACATAATGAAAACCAGGAATCCTCTGTGGGGCCGAGCCCCGGGAAAGTTACAAATTATTAGTAATAACCTTTGTCACTTTTCCAAATGCGTAACAAAGTATTCAACACTGTTGAGGAAGCTTTGGTTGGAATAGAGGATACCAAAAGTATAATTCAACAAGACATGTAGCATCACAATCTTTAAAAGTCGAAGAAAGGGATACAGAGTTTAAAATCTAAGGCCAGCATACAATCAGTGACAGAGGAAGAAACCATGCAAAACAGTACCATCTTTCCCCCGCCCCTTGTTCTTTCTAGAATACCCAAATGCGTGAAAGCATTTCTGAAACAAGGTCAGGTCCGACCTGGCAGTATAGAAAATTACACCTGCTACCGCGACTCGCATAGGCAAGCCAGCTGAGTTCCAATGCGGGCTCTGCAAAGGAGCGCAGATGTCTTCCAGCGACACCCTGACTTCCCCAACAATCTTCCTGGTCGGAGGCATATGGCACAACTCGCAGTGTGTCCCAGGTGATGCACCAATAGGTTGTTGAATCTCCAGGATCCTGGCCAGGTGGCAGGACTCCTGGTGGAACGCAAATGTGTTTCTCCTCCACTTGGACTATACATGCCTGAGATGATCAGGTGCTGGGGAATTCCACCGTGCAGAGTGGAACTAACAATGCGCAGCAACAGTGACTCGGATAATTCAAAGAAACCGAGGTGGTTGCTACCTGTGAATTCTATCTCGAAGTCATTGCCAGTGTTGGAAAGGTGGACGTCTAGATATTAGTTCATTTGAAGATAGAATGAATCATTCAAAAGACTTCCACACAGAAGAGCAACGAGAAGGCAGGGCAGAAGCTTGAACCCCAATCAGATGTTTCTCTCCTCTGTCTCTCATATGCAGTCAACAACCTCAATAATCTTCCAAAACACTGCATTCCTAAAGTTCCACATACAGCCTTCCACAATCCACTCTCCTAGTTTACATTCCACATTCTACTGCTAAGTACGTTCAGTTCAGTCATCTTTATTGTATAATTACTTAAAATCATTACAAACATATTTAAACAAGCATTGGCATAGCCAATAGGTCTCGCTTTTGGGACCTTATAAGTATTTAGTTATGCAGCACAATATCCTTGGTGCAACAACATCAACTGTTGCATGGCTAAACAGTTACAAGGTCCCAAAGGCGAGACCTATTGGCTATGCCAATGCTTGTTTCTTATTTCAGAGAATCTATGCGATTTCTGTAGGATTCTCTGTGGGTCACAATATATTATGTATAAACATCTGTGCAGTATGTTTCTGTAATAATACACAAGACCAGTTCAGGACACAAAAATGGTTATTGTTATGTGTCATTTATTTTATGCACAGTCTTCCACTGTCGTGGTATTGCATGGAACACCACATGACCTTCCGAGGTCATTTACCAAGGCTTTTGACCCCGGAAGCACGGAACTCGCTGGAACGGTTTCTAAGCAAATTTTCCTGGAGAAAGGTCTACATATTGTAGCTTGACAGATTGACAGAAAAAACCAAGGTAATGTCTTCATGATTGCATCTGACAAAATGGCTCAGTGTGCCCTTTGTAGAGATTGGTTTGTAACCTGATGGTCACAGCTTTGAATTGAGAGTTATGTAACAGAAAATGCAGTTGGGTGCAGTGGGCTTAAGCCGTATATAAAAAGCCAGTTTACGTTGTCCAAATTAAGTGCTACTATATAATAACCAACTCTGTCAACCAAAGATAAACATCCCTCAGAAACGTTCAGTTACAGCAGACACGTTTCGTCCTGTTTAGTGGCTCGTCGAAATTATATTGGGACATGTTTTAAACTAAAGTAATGAAGACTGAAGAGTTGCTATTAACAAGAGACTTCAGTCACATGCTTCCTAAAATTCAGGGGATGAAGGCCAGGGCAGAATCCGAGAGCCGCCACACGAGTGGACCCTGCTAGTAAAAAAAAATACACATATTACACCTACGGTGCTAATTACCACTGACTCTCAGCCTTGAAGCACTGTAGCTTAGAAATCTTCTTAGAGTCCCAGAGTGCTGCCACTCGTCGGGGGTGCAAAGGTGGGAAAGGGGCGAGTATCCTGCAGGTTGCAGACAGATCTCAGCAGCTGAGTGCATCCATCTCAGAAGACCTCCATCACCCTTCACCGGATGTGAAGTCTTAACTCTCCTTGCAACACAGCCTCAAATTTTAGCTAGTTTCTCAGTGTTACCGATGACGTGTCAAAATTGTGAATAATTCTTCAACAGTACTTTGCAAAAATGTTTTTAAAGTCTGAGTCCTGTGAACTTTTGGTGCCTAGAAATGTGTGCCTTCTCGCCCTTCACTCCCCTCGCCGTGCTGTGGTTTGCCAGCCAGCAGTGCACAACGCGCTTGCACATCTTTCAGTTGTCCTACCCAGCACACTTTGGGGTCTGCACCCATGGGCTGACACAGGCCTGGCAGGCGGCTGGCCATTTATCACCAGGACTGGTAAAGAATGGCCAGCTGCCTCACACACTTCTATTGAAGAGCTAAAAAGAGAGTGTTGGAAATGGCCCTTTTTGCAGGGTCACCCCTAAACTTTTTGCCTGCCTCCTGTATTTTTGCTGACCTGTTTCTGTTGGTTTTATGACTCTGGGCACTTTACCACTGCTGTTCAGTGCTAAAGTGCATATGCTCTCCCTTGGTAAATATGTCTATGTGAATTGGTATATCCCTTATTGGCTTATTTGGTTTACCTGTTAGTCCCTAGTAGTGTGGCCTGTGTGTGCCCAGGGCTGGTAAACCAAATGCTGCTGGTGGGCATGCAGCGCTGGTTTGCGCCACCCACAGAAGCAGCTTTTAAAGTGTGTCTCAGACCTGCCACTGCAGTGTCTGTGTGCAGTCCAGAACTGCCATCTTGGCTGTGAAGTGCACCCACTTCCCAGCCCCTGAACCTTCCCTTGGCATCCTGTAAGTCGCCCCTCGGGTAGGGTGCATTGTATGTGTAAGGTAGGACATGCCTTGGTGTGTGTAGCATGTCTTGGTAGTGAATTATGCACCATTTCGTTTTTCACTACTGTAAGGCTACCTGTTCCTCATAGGCTAGAATGGGCAGTTTGACTATTACATGCTATAGTCCTAACTGACCCCAGGAACATGGTAGAAAAACGAATTTAGTATGCCTGAGCTCAGAATATTAAAATACACCTTTTAGTGAAGTTTATTTTTATATTCTGTGTTTGAAAATACCACTTTTAGAAAGTAGGTATTTTCTTGCCTAAGCCTTCCAGTGTGCTCTGCCGTTATGTGTATTGGCTGTCTGGTTTTAGAGGGGCAGGACAGGCTGAGTCAGACCTTGGTGGAATAGAGAGATCTGCATTTAGAGTGTGGGGAAGGGTGGCTCTTTGATCTGAATAGGGCTGTGCCTGGCAAGGTGAATGCTGGCTCCACCTCCCACTGTGTGTCTGCTAGCAGACCCCTCTTTCTGAAAGGAAGGATGCAGCCTGGTAAACAAAGTGCTCCAGGCCTGAGCAGAACTGGTTCTGGCTAGGTTCAGGGACTGGTAGCTTCAAGGATCAAAGGCTTTTGGGGTATAAATATCTGTGCTCAAACCCCTACTTTTGTATTGCTTTTGGATCTGGAGAGGAAACTCTGTCCCTGCCACTGGAGGAATCTGCAGGAAGTGACTGTCCTTGTGCTTGTGTGTTTTTCTTGCACTGGCCTGCAGCAGTGACCACTGGACCTTGAAGAGAGAAAAGGACTTTTGAGAGAACTTTTATTTTTGTTACAGCAATTACCCAAGGGCTAGGAAAAGAGCTAGTCTCCTGCTGGAGTCTCAGGCACATCAGACTCCACCACCAACCTCCTGCTTCCTCCCTGCGAGGATTGCTATCTGCTGATGAGGCTCCTGTGAGTTCCAGGGCCTCTAGTTTGCTTCAGAGAAAAGAGTGCTGGAAATCGTCGCTAACGCACGTTTGCGAGCCGCTGCAGCCGAGAGCGCTGGAAAAATCATCGCGCTGCTGCCGCTGGGTGCTCGCAACACGAGACCATCGCTAACGCCCCTTTGCGAGCCGCTGCATCTGAGACGCGCTGGAAGAATCGTCGCGCTGCTGTCGCCGAGCGCTCGCAACCCCTAAAGAAATCATCGCTTCAAGACATCGCTTTGCGGACGCCGTGCGTCCGCCATTTTGATCGCATCGCACCGGATTTCGTCGCTCCCTCGCGGAGCGCCATTTCTTCGCATCGCAACACAATCACACACGCAACAGGATCGTCGCATCGTCTTCGCCCTCGCGGCAAGGCCTCAGCGCATCGGCGGCCTAGCGTGAAGAAGTTTGTCGCATCGTCTCCGCACGCATCAGCAGATCGGCGCATCATCCTCCCTTGCGGCAAGGATTTTAACGCATCGCCGGCCTCGCGTGAGGAAATTCATCGCTAACACTTCTTTGCGACATTTTGTTGGTTTTGCTACTGAATACAGGTACTTTGTGAGAGAAAGGGTCGCAGAGACCCCTGCTTTGAATTTGAACCTTATTGTTGCAACCTCTGAACGAGAAAGGGCGCAGAGACCCCTGCTTTGAATTTGAACCTTACTCTTGCAACCTTTGAACTATCTTTGACAGTCCTTCAACAGCCATCCTATTTTTGACAGTATTGTGGCTTTTACAGTTATTGGTCTTGTGATAAATCTGCCTTTATATAAAGATACTTATTTTTTATAACTACTTGTGTGGTGTCCCTTTGTAGTGTTCCTCACTGTGTTACTGTGTATGGTCATAAATGCTTCACACCCTGCCTCTGAGATAAGCCTACCTGCTCGTGCTACGTTACCACAGGGTTGAGCAGGGGTATTAAAGAGGGTAGCCCTCTCACTCTGACTTAGGAAGAAGGGTCCCTACTTGGACAGTGGCCAGCCATTGCCAACTAGAGACCCCCATTTCTAACATTGGTGGTCAGCGGTGAGGATCTGGACTTGCATTTATGATCGCATACAGTAATTATAGTGTACACTACTAGTGAGTGCAGACCATAACGTACCGCATACATTTTTTTGAGAATTGTTTTTTTGCTCCTATATTGTGATTGATATTGCCAGTGATTTTTCACCCGCGCCCATTTATTGAAAGTTTTTGATCCCCTATTGTGATTGATATTGCTGGTGATTTTTCACCCACGCACATTTCTGAGAGTTTTGGGATCCTGTATTGTGATTGATATTGCCGGTGATTTTTCACCCGCGCACATTTATTGAAAGTTTTTGATCCCCTATTGTGATTGATATTGCTGGTGATTTTTCACCCACGCACATTTCTGAGAGTTTTTGGGATCCTGTATTGTGATTGATATTGCCGGTGATTTTTCACCCGCGCACATTTATTGAAAGTTTTTGATCCCCTATTGTGATTGATATTGCTGGTGATTTTTCACCCACGCACATTTCTGAGAGTTTTAGGATCCTATATTGTGATTGATATTGCCGGTGATTCTTCACCCGCTTACATTTTTGAGAAGTTTTCTTCTATCTTTTATTGATATTGCCCGTGATTGTTACAATGGGCAAGCCTATGTTTTATTGATATTGCCAGGTAATAGTACCCGCATACATTTTTGAGAATTGTTGGATCCTATATTGTAATTGATATTGCCGGTGATTTTTTACCCGCATACATTTTCTTGAGAAGTTTTCTTCTATCTTTTATTGATATTGCCGGGATTGTTACAATGGGCAAGCCTATGTTTTATTGATATTGCCGGTGATTTTTTTCCCGCATACATTTTCTTGAGAAGTTTCTTCTATCTTTTATTGATATTGCCCGTGATTGTTACAACGGGCAAGCCTATTTTTGTTATTATTGATATTGCCAGTTATTGCTACAATGGGTCTTACTGAAATGAGACCTACCTTTTATATAGATGATCTGTTAACCTACAGTCTAGAGGAGCTAAGGGGGTTCTGTGAGGAGAGGGGCTTAGCAGTGAGTAGGAAGGAGACTCAGCTATCCCTGCAGACATCCCTGAGACTTTGGCAACAAGACAGATGGAGATTCTTGGAGTCCCAGTACACCTACCCAGAGGGTAGTTGGTCTGAGGGTGGCTCTAGAGAGTCTGAAGAGGAGGAAGAAAGTGTTATGGAATATCTCATAGGTGGGGAGTTCCTTGATGAGCCTAGTGCCTATGGTAGTGCCAGATTCCCCTCATGGTCCCCAGAGGAGTTGGGGGACAGGCGGGAAGGTCCCATAGGTAGGGAGTCCCTTGCTGGATCTAGTGCACAGGGTAGTGCCCAATCCCCTTCATGGTCCCCAGAGGAGTTGGACAGACAGAGGGAGAGGGAGTACCAGCTGGAATTGGAGAGGCTCCAAATAGAGATTGCACAGCTGGAGGCGCACCGAGCGCAGATAGCAGAAAAGGAGAAGTTAGCTCAAGAGGGTAGGTTACCCCTGGAGCACAGTTTTAATTGTCTGGATTCCCCAGAGAGGGTGGGGTCCAGTGGTGGCAGCAAAATTGAAGTGTATAGTGATGACAGTGTAGTACCCCCACCCAGAGATGTAGCACCTGACTTGAAGGAGGGGTTGATCTACACCAGGGGATTCAAGGATATAAGGTAGCCCCATTAATTTGCAGTGGCCCTGAGGTGGATTGGGGAACTAGCGCAGGGGCCCATAGTCCTAGTGAAAGGAGGGATACTCTACCGACTCTGGATGAGAGGTGCAGGGAGAGGGGTTCCCCCGTGGTTGAGGTCCTGGTGAATGTGTATGAGGACCGCCCAGAAGAGTGTGGGTTGAGTGATAGAGACAGTCAGTTAATGTCTCGCCCACTTCAAGAGAGTGGTGTGGGGTACGTGTGTGAGACACTGGATTGTGAGGTAAAGGTTAGCACCTGCGTGGAACTGTGTAATCCAATTGTGGGAGAGCATATTGTGAGTTCCTATTTTCCAGAGCTAAACCAACATGTGTTAGAGTGCGAGTTCTCTGATCCTAGGGAACTTGCGCAGGAGGCAGACCTCTGGGTGAGTACCAGAGGCTCTGTAGAGGCATTAGGGAATGACCCTAAGAGAAGTGGTTCAGAAGTTTTCCAACCCAGAGTGCTGGGAAAGGTTAGGAGTGTTACAGCTGGGTCCCCTTGTTGTGAGGAGGTTGTAGGGCCTCACATCCTGTCTCGTGGGAGCAGGAGTGAGACTGGTGATAGGTCCCGAAGTGCCCCAGCCTCAGTCCCCAGGACTGGATGGTTCCATGAGGGAACACCAGGTGGGGAGCCTAGTCTGTCTAGATGGACCGTCCATTGTGGGGGTACCCCAGTGTTAGGTGAGCTGGGAGTGCCTGTAGTCAGGCCTCCATCAGTTCTTGTGCCTGGCAGTGCCACTCCTAGGGGAGGGTACGGAAGTCCAGTCTGAGGGATGAAAGGGGGAAGGAGTCCCCAGTGGAAGAGCCAGTGGGTCAGGGGCCAGTCAGAAGGGCTGAGCCCCTAGGAGTGACCATGGTGACACCACTTCAGTCCTGGTTGGCGAGGCAGTTGTTCAGCCACAGGGGTTGGTCCCTGGGTTGGTAAGTCAGATCCAGGAGTTGTCTGCCCTGGAGGGAGGGACAACTGTAAGCAGTGTCCCGACCATTTTTTCTAAGAGCACCACTCCAGGTGGGAGGGTGCAGTATGCTGGAAGGGGGTGCAGAGGGAGGGAGTCCTCGCCTCTGACCCCGGTGCAACCTGCGGGTTTTTTCAGGTTGGTAGGTCAGTTGCAGGGTCCAGGCCCTGAACTGGTGGAGGGGTGTGTTTCCCTTGAGGGGGCCTGTGTGCTCCCCAGGAAGTCCTGGTTGGCCAGGCAGTTGTTCAAGCACAGGGGTTGGTCCCTGGGATGGTAAGTCAGGTCCAGGTGTTGTCTGACCTGGAGGAAGGGACAACTGTAAGCAGTGTCCCGACCATTTTCTTTTCTAAAAGCACCCCTCCAGGTGGGAGGGTGCAGTATGCTGGAAGGGGGTGCAGAGGGAGGGAGTCCTCGCCTCTGACCCCAGTACCACCTGAGGGTTTTTCCAGGTTGATGGATCAGTTGCAGGGACAAGGCCCTGAACTAGTGGAAGAGTGTATTTTCCTTGGGGGAATTGGTGTACGCCCCCAGAAGTCCTGGGTTGCCAGGCACAGGCCCAGCCCAAGGGTACAGACCCTAGGTTGGGGGACCAGGTTCAGGGTGTCCCCCTGATCTGGAGGAAGGGGCAACTGCTAACAGTGCCCCTCCCAGTTTGTGTTATGGAGGCACCTCTCCAGGTGGGAGGGTGCCGGGCCCCAGTAAAGGGGCGGGGAGAGGGCAGCCTCACCCCTGACCTCCGCCCAGTCTAAGGGTACAGACCCTATGCTGGGATACCAGTTGCAGGATAGAACCCCTGAACTGGTGGGCGAATTATGCAGGACACCTGCCTCAGGTGCCCTGACAATTCTGGAAGGGGTATCGCTCCAGGTGGGAGGGTACCGAGCCCCAAAGAGGAGGACCGGGTGTGGGAGAGCCCACCCCAGTCTCTGGCCCAGCCGCTGGGTACAGGCCCAGGGCTGGTGGGTCAGTGTCCGGGTGCTTTGCCTGACCTGACAGGAGGGAGAGTGTACAAAAGGTGGCAGGCACCTGGGGTTACTGCCCCTCACTCTCTGATGCCACAAAAGTTTGAGAGCCCTGAGAGGTATAGGGCTTGGATTTCATCACTGACTACTGTCAGTGATTACTGGGGCTTGTTGTTTATCTGTTGGGACACACGTGGGGGCCAGTTAAGGTTAGATGCTGCACAGGTGGTGTCCACAGGTAAGGGGAAGAGTTCCCCATTGGTTGCCTTAGTGAGCCCTGAGAGGTATAAGGCCTGGGTCTCATCCCGGACTACTGTCAGTGGCGACTGTGGCTTATTGTTTATCTGTTGGGACACACCTGGGGGCCAGTTAAGGTTAGGTGCTGCACAGGTGGTGTCCACAGGTGAGGGGCAGAGTTCCCCATTGGTTATCTTAGTGGGCCCTGGGAGTGTGGACAGAGGGATCCACCAGGGTTCAGATTGGAGTAGAGCTGGCATAGGCCCCTGCAGTTGCGGGCCAGTTCCGTGTTCTATCGCCCGAAGCAGGGAAGCCCATCAAAGTAGTGATTGGTCTACCCTGCGTTTTGGCTGGAAGGGGGTTGTGTTGGAAATGGCCCTTTTTGCAGGGTCACCCCTAAACTTTTTGCCTGCCTCCTGTATTTTTGCTGACCTGTTTCTGTTGGTTTTATGACTCTGGGCACTTTACCACTGCTGTTCAGTGCTAAAGTGCATATGCTCTCCCTTGGTAAATATGTCTATGTGAATTGGTATATCCCTTATTGGCTTATTTGGTTTACCTGTTAGTCCCTAGTAGTGTGGCCTGTGTGTGCCCAGGGCTGGTAAACCAAATGCTGCTGGTGGGCATGCAGCGCTGGTTTGCGCCACCCACAGAAGCAGCTTTTAAAGTGTGTCTCAGACCTGCCACTGCAGTGTCTGTGTGCAGTCCAGAACTGCCATCTTGGCTGTGAAGTGCACCCACTTCCCAGCCCCTGAACCTTCCCTTGGCATCCTGTAAGTCGCCCCTCGGGTAGGGTGCATTGTATGTGTAAGGTAGGACATGCCTTGGTGTGTGTAGCATGTCCTGGTAGTGAATTATGCACCATTTCGTTTTTCACTACTGTAAGGCTACCTGTTCCTCATAGGCTAGAATGGGCAGTTTGACTATTACATGCTATAGTCCTAACTGACCCCAGGAACATGGTAGAAAAACGAATTTAGTATGCCTGAGCTCAGAATATTAAAATACACCTTTTAGTGAAGTTTATTTTTATATTCTGTGTTTGAAAATACCACTTTTAGAAAGTAGGTATTTTCTTGCCTAAGCCTTCCAGTGTGCTCTGCCGTTATGTGTATTGGCTGTCTGGTTTTAGAGGGGCAGGACAGGCTGAGTCAGACCTTGGTGGAATAGAGAGATCTGCATTTAGAGTGTGGGGAAGGGTGGCTCTTTGATCTGAATAGGGCTGTGCCTGGCAAGGTGAATGCTGGCTCCACCTCCCACTGTGTGTCTGCTAGCAGACCCCTCTTTCTGAAAGGAAGGATGCAGCCTGGTAAACAAAGTGCTCCAGGCCTGAGCAGAACTGGTTCTGGCTAGGTTCAGGGACTGGTAGCTTCAAGGATCAAAGGCTTTTGGGGTATAAATATCTGTGCTCAAACCCCCTACTTATGTATTGCTTTTGGATCTGGAGAGGAAACTCTGTCCCTGCCACTGGAGGAATCTGCAGGAAGTGACTGTCCTTGTGCTTGTGTGTTTTTCTTGCACTGGCCTGCAGCAGTGACCACTGGACCTTGAAGAGAGAAAAGGACTTTTGAGAGAACTTTTATTTTTGTTACAGCAATTACCCAAGGGCTAGGAAAGAGCTAGTCTCCTGCTGGAGTCTCAGGCACATCAGACTCCACCACCAACCTCCTGCTTCCTCCCTGCGAGGATTGCTATCTGCTGATGAGGCTCCTGTGAGTTCCAGGGCCTCTAGTTTGCTTCAGAGAAAAGAGTGCTGGAAATCGTCGCTAACGCACGTTTGCGAGCCGCTGCAGCCGAGAGCGCTGGAAAAATCATCGCGCTGCTGCCGCTGGGTGCTCGCAACACGAAACCATCGCTAACGCCCCTTTGCGAGCCGCTGCAGCTGAGACGCGCTGGAAGAATCGTCGCGCTGCTGTCGCCGAGCGCTCGCAACCCCACAGAAATCATCGCTTCAAGACATCGCATTGCGGACGCCGTGCGTCCGCCATTTTGATCGCATCGCACCGGATTTCGTCGCTCCCTCGCGGAGCGCCATTTCTTCGCATCGCAACACAATCACACACGCAACAGGATCGTCGCATCGTCTTCGCCCTCGCGGCAAGGCCTCAGCGCATCGGCGGCCTAGCGTGAAGAAGTTTGTCGCATCGTCTCCGCACGCATCAGCAGATCGGCGCATCATCCTCCCTTGCGGCAAGGATTTTAACGCATCGCCGGCCTCGCGTGAGGAAATTCATCGCTAACACTTCTTTGCGACATTTTGTTGGTTTTGCTACTGAATACAGGTACTTTGTGAGAGAAAGGGTCGCAGAGACCCCTGCTTTGAATTTGAACCTTATTGTTGCAACCTCTGAACGAGAAAGGGCGCAGAGACCCCTGCTTTGAATTTGAACCTTACTCTTGCAACCTTTGAACTATCTTTGACAGTCCTTCAACAGCCATCCTATTTTTGACAGTATTGTGGCTTTTACAGTTATTGGTCTTGTGATAAATCTGCCTTTATATAAAGATACTTATTTTTTATAACTACTTGTGTGGTGTCCCTTTGTAGTGTTCCTCACTGTGTTACTGTGTATGGTCATAAATGCTTCACACCCTGCCTCTGAGATAAGCCTACCTGCTCGTGCTACGTTACTACAGGGTTGAGCAGGGGTATTAAAGAGGGTAGCCCTCTCACTCTGACTTAGGAAGAAGGGTCCCTACTTGGACAGTGGCCAGCCATTGCCAACTAGAGACCCCCATTTCTAACAGAGAGGGAATAAAAACTTTACTGCCCCCTCCCTCGTCCATTCTTTCAGACCTTAACCCCTGGGCCTAAGAGCAGAATGGGCTCCAGTGGGGGCAGCCATTGTCCTGACTCAAAAGGGACTGCGTTCTGAGAAAAGGGCAGTGGGATTCAGGGCCTCCATTGGGGGGAGCATGCATGGTGGAGTCTGAGATCGAAAGATCTGCATAGCTTAGCCCCTTTTAGAAGAAAGAAATATACCTCTCCCTGAATCTATGAGCGCCACTCGCCAGGGTGCCTGTCCATTCAAGTGGTTTGTCGTTTCAAGGCAGCTTCTGGAGGGAGTTTGCGCCCCCCTTTTCCACTGGCAGTAGGTACGATCCGCGCACAGATGTCCCAGGATCTGTTGGTCCTAACTTGCCGCTCAGGCGTCTCAGTATCGGCGGTGGGAGCTCTGTGGGACAGGCTCCCTTGTGGCGGAGGGGCAGCTACCAGCGATCTCACCAGCGAAATAAGGTAAGAATCAAAAACTACATTGAAATTCTGTGAGGGTTATAGAAAATGAAAGAAAGGAACCGTTGACAAATTAAATAAAAGTAGATTGAAATAATAAATGCAGCCAGGGTGCCAAATGATACAAGTAACAACAAAGAAAAAAGACAAGTTTCAAACAAGTAGAACAGTGACGAATAACAAAAATTGAAAGCAAGTACAGGGTAAAAAGGTGAGAAAGAAAGTGGCCGAAAGGAATTGTGCAAGAAATAAAAAGAATAAGTCTGGATAAAGACAAGTTTCAAACAGAGGAGTCCACCACCTATTGTAAACTGGTAGGGTAGCTTGGTAAGTCAATGCGCCTGCGGCGGAGGAAGGGCTCAACATGTAACGGGAAGCAGCATGAAGCAGCAGGACGGTGGCAGCCAATGCTTTAGGAGTAACTCATCACGTTTTATATAGCCCGGGATAAGGGTGTCTGCAGTCACTTGTCATGGCTGTGAACTCTCTGACTCACGGTCTGATCTGCTGCAGGGAGCTTACTGGTACAGCGCGGGTGGGAGGGAGACCACTGGCGGGTGATCACAGGGCACAATATCAGGTGCATGTTTCATTGTCTATGCATTCATTTATATAGTGTTTTTTCTATTTCATGGATATTTTCCAAATTAATGTTAGAGCACTTTACAGCGATGTACTGAAGGAGGTGAATCTTGCACTGCAGAAATTGCCAAACAGATTTTATAATGTATTTCCATTACATACCGTGTGCCAGGGCGGGCATTTGGTAGATAGGTTTATTTTGGCTATACATTCAGGACAGTTCTAAGTCAAATGTTCACAATACACTAAGTTGAGGATCGGGCGTATGGACCTGGGTCAGAGTAAGTTATTTTTCAGTCATAGTCTTATTTGGGAAGGGGGTGTTATTCCATAACTTGGGAGCAAACGGTGAGGAGTGGGATAATGTTGAGGTGTTGATGCTTCGTTTGTTTCCAGGAGGAAATCATTTGTACTGAAGACGTCTTTGCTTCCTTAATTGCATGTGCGCCCATTTCAAGGGTTCTATCTGCGCGATAAGGGTTCAGCCTGTCGACCTGTAGAATGTACACTGGTGTCAGCAGCAAAACCCATTGGTCTGTCTAACAAATTATAGCAAAAGTAAAGAAATAAAAATAATCTATTTCTTTACTTTTGCATATCGCGGCACCACGCGTAAGCGCGCGGGTGCCGCGATTATAGCAAAAGTAAACAAATAGATTTTCTATTTGTTTACTTTAGCTATAATCGTGCACCGGCGCTTTACTTTAACGTTAAAGTAAGCGCGGGTGCCGCGATTATAGCAAAAGTAAACAAATACAAACAAGCATTGGCACGGCCACAAAGCCGCGAAAGTGATCGCGATGCACTTAATGACCCGTGACGTGCGTGCACGCTCACGTGAACGCAAGCTGGTCGCCAGCAAAAGCCACTGCTGTTTGCACTTCCAAAACCCGCTTACTAAAACTCTCGCGCAGAGCAGCGCTAAGCGCTGGCTCAGGCGAGACCTAAAAATAATACGCCAATGTTTAAAGAGACACAGACCCAAAAGGTGCTGATACAAAGACAAAGGAATTGGGGGGAAAAGTTGTACATTTTTACATTTAGAAAATTAGCCGCACAGGAATATAAAACCCAGAAGTATTCAACTTTATCAAATGTAATTTTACATGCAGGAACGTGCTACGTGCATGCATAAAATGAGGTGTGGAATGCCCTAATGCATGGGCTATGACACATGCCGGGCCAGGATACCTTACAACCACGCGAAAATTTACTGGGTGCCCAGGCCCAATTCTAAAAGCTGTGCACCAGCGAGGCTGTGTGCAACCAAACTATTCATTCGGAAGAGGTGCCGTGTAATGGTAAAGCGCCTTGTAAGTGTGAGTAGAAACTACAATGGGTAACCCAATCAACCCTTGACGGCTTGGGCAATATAAAATAAACAGGTAAGTGTGCCAACAAGGGATTTGTTTGTACAATTAATTTGAATTATTAATGCTTTTTACTCAAGCAAGCTTTTATAATATGCTTGCAAATTAATTTCTTTGGAGTATTTGTCTGTACAGCAACTCATAGTTTTTAGTTTCCTATAAATATGAAAACATCAACATGTGTCAAAAAATACATGAAACAGATTTGTCAATAAATAACGTTTCAAAATACGGGTGTATAGTGAAAAAATAGATTTTATCGTATTGAAAAAATATATTAAGGAGTACTTTGATTTGTCAGCGCACAATGTAACAGGAAGTTGCATAGATAAAAAATTATTCATTATGCTTCTCAGTGACAATTGTGTACACTTTTTCTGAAATAAGGATAAGGCAAAACAAGGAATAAAACAAATGAGTATTGCCTATACAAATGCGATACAGAAAATAAGTGTAATTGTCGACGTTTCAGTCGATGGGCTGTCGTCTATTCGACCATCTTCAGGACTGTAGGAGTTGTAGTGATAGCCCCTTAAAAGACCACTTTAGGGATACAGTATCGATGGACAAGCAAGTATTTGAACTGTACAAACTATCTTGTCAAAGGCATTCGATCCGGATCTGAATATTATCGTAGCGATGTGTGTAAAAGTCTAAACTCGACTGCGTTATGCCGGTCTCGGGATATTCTATTGATCCTGGCAATTCATACATCAAATGGAGGTCTGAATGATCTTGTAGCAGTCGGCTTACAATACTCTGTAAATATCGCCAAGAAACACGCTCACTCGTCGTAGTCAGCGTGTGACTTTTACACACATCGCAACGATAATATTCAGATACTGCATCCCTAAAGTGGTCTTTTAAGGGGCTATCACTACAACTTCTACAGTCCTGAAGATGGTCGAATAGACGACAGCCCATCGACCGAAACGTCGACAATTACACTTATTTTCTGTATCACATTTGTATAGGCAATACTCATTTGTTTTATTCCTTTGTTTTGCCTTATCCTTATTTCAGAAAAAAGTGTACACAATTGTCACTGAGAAGCATAATGAATAATTTTTTATGTATGCAACTTCCTGTTGCATTGTGCGCTTGACAAATCCAAGTACCCCTTAATATATTTTTTCAATACGATAAAATCTATTTTTTCACTATACACCCGTATTTTGAAACGTTATTTATTGACAAATCTGTTTCATGTATTTTTCTGACACATGTTGATGTTTTCATATTTATAGGAAACTAAAAACTATATGAGTTGCTGTACAGACAAATACTCCAAAAGAAATTAATTTGCAAGCATATTATAAAAGCTTGCTTGAAGTAAAAAAGCATTAATAATTCAAATTAATTGTACAAACAAATCCCTTGTTGGCACACTTACCTGTTTATTGTAAGTGTGAGAACGCGTGGCAATAACGTGCAATGTGCCAATCCTGACACCAGGGTGTCAGGCCATACCTTATACCCATTCCCTGTTGTTTAAAGTGCCACGTGCTTGATCATAAAGTGATTGATAGGCATGCAGGGCGACAGTGCGGACTGCCTGATGGAGATCTTCCTACGTGCTTAAAACTCAGGTAGGGGGGAAGCTATTTGCTTAAAGTGATAGGTCAAAAGGTGCTTAATAAGCATACGTAGCAATAAAGTGCGAAGAGCCCTGTGTTTAGAATTTTTCCACATAGTAAACCAAATCATCAGGTCATGGCTACCAGTAGCCTTCACACTGTGGTAATGAAGGGTTTTAAAGTGTCCTGACCCTTCGGTGGGGCAAGCGTCGCAAAGGAGTCTTCCAACTTCAGCAAAGAACTTGTCAATCCATGCTAGTTCCATTGGGACAGCTGTTGTGTAGATATGTCTCAACGTCTCTTTGCAAGTGCTTATCCCATTCTGCAGAAAGATTGTTCTTAAGTAAACTCGCCTCTGGTGCAGCAATGCAGGACAGGAGCAAACAATATGGGCTGTCGTCTCAGAGCGGTACTGGCACAGACTGCCCTGCCCATGATCTGCGGGAATGTTCTTCCAGTGGAGCCTATATTTCCGGATGGGCAGAGTTAGGAGCCTGGTCTGCAGTATGTTCTGTAGGGCTTGTCTTCCCAGGGCCGCTTTCAGGTATGGTTGGCAAAAGTTGTCTTCATGCGATTTAACAAGACCCGCTTCGCCCGGGATGTTTCTAATTTGTTCCATGTCTTGTTGCTTTGAAACGCGCTTGCTTTGCGCATTAACCATCCTCTTTAGACTGTCCATTGTGATTGGTGGATCTGTTATGCACTCTGGTGACAAGCTAATTATTCTCTAGCACTGCTCAAACACTTTGACCAGCTGCTCTTTTTGTCCTGAAATATCACGCATAGTACACTCCTCATTAAATCTGGATCCGCCCTGGACACGCAATGGTGATACTTGATCAGATCTTTTTTACATTCAATGTCCATCTTCACAAGATTGAACTCTAGCTGGATCAGTGTGAGCTGAATAGTTCTTGGAATGTTACATTTTTTCCTGTATACGGCTGTGTGACAGCACTCTAATGGCCTAGTGAGCATGCCAGGGAAGGCAAGGTGGCCATAGTTTATCGTTGGTAAAACTTTTGCCCACAGAACTCGTCAAATTCCCTCTGCCGATGTGGTCTTGGCTGCTTTGTCTGCTAGTGCCTTGGCCTGCGAGGTGGATTTACCTGTGTCTGTCAACCAAACACCTAGGTAACTCTACCTGGTGGTGGTACTTATCTTTAGTGGGTCCAATTGCCATTCCATCTGATGTTTCTTAATTCTATGACCAAGCACCAGAACTTTGGTTTTCGTGGCATTTGCTTGTAGAAAGTTCTTTGCATTATATAGGTAGAGTATATCCAAGACCCTCTTCATACCGATTCTGGTTTGGTCCAATAGCACCAGAACGTCCACGTACTGCAAGATGGGGAGTCTGCTGGGGCCCAGCTTAGGCGGGAAGGTGTTTCCTTTCAACAGTTCCACACGTAGGTCCGCACTGTACAAATTAAACAAAGTGGGAGCAATGACACATCCCTTTTGTAGCCCTTTGTTAGTATAGATTTTTGCAGTAGCATGGTTGTGTGTGATCTTGGTCTGGACCCATGTGTCCGTGTACAGCTCTGTGATGGCCATAAGAAGTTTTGTTTCCTCTGTATTCCCCACTTCGCAAGTTTTGACCAGAGAATCTTTTGATCAATGACATCAAAAGCGGCGCTATAGTCAACAAAGCAAGCGTAAAGTGGTGGTGATGTGGTTTCTAGAGCCTTAGCTGCCAAGTAGGAGAGGGCAATAACGTTGTCCATGATGGAGGAGTTAGGCCTGAACCCCATTCCAACTATACCACCACAGGCGAGACAAGATTTGATCACAGTTGTTCGCTTGGAAAGATGAAAGTGTTTATTTCTTACACCAGCTGTTGGCCTACTGATAATTTGTTTATATAAATGCTAACATTGTAGGTGACAGAGAACCTGCAAACAAAGAATTTCACATGTGTCGTATTTATTTCTTCCTTTCGGATGAAAGACAATGAACTCAGATTATGAGCATTAAGAGGTGCAGCCAGGCTTCAAAGTTATGAGGCGAAGTAACAATTTGGTTTGGGGCCCCATCTTTTTGAGCTTGTTCTTCCTGATATCTGGGGACATAAGACAACAAGCATTTGCAACGCAACAGGTCTCGCATTTGTGAAAGCTAGAGCTGTTGCTGTTAAAAATGGCAATGTTTTTTATTTGTGTTTTTGTATGTAGTGGAGTGATATCTGCATAGCTCTATTGCCATTCATATGACCTCGCGGCGCTGGAGAACCAGAACATGGGAAATAGGTTATGAGGGAGGGGAGACAAGAGAAGTATGCCGTTCGGGGAATAACGGAACAACAATGGAATTATATGCTGCTGCAGCCACAACATTTTAAACAGCACTATGTATTTCACAAACAAGACACGGAATCCACAACTTACTGCAGAATCTCAGATTACAACAAACACATCGTAGCTCAAACGAAAGTTAACAAAAAGCCTGACAGATGGTGCTGGGCACTGGAATGGTCTCTCCAAGTTCAATCCGTTACTGTACAGCTGCTGATTGTTAAATTCAAGTACTAAACTGGTACTAATGAGGTTCATCTTTTCCACAGCCAGTAATTTTTGTCACAGATATTGTTTTTAGTAAAGAGCTCTCCCCACACCCTGGGCTTTTTATGTGCAAGAAAAAGGTGTGCAAATGGCGTCACAGTTAAAACAAAGGGAGCTGAGCTCACAGGAGCTCAGGAGAACAAAAGGGAGCAAGGGGTTGGGTGGGTGCATGGTGGC
This sequence comes from Calotriton arnoldi, assembly GCA_963921515.1. Taxonomy (NCBI): domain Eukaryota; kingdom Metazoa; phylum Chordata; class Amphibia; order Caudata; family Salamandridae; genus Calotriton; species Calotriton arnoldi. Next base: position 557,553 of record CAWUFW010003862.1, on the reverse strand, counting down.
AGGGTGACTGGCACAGGAGCTGCGGGTGGTTGGGTGTCTGGGGAGGGGTTGGGGTGGGTGCATGGTGGCAGGGTGACTGGCACAGGAGCTGCAGGTGGTTGGGTGTCTGGGGAAGGGTTGGGGTGGGTGCATGGTGGCAGGGTGACTGGCACAGGCGCTGCGGGTGGTTTGGTGTCTGGGGAGGGGTTGGGGTGGGTGCATGGTGACTGGCACAGGAGCTGCAGGTTGTTGGGTGTCTGGGGAGGGGTTGGGTGCATGGTGGCAGGGTGACTGGCACAGGAGCTGCGGGTGGTTGGGTGTCTGGGTAGGGGTTGGGGTGGTGCATGGCGGCAGGGTGACTTCGGCATAGGAGCTCCGGGGGGGTTTGGGGAGGGTGGGTGCATGGTGGCAGGGTGACTTTGTGTAGATATAGAAGACTCAAGTACCTCTAATCACAGTCTCACATTCTACAGGAAGCCCCATTATTTTGTCACGTCATTGCATTCGCCAAATGCTGGCGAGTTGGCACTGAACGAAACGCCATAAATATACATGACCTGTGATGTCGTCCCAGCCTGAGATCCTTGCCAGACTGAGCCCTCAATAATCCCAGTTTCGAGCCGTAGCCGCACTCTGCTCCTCGCACACCAGGCACATAGTGTAAGCTTTTAGATCCGCACTCGCCGAGCTATGAACACCTGTCAGAGCGAGGGGAGGGGCGCCAGGGTTAGCGGCAGCTCCTGGGCTGGGGACACCTGGGAAGGGGAGTGTCCTGGTTGTGAGGGAAACTGAGCTGTCCGGGTACATCGGGGGTGAGAATAGAGAGTATCTTGCCTTGCAGGAGGGGGGGGGACGCATGCAAACTAACATTCTATGCCCGAGAAATCAAAAGCAGGCTGTACAACTATTGTACTGCGGTACCACGAGCAAACTGCAACTTCCGCCGTGGGAGATATTAAAGACCGAGTGAGATGTTATGCATATGGCATCAGTCTACAATCACGTGGCATCACATGCAGATTCCAACATTTCCAGTCTGAGGTAGACACTGCAAATAAAGGCGCTCTCCGTGACAGCAATATTTACGATATTTAGAGAATAAAAGTGTGCTACCATTCTGCCTGGTTATAAGCAAATCATAGCGAAACACTGAATTAGGAGACTTCGGCACAGAGACACTACAATGTGCTAACAAGCCAACACTACTCTACATAACGCACGTACTGCGCCCGAGCCCGGCTTCATATCCACTTCGAGTGAAGAGAAAGCGCACCTGAAAAGACGTGACTGGATTCAAAGCTTAATGGTGGTTATCTCGAAGTGATTTTACTCATTATATGTGGCAGGAGTTCTTGCGTCCACCGCAGGCAGGCACAGCGCTTCGCGACCCGTACGCGTGCACATCTCCTGTCCTCCGTACGCGCACATCTGCTGTCTCTTGTGCTAACGCCGTCAGCCGTACGCGTGCACATCTCCTGTCTTCCGTACGCGTGCACATGTCATGTCCCCCTTCGGCAAAGAAATAGACAACAAACGATCTCGCCAAGGCGCGCAGCGCATGCGCTGCATCGCTAGGCGAGACCTAAAAAGTCTGGGCTTCTGACTGGGTTGAAAAGAGTTTAACAAACATTAAAAGAACAATGGAATTTGGGTGCGCCTTGCAAGACTGCACTTAGTTTTTTAGGGGCTGGGAATTACTACCCTAGACACATTAAAAGACAGCAGTGGCTCTGGAATTATTTCAACGAATGAGTATAAATTTATAGGGTGCACAAATACCCAGTAAAAAGGGTTTCCCGGCACTCGAGTAGCATCTATACACAAAGTGAAAGGATGGTAAAGACTTAATAGGAGGGTTCAGAGGTCTTGATTTCATTTTATTTTTACAAATGCTATGAAGAGAAGTGTTTGAGCCGAGATGAGGTTGGAGGGTGTTCCACGCCCTTGCTGCAGATCTGGAGCCCGATTGTGCACCCATGCATGCCCCAAGGGTAGACAACATCTAAGAAAGTATAACACAAAGGACAAGTCTGGCTGCTGAGTTTTGGGTAGTTTGAAGCCTGGTTAGTTGTTAGGCTGGGAGGCCAAAGTGTAAGAAGTTAGCTTAACCCATGTGGGAGATTTTAAGGGCCTGAATGAGCGTGCTCCAGGAGTGGGCAGGGAGAATAAGAAGGATTTATTTTCCTAACATGAAGTATGTAGAGGAAAGAAGTTCAATTTGGTGAAAGAGAGCAGAGTACTGAAAAGAATACCAAAGCTGTGAACAATAGAAGCAGGAGAGGGAGGAGGAACCAAGTGTTCAGGTCACCATGACATAGACCAGGAAGATGTTTAGCCAAAACCTGGGACTTCGTTCTTATCAGAGTTGAAATGTAAGGAGTTTTGGTTCACCCAGGCAGCTACCTGGCAAGTACAGTCTTTAGACTGAAAACGAAGCAAACAAATCTAGGTCTACTCGTAAGATGAGCTGCATATCACTGGGACAGGCAAAGACGTAAATGTAACATGAGCAAATTAGAGCTGCTAGGAGTTGATACATAAGGATTTAAGAGAGTGGGGCCAAGAGCAGGGCCATTGAGAATTCCATTATTAATCGCTTTCAAGGAAGATCTGAAGGGAGGAAGAGAAACCACCTGAGCCAGTTAACTGTCTGCTCAGGAATTCCAGTGGTTACCAGCCAGCTGATGAGGGTAGCGTGGGAGAGTCAGTCAGTGAGAGAGTCAGTGAGTCAGAGAGTGAGAGTCAGTGAGTCAGAGAGTGAGAGTCAGTGAGTCAGAGAGTGAGAGTCAGAGAGTGAGAGTCAGAGAGTGAGAGTCAGAGAGTGAGAGTCAGAGAGTGAGAGTCAGAGAGTGAGAGTCAGAGAGTGAGAGTCAGAGAGTGAGAGTCAGAGAGTGAGAGTCAGAGAGAGTGAGAGTCAGAGAGTGAGAGTCAGAGAGGTGAGAGTCAGTAGAGAGTGAGAGTCAGAGAGAGTGAGAGTCAGAGAGTGAGAGTCAGAGAGTGAGAGAGTCAGAGAGTGAGAGTCAGAGAGTGAGAGTCAGAGAGTAGAGAGTCAGAGAGTAGAGTCAGAGAGAGTGAGAGTCAGAGAGAGTGAGAGTCAGAGAGTAGAGAGTCAGAGAGAGAGTGAGAGTCAGTCAGAGAGTGAGAGTCAGAGAGTGAGAGTCAGAGAGTGAGAGTCAGAGAGAGTGAGAGTCAGTCAGAGAGTGAGAGTCAGAGAGAGTGAGAGTCAGAGAGTGAGAGTCAGAGAGTGAGAGTCAGAGAGAGTGAGAGTCAGAGAGAGTGAGAGTCAGAGAGTGAGAGTCAGAGAGTGAGAGTCAGAGAGTGAGAGTCAGAGAGTGAGAGTCAGAGAGTGAGAGTCAGAGAGTGAGAGTCAGAGAGTGAGAGTCAGTGAGAGTGAGAGTCAGAGAGTGAGAGTCAGAGAGTAGAGTCAGAGAGTGAGAGTCAGAGAGTGAGAGTCAGAGAGAGTGAGAGTCAGAGAGTGAGAGTCAGAGAGAGTGAGAGTCAGAGAGTGAGAGTCAGAGAGAGTGAGAGTCAGAGAGTGAGAGTCAGGAGAGTGAGAGTCAGGAGAGTGAGAGTCAGAGAGAGTGAGAGTCAGTCAGAGTGAGAGTCAGTCAGAGAGGAGAGTCAGAGAGTGAGAGTCAGAGAGTGAGAGTCAGAGAGTGAGAGTCAGAGGTGAGAGTCGAGAGTGAGAGTCAGAGAGTGAGAGTCAGGGAGAGTGAGAGTCAGAGAGTGAGTCAGTCAGAGAGTGAGAGTCAGTCAGGAGAGTGAGGTCAGTCAGAGAGTGAGAGTCAGAGAGGTGAGAGTCAGAGAGGTGAGAGTCAGGGAGAGTGAGAGTCAGAGAGTGAGAGTCAGAGAGTGAGAGTCAGAGAGTGAGTCAGTCAGGAGAGTGAGAGTCAGAGAGAGTGAGAGTCAGAGAGTCAGAGTCAGAGAGTGAGAGTCAGAGAGTCAGAGTCAGAGAGTCAGAGTCAGAGAGTCAGAGTCAGAGAGTCAGAGTCAGAGAGTCAGAGTCAGAGAGTCAGAGTCAGAGAGTCAGAGTCAGAGAGTCAGAGTCAGAGAGAGTCAGAGTCAGGAGAGTGAGAGTCAGAGAGTGAGAGTCAGAGAGTGAGTCAGTCAGAGAGTGAGAGTCAGTGAGAGTGAGAGTCAGAGAGTGAGGTCAGAGAGTGAGAGTCAGAGAGTGAGAGGTCAGGGAGAGTGAGAGTCAGAGAGTCAGAGAGTGAGGTCAGAGAGAGTGAGTAGTCAGAGAGTGAGAGTCAGAGAGGTGAGAGTCAGAGGTGAGAGTCAGAGAGTGAGGTCAGAGAGGAGAGTCAGAGAGTGAGAGTCAGAGAGTGAGAGTCGGAGTGAGAGTCAGAGAGTGAGAGTCAGAGAGTGAGAGTCAGTCAGAGAGTGAGAGTCAGTCAGAGAGTGAGAGTCAGTCAGAGAGAGTGAGAGTCAGTCAGAGAGTGAGAGTCAGTCAGAGAGTGAGAGTCAGTCAAGAGAGTGAGAGTCAGTCAGAGAGTGAGAGTCAGTCAGAGAGTGAGAGTCAGTCAGAGAGTCAGTGAGAGAGTCAGTCAGAGAGTCAGTGAGAGAGTCAGTAGAGAGTCAGTCAGAGAGTCAGTGAGAGAGTCAGTGAGAGAGTCAGTGAGAGAGTCAGTGAGAGAGTCAGTGAGAGAGTCAGTGAGAGAGTCAGTGAGAGAGTCAGTGAGAGGAGTCAGTGAGAGAGTCAGTGAGAGGGAGTCAGTGAGAGAGTCAGTGAGAGAGAGAGAGTCAGTGAGAGTGAGAGAGTCAGTGAGAGTGAGAGAGTCAGTGAGAGTGAGAGAGTCAGTGAGAGTGAGAGAGTCAGTGAGTGTGAGAGAGTCAGTGAGAGTGAGAGAGTCAGTGAGAGTGAGAGTCAGTGAGAGTGAGAGAGTCAGTGAGAGTGAGAGAGTCAGTGAGAGTGAGAGAGTCAGTCAGTGAGAGTGAGAGAGTCAGTGAGAGTGAGAGAGTCAGTCAGTGAGAGAGTCAGTCAGTGAGAGAGAGAGAGTGAGAGAGTCAGTGAGAGAGAGAGAGTGAGAGAGTCAGTGAGAGAGTCAGTGAGAGAGTCAGTGAGAGAGTCAGTGAGAGAGTCAGTGAGAGAGTCAGTGAGAGAGTCAGTGAGAGAGTCAGTGAGAGAGTCAGTCAGTGAGAGAGTCAGTCAGTGAGAGAGTCAGTGAGTGAGTCAGTGAGTGAGTCAGTGAGTGAGTCAGTGAGTGAGTGAGTCAGTGAGTGAGTGAGTCAGTGAGTGAGTGAGTCAGTGAGTGAGTGAGTGAGTGAGTGAGTGAGTCAGTGAGTGAGTGAGTCAGTGAGTGAGTGAGTCAGTGAGTGAGTGAGTGAGTCAGTGAGTCAGGGAGAGAGAGAGTGAGAGTCAGTCAGTCAGGGAGAGAGAGAGTGAGAGAGTCAGTCAGGGAGAGAGAGAGTGAGAGAGAGAGAGTGAGAGAGTGAGAGAGTGAGAGAGTGAGAGAGTGAGAAGGAGTGAGAGAGTGAGAGGAAGTGAGAGAGTGAGAGAGTGAGAGAGTGAAGAGAGTGAGAGAGTCAGAGAGTGAGAGAGTCAGAAGAGTCAGTGAAGAAGATCCGTCAGTGAGAGAGTCAGTGAGAGAGTCAGTGAGAGAGTCAGTGAGGAGAGTCAGTGGAGAGAGTCAGTGAGAGAGTCAGTGAGAGAGTCAGTGAGAGAAAGTCAGTCAGTGAGAGAGTCAGTGAGAGAGTCAGTGAGAGAGTCAGTGAGAGTCAGTGAGAGAGAGAGAGAGTGAGAGAGAGAGAGAGAGAGAGAAGATGAGTCAGTCAGAGAGAGAGAGAGTGAGAGAGTCAGTCAGTCAGGGAGAGAGAGAGTGAGAGAGTCAGTCAGTCAGGGAGAGAGAGAGTGAGAGAGTCCAGTCAGTGAGAGAGTCAGTGAGAGAAGTCAGTCAGTGAGAGAGTCAGTGAAGAGTCAGTGAGAGGGTCAGTGAGAGAGTCAGTGAGAGAGTCAGTGGAGAGAGTCAGTGAGAGAGTCAGTGAGAGAGTCAGTGAGAGAGTCAGTGAGAGAGTCAGTGAGAGAGTCAGTGAGAGAGTCAGTGAGAGAGTCAGTGAGAGAGTCAGTGAGAGAGTCAGTGAGAGAGTCAGTGAGAGAGTCAGTGAGAGAGTCAGTGAGAGAGAGAGAGTCAGTCAGTCAGGGAGAGAGAGAGAGAGAGAGTCAGTCAGTCAGGGAGAGAGAGAGTGAGAGAGTCAGTCAGTCAGGGAGAGAGAGAGTGAGAGAGTCAGTCAGGGAGAGAGAGAGTGAGAGAGTCAGTCAGGGAGAGAGAAAGTGAGAGAGTCAGTGAGAGAGTCAGTCAGTGAGAGAGTCAGTGAGAGAGAGAGAGTCAGTCAGGGAGAGAGAGAGAGAGTCAGTCAGGGAGAGAGAGAGAGAGAGTCAGTCAGGGAGAGAGAGTGAGAGAGTCAGTCAGGGAGAGAGATGAGAGAGTCAGTCAGGGAGAGAGAGTGAGAGAGTCAGTCAGTGAGAGAGGGAGTCAGGAGGGAGTCAGTAGAGAGAGTCAGGAGAGAGTCAGGGAGAGAGTCAGGAGAGAGAGTCAGGAGAGAGTCAGGAGAGAGTCAGGAGAGAGTCAGAGAGAGTCAGGAGAGAGTCGGGACAGAGTCAGTGGACAGAGTCAGTGACAGAGTCAGGGACAGAGTCAGTGACAGAGTCAGAGGACAGAGTCAGTGACAGAGTCAGTGAGAGAGATCAGTGAGAGAGTCAGTGACAGAGTCAGTGACAGAGTCAGTGAAGAGAGTCAGTGAGAGAGTCAGTGAGAGTCAGTGAGAGAGTCAGTGAAGAGAGTCAGTGAGAGAGTCAGTGAGAGAGTCAGTGTCAGTCAGTGAGAGAGTCAGTGTCAGTCAGTGAGAGAGTCAGTGTCAGTCAGTGAGAGAGTCAGTGTCAGTCAGTGAGAGAGTCAGTGTCAGTCAGTGAGAGAGGTCAGTGTCAGTCAGTGAGAGAGTCAGTGTCAGTCAGTGAGAGAGTCAGTGTCAGTCAGTGAGAGAGTCAGTGTCAGTCAGTAGAGAGTCAGTCAGTCAGTGAGAGAGTCAGTGTCAGTCAGTAGAGAGAGTCAGTGTCAGTCAGTGAGAGAGTCAGTGTCAGTCAGTGAGAGAGATCAGTGTCAGTCAGTGAGAGAGTCAGTGTCAGTCAGTGAGAGAGTCAGTGTCAGTCAGTAGAGAGTCAGTGTCAGTCAGTGAGAGAGTCAGTGTCAGTCAGTGAGAGAGTCAGTGTCAGTCAGTGAGAGAAGTCAGTGTCAGTCAGTGAGAGAAGTCAGTGTCAGTCAGTGAGAGTCAGTAGTCAGTCAGTAGAGAGAGTCAGTAGAGAGAGAGTCAGTCAGAGAGCAGTGAGAGAGTCCAGTGAGAGAGTCAGTGAGAGAGTCAGTAGAGAGAGTCAGTCAGAGAGTCAGTGAGAGAGTCAGTGAGAGAGTCAGTGAGAGAGTCAGTGAGAGCAGTCAGTGAGAGAGTCAGTGAGAGAGTCAGTGAGAGAGTCAGTGAGAGAAGTCAGTGAGAGAGTCAGTAAGAGGAGAGTCAGTGAGAGAGTCAGTGAGAGGAGTCAGTGAGAGAGTCAGTGAGAGTCAGTGAGAGAGTCAGTGAGAGAGTCAGTGAGAGAGTCAGTCCGAGAAGAGTCAGTGAGAGAGTCAGTGAGAGAGTCAGTGAGAGAGTCAGTGAGAGAGTCAGTGAGAGAGTCAGTGAGAGAGTCAGTGAGAGAGTCAGTGAGAGAGTCAGTGAGAGAGTCAGTGAGAGAGTCAGTGTCAGTCAGTGAGAGAGTCAGTGTCAGTCAGTGAGAGAGTCAGTGTCAGTCAGTGAGAGAGTCAGTGTCAGTCAGTGAGAGAGTCAGTGTCAGTCAGTGAGAGAGTCAGTGTCAGTCAGTGAGAGAGTCAGTGTCAGTCAGTGAGAGGAGTCAATGTCAGTCAGTGAGAGGAGTCAGTGTCAGTCAGTGAGAGAGTCAGTGTCAGTCAGTGAGAGAGTCAGTGTCAGTCAGTGAGAGAGTCAGTGTCAGTCAGTGAGAGAGTCAGTGTCAGTCAGTGAGAGAGTCAGTGTCAGTCAGTGAGAGAGTCAGTAGTCAGTCAGTGAGAGAGTCAGAGTCAGTCAGTAGAGAGTCAAAGTGTCAGTCAGTGAGAGAGTCAGTGTCAGTCAGTGAGAGAGTCAGTGTCAGTCAGTGAGAGAGTCAGTGTCAGTCAGTGAGAGAGTCAGTGTCAGTCAGTGAGAGAGTCAGTGTCAGTCAGTGAGAGAGTCAGTGAGAGAGTCAGTGAGAGAGTCCAGTGAGAGAGTCCAGTGAGAGAGTCAGTGAGAGAGTCAGTGAGAGAGTCAGTGAGAGAGTCAGTGAGAGAGTCAGTGAGAGAGTCAGTGAGAGAGACAGTGAGAGAGAGAGTGAGAGAGAGAGTGAGTCAGTGAGGGAGAGAGTGAGAGAGAGTGAGAGAGTGAGTCAGTGAGGGAGAGAGTGAGAGAGTGAGAGAGTGAGTCAGTGAGGGAGAGAGTGAGAGAGAGAGAGAGTGAGTCAGTGAGGGAGAGAGAGTGAGAGAGTGAGTCAGTCAGGGAGAGAGAGAGTGAGAGAGTCAGTCAGGGAGAGAGAGAGAGTGAGAGAGTCAGTCAGGGAGAGAGAGAGAGTGAGAGAGTCAGTCAGTCAGGGAGAGAGAGAGTCGAGAGAGTCAGTCAGTCAGGGAGAGAGAGAGTCAGTGAGAGAGTCAGTCAGTCAGGAGAGAGTGAGTCGAGAGAGTCAGTCAGTCAGGGAGAGAGCAGTGAGAGAGTCAGTCAGTCAGGAGAGAGAGAGAGTGAGAGAGTCAGTCAGTCAGGAGAGAGAGAGTGAGAGAGTCAGTCAGTCAGGAGAGAGAGTCAGTGAGAGTCAGTCAGGAGAGAGAGAGTAGTCGAGAGAGAGTCAGTCAGGGAGAGAGAGTCAGTCGAGAGAGAGTCAGTCAGGAGAGAGAGAGTGAGAGAGTCAGTCAGGGAGAGAGAGTCAGTGAGAGAAGTCAGTCCGAGAGAGAGAGAGTGAGAGAGTCAGTCAGTCAGGGAGAGAGAGTGAGAGAGTCAGTCAGAGAGAGAGAGTGAGAGAGTCAGTCAGGGAGAGAGTCAGGGAGAGAGTCAGTGAGAGAGTCAGTCAGTGAGAGAGTCAGTCAGTCGAGAGAGTCAGTCAGTGAGAGAGTCAGTCAGTGAGAGAGTCAGTCAGTGAGAGAGTCAGTCCAGTGAGAGAGTCAGTCAGTGAGAGAGTCAGTCAGTGAGAGAGTCAGTGAGTGAGCGAGTCAGTCAGTGAGAGAGTCAGTCAGGGAGAGAGAGAGTGAGAGAGTCAGTCAGTCCGAGAGAGAGTAGTCGAGAGAGTCAGTCAGAGAGAGAGAGAGAGTCAGAGAGAGTGAGTCAGGGAGAGAGTCAGTGAGAGAGTCAGTGAGAGAGTCAGTGAGAGAGTCAGTCAGTGAGAGAGTCAGTCAGTCGAGAGAGTCAGTCAGTGAGAGAGTCAGTCAGTGAGAGAGTCAGTCAGTGAGAGAGTCAGTCAGTGAGAGAGTCAGTCAGTGAGAGAGTCAGTCAGTGAGAGAGTCAGTCAGTGAGAGAGATCAGTCAGTCAGAGAGAGTCAGTCAGTCGAGAGAGTCAGTCAGTGAGAGAGTCAGTCAGTGAGGAGAGAGTCAGTCAGTGAGAGAGTCAGTGAGTGAGAGAGTCAGTGAGTGAGAGAGTCAGTCAGTGAGAGAAGTCCAGTCAGTGAGAGAGTCAGTCAGTGAGAGAGTCAGTCAGTGAGAGAGTCAGTCAGTGAGAGAGAGTCAGTCAGTGAGAGGAGTCAGTCAGTGAGGAGAGTCAGTGAGTGAGCGAGTCAGTCAGTGAGAGAGTCAGTCAGTGAGAGGAGTCAGTCAGTCAGAGAGAGTCAGTCAGTAGAGAGGAGTCAGTCAGTGAGAGGAGTCAGTCAGTGAGAGAGTCAGTCAGTAGAGAGTCAGTCAGTGAGAGAGTCAGTCAGTGAGAGAGTCAGTCAGTGAGAGAAGTCAGTCAGTGAGAGGGAGTCAGTCAGTGAGAGAGAGTCAGTCAGTGAGAGAGTCAGTCAGTAGAGAGGAGTCAGTCAGAGAGAGAGAGTCAGTCAGTGAGGAGAGTCAGTCAGTGAGAGAGTCAGTCAGTGAGAGAGTCAGTCAGGGAGAGAGAGAGTGAGAGAGTCAGTCAGGGAGAGAGAGTGAGAGAGTCAGTCAGGGAGAGAGAGTGAGAGAGTCAGTCAGGGAGAGAGAGTGAGAGAGTGAGTCAGTCAGGGAGAGAGAGAGAGAGAGTGAGAGTGAGAGTGAGAGTCAGTCAGGGAGAGAGAGAGAGAGTGAGAGAGAGTGAGAGAGTGAGTCAGTCAGGGAGAGAGAGAGAGAGTGAGAGAGAGTGAGAGAGTGAGTCAGTCAGGGAGAGAGAGAGAGAGTGAGAGAGAGTGAGAGAGTGAGTCAGTCAGGGAGAGAGAGTCAGAGAGGAGAGAGCAGTGAGAGAGTGAGTCAGTCAGGAGAGAGAGTAGTGAGAGAGTGAGTCAGTCAGGGAGAGAGAGAGAGTGAGAGTGAGAGAGTGAGTCAGTCAGGGAGAGTGAGAGAGTGAGAGAGAGAGTGAGTCAGTCAGGGAGAGAGAGAGAGTCAGGTGAGAGAGTGAGTCAGTCAGAGAGAGAGTGAGAGTGAGTCAGTCAGGGAGAGAGAGTGAGAGTCAGTCAGTCAGGGAGCGAGAGAGTGAGAGAGTCAGTCAGGGAGAGAGAGAGAGAGTGAGAGAGTCAGTCAGGGAGAGAGAGAGAGTGAGAGAGTCAGTCAGGGAGAGAGAGAGAGAGTGAGAGAGTCAGTCAGGGAGAGTGAGAGAGTCAGTGAGAGAGTCAGTCAGGGAGAGTGGGAGAGTCAGTGAGAGAGTCAGTGAGAGAGTCAGTGAGAGAGTCAGTGAGAGAGTCAGTGAGAGAGTCAGTGAGAGAGTCAGTGAGAGAGTCAGTGAGAGAGTCAGTGAGAGAGTCAGTGAGAGAGTCAGTGAGAGAGAGAGAGTCAGTGAGAGTCAGTGAGAGAGAGAGAGAGTCAGTGAGAGAGTCAGTGAGAGAGAGAGTCAGTCAGTGAGAGAGTCAGTGAGAGAGAGAGTCAGTCAGTGAGAGAGTCAGTGAGAGAGAGAGTCAGTGAGAGAGAGAGTCAGTCAGTGAGAGAGTCAGTCAGTGAGAGAGTCAGTGAGAGAGAGAGAGAGTCAGTGTCAGTCAGTGAGCGAGTCAGTGTCAGTCAGTGAGCGAGTCAGTGTCAGTCAGTGAGCGAGTCAGTGTCAGTCAGTGAGCGAGTCAGTGTCAGTCAGTGAGAGTCAGTCAGTGAGCGAGTCAGTCAGTGAGCGAGTCAGTCAGTGAGAGAGTCAGTGAGTGAGCGAGTCAGTGAGTGAGCGAGTCAGTGAGTGAGAGAGTCAGTAGAGTGAGAGAGAGTCAGTGAGTGAGGAGAGTCAGTGAGTGAGAGAGTCAGTGAGCAGAGAGTCAGTGAGTGAGAGAGTCAGTGAGTGAGAGAGTCAGTGAGTGAGAGTCAGTCAGTGAGTGAGAGAGGTCAGTGAGTGAGAGAGTCAGTCGAGTGAGAGAGTCAGTGAGTGAGAGAGTCAGTGAGTGAGAGAGTCAGTGAGTGAGAGAGTCAGTGAGTGAGAGAGTCAGTCAGTGAGAGAGTCAGTCAGTGAGAGAGAGTCAGTGAGTGAGAGAGTCAGTGAGTGAGAGAGTCAGTGAGTGAGAGAGTCAGTGAGTGAGAGAGTCAGTGAGTGAGAGAGTCAGTCAGTAGAGAAAGTCAGTGAGTGAGAGAGTCAGTCAGTGTGAGAGAGTCAGTCGAGTGAGAAAGTCAGTGAGTGAGAGAGTCAAGTGAGTGAGAGAGTCAGTGAGTGAGAGAGTCAGTCAGTGAGAGAGTCAGTCAGTAGAGAGAGTCAGTCAGTGAAGAGAGTCAGTCGGTGAGAGAGTCAGTCGGTGAGAGAGTCAGTCAGTGAGAGAGTCAGAGAGTCAGTGAGTAGAGTCAGTCGGTAGAGAGAGTCAGTCAGTGAGAGAGTCAGTCGGTGAGAGAGTCAGTCAGTGAGAGAGTCAGTCGGTGAGAGAGTCAGTCAGTGAGAGAGTCAGTCGGTGAAGAGAGTCAGTCGGTGAGAGAGAGTCAGTCAGTGAGAGAGTCAGTCAGTGAGAGAGTCAGTCGGTGAGAGAGTCAGTCGGTGAGAGAGTCAGTCGGTGAGAGAGTCAGTCGGTGAGAGAGTCAGTCAGGTGAGAGAGTCAGTCAGGTGAGAGAGTCAGTCAGGTGAGAGAGTCAGTCAGGTGAGAGAGTCAGTCAGGTGAGAGAGTCAGTCAGGTGAGAGAGTCAGTCAGGTGAGAGAGTCAGTCAGGTGAGAGAGTCAGTCAGGTGAAGAGTCAGTCAGGTGAGAGAGATCAGTCAGGTGAGAGAGTCAGTCAGAGTGAGAGAGTCAGTCAGGTGAGAGAGAGATCCGTCAGGTGAGAGAGTCAGTCAGAGTGAGAGTCCGTCAGGTGAGAGAGTCAGTGAGAGAGTCAGTGAGAGAAGTCAGTGAGAGAAGTCAGTGAGAGAGTCAGTGAGAGAGTCAGTGAGAGAGTCAGCGAGAGAGTCAGCGAGAGAGTCAGCGAGAGAGTCAGCGAGAGAGTCAGCGAGAGAGTCAGTGAGAGAGTCAGTGAGAGAGTCAGTGAGAGAGTCAGTGAGAGAGTCAGTGAGAGAGTCAGTGAGAGAGTCAGTGAGAGAGTCAGTCAGTGAGGGAGAGAGAGAGAGAGAGTGAGAGAGTCAGTCAGTCAGGGAGAGAGAGAGAGAGAGTCAGTCAGTCAGGGAGAGAGAGAGTGAGAGAGTCAGTCAGTCAGGGAGAGAGAGAGAGAGAGAGTCAGTCAGTCAGGGAGAGAGAGAGAGTGAGAGAGTCAGTCAGTCAGGGAGAGAGAGAGTGAGAGAGTCAGTCAGGGAGAGAGAGAGTGAGAGAGTCAGTCAGGGAGAGAGAGAGTGAGAGAGTCAGTCAGGGAGAGAGAGAGTGAGAGAGTCAGTCAGGGAGAGAGAGAGTGAGAGAGTCAGTCAGGGAGAGAGAGAGAGTCAGTCAGTCAGGGAGAGAGTGAGAGTCAGTCAGTCAGGGAGCGAGAGAGAGTGAGAGAGTCAGTCAGGGAGAGAGTCAGTGAGAGAGTCAGTCAGTGAGAGAGTCAGTGAGAGAGTCAGTCAGTGAGAGAGTCAGTCAGTGAGAGAGTCAGTCAGTCAGGGAGAGAGAGAGTGAGAGAGTGAGTCAGTCAGGGAGCGAGAGAGAGTGAGTCAGTCAGGGAGAGAGTCAGTGAGAGAGTCAGTCAGTGAGAGAGTCAGTGAGAGAGTCAGTCAGTGAGAGAGTCAGTCAGTGAGAGAGTCAGTCAGTGAGAGAGTCAGTCAGTGAGAGAGTCAGTCAGTGAGAGAGTCAGTCAGTGAGAGAGTCAGTCAGTGAGAGAGTCAGTCAGTAGAGAGAGTCAGTCAGTAGAGAGAGTCAGTCAGTGAGAGAGTGAGCCAGTAGAGAAAGAGTCAGTCAGTGAGAGAGTCAGTCAATGAGAGAGTCAGTCAGTGAGAGAGTCAGTCAGTGAAGAGAGTCAGTCAGTGAGAGAGTCAGTCAGTGAGAGAGTCAGTCAGTGAGAGAGTCAGTCAGTGAGAGAGTCAGTCAGTGAGAGAGAGTGAGAGAGTCAGTCAGGGAGAGAGAGAGAGTGAGAGAGTCAGTCAGTGAGAGAGTCAGTCAGTGAGAGAGTCAGTCAGTGAGAGAGTCAGTCAGTGAGAGAGTCAGTCAGTGAGAGAGTCAGTCAGGGAGAGAGAGTGAGAGAGTCAGTCAGTCAGGGAGAGAGAGAGAGTGAGAGAGTCAGTCAGGGAGAGAGAGAGAGTGAGAGAGTCAGTCAGGGAGAGAGAGTGAGAGAGTCAGTCAGGGAGAGAGAGTGAGAGTCAGTCAGGAGAGAGGAGACAGTGAAGAGAGCTCAGTCAGGGAGAGAGAGAGTCAGTGAGAAAGTCAGTCAGGGAGAGAGAGAGAGAGTCAGTCAGGGAGAGAGAGGAGAGTCAGTCAGGAGAGAGAGCAGTGAGAGAGTCAGTCAGGGAGAGAGAGTGAGAGAGTCAGTCAGGAGAGAGAGTGAGAGAGTCAGTCAGGGAAGAGAGAGTGAGAGAGTCAGTAGGAGAGAGAGAGAGAGTGAGAGAGTCAGTCAGAGAGAGAGAGTGAGAGAGCAGTCAGTCAGAGAGAGAGAGAGTCAGTCAGTGAGAGAGAGAGAGAGAGAGAGAGAGAGAGTGAGACAGGGAGAGAGAGAGAGAGTGAGAGAGAGTGAGAGAGTGAGTCAGTCAGGGAGAGAGGGAGAGAGAGAGTGAGAGAGTCAGTCAGGGAGAGAGGGAGAGAGAGAGTGAGAGAGTCAGTCAGTAGAGAGAGTGAGTAGAGAGAGTCGGCAGTCAGTGAGAGAGTCAGTCAGTGAGAGTAGTCAGTCAGTGAGAGAGTCAGTCAGTGAGAGAGTCAGTCAGTGAGGAGAGTCAGTCAGGGAGAGAGAGTGAGAGAGTCAGTCAGTAGAGAGAGAGAGAGAGTCAGTCAGTGAGAGAGTCAGTGAGAGAGTCAGTCAGTGAGAGAGTCAGTCAGTGAGCGAGTCAGTCAGTGAGTCAGTCAGTGAGCTGAGTCAGTCAGTGAGCGAGTCAGTCAGTGAGCGAGTCAGTCAGTGAGCGAGTCAGTCAGTGAGCGAGTCAGTCAGTGAGCGAGTCAGTCAGTGAGCGAGTCAGTCAGTGAGCGAGTCAGTCAGTGAGCGAGTCAGTCAGTGAGAGAGTCAGTCAGTGAGAGAGTCAGTCAGTGAGAGAGTCAGTCAGTGAGAGAGAGAGAGTGAGAGAGTCAGTCAGTCAGGGAGAGAGTGAGAGAGTGAGTCAGTCAGGGAGAGAGTGAGAGAGTGAGTCAGTCAGGGAGAGAGAGAGAGAGTGAGAGAGAGTGAGAGAGTGAGTCAGTCAGGGAGAGAGAGAGTGAGAGAGTGAGTCAGTCAGGGAGAGAGAGAGAGTGAGAGAGAGTGAGAGAGTGAGTGAGTCAGTCAGGGAGAGAGAGAGAGTGAGAGAGAGTGAGAGAGTGAGTCAGTCAGAGAGAGAGTGAGTCAGTCAGGGAGAGAGAGAGTGAGAGAGTGAGTCAGTCAGGGAGAGAGAGAGTGAGAGAGTGAGTCAGTCAGGGAGAGAGAGAGTGAGAGAGTGAGTCAGTCAGGGAGAGAGAGAGTGAGAGAGTGAGTCAGTGAGAGAGAGAGAGATTGTGAGAGAGTGAGTCAGTCAGGGAGAGAGAGAGAGTGAGAGAGTCAGTCAGGGAGAGAGTGAGAGAGTGAGTCAGTCAGGGAGAGAGAGAGAGAGTGAGAGAGAGTGAGAGAGTGAGTCAGTCAGGGAGAGAGAGAGAGAGTGAGAGAGAGTGAGAGAGTGAGTCAGTCAGGGAGAGAGAGAGAGTGAGAGAGTGAATCAGTCAGGGAGAGAGAGAGAGTGAGAGTGAGAGAGTGAGTCAGTCAGAGAGAGAGTGAGAGAGTGAGTCAGTCAGGGAGAGAGAGAGTGAGAGTCAGTCAGTCAGGGAGCGAGAGAGTCAGTCAGGGAGAGAGAGAGAGCGAGAGAGTCAGTCAGGGAGAGAGAGAGAGCGAGAGAGTCAGTCAGGGAGAGAGAGAGAGCGAGAGAGTCAGTCAGGGAGAGAGAGAGAGCGAGAGAGTCAGTCAGGGAGAGTGAGAGAGTGAGAGAGTCAGTCAGGGAGAGTGAGAGAGTCAGTCAGGGAGAGTGGGAGAGTCAGTGAGAGAGTCAGTGAGAGAGTCAGTGAGAGAGTCAGTGAGAGAGTCAGTGAGAGAGTCAGTGAGAGAGTCAGTGAGAGAGTCAGTGAGAGAGTCAGTGAGAGAGAGAGTCAGTCAGTGAGAGAGTCAGTGAGAGAGAGAGTCAGTCAGTGAGAGAGTCAGTGAGAGAGAGAGTCAGTCAGGGAGAGAGAGAGTGAGAGAGTGAGTCAGTCAGGGAGAGAGAGAGAGTGAGTCAGTCAGGGAGAGAGTGAGAGTCAGTCAGTCAGGGAGCGAGAGAGAGTGAGAGAGTCAGTCAGGGAGAGAGAGAGAGTGAGAGAGTCAGTCAGGGAGAGAGAGTGAGAGAGTCAGGGAGAGAGAGAGAGTGAGAGTCAGTCAGGGAGAGAGAGAGAGTCAGTGAGAGAGTCAGTCAGGGAGAGTGGGAGAGTCAGTGGGAGAGTCAGTGGGAGAGTCAGTGAGAGAGTCAGTGAGAGAGTCAGTGAGAGAGTCAGTGAGAGAGTCAGTGAGAGAGTCAGTGAGAGAGTCAGTGAGAGAGTCAGTGAGAGAGTCCGTGTCAGTGAGAGAGTCCGTGTCAGTGAGAGAGTCAGTGTCAGTGAGAGAGTCAGTGTCAGTCAGTGAGCGAGTCAGTGTCAGTCAGTGAGCGAGTCAGTGTCAGTCAGTGAGCGAGTCAGTGTCAGTCAGTGAGCGAGTCAGTGTCAGTCAGTGAGCGAGTCAGGTGAGAGAGTCAGGTGAGAGAGTCAGGTGAGAGAGTCAGTGAGTGAGAGAGTCAGTGAGTGAGAGAGTCAGTGAGTGAGAGAGTCAGTGAGTGAGAGAGTCAGTGAGTGAGAGAGTCAGTGAGTGAGAGAGTCAGTGAGTGAGAGAGTCAGTGAGTGAGAGAGTCAGTGAGTGAGAGTCAGTGAGTGAGAGTCAGTGAGTGAGAGTCAGTGAGTGAGAGAGTCAGTGAGTGAGAGAGTCAGTGAGAGAGAGTCAGTGAGTGAGAGTCAGTCGAGAGAGTCAGTCAGTGAGAGAGTCAGTCAGTGGAGTGAGAGTCAGTGAGTGAGAGTCAGTGAGTGAGAGTCAGTGAGTGAGAGTCAGTGAGTGAGAGTCAGTGAGTGAGAGTCAGTGAGTGAGAGTCAGTGAGAGAGTCAGTGAGAGAGAGTCAGTGAGAGAGTCAGTCAGTGAGAGAGTGAGAGTCAGTGAGAGAGTGAGAGTCAGTGAGAGAGTGAGAGAGTGTCAGTCAGTGAGTGAGTGAGAGAGTCAGTCAGAGAGTCAGTGAGAGAGTCAGTCAGAGAGTCAGTCAGAGAGTCAGTCAGAGAGTCAGTGAGAGAGTCAGTGAGAGAGTCAGTGAGAGAGTCAGTGAGAGAGTCAGTGAGAGAGTCAGTGAGAGAGTCAGTGAGAGAGTCAGTGAGAGAGTCAGTGAGAGAGTCAGAGAGAGAGTCAGTGAGAGAGTCAGTGAGAGAGTCAGTGAGAGAGTCAGTGAGAGAGTCAGTGAGAGAGTCTGAGAGAGTCCGTGAGAGAGTCCGAGTGAGAGAGTCAGTGAGAGAGTGAGAGTCAGTGAGAGAGTCGGAGTCGAGTCAGAGAGTCCGTGAGAGAGTCCAGTGAGAGAGTCCGTGAGAGAGTCCGTGAGAGAGTCCGTGAGAGAGTCCGGTGAGAGAGTCCGTGAGAGAGTCCGTGAGAGAGAGTCCGTGAGAGAGTCCGTGAGAGAGTCCGGAGGAGAGAGTCCGGTGAGAGAGTCCGTAGAGAGAGTCCGTGAGAGAGTCCGTGAGGAGAGTCCGAGTGGAGAGAGTCCGTGAGAGAGTCCGTGAGAGAGTCCGTGAGAGAGTCCGTGAGAGAGTCCGTGAGAGAGTCCGTCGAGAGAGTCCGTGAGAGAGTCCGTGAGAGAGTCCGTGAGAGAGTCCGTGAGAGAGTCCGTGAGAGAGTCCGTGGAGAGAGTCCGTGAGAGAGTCCGTGAGAGAGTCCGTGAGAGAGTCCGTGAGAGAGTCCGTGAGAGAGTCCTGTGAGAGAGTCCGTAGAGAGTCCGTGAGAGAGTCCGTGAGAGAGTCCGGGTGAGAGAGTCCGTGAGAGAGTCCGTGAGAGAGTCCCGTGAGAGAGTCCGTGAGAGAGTCCGTGAGAGAGTCCGTGAGAGAGTCCGTGAGAGAGTCCGTGAGAGAGTCCGTGAGAGAGTCCGTGAGAGAGTCAGTGAGAGAGTCAGTGAGAGAGTCAGTGAGAGAGTCAGTGAGAGAGTCAGTGAGAGAGTCAGTGAGAGAGTCAGTGAGAGAGTCAGTGAGAGAGTCAGTGAGAGAGTCAGGGGTGAGAGAGTCAGTCAGTAGAGAGTCAGTCAGTGAGAGAGTCGTCAGTGAGAGAGTCAGTCAGTGAGAGAGTCAGTCATGAGAGTCAGTCAGTGAGAGAGTCAGTCAGTGAGAGAGTCAGTCAGTGAGAGAGTCAGTCAGTGAGAGAGAGAGTGGGAGAGTCAGTCAGAGAGTCAGTGAGAGAGTCAGTGAGAGAGAGTGCCAGTAAAAAACAGGTGGCCAATTGCAATCCGGCAAGTGAGTATGGAAATATGCCCTACTGCCCAATTTTTCGTGGAAATGGCCTTTTGCCCGTATTTTGTTTTCTGTGCAGAGGAGAGTGCGAATTGCAGGAAATACACACAATGGTTTCATTTTCCAGGGCAAACCAAGATTATTTCCATACTTTGCAGAGCATTCTTGGTAGTATGGTGTACAACACTACGAAGAATATGTTCGCACTTCCGACAGAATTATGTTTGAAATACTACAAGACTGCACTTTTGAAGTGTGTGCAGACTACCTGCAGCAGAAAACCCGTATTGCAGATTTTGGACAGCACTAAACCACCCACTCTATAGGAAGAAAACGAAGCCTGTGTGGCTGATTAAGCAGCCATTTTCTGGAGGACAAAAGACTCCACTGGCGTCACGTCAGCACGCACCTCCTGTTTTGCAAGCAGATGATTGTGCTTACAGTACAT
Organism: Calotriton arnoldi; assembly: GCA_963921515.1. NCBI lineage: Eukaryota > Metazoa > Chordata > Amphibia > Caudata > Salamandridae > Calotriton > Calotriton arnoldi. The sequence continues at coordinate 538,996 of CAWUFW010003862.1, read as the reverse complement.
GCCAAGGAAGCACAAGCATTGGCATAGCCAATAGGTCTCGCCATTGGGACCTTATAAGTATTTGGTTATGCAGCATAATATCATTGGTGCAACAACATCAACTGTTGCATGGCTAAACACTTATACGGTCCCAAAGGCGAGACCTATTGGCCTATGCTGAGGTGATGCTGAATGATACTTAGGTCTTGCTGAGTGATGATGATGTGGTGGCGTACTAGTGCAAAGGCGATGCTGAGTGATGCTGTGGTGGCGCAGAGCGAGGCTGTGGTGGCGCAGTGTCTTTGCTAGTTACAGTGGGTAGAGGGGGGTAGAGGGGTAGAAGAGAGGTAGTGTAGAGGTAGAGGGGTAGAAGAGGGGTAGAAAAGTAGAGGGGTAGAAGAGGGATAGAGGGGTAGAAAAGTAGAGGGGTAGAAGAGGGATAGAGGGGTAGAAAAGTAGAGGGGTAGAAGAGGGATAGAGGGGTAGAAGAGGGATAGAGGGGTAGAAGAGGGATAGAGGGGTAGAAGAGGGATAGAGGGGTAGAAGAGGGATAGAGGGGTAGAAAAGTAGAGGGGTAGAAGAGGGATAGAGGGGTAGAAAAGTAGAGGGGTAGAAGAGGGATAGAGGGGTAGAAAAGTAGAGGGGTAGAAGAGGGGTAGAGGGGTAGAAAAGTAGAGGGGTAGAAGAGGGGTAGAAAAGTAGAGGGGTAGAAGAGGGATAGAGGGGTAGAAGAGGGATAGAGGGGTAGAAGAGGGATAGAGGGGTAGAAGAGGGATAGAGGGGTAGAAGAGGGATAGAGGGGTAGAAGAGGGATAGAGGGGTAGAAGAGGGATAGAGGGGTAGAAGAGGGATAGAGGGGTAGAAGAGGGACAGAGGGCTCTAAGAGGGTCGAAGAGGGGTCGAAGAGGGGTCGAAGAGGGGTCGAAGAGGGGTCGAAGAGGGCGTCTAAGAGGGCTAAGTAGGCAGGCCTAAGAGGGGCTCTAAGAGGGGTCGAAGAGGGGTCTGAAGAGGGGTCGAAGAGGGGTCGAAGAGGGGTCGAAGAGGGGTCGAAGAGGGGTCGAAGAGAGGTCGAAGAGAGGTCGAAGAGAGGTCGAGGGGTAGAAGAGAGGTCGAGGGGTAGAAGAGAGGTCGAGGGGTAGAAGAGAGGTCGAGGGGGAGAAGAGAGGTCGAGGGGGAGAAGAGAGGTCGAGGGGGAGAAGAGAGGTCGAGGGGGAGAAGAGAGGTCGAGGGGGAGAAGAGAGGTCGAGGGGGAGAAGAGAGGTCGAGGGGGAGAAGAGAGGTCGAGGGGGAGAAGAGAGGCTCGAGGGGGAGAAGAGAGGTCGAGGGGGAGAAGAGAGGTCGAGGGGGAGAAGAGAGGTCGAGGGGGAGAAGAGAGGTCGAGGGGGAGAAGAGAGGTCGAGGGGGCGAAGAGAGGTCGAGGGGGCGAAGAGAGGTCGAGGGGGAGAAGAGAGGTCGAGGGGAGAAGAGAGGTCGAGGGGGAGAAGAGAGGTCGAGGGGGAGAAGAGAGGCCGAGGGGGAGAAGAGAGGTCGAGGGGGAGAAGAGAGGTCGAGGGGGAGAAGAGAGGTCGACGGGGTAGAAGAGGAGGTCGAGGGGTAGAAGAGGGGTAGAAGAGAGGTAGAGGGGTAGAAGAGAGGTAGAGGGGTAGAAGAGGGGTAGAGGGGTGGTAGAGGGGTAGTAGAAAGGTAGTGTAGAGATAGAGGGGCAGAGGAGAGAAAAGGGGTAGAAGAGGGTAGTGGAGGGGTAGGTGGAGGGTAGAAGAGGGGTAGAAGAGGGGTAGAAGAGAGGTAGAAGGGTAGAAGAAGGGAAGAGGGGTGAAGAGGGGGAGAAGAGGGGTAGAAGGGTAGAAGAAGGGAAGAGGGGTGAAGAGGGGGAGAAGAGGGGTAGAGGAGGGGTAGTGGAGGGGTAGAAGAGGGGTAGAAGAGAGGGTAGAAGAGAGGTAGAAGGGTAGAAGAAGGGAAGAGGGGTGAAGAGGGGGAGAAGAGGGGTAGAGGGGCAGAGGGGTGAAGAGGGGGAGAAGAGGGGCAGAGGGGTAGAGGGGTGAAGAGGGGGAGAAGAGGGGCAGAGGGGTAGAGGGGTAGAGGGGGAGAAGAGGGGGAGAAGAGGGGTAGAGGGGTAGAGGGGGAGAAGAGGGGGAGAAGAGGGGTAGAAGAGGGGTAGAAGAGGGGGAGACGAGGGGTAGAAGAAGGGAAGGGGGAGAAGAGGGAGAAGAGGGGGAAGAGGGGTAGAAGTAGAGGTAGAGGGGGAGAAGAGAGGTAGAGGGGGAGAAGAGAGGTAGAGGGGTGAGAAGAGGGGTGAAGAGGGGTGAAGAGGGTGAAGAGGGGGAGAAGAGGGGGAGGAAGAGAGGTAGAGGGGGAGATGAGAGGTAGAGGGGGAGAAGAGGGGTAGAAGAGGGGTGAAGAGGGGTAGAAGAGGGGTGAAGAGGGGAGAAGAGGGGTGAAGAGGGGAGAAGAGGGGGAGAAGAGAGGTAGAGGGGTAGAGTAGAGGTAGAGGGGTGGAGGGTAGAGGGGTGGAGAAGAGAGGTAGAGGGGTGGAGAAGAGAGGTAGAGGGGTGGAGAAGAGAGGTAGAGGGGGAGAAGTGAGGTAGAGGGGGAGAAGTGAGGTAGAGGGGGAGAAGAGGTAGAGGGCAGAGAGAGGTAGAGGGGGAGAAGAGAGGTAGAGGGGGAGAAGAGAGGTAGAGGGGTAGAAGAGAGGTAGAGGGGTAGAAGAGAGGTAGAGGGGTAGAAGAGAGGTAGAGGGGTAGAAGAGAGGTAGAGGGGTAGAAGAGAGGTAGAGGGGTAGAAGAGAGGTAGAGGGGGGTAGAAGAGGGTAGAGGGTTAGCGGGGTAGAAGAGGGGTAGAGGGTTAGCGGGGTAGAAGAGGGGTAGAGGGGTTAGCGGGGTAGAAGAGGGGTAGAGGGTTAGCGGGGTAGAAGAGGGGCAGAGGGGTATAATGGGTAGTAGAGGGTGGTGAAGAGGGGGTAGAAGAGGGGTGGTAGAGGGGCAGAAGAGGGGTAGAAGAGGGGTAGAAGAGGGGTAGAAGAGGGGTAGAAGAGGGGTAGAAGAGGGGCAGAAGAGGGGTAGAAGAGGTAGAGGGGGAGAAGAGGTAGAGGGGGAGAAGAGAGGTAGAGGGGGAGAAGAGAGGTAGAGGGGGAGAAGAGAGGTAGAGGGGGAGAAGAGAGGTAGAGGGGGAGAAGAGAGGTAGAGGGGTAGTGGGGTAGAAGAGAGGTAGAGGGGTAGGGGTAGAAGAGAGGTAGAGGGGTAGTGGGTAGTAGAGGGGCAGTGGGCATAAGGGTAGTAGAGGGCAGAGGGGTAGTGGGGTATAAGGGTAGTAGAGGGTGTAGAGGGGTAGCGGGGCATATGGGCAGTAGAGGGGCAGCGGGGCATATGGGTAGTAGAGGGGCATAGGGGCATAAGGGCAGTAGAGGGGTAGAGGGGTATAAGTGGTAGTAGAGGGGTAGAGGGGTAGAAGAGGGGGTAGAGGTGTAGAAGAGGGGTAGAGGTGTAGAAGAGGGGTAGAGGGGCAGAAGAGGGGTAGAGGGGTAGAAGAGGGGAGAAGAGAGGTAGAGGGGGTAGAGTAGAGGTAGAGGGGTGGAGGGTAGAGGGGTGGAGAAGAGAGGTAGAGGGGGAGAAGAGAGGTAGAGGGGGAGAAGAGAGGTAGAGGGGGAGAAGAGAGGTAGAGGGGGAGAAGAGAGGTAGAGGGGGAGAAGAGAGGTAGGAGGGGGAGAAGAGAGGTAGAGGGGGAGAAGAGAGGGTAGAGGGGGAGAAGAGAGGTAGAGGGATAGAAGAGAGGTAGAGGGGGAGAAGAGCGGTAGAGGGGGAGAAGAGAGGTAGAGGGGGAGAAGAGAGGTAGAGGGGGAGAAGAGAGGTAGAGGGGGAGAAGAGGGTTAGCGGGGTAGAAGAGGGGTAGAGGGGGAGAAGAGGGGCAGAAGGGGAGAAGAGGGTTAGAGGGGTAGAAGAGGGGTAGAGGGCTGGAGCGAGTAGAAGAGGGGTAGAGGGGGAGAAGAGGGGTAGCGGGGTAGAAGAGGGGTAGAGGGGGGTAGAGGGGTGAGGGGGAGAAGAGGTAGAGGGGTAGCAGAGAGTAGAGGGGTAGAAGAGGGGTGAGGGGCAGAAGAGTAGGTAGAGGGGCAGCGGGGCAGTAAGAGTGGGTAGAGGGGTAGCGGGGTAGAAGAGGGGTAGAGGGGCAGCGGGGCATAAGGGTAGTAGAGGGTAGAGGGGTATAAGGGTAGTAGAGGGGCAGAGGGCATAAGGGTAGTAGAGGGGCAGAGGGGTATAAGGGTAGTAGAGGGGTAGAGGGGCAGAAGAGGGGGTAGAGGTGTAGAAGAGGGGGTAGAGGTGTAGAAGAGGGGGTAGAGGGGTAGAACAGGGGTAGAAGAGGGGTAGAAGAGGGGTAGAAGAGGGGTAGAGGGGTAGAGGGGTAGAGGGGTAGAGGGGGGAGAAGAGAGGTAGAGGGGTAGTAGAGGGGGGGAGAAGAGAGGTAGAGGGGTAGAGGGGGAGAAGAGAGGTAGAGGGGTAGTAGAGGGGGAGAAGAGAGGTAGAGGGGTAGTAGAGGGGGAGAAGAGAGGTAGAGGTAGTAGAGGGGGAGAAGAGAGGTAGAGGGGTAGAGGGGGAGAAGAGAGGCAGAGGGGTAGTAGAGGGGAGAAGAGAGGTAGAGGGGTAGTAGAGGGGGAGAAGAGAGGTAGAGGGGTAGTAGAGGGGGAGAAGAGAGGTAGAGGGGTAGTAGAGGGGGAGAAGAGAGGTAGAGGGGTAGTAGAGGGGGAGAAGAGAGGTAGAGGGGGGCAGTAGAGGGGGAGAAGAGAGGTAGAGGGGTAGTAGAGGGGGAGAAGAGAGGTAGAGGGGTAGTAGAGGGGGAGAAGAGAGGTAGAGGGGTGAGAGTAGAGGGGGAGAAGAGAGGGTAGAGGGGTAGTAGAGGGGAGAAGAGAGTGAGGGGTAGTAGAGGGGAGAAGAGAGGTAGAGGGGGTAGTAGAGGGGGAGAAGAGAGGTAGAGGGGTAGTAGAGGGGAGAAGAGAGGTAGAGGGGTAGTAGAGGGGGAGAAGAGAGGTAGAGGGGTAGTAGAGGGGGAGAAGAGAGGTAGAGGGGTAGTAGAGGGGGAGAAGAGAGGTAGAGGGGTAGTAGAGGGGGAGAAGAGAGGTAGAGGGGTAGTAGAGGGGGAGAAGAGAGGTAGAGGGGTAGTAGAGGGGGAGAAGAGAGGTAGAGTAGAGGTAGAGTAGAGGTAGAGAGGTAGAGTAGAGGTAGAGAAGAGAGGTAGCGGGGTAGAAGTGGGGCAGAGGGGTAGCAGAGGAGAAGAGGGGTAGAAGAGGAGAAGAGGGGTCGAAGAGGGGTAGAAGAGGGGTAGAAGAGGCAAGGAAGAGGGCTCTAAGAGGGGTCGAAGAGGGGTCGAAGAGGGGCCGAAGAGGGGTCGAAGAGAGGCCGAAGAGAGGTCGAGAGGGTCAAGAGAGGCTCGAGGGGTAGAAGAGGTCGAGGGTAGAAGAGAGGTCGTGGGGGAGAAGAGAGGTCGAGGGGGAGAAGAGAGGGTCGAGGGGGAGAAGAGAGGTCGAGGGGGAGAAGAGAGGTCGAGGGGAGAAGAGAGGTCGAGGGGAGAAGAGAGGTCGAGGGGGAGAAGAGAGGTCGAGGGGGAGAAGAGAGGTCGAGGGGGAGAAGAGAGGTCGAGGGGGAGAAGAGGGGTCGAGGGGAGAAGAGGGGTAGAAGAGAGGTCGAGGTAGAAGAGAGGTCGAGGGGTAGAAGAGAGGTCGAGGGGTAGAAGAGAGGTCGAGGGGTAGAAGAGGGGTAGAAGAGAGGTCGAGGGGCAGAAGAGGGTAGAAGAGAGGTAGAGGGGTAGAAGAGAGGTAGAGGGGTAGAAGAGAGGTAGAGGGGGAGAAGAGAGGCAGAGGGGGAGAAGAGAGGTAGAGGGGGAGAAGAGAGGTAGAGGGGGAGAAGAGAGGTAGAGGGGTAGAAGAGAGGTAGAGGGGTAGAAGAGAGGTAGAGGGGTAGAAGAGAGGTAGAGGGGTAGAAGAGAGGTAGAGGGGTAGAAGAGAGGTAGAGGGGTAGAAGAGAGGTAGAGGGGGAGAAGAGAGGTAGAAGGGTAGAAGAGGGGTAGAAGGGTAGAAGAAGGGAAGAGGGGTGAAGAGGGGGAGAAGAGGGGGAGAGGGGGAGAAGAGGGGTAGAGGGGTAGAGGGGTAGAGGGGTGAAGAGGGGTAGAAGAGGGGGAGAAGAGGGGGAGAGGGGTAGAGGGGCAGAGGGGTGAAGAGGGGGAGAAGAGGGGGAGAGGGGGAGAGGGGGAGAGGGGTAGAGGGGTAGAGGGGGAGAAGAGGGGGAGAAGAGGGGGAGAAGAGGGGGAGAAGAGGGGTAGAAGAGGGGTAGAGGGTTAGCGGGGTAGAAGAGGGGTAGAGGGTAGAAGAGGGGTAGAGGGTAGAAGAAGGGAAGAGGGGAGAAGAGGGGGAGAAGAGGGGGAAGAGGGGTAGAGGGGGAGAAGAGGGGTGAAGAGGGGTGAAGAGGGGTGAAGAGGGGTGAAGAGGGGTGAAGAGGGGTGAAGAGGGGTGAAGAGGGGTGAAGAGGGGTGAAGAGGGGTGAAGAGGGGTGAAGAGGGGTGAAGAGGAGGAGAAGAGGGGGAGAAGAGGGAGAAGAGAGGTAGAGGGGGAGAAGAGGTAGAGGGGGTGAAGAGGGGTGAAGAGGGGAGAAGAGGGGGAGAAGAGAGGTAGAGGGGTAGAGTAGAGGTAGAGGGGTAGAGTAGAGGTAGAGGGGTGGAGTAGAGGGTAGAGGGGTGGAGGGTAGAGGGGTGGAGAAGAGAGGTAGAGGGGGAGAAGAGAGGTAGAGGGGGAGAAGAGAGGTAGAGGGGTAGAAGAGAGGTAGAGGGGTAGAAGAGAGGTAGAGGGGGAGAAGAGAGGTAGAGGGGGAGAAGAGAGGTAGAGGGGGAGAAGAGAGGTAGAGGGGTAGAAGAGAGGTAGAGGGGTAGCGGGGTAGAAGAGGGGTAGAGGGTTAGCGGGGTAGAAGAGGGGTAGAGGGTTAGCGGGGTAGAAGAGGGGTAGAGGGTTAGCGGGGTAGAAGAGGGGTAGAGGGGTATAAGGGTAGTAGAGGGGGAGAAGAGGGGGTAGAAGAGGGGGAGAAGAGGGGGGTAGAAGAGGGGTGGTAGAGGGTAGAAGAGGGGTAGAAGAGGGGTAGAAGAGGGGGAGAAGAGGGGAGAAGAGGTAGAGGGGAGAAGAGAGGTAGAGGGGGAGAAGAGAGGTAGAGGGGGAGAAGAGAGGTAGAGGGGGAGAAGAGAGGTAGAGGGGAGAAGAGAGGTAGAGGGGGAGAAGAGAGGTAGAGGGGGAGAAGAGAGGTAGAGGGGGAGAAGAGAGGTAGAGGGGGAGAAGAGAGGTAGAGGGGGAGAAGAGAGGTAGAGGGGGAGAAGAGAGGTAGAGGGGTAGAAGAGAGGTAGAGGGGTAGAAGAGAGGTAGAGGGGTAGTGGGGTAGAGGGGTAGCGTGGTATAAGGGTAGTAGAGGGGTAGAGGGGTATAAGGGTAGTAGAGGGGTAGAGGGGTATAAGGGTAGTAGAGGGGTAGAGGGGTATAAGGGTAGTAGAGGGGTAGAGGGGTATAAGGGTAGTAGAGGGGTAGAGGGGTATAAGGGTAGTAGAGGGGTAGAGGGGTAGAAGAGGGGGTAGAGGTGTAGAAGAGGGGGTAGAGGTGTAGAAGAGGGGGTAGAGGTGTAGAAGAGGGGGTAGAGGGGTAGAACAGGGGTAGAAGAGAGGTAGAGGGGTAGAAGAGGGGTAGAAGAGGGGTAGAAGAGGGGTGAAGAGGGGCAGAAGAGGGGTGAAGGAGGGGTAGAAGAGGGGTAGAAGAGGGGTAGAAGAGGGGTGGAAGAGGGAGAAGAGGGGAGAAGAGGGGAGAAGAGGGAGAAGAGGGGGAGAAGAGGGGGAGAAGAGGGGGAGAAGAGGGGGAGAAGAGAGGTAGAGGGGTAGAGTAGAGGTAGAGGGGTGGAGGGTAGAGGGGTGGAGAAGAGAGGTAGAGGGGGAGAAGAGAGGTAGAGGGGGAGAAGAGGGGTGAAGAGGGGTGAAGAGGGGTGAAGAGGGGTGAAGAGGGGTGAAGAGGGGGAGAAGAGGGGTAGAAGAGGGGAGAAGAGGGTGGAGGGTAGAGGGTGAGAAGAGAGGTAGAGGGGTGGAGAAGAGAGGTAGAGGGGGAGAAGAGAGGTAGAGGGGGGAGAAGAGAGGTAGAGGGGGAGAAGAGAGGTAGAGGGGAGAAGAGAGGTAGAGGGGGAGAAGAGAGGTAGAGGGGGAGAAGAGAGGTAGAGGGGGAGAAGAGAGGTAGAGGGGGAGAAGAGAGGCAGAGGGGAGAAGAGAGGAGAGGGGTAGAAGAGAGGTAGAGGGGTAGAAGAGAGGTAGAGGGGTAGAAGAGAGGTAGAGGGGTAGAAGAGAGGTAGAGGGGGAGAAGAGAGGTAGAGGGGGAGAAGAGAGGTAGAGGGGGAGAAGAGAGGTAGAGGGAGAAGAGAGGTAGAGGGAGAAGAGAGGTAGAGGGGGAGAAGAGAGGTAGAGGGGGAGAAGAGAGGTAGAGGGGTAGGAAGAGAGGTAGAGGGTAGAAGAGGGGTAGAGGGTTAGCGCGGGGTAGAAGAGGGGTAGAGGGTTAGCGGGGTAGAAGAGGGGTAGAGGGTTAGCGGGGTATAAGGGTAGTAGAGGGGTATAAGGGTAGTAGAGGGAAGAGGAGGTGGTAGAGGGGTGGTAGAGGGGTGGTAGAGGGGGAGAAGAGGGGAGAAGAGGGGGAGAAGAGGGGAGAAGAGGGGGAGAAGAGGGGAGGGGTAGAAGAGAGGTAGAGGGGTAGAAGAGAGGTAGAGGGGGAGAAGAGAGGTAGAGGGGGAGAAGAGAGGTAGAGGGGGAGAAGAGAGGTAGAGGGGTAGAAGAGAGGTAGAGGGGGAGAAGAGAGGTAGAGGGGGAGAAGAGAGGTAGAGGGGTAGAAGAGAGGTAGAGGGGTAGTGGGGTAGAAGAGGGGTAGAGGGGTAGAAGAGAGGTAGAGGGGGAGAAGAGAGGTAGAGGGGGAGAAGAGAGGTAGAGGGGTAGAAGAGAGGTAGAGGGGGAGAAGAGAGGTAGAGGGGGAGAAGAGAGGTAGAGGGGGAGAAGAGAGGTAGAGGGGTAGAAGAGAGGTAGAGGGGTAGTGGGGTAGAAGAGGGTAGAGGGGGTAGCGGGGTATAAGGGGTAGTAGAGGGGTAGCGGGGTATAAGGGTAGTAGAGGGGTAGCGGGGTATAAGGGTAGTAGAGGGGTAGAGGGGTATAAGGGTAGTAGAGGGGTAGAGGGGTATAAGGGTAGTAGAGGGGTAGAGGGGTATAAGGGTAGTAGAGGGGTAGAGGGGTATAAGGGTAGTAGAGGGGTAGAGGGGTATAAGGGTAGTAGAGGGGTAGAGGGGTATAAGGGTAGTAGAGGGGTAGAGGGGTAGAAGAGGGGGTAGAGGTGTAGAAGAGGGGGTAGAGGTGTAGAAGAGGGGGTAGAGGGGTAGAAGAGAGGTAGAGGGGTAGAAGAGGGGTAGAGGGGTAGAGGGGGGAGAAGAGAGGTAGAGGGGTAGTAGAGGGGGGAGAAGAGAGGTAGAGGGGTAGTAGAGGGGGAGAAGAGAGGTAGAGTAGAGGTAGAGAGGTAGAGGGGGAGAAGAGAGGTAGAGGGGGAGAAGAGAGGTAGCGGGGTAGAAGAGGGGTAGCGGGGTAGAAGAGGGGCAGAGGGGTAGCAGAGGGGTAGCAGAGGGGTAGTAGAGGGGTAGAAGAGGGGTATAAGGGTAGTAGAGGGGTAGAGGGGTAGTAGAGGGGTAGAGGGGTAGAAGAGGGGGTAGAGGGGTGGTAGAGGGGTGGTAGAAGAGAGGTAGAGGGTTAGAAGAGAGGTAGAGGGTTAGAAGAGAGGTAGAGGGGTAGAAGAGAGGTAGAGGGGTAGAAGAGAGGTAGAGGGGTAGAAGCGAGGTAGTGTAGAGGTAGAGGGGTAGTAGAGGGGTAGTAGAGGGGTAGAAGAGGGGTAGAAGAGGAGAAGAGGGGTAGTAGAGGGGTAGAGGGGTAGGAGAGGGGTAGAGGGGTAGGAGAGGGGTAGAGGGGTAGAAGAGGGGTAGAGTAGAGGTAGAGGGGTAGAGTAGAGGTAGAGGGGTAGAGTAGAGGTAGAGGGGTAGAGTAGAGGTAGAGGGGTAGAGTAGAGGTAGAGGGGTAGAAGAGAGGTAGAGGGGTAGAGTAGAGGTAGAGGGGTAGAAGAGAGGTAGAGGGGTAGAAGAGAGGTAGAGGGGTAGAAGAGAGGTAGAGGGGTAGAAGAGAGGTAGAGGGGTAGAAGAGAGGTAGAGGGGTAGAAGAGAGGTAGAGGGGTAGAAGAGAGGTAGAGTAGTGGTAGAGGGGTAGAAGAGAGGTAGAGTAGAGGTAGAGGGGTAGAAGAGAGGTAGGGATATATAGGCAAATGAAAAGGAAGCTATCGACTTCAGGAATGTGAAAGAAAGCTCTCGTATCTTGAAAGCTGATGACCCATGACAAGAGAGAAAAGCCAGATGGCGTCTGTGCGCGTGCACACGCGCGTAACAGCAAGCCTTAGGCCACAAGCAAAAGCTTGTGGTCGCATTTCTAAAGCCCCCACTCACTAAATGTCTCGCCAGATCAGCGCATGCGCTGGCTCAGGCGAGACCTAAAAAAACACGATGGGAGTCAGAGCGCCACATCAACAGAAAGGCAACCTTCCACCCAAAACAGCACCAAATAAATCCACACCCGGCTCTGCTGCAGGGGTTGCCAACTAGGAAACGCCCAACTACTGGGGCGACAGATGAACAACCCGACAGAAGGCAAAACACAGCGGGGCATTTCTGGCAGTCACCGTGCAAAAAGACATGCTATATGAAGGGAAACACACGCTATATCCAATGTTTGAAATGGAATTACAGAAGTGGAACTCACTGGATAGGAGTATACGTGCGACCTATTTTACAGTGCAGGTACTCTCCCACTAAAAGTACTGAACCCCCCCTCGAGAAGTGCAGGCACTCGGCACTTGTGAGCACCGGCCCCTTTAAAGCACCGGCTAAATCAAAGGTAAAACCTGCAAGAGTAGCCTACGACGCTAAAACTGCAGAGTGCAGGCATTGCACACGGCCGTAGCTTCCACCGGTGCAACTGGTGCAGTGGCGCCGGGGTCTAGAGGCTTGAGGGCCCCCCTGAACCCTGGTGATTGAAAACAGTGTGCAGGGGGGCGTGTACTTTATTGCACTAGGGTTCATGATTCACTGGCTACTCCACTGGCAGCCCAGGCAACAAAATGAAGAGTAAATGCAAATAGGGAAAAAAAGTCAAAAGCTGCAGTATTCCCTCGGCCAACCCAAGCTGAACAAGCTCTGCCTTACGCCTGCAAGAGAAGAAATCCAGCCAGTACGTTTTTCCACTTCCCTTCCCAAAACGTGAAAATAACATTTAAAATGGCTGCACTTAAATCTTTTTTAGGATACATCCTGGAAAAAATTTAAAAAATATCTCTGCCCGTCTTGTTGGCTTCAGAGACGCTGCGGCTATCCTTGCAGGTGACGTCACTGCTGGCGCGTGAAGCGGGCCTTACAATAAACATACTCGGGAGGTGCGTGATCCCTGCTTGGATGTACAGCCTTCGAGCAGATGATGAAGCGCCGAGGGCCGACTGAGAGCCCCGGGGGTAAAGTCCCAGTACTGGGACGGAAAGAGCCTCCTCCCCAGGTCTATGCTGTGAAAATGAGTGAGTGTGAAAAAGTGTGACTGAAAGTGACAGGGAAGTGAGTGAGAATGAGTGGGAGTGATGAGTGCCCTTTCAGAGCCTATGGATTCTGAACAAATTTATGTGGCAATTGTGACATATGTGAAATGCACTATTGGACTCCTTTTTTCAACATTTTCTAAGGGGAGGGACTTCCAAAATCATCCTAGAAAACGTTGGGCTTACTCTCTTCACTCACTCGCTGGAATGTGGGGCAAGAATTGCACCCCACAACACTCTCAAAGATCACCACTGTGTAAATTTAAAGAGGATGAAGGGAGAAATCAGGGCTGTCAGGAGGTGAAGTAAGCAAGGGCAACAGGCAAATGGACAGAGGGAAGCGCGTAATGGCAAGGGAGAAAGGGAAGCTTTTGAGGACAAAAGTAAACAAGCATGGAAGGTGCAATCAGCAGAATAGAACACAGGCAATACCCTTGCAGAAGGAACAAGAAGCGCGAGCAAAAAAAGGAGACGGAGAGGGCGGAGCGAGTGAGTGGCCGGGACTTGTGGGCGAGGAGAGAGGCGCGCGCGTGCTTGGGAGAGCAGTCTACTCATTTTCAAGCACTGCACTCGTGCTTGTGGCGCGCCCCTGCTCGCTCCCGCAAGGTGGATGCTGCCACAAGCACGAGTGTGTGCTTGAAAATGAGCAGAGCGACGGCTAAAGGCCCTCCTATGCAGCGCATGCGCGCTGCGTAGGCGAGACCTAAAAAGGCTTGTGCACCATGGGACTACTCCCATGATTGAGAATAGCGCTCTCGGTTGTTTTCAACCTGTGACGGGCGGTATGAAGTACACACCACAGTTTGCACGCCAAAAGGGGATAAAATGCAGATTATATTGAACTACATAGGATCCAGCGTGGGACTAGTACACATTTTATAACACCAGCATGGTGACAAACGTCATTCTAGTGAAAATTGCAGCAACTATTCCCAGGAAAGCGGGTTCAGTCTGATAGCTATAACAAAATAGTCCTGCGACAGCCCGAGTAGGATGTCAAGCGACTAGATGATCATAGCCATCAAAATGGAATTGAAAATGCCTTGAAAAATTACTAGGACACTTCCCATGGGCTGAAAACTGGTGGGGTCTTTCCTGAATTAAATGAGGCTCAAGGAACAGCATATCAGTTGCTCTCTTAGGAAGTGAGCGATTTAATGGCTTGGATGCCAGGGTCTAAATATCCAGATTTAGTGTCACAGCCAAAACATGGACAATATCCATTGGGCATTCTGCGGATGTAAATGACTGCATTATGCAAAGTTTTTGCAAGTGCAACAGGAGTGAATATGGCTAGTATTGGTAGAGTATGGATTCCAGATTGAAAAACTGGAATTTGAGTTAACACGTTTGGAACTACTCTGGGCTTAAGAGTCACCATGATGCAGTTCCTTACGGTTGACATGGTTGGCTAGTAATCCTTTCACATGAGCACACTATAGAAAAAGAGCAGTACAGACTGGGAGTTACATTCAATGTTACATTCAATGCAGATCTGTCCTTTGAAGCAGGAGTTAATGTCACTAAGACTGCCTTTCACTATTTAAGCATCCTCTAAGGAATTCTGCCTTAGTTATTCCTGTTCTACCAGATTTCCTATGCAATAATTCTGCCTCGCACCAACTAATTCAACAGAATTCAGGACTGCTTTTTAGCCAAGACAGTGGCCAAACTTGAAAGCCCAAAAATAGACGGTAAATTGGCGTTTGCCCAGAAACTATCTAATCATAGATGTCTGTGCAGCAGCTTCCAAGCAAGGCTTGCAATTCAAAAGTCGGGCAACTTGCCTATAAATCTCAATGGACAAGCACAGATCTACTTTACCGAGACACTACTGTCATACCAACAGGCGAGACATGAAGACGATCCTCTCCCAATAGCCCAAGGGAGCCATAAACAGAAGATTCTTTCACAAACGCAAACAAAAAAGTGATGATGAGTTCAATACCCGAATCAACATTTTCAGTCACTGGGAATCCCAGTGGGTAGCAGCATTCCATTCAACAGACTGCTTGCCTGTGCATTCAAAGGTAGATAGACATCTGCACATCAGTCTCGAGTCTGAAATCTGGGAACAAAAACTCTACCAAACAGGGAGATTTCTGAGACAACAAATAAAGTATTCGATTAAAATATTGCCACTATTGCTGACCGCTGCCTCTGGAGTCCTGCAGCACTTGCAACAGGCTCTGCAAGGAAGAACATCGTTACTGGGTTCTACGTTTTAACTGCCGGGTTCATCGGAGCACAACATGCTCAGGGTACCAGGACTGCTAGATCTTTAAAACACAAACGCGTATTAATCTGCGATTCTTAAGGGTCACTGGAGGATGAATGCAAAACAAACTGAGCAGAATTCCAGGAGAATTAGCCAATATCATGACACCAACAGGTCCAACATGAGGAAGTCTCAGTGACCTTCAAATGTAAGGGTGCCCCACTACTGTTTCCACTCAGACACCACTAATAAGATCAAAAGTGAATTTTAGGAAGCAACACTCCAGATTTAACACGTCCTTTGCCCTCTAAAGAGCCAGCAATTTCACAGCATGTGAACTTTGGTCAACCCACTTAATTTCTTCAGTACCTCAAGCACTCTAGCTTGGACCCCAAGGCCCCACAAAACCATGCCTTGGTCACAAAAATAGCCAGTTCACGTTTGAAAAATGTTTATCTTGTTCTGTTTTTCGCCGAAATTTTAAGAGCAGTGGAACATTTCCACTCACCTAAAAATCTACCTCTGTGCTGCATATATTAGTTTAGTTCAATAAAAATGGTTCCCAATTCTAAATGATGTCACTGTTTGTGTAGAATCACGCTGATCTTTAGTTGTATGCATCATCTACGTGCTCTCTCACGCATCCCCTCCACAATGCTGCCAACAAAAGAAGCTTGCAGAAATCCTATTGTCAACAAATCTGCAGAGCCACGAGTAATGACTGAAGTCAAGTCCATTAATCCAATTACTCCTTAAAAGTAAATATAAATTCCCTGGTCAGCTCCTCAAGATAAACCAATCGAACTGAAGCATAGACAGCCACACGCTAAATACAAGATACAACCACAGACTTACACAGAGAAGAACGCAATATAAAACGCTATACTTTTCCTTAACACAGAAAAACAAGATCATGTTTGTTGTGAGAGAAACAGATTAACAGCGTACACAAAATATGATACATCACGTCAATCTCACAATTTAACCCAAAACATCAAAATATACACACAATCTAGCAGTCTAAATTTTCAGCCATGCACTACACTCTCCGACACATGGCAATCTACATCTTCACACAAACCATAACCTGGGGCATCCAAAAATCTGCAAAATCCAAATGGATAGCCATCCATGAATGGCTTATGCCCGTATAATGATATAGTGGTGAATGGAACACTGATAATCATATGAATGTACAGCCAGTACCCGTAACACAATCATCCAGTTATCCACTAGTGCTCACCCTAGACACTCCCAATCGGTCCGCTAACTGCACAGATTCTGGAAATCAAGCCAAAGTACACCCGAGCACTCTAGGCACCTTCATCCTCCCACTAACTCCGGAATCGATGCAACCATAATCTGGATTTTAGCAGTGATACAAATGCAAACCAAATACTCTTCACAAACAACATTAACAAGAAAAATTTAACAATAAGGAAACCTGTTACATGCACCCTGCACTTAAAACAAAGGTAGAACTTGACAAATTTTTACAAACACTTAAAACTGAACGATTGCATTGAACAGTGCACATTTCACAGAATAACACTAAAATCAAGTAGAGTAACGTCCCTAAAAATCATACATTTTTTCGCTTAAGTGTCTAAACTGACTTCCCTGGAAAGACAGGAGCACTGGCATACTATTCTTGCACATGCTAGTATGAGAAACACACTTCTAAAATGTAAATGGAGAAAAGGGCATCATAGTACAACTTTAGGACCCGTAACAGAACGCTGGAACACAAATTATTAAATAAAACACCAGTACCTGGTGTGCGTCCTGCATCAGATCGAACATGAACAGATGCCAAACCAGGATGGCACACTAGCCTCAAACTTCTTACAATACTGGGAAAAATTCAGTTGTTGAGAGATCGCTTAAATTCTAAAGTCTCTGATAATTTCATAATTGCCAAAATGTTCTTTTTTTTATTCTGCACCTTGCTTTCCATATACATAACTTTGATCAGTCTGCCAAATAAAATAACTGGCCACCATGGACGTGGATGCTGATGAAAGAGAGACAATGTGAACAATTGAGAATGAGGAGAAAAAAGTGCTATGACGCGACCAGTGCGGTCCACGTTACATTGCTTTTTTGTTAGGGCGGGTATTGGGGACAACACAGGGATGGCAACACAAACAAGGGAGGGAGGGTAGCTGTGGGCAACACAGACAGAGGGATGATGAGTAGATGGGAGGCAACACAGACAACGGGAGTAGGGTGGATGGGAGGCAACACAAACAACGGGGGAAGGGTGGGTGGCTGGGAGGCAACACAGAACGGGAGAAGGGTGGGTGGCTGGGAGGCAACACAGACAACGGGAGAAGGGTGGGTGGCTGGGAGGCAACATGATGGATAGTGGAGGGTCAGCAGAAGAGACAAACATGGAGGGGTAGAAATACATGAAGGAGACAGATGAAATAAAGACAATCTGGTGGAGTGCTTAAACACAAAAAGTAGAGCCTTAAAAAATTAAGTAGTGGAAGGACACAAGTAATGCACCCATGCTCCAGCAGAGGGACACACACACAAAGAGGAAGGAAGTCTACAGCAGCCGACTAATACGAAACAAGCAAATGAATGACAATGAAGCCAAACAATGTTAAGCAATGGGCGGCCTGCAAGTCCATTGCTAGAAAACAATATGTCATGCAAGAGATAGCATGCACTGTCTTAGACGAGAACTAAAAAACATGAAGAACAGGGTTGGGGAAACCATGAAAAAGGTGGTTGATGAGGGAGCAACAAGGAGCACGCAGAGGCAGGTATCTGGGGTGGGATTCAGCACACTGGGCAGGGAGAGAAAGAAAAACGCATGCACTCTCATGCAGAGCTGAACAAAAATGAAAAAAAGCACTTCCCTGCATTTGAGCAGTGGAAGGATTCAAGGAGGGATTAAATTAAAAAGGAAAGTGAAGCTCCATGAGAGGGTAAAACACAAGAATAGGAAGGAAAGCTGTTTAATAAGAAGCAATCATATGAGAGTGGCAAAAAGTCAACTGATGTCAACAATGGCCTGACTCAAAGCCCACTGGAACCTTTTGGCATGGTCCACAACTATCCCACTGTTTCAACAACAGGCAAAGCATAATGGAAAACTGTTGGATGAACATCACACATAGCCTAACAGGAGTGGAAGTTATGGTAGGAAGACCTTCAACAGGTGTGTTTGGAGATTTCCCCCCCCCATCAGAAGGTAAGAAAGTTCGAGATTGTTCTCATGGCTACAGAAATTTGGTTCCGGAGTCTGGGGACAATGCAGAAAAAGGCCAGATTAGTGGCCTTGATCTTCTTAAACTTTGGAATTGCCAAAATTTATTTTAATTTCCAAAATAACGACTGTTATTGAGTACTTGCAAAAAACCATGATCATGGTTTCGATATATTCATGAGTCCTTTATTCCGATTTCACCTGAGGACACAGGGAGACATGTATATATACGCAATATAGGAGCAATGACGACTAGTCTGCTCAGCCCTTCGAGATAAACTGATCTGTCCACAATGGAACATAAAAAGCCATGGATCCCTCACAGCATTACAAATTCCAAGCAAAGGTGGGAAAAACTTGAATACAAAAGATGTACATATGCACTAGAGAAAATACTTGGTTGCATTCTGAAGTAGTTGTCCAGTTTGAAGTTCGTTTCAAGTCATTCCCAGAACGACTGCAAACCCCTCGCAGCTGTGATGCACCACTTTACCCCCCGCTTGCCCTAATCTGCTAGCTTTGTACTTAGAACTCCTGTATTATAGTCAATAAAATGGCAAAGTTACGTTTTTGATATAGAGATCTGGTGTGACCCGCAGGACAACAATTCCAACAAAAACAGAGGGGAAAAAGGAAGGAGAAACACAGAGTACGCTTTCCCAGATCTAACTTAATACCAAAGAGTACTCTGGGTGGAAACTGAAAAGATGGCAAAACCCAGCTGTTCAACACAGGAAATACTATTTTCTTGGGACAAAACTGAAACCCCACCAGAGAGTGTCATGTTTCATCATAGGACTCCTCCTCACATTGGGCTAATGTGAGTGCCAATGTGGGCTGTAACCGTATGAACTGGGGAGTGTCGTGTACTGTATCCACATAAATGCACAAACACAAATAGATGAAGTACATACTTGAAGCCGGCTGGCTGACACGTCCTCTCACCTGGCCCCACCTCTGCCGTCCCCACCCCGTCTTGATGTTCTATATTTGGTATAGAACATCAAGCCATTTGAGAGTAAACATCAAACATGGAACATAACACATCCCCCCCTTTTCACATATATAAAAAACCCAAAAAACTAAATAAAACACAAAAGTTCATATATACTACAACATACTAAATTACATAGTACATATACTAACATCTCTAATTACCCCCACTTCTACTATATTAAACTTTTTCAAGAAAAGCCTTTTCACCACACACAAAATCCTTCAACCACTTAGGAGGGTTCCTTACTCTGTCCTTGGGTTCCTTACTCTGCCCTTGCCTCTCCTCCATGTATCTCTCATTCACTCCTGTGTCCCTCTCTAGCATACTGCCACTTGTTCTTGACTCTCCAACAATATCATCACTTCGCACCACCTTGTTGCTCAAACCACAGCCTTCATCAACACTCACCTCACCATCTTCCCCTCTTAGAATACTAGAATTTGATTCATTTCCCAAATCTTTGTTTTCTATTGCCTCAACATCTAACCAAAGAAAATCTTGCTTGGGGTGGTTGTACTGACTTCCCCCCCAGATACTCCCTCAGGATTACGAGCCACTCTTTTCAAATTCCATACTTTACCGCTACTCACTAACAGCATTGTTCAGAACCTCAATTACTTCCTCAGGTTCACAAAACTGGCTCTGTCCCTTCTTAACTTTACCAGGTTTCCTTATGCAAACCCAATCACCCACAGCGATCTCCACAGGCTTTACCCGACGTTTATTATCATAGAGCGTTTTCATTTTAGAATGATGTTCTGCCACTCTGTTCTGCACCATTTCAAGAGACCATTGCTCAACACCAACATGATGTAACCAATATGGAGTAAACTTAGACCTAGGATTGCGGCCCCTCATAACCACAAATGGTGATAACCCTGTGACTTCATTTCTTGTTACTCTGTAAGCCCAAACCATTGTATAATTGCAGCTCCCGATCGCTATTGCTAGCTGCAGCAGATTAGATAACGCCCTTCACAACCCGGTTAAATCTCTCAACCAAACCCTTTCGACTTGGGTTGTAAAGGGAAGTAGTATTGTGTTGCACATCAACTTTCTTAAAGTATTCTTTGGATGCATTTGAAAGGAATTGCACCCCATTGTCACTTAATACTGATTTCGGTAAACCCTCAGACACAAAAACTTTGTCTAGAAATTCCAAAACTAAATTGGTGTCAGCCTTGCTAACCACTTCAACTACTGGCCACCTTGAGAATAGATCGAAAAGTACAATAATACATTTGTTCTTCACCCACAGGACCTACAAAATCAATCGCTACCGTTTCCCAAGGCTGTTCAGGAGGAAAATAAAAATCCATTCATAGGTGGTCTCCAAGTTTGCAAAGTTTTATCCGCACCAGCACAACTTAAACATCCCCTCACAAACCTCTCAACTTCTGCATCTACATTCGGCCACAAAACAAATTCCTGATTAAACTCTTAATCCATACAATGCCAAAATGGCCTTCTTACCGCCATTATCGATTTCCGTAACCCCTTTGGAGGAATGATTCTCTCCCCTCAAAATGGTGCCACTATCTACTGCAAGTTGTGACCTAACCTCCCAAAATGGTTTGACTTCCACAGGTAAGTTATTTTTGTCAGGCCAAATTCCTTCAACAAATTCCTTAACCAGAACTCGTACTCCTTCTTTCCCATACTCTGTCAGCCACTCTTCCTTGCATACAGCACTGCTGCCATCCCCATGTATGAATGCAATTTGGAAAATATTCCAAACCTCAAGCTCACATTCTTCCAACTTAGTGGGTATTCTAGATAAACAGTCAGCTACCACATTGTCTCTGCCAGGTAAATACACAAGTTTATGAATGCAATCTTGCCTCCTCATTGATAGTTTGGCAATTCTTGCTGATGTACTGACTGTTCTTTCCGTTGTTAATAATTTCACAAGAGGTTTATTATCACATAAGATGGTGACTGGTTTTCCCCATGCAAAAGCCCTGAAATGGTCCAAAGCCCATGCACATGCAAAAGCCTCTCTTTCTATAAATCGGGTACCTTTCCTCAGTTGGTGAAAGAGCTCTTGATGCAAATGAGATTATAAGTTCTTTTCCCTGTTTATCCTTCTGGGTTAAGACTACTTCCAGCCCCTTGCCACTGGCGTCAGTGGTAATACAACAATTCAAAATTGGATCAAAGCAATGAAACGCTGGAATTTTTTCAATTATAGATGTGACCAGATTAAACTCAGTTTGAAAATCCACAGTTGCGAACTTTGGAATGAACTTAGAGCAGTATTCAACTAACCCCAAAAAGGATCCGATTTCATCCTTGTTGCTAGGCACAGGGGCATCTTTTATTGCATTGATGAGGGAATTTTTAGGTTTTACCCCCTCAGCTCCAATTTAGTGTCCCAAATAGGTCACCTTTTCCTCCGCAAATTTGCATTTTGAGATTTCCAGTCAAACCATTTCCTGCCCAAATTTCCAACACTTTCCGCAGCCTAGAATCGGGAGTACTTTTATTTTCACCAAAGATTAAAATATCATTCTGAAAGAACTTGATGCCTGCTTCTTTCGCATAAAGATTGAACAGAAGTCTCTGAAAAACTGCGGCAGCAGATGCAAGGCTGAAAGGCATCCTTTAAAACTGAAAACATCCAAATAGTGTAATGAATGCGGTGTACTTCCTAGAATCCGGTGTCAGGGAAATCGGATTGGTACGCGGCAGACAAGTCAATAATGGAGAATACCTTCGCTCCCTTGAGACAAATGACCATGTCATTGATTTTAGGTAGTGGAAATTGGTCGATCACAATATTGTCATTTAAATGGCACAGATCAACACAAACTGATCTTTCCATTGCTGCGCCTGGCCACAACCAATGGAGAAATCCACTCAGCAGACTCTATTGGTTCTATTATCCCAGTTGCGACTAGTTTTTCCAGTTCCTTTGATACTTCTTCTCTTATAGTTATAGGGATGTTCCAGACTTTGTGTACCTTGGAAATTGCACTGGTTTTTAAAATAATGCGATGTTCAAATCCCTTTAGGTTGCTCAAAGTTGTAGTGAAAACTGTGGGAAATTCGCTTAACATTTTTTGAGCCATTAGATCGTTCGTCCACTACTTTGACTTGATCAGTACTGTTGGGATCTAGACTAATTTGTAACTTTCCTTGATCGACCCAACCAAGAACTGGGGGGCCACTTTTTGCTACATACAATTTGGCTCGTGTGTGTCTGTCTTTAAGCCTACAGGTAAGCAACCTGTAGCCTAAAATTTCAATTTTTCCCCTCTATATCCTTGAAGTTGTATGTCTGGATCACACAAATCACTGCCAATTTTTTCTACAAATTTCTCCTTCCACGGTTCTTCATTCACTATGGTATATGGTGATCCAGAATCATCACAAATCTTAATTTCCACCCTACCAATGCTCATCCAACATACTGGTTTGTTTTTTATACTATCATCACTAATGTTTAAAATCAACTTACTCATTAAATTCATCACGATGTCGTACCTCGCATCACTAAATTCACACTCATCACCCTTGTCCTGCTCTAGAATGCATTTAACATTGTGCCTTTTCTTTCTGCACACTTTGGCGAAATGCCCCATTATTCCACAGCTACTGCATTTTTGTTTCAGTGCTGGGCTACTCCTGCTATAGGCTAAATGGTCTCTACTATCACATTGGTAGCATCCATTTCCTCCTCCTTTCTTTTTATTAAAAAATGTTGACTCAGCATAGAAGGTCTTAATCATAGGTTTACCTACAACTCTGCATATGGCCTCAGCTCCTATGTCTTTGGATAATAGTTACTTTTCACATTCGACGGAAACCCCGGCTTTGCGCACAATATTAATGACATCCTCTAATGGTAAATCCCCATTGACCCACAACCGTTCCTGAATAGCATGGTTGCTAACATACATAACTAATTGATCCCGGATTAAATCATCTTGTAAGATGCAAATTTGCAATTCATGGCCAAATTTTTTAATTCAACAACAGTTGTCAACCGAATCTCCCACTTCTTGTTTGTGTTGGGAAAACCTGTATCTAGTTATTCCAATGCACACCTTAGGAGCAAAGTAAAGGTCAAGATCCTTCAATGCCACCTCAAAAACATGTGTCACCCAACGGACACAGACCCCTCAGCTCTCGACATCCTTCGTGGGACAGCTCGTATCCGGCTCCTGGTCGTCCTCAGCGTCGCCTGGTCCATACAGCTGCAAAGTCAAGGTCATCGACATCTATCCTGAAGCATCCGAAATCAGTGTGCATTCGTCTCCCGAGCCCCTGGTCACTCCCAAGTGACCCAGACTCTACCCCCCCCTGCTTTCAGGTACTCCCCATCAAGAATCCACAATTGGATTCCTCCGGACACTTTCTCCTCTTCCAGCAGCGGCACTTTCCTGAAGTCCTCCATTGAGTTCCACTGCGGTTTCCGACGCCATTTCACACCTATGCACCCAGCTTCCCTGGGATAGGTAACTAGGGTACCACAGTATCCATGGGTGGGGTGGCTCTCCAACCTTCTGTCTTCCACAGGGTTTCTTCAGGGTCCACTGGGAAGGGTCAATCTTTAAAAATCCGACCGCGACTTGCACATAGACTTGTACGGAGCACGCGGTTATGTTTGCACACGCAGTCCGTGGGGTCCCTGTCTACTCACCTTGGGTGGTTCCTTGGGGTCCCAGCAATTCTACATCCTCTCAACATTGTCCTGACTCGAGTCCTGGTTCTTATACCACTTTCTTAGTATATGGTTTGGTCCCCCCCTGGGACCAGCTGTGTATTAGTGCCATTTACTGTGATTTCTTTGCTAAAGTATTGTGTGCTTTGTGTCCATCTCCATGTAGGAGATACTGTAACGTACTAAATAGTGTTATATAATAAATACATATTTTTATAACTACTGTGCGATTCTCTTTTCATTTAATCTGTACTAAAAGACTGTATTCTGGTGAAACAAGCCGCTTTACACTCTTTCAAGACTAAGCCTGAAGGCTGCTCTCCACAGCTACCACTTGGACAGCTTTCTAAAGTTGTCTGAGACCTCTTAAATCACCATAAGGGGTGTCTGGACTGGTGCAAGTTGCCCATTTACATTAGTGGACATCATATACCAGGCCAGCCTCTCACATTTGTGTGCAGCGGTTGGGATTCAAGCCTGCATTGTTATACCAGATAAATCTTTTGTATTGATTAACTGAAAAACCACTAGTACTAGGCACATATAATACAACCTTAGAATAGTAAGTTCTACTGAACTTGGGGTTGGGTAAGTTAAGAGTTTAGCACACCCTTTCTCCAACCTAAGAGAGTTTAGCTCCCACTAGGTTGGGTAGGTGCAACACCACACCACATTTAGTATATCTACTAAAGGAGATGCCAGTGGCTCTCTGCCTTCTAGATACAGTGAACTTTCGTTCCAAGAACTGAAAGCACTGTGTGCCTCTAGGAAGCTGAAGACAGGGAGTAGTGCCAACACCTGGTAGAGGTGTTACTGTTCGATGACTTAAGGAAAACCCCTGGGTCAGATGAACAGGACAGAGTGGGTGGGACAGGGAATGAGGATAGGACAGGAGGGGACCCCCTCTATGACCTAGAATCTAACCCGGACCAGGGGGAAGCTGATGGCTCCCACCTGGACAACTCAGATCTTCTAGAAGAAAATGCAGAAGGCCCCGAGAGCCCCCTCTTCATTCCTCCTGGAAGAGTGCAGAGTTTACCAAGGAGATCTAGATTGCCCTCTGTAGAGTCTAATCACTCAGGACAGTCTGTAGGGACCTCTGTATCTAGCAAGAGGGACCACTCTTTTGATAGGTAGTACCAACTTCTTGAGCTTGAGAAAGCTAGGCTTAGGCTCAGGCAAGAGCAGTTGGCCATTGACAAGGAGTCCCTAGAAGTCCAGAGGGCTAGAAAAAAGTTGGGACTAGAGTCCCATGGTGGCAGCAACAGTGTCCCTAGAGTTAAGGAACATTCCTTTGCTAATCGGAACCTGAGCAAGATTGTCTCTCTCTACCATGTTGGGGATGACATCCACAAATGGAAACTGCTTAAGAGAGGGCCTGTAAGGTTCAGAGGGTCCCTCAAGTGCAGTGGGCAGCTATCTTGTGGCTCTCCTTTGCGGACAAAGGTAGAGATAAGCTCCTCACTGTTAGAGAAGAGGATGCTGACAAGTACTCAGTTTTGAAGAGTGCTCATTGACGGGTTTGGCTTAACCACTGAACAGTACAGGATTAAGTTCAGACACCCAGAAGACACAGAATCAGGACTGGGTAAACTTTGTTGTTAGTGCTATTAAGGCTCTGGAAGGTTGGTTGCTTGGCAGCAAAGTGCAGGATGTTGATGGATTGTACAATTTGCTTAGGAGGGAGCAGATTCTTAATAATTGCCAGAATCAGCTATTGCATCAGTACCTGGAGGACTCAGATCTGACTTCTCCCCAAGAATTGGGAAAGAAAACAGATAAATGGGTCAGAACCAGGGTGAAGCAGAAAAATCAGAACCATGGTGGTGACCAGAAGAAGCAAGATTCTTCTTAAACTCAAGATAAGGGTGAGGACAAGGGTAAAGGCAAAGAGTCTTCATCAGGGATCCAAAAACCTGCATCTGGGGGAGGTGGGGGGTCACAATCCAACAAGGGAAAAGGCAAAAAGAAACCTTAGGGTTATTTGTGTAAGGTATACAATAATTGAACGACCATGCACAACCTGTTGATAAGAGTATGAAATAGATTTGTATTCTGTAGCGTGCTCCAGGGATATCACTCTCTGATCATAGAGTGTGAGAAACAGAACTTGAGTAGCGTTCCCTGGGTAGGGTCCGTCCCCGTAGGCTCAGCAGACAAACCCACACACGGGGTTATTTAAAGATCAAAAATCCCATATGACACAAAAGTTGTTCCAAAATTGTATGTGATTAAATTTATTGATTCTTCATCCTCATAGGATCCTTTCACAATGTCACTTGAAACCAGCGATACGTCAGCAAATTAAATTATGCATGGTAAACTTCAAGCAACCTGCCCTTCGTCAGGGGATAGTTCTAAAAAAAAAAAAGCTAACATGAGGAAGCCATCCTAACAATGATTCCTGATCATTAACCACCCAGGAAGTGGTAACTAAACAAGAAATATATCGAAGCAGTTTGTGAGGCCCAGTATCAAACGCTCAAACCAGGTGGGTCAAAACCAACATAGTATGTAAAGTAACGGGATGCTTGCCTGAAGATCAGGCTGTGCCAGTGAACAAACGAACAGCCGAGTGAGCTGTTGTGAAAAATAACCTAAAAAGCACTACTTTAAAAAAAGTGAACAAGAGTGCGACATGTCTTCCATCAACAGTGTCATGCATTTAAATCAAAGACACGTGCTCAATAAATTTACGTGCTTCGTGAATTTCCAACTAAATGTATCTCGCTATGCAGGTGAAAGATACAACGGACTGTATTAACAGGCAGTGATCACATAATCCATGCATTACTGAGGTTCAAAAAAAGCAACCGATGCACCAAATTTGACTTACTTAAAGGGTGACGGCTACAACGGACTGTGTAAACAGACAGACACGCTATATGGCGTAATGCTTAGAACGCGCTTAAGTGCAAAGTCGACGGATCGCGTACATTCCTCGCAAGCAGTTAGCATGCAAATACGAGTTTCATTGAACCAAATAGTCCCGCGGTACTTACTGGAGTGAACATCACTTGCCTATCCGTCCATAGTGATCCGGAAACGGTCACCGACTCATACACCCCGCCCATTTTAAAACACGGTCAGGTTTAAACAGTGTAAAAAGACTAGCGATCAAGAGTGCATGAAAGTTGAACTGAAAACGGTGGCCATCTTAAAATATCCATCGATCAATGCAAAAGAGATATGAGAATAACAAAACAAGCTAAGCGATGTTGTATCCAATTGAACCCACTGTAAACGTGTAACAAGACTAACGATCAAGGGTGTATAAAAATGAACTCAAAATGGTGGCCATCTATAACAATGGAAAAAAAGATGCGAGTTACAAAACCAGTAGAACGATGTTGCATCCAATTAAACCCACTATCAACATATACAGGCTGAACAGTGTACAGATGTTAAACAGCAAAATAAGTTAAAGCAAACCCATCAAAAATTAATATATCATAGCACAAAAATTCCATTCCATCATTAAGTCCATTAGGTTTCAAAGCATCAAGTTACTTAATCCAAAAGTTCTCTCTCTGTAATAGACAGTTATTGTCCTTGCCTTCTCTTTTTTCAATGACTTCCAAAATCAGAAATTTAAGTTGGCTGATGTTGTGACCATTCTCGACAAAAAGTTACTGGATATAAATCTTTGCTGTTCCTCTTTTTCTTTTTTATTATTTGTCGACGAACCTTCCTCCAAAACTGCTTTGCTGAGAAGATGAAAGGAATTCAAAACGGTGCTGGCGTGGGGTCAAGTTGCGTGACCTCGCAGCAACAAACAGTTGACGGTCTAGTTGCATATGAATTACCTGCTCGAGTAGAAGCTAAGCACGTCACCATGCACTCAGACGTCCCAGTGTGACGCGCCACGCGTTCCACACAACATGGACGGAGCAGCCAGAAGCGAGATGTACAATGCAACTCCCGAAACAGCGGTGAGTCGTGTGCAGGATGTTTTCAAATCACGCAGCTGGCTTGAGCTCTTAGCCTCCCCTTTTTCTTGACCAAAGAGCGCAAATTCATAGGAATGAAATGAGACTCACCCTCCAGTAAATGAGTCTCCTGGTATACAGAAACAATCTCTTGCAAGACAAGGGGCATACATCATCACCTGGGACAAAGTGCGAAATTCCCCTCAGGGAACTCTAAATGAACAGCTATGGAAGGAGCTACAACAACACACTGCTTTACCTGCTGCAAATTATCTTAAAAGCAGCTTACATAACATGGGGCTGAATCAGCTTTGGGAAACACCTACAACTATCACCACGTTAAAAAAACTGGTTTGGAAGACGGTCAATCATCTCTCGTGGGTGGAGGACAAGGCATCTCTCTCGGAAAGGGCCCACGGATGGAGGACTCTGAATACCTATACGGAGCCAGCCGCTCAAAACTACTTTAACCTGGGCTATGCTAAATCTATAAAAATCAGTTTCTTGAAGTATAGACTAGGTCTGATACCCTGCATACAGCATCTTCCACCCTGGCAAAAGGAGAAAGCAGGTTCTACGTGCCGCTTATGCGGATCAGCGCCAGAAGATCTGCTGCATCTACTATGTTCTTGTAAAGAACTTTTACAAGAACGGAAACAACTATTAAAACGCCAATTTAATCAGCGAGGGGTACGTACCAGGAGACAAGCAGCGCTGGCATGTTTCGCATCTAACGACCCACAATTGAACTGCTGTTTAGTAAAGTTCTTGAGGCTATGCAAAAAGAAAATGCCAGCAACTTAGTTACTAATCAACCTAGTCGTATGGAACAAATGCAATATTATGAGGAGGCTCGAAGAGCTCCTTTTCATATACTTTTTCCTCCTGGCACTAAAGTACCGTCTCAAAGTTTAAATTCACTTCTAATGGATTATGGGCACAACTAAGGAAGGGAAAAAAGGACTGGAATTAAGTATTTTATTTTGCTCCTAATATTACAACTAAGCTGTTTTGTCTAATAAAGTTCTGAGGTTATGCCAAAGGAAGTGCCAGTATTACAGCCGATAATGATTTCAGTTATGTATAAATAGTTGCAACCCTAAACATGAAGTCTTGAAGAGGATGTTCCCTGGTTGGCACTAATGCACTTTACCCAAGCCGAAAGCACTTCTTTATACTTTATAGAACTCTGGTACAGTCAGTGAAGGAAAGTACGGACTGGAATTAAGCACCATAAACTTTAAATATGTGCAAAGTCAAAAAATAATGTGGCTAGGAAATTTGTCTCATATGTTTGCTTACAGCGCAGATTTTAGAAAGAATTATAAATATAAGATAAATGAAGTATGGAGTTTTATATGTATATTTGATTTTAAATGAAGCTATTTTTGTATTGCAACGGTTTTAATTAACTATGCAAATAAAATAAACTGAATCTCCTGATGTGCCATCTTTAATCCTGCTTGTCCATAGTGCAACAATGGATACTCCACGTCATTCAGGATTGATCGACAAACAATAAAATAAAAAGTTTCCTCTGTGTGGGCACCGGCTTCAAACACAAGTCTCCACGTTGTTGTGTACTGTATCTGCATAAATGCACGAACACAAACAGATGAAGTACACACTTTATTGCTTGAAGCCGGCAGGCTGACGAGTCCTCTCTCCCGGTCCCACTGCTGCCGTTCCCCCAGCCTTGACGTTCTATATTCAAAATAGAACATCACGCCATTTGAGAGCAAATATAACAACTATGGAACATACCAGGGAGCTCCTAGTTTCCGTTTTTTTTTTTAGTGTGGTAAGAATATACTTAAGAGTTGAAAAATCAAAGACTAACTACCTACGGGTATACTATAAATATTATTCCTAACCCCAGTCTATAGATGTATGAATTCCAAACCATAATAGGGAAACGTAATTTTTCGTCTACGTGATGTTGATGGAGCAAGGTTTCATAAATGAAACTTGCTTGTATTCAATCCTCCTCACAGTATTAATTTATTAAAACTTGTATTGTTAATACCAACCTTTGCATACACTACACGAATAGCAAGGAAGCTTGCTTATGTGTTTTACTAATGAATAACGCTTGTATGTAATCTAAAAAGCCGCTAAAGCGTGGGAAACTATCTGCGCATGTCCCAACCATAGCACGTGTTGTGACGTCTCTCTTTGCTTGGGGGGAAATTTCTGCTTCTGCGCAGTGTGCTTTAAAATGGCTGCTTAATGTTTTCACATGCTTCAGCTGCTCGTGTTATTTTAATTTGTCGTTTTCTTAACGCTACTAATGCGGGATAGATTTATAAGTAAATGGGGATAGAATAGAAAGAGTGGGTATACAGTGAAACTTATTGTGTGATTTTAATATTTGCTTCTTGCACTTTTATTAGTTCGTACATTTGGGCCTGGGATGGTGACCTGAAACTCGAGAGGCAAATGGTTCTGCGCATGTGTCCTGTGTGCCTGCCAAAATGAAGTCAATCTGGACGTCGTCCAAGGCCGCGACCCGATGGCCGAAGATGCTGTACTTTGGCTTTCCTGTTGCATATTGACACATTGTCTATGAAAATTGGTTTACATTTGTCATGAGACGGGTGGGAAATAAAGCGAATGTATTAATTTGAAGGGGTGGGAATGTAAAGACAATAGGCTTTACAATTTAGGCCAAATCGATATGGTGCGACAAACCACCCCCTGTCCCTGTCCAATCAGAAGTAGTGGTCCCATATTTTAGCAACATTAGTGGGAGGTACATGGGCGTAGAAGGGTATAATAGATATAGAATTAGCTAATTAGTTGGAGAACAGCGCACAGAACAGAGCTGAGCACAGGAGAGCGGAGATGCTGACAGGAAGAGCTCCAGACCACTAAGCTGATCGATTGCAGACTGAATTCCTGTCCAGAAGAGGTCCTGAGGAGGGGGCGGCGGAGTCCATTAGAAGGAAGGCACGGGAGAATCGAGGAGCAGCTGAGTATCAGAGAGGGGAATGACGCAGGCGTCGTTGTAGAGAGGTCACCGGTCCTGTCCCTGGAGGAAGTCTTTGCTCTTCATCCTTCCTGGGTCCTATTCTTTCAACTCCTTGGCCAAGGGGTTTGGTTCTCGCACTTAGGTAAATATAATGCAACCTTTAGTTGCGCTGCTATTCCTATCCTCTCTTCTTCTTTAAACACCGTCATTGATTAGCAATAATCATTTCTATGCTTAATCTTGGGTATTGCGATTGAGTACCATGTGGCTCTGTATTTTACTCTGCTAAATCTTTAGATAAACATTTTAAAACTTCCTGACAGTGGTTATTTCAGGATTATGTATTATAATGAATGTCACTCATTTTAAACTTCCCAATTAGCAAAGGATTCATTGGCAAGTCATTACTCTTCAATCGGAAGGTAATTGGTAGCAGGGATTTTGATAAAGAGTAACAACTGATAAAACCCAGCGTAAGTATTAGCGTAGTATGAATGTATGGGCCCAAGTGAGTATCTGGTGTATGAATGCTGTTTGCTAATATCGCGCTGGATCAATGTTGACAAGCTTAGCATAGTGTAATAAAGCACTCTGAAATAGCTAACCTTGGTAGTGACCATGACATAAAATCCTACTTATTCCCCCGTACCGTGACTAATTACAGTCAACGTGTAGCTTGGCATTTCCGTGCTCTGCCACATTCTACCAAATAATACATAGTCATACATTTTCTGGTACACCCGCACTTTGAACCACCCATTCCTTGCTCTTTCAGTGGCCCTACACTGTCTGTTAAAGGTCTGCCTTTGTTGCCCCGTTACTTGTTCCCTTAATTTACACCAGTAGTCTGTCCCAATAGGCTTCTCCCTAGGCCTCCCCGGTTATCTTGGGGAGTCATCCTGTGTCCTTTCTGTCTTTGCACCTGGTACCCTATCAGAGATTGTACTTGGTATGCCGATTAGGTAATCAGTAGTCGTGTACGTTAGAGCCCTTTGTAAATAAGGATTCCAAGGTCTGCATTCTTCAATTACCCCAAGACCGCAAAACGTAGAACCCATTACTTAAGAGACACAAAAAGGCGATTGCCGTCATTGTAGCACTAACGTCAAAGTGAATGCCATAATATAGTCCTGCTTCTATGTCGACAGCCTGGTACAGTTTTGGAAAGTTGGTCAACCCACTGGTGCCCATGCTGCTCCGCACCCGATGGTCCTGCCTGCCAGCTCCCTCACCTAGTGTTCCGGTGCCCTGCCATGCACCACCATATTCCCTATATTTTGTTTGTCCATGCTTTGCTCGTAAGTTCTATACCGGTTTGCCCTATTGAACCCAAATTCTGCATCTGGATCTAACATATCATGTCCACTACTAGATTTTACTTCACCACTAAACCAACCCTACCCACACCTGGTGCCTCCATCGCACGACCCACACACCTGGTGCCTCCAGCGAAAGAGGCTGGGCGTGTCGATGTTGGGATGCGTATCGTCCTCATCATCAGAAACCTCAATCTTGTCCCAGACGCTGTAATCCACCATCCTGTGGCTTGTTCCGCCTGCCCGCTGTTGTGCAGCCTCTGGTATGCCTTGATGCTCGAATTCAATGCCCCGTGCACCTACTGCTGCAGCCGGACCAGTTTACGGCTACAGCTCCGCTGCCAAATGTCTCCACCCCCTCGAGAAAACTCTTCTGGAAACCTCCCTCCAATTCAACGCACAGCAATAACCCACCCCTTTCACTTCCGGCAAAACGCAACTGACGCCAAGATCTGCCCATGCTGCACGTTCTCGGTCCTATGCGGCAGCCTTGTTTGGGCCAGTCAAACTGTTAGATCTGGTCAACGCCTCAAGGAGAAAAAGAGGCGTGGTTAATAGGTCACTGTGACTTATTGCCTGATTCTATTATGGCGCCCAGTGTGTTTTTAACGTTCGGGGCACTTGGTTGTGGAAAAGGCGGCCATCTTGGAATGGTTAACTGTGCGCGTTTCTCCTCTCCTACCAAGAAACCCTTCGGTGAAACCACAGTAATTTTAAACTCCAAAGCAGAATCTTTCAACGTGCTGGAGTCTGTCTCAAAGCTCCCATGAGTGTGTTCGGACTGAACCCTGACGACCCCAGTGATTGAAGTGGAAGACAAACGATTGGAACCATACTTTTTTCTTTTAAAATACTTATTTTATTTCTACGATACATTTTTATTTGCTGTAGGTTTATAGTTATAAAAATGCGTTTAGCTCAGTGTCTTTGTCAACTAGAAGGGAAAAGGTTTACA
This sequence comes from Calotriton arnoldi, assembly GCA_963921515.1. Lineage (NCBI taxonomy): Eukaryota > Metazoa > Chordata > Amphibia > Caudata > Salamandridae > Calotriton > Calotriton arnoldi. Next base: position 507,095 of record CAWUFW010003862.1, on the reverse strand, counting down.
GTTGGGGTTGTTTTTATAGCATGAGTGCGTACGTTGTGAATTAAAGCTCTGTAATGTTACTTTTTCAGTTTTATGCGCGCACTCAACACGTAGGTACTGGAGCACTTTACATGAACACTAGTTACATTCCACAATCATTCGTGTTTATGTTTTTTTAGGGCGGGGAGTCGATTAAGTGAATATAACACGAAAAAAAATTGTTCAGACTTAAAGAGATCCTTGACGGATAATTTAATTAGGCAATGACAAAAAGGCCGCATCAAAAATTATTTTATTTAAAGTTCTATTTAAGTACTGCATACATGCTAACATTTTCAAACTGGGAAGAGGGAGATTTTGCAAAAAAAATCAGAATGTATTTTCCCCATTGGCTTATAACTAGGGTCACTTGAATTATCTGATTCTGAGGCTGTGGCTTTTTCTTTTGCACAATTATAGATTTGCAACATTTTTCACATAATCCATCATCAGCTGCACAATCTGCATATTTTGACCCCAAAAATTTTTTTCTGGCCCAAATGGACCAAAGTTACTAAAATTGTGGTGGCATGTGCTCGAGCGTAGTGGAAGGCCCTTCACAAAGGTTAACTGGTCATCTTTTAGTTGCTTATTTCTGTATTTGGTTGTTAAACAGGTACTAATGAGGTGAAATCTTTGCCCATTTTTTCTTGCACAAAGAGAGAGTAAGAGGATTGGGTACCTAGTTGTGTCCTCCCTAACAAAACTTTTTACACATATGGGCAACTAGACTGGATTGTCAAGGAAAGGTTCTAGAGGTAAATGCAGATTTTCCACAGTTTTAATGGGTAGAAAATCTTGATTTTAATAAAGGCACGGAGGCTAATATTATGCACTATACCTTTATTGCGCTCAAAATACAGCAGCAACAAACTAGAATTTCGAACACTTAGAACACTTCTAGAACCTTGAACATGTATATCCCCTTCGAACGTGCAGCAATCTTCCTCTTTAGGTGCGGCGAAAAAACAAAGTCCCAACATAAAAGAACATCCACCACTTAAACTTCAGGCGTCTCTTAATCCTCCTGAAACAGCTTCATCTTTACGACCCTCCATCTTCATCCTGCATACAAAAACAAACGATTAATAAACAGGGCGGGTTCAGTGGAGGGATAATATTAGCCTCCGTGCCTTTATTAAAATCAAGATTTTCTACCCATTAAAACTGTGGAAAATCTGCATTTTACAGCAAGGCCCGGAGGCCAACATTATGCATGTTCAAAGTTCATCTACAACTCTTTCCAACACATTCTCTACCGGTTTAAAATAGAACCTCTTAAACATTGATTCATTCGACCAATCTGCCGCTCTCATAATCCCATTTAAGCTAAAACCTCTCATCACTGCTTTGCTAGCCACAGCCCCTCTAACAGAGTGTGCACCAAAAACACTCACATCCACTCCTGCCCTAGACATAACCTCTCTCACCCACCTAGCCAACGTGGGTGTTGACACTGCTTTATATGGCTTCCTATAAGAAATCAAAAGTTGACTACATTCAACCTGCCTCAGACCCACAGTCCTTTTCTCGTATTCCCTAAGACAACTTACCACACACAAATTAACATGCCCCTCCAAAAGTGGGTAAAAAATTGACCTAGACATAGTCTTAGTCCTTCTCCTGATTTCAAAATACACACCCTCTGGCTGAAAATACCTAGAATCCACGTCCAAAGCCCTAATGTCTGAAACTCTTCTGAAAGAAACCAAACAGAGCAGCATGGTCAATTTCCATGATAGGAATCTAAGCTCCAACGAAGAATTAACACCCCAACTATTCAATTCCTTCAAGACCACTGAAACATCCCAGAGCACACTATACTTTGCTTTTGGAGGCACAGCTACTCTAACACTCTTAACCAATCTTTTAACCAACACGTGCTGCCCCACCGGCAAACCACCCTCCAAAACATGCCCTGCTGAAATTGCTGATCTGCTAATGTTAACAGTATTATATGCCAGACCACTCTTAAACAGCTCCGATAAATAATTCACTACTTCCACTACAGGTGCTGATACGGAATCCAAACTCCTCTCAACACACCAACCAGACCATCTTCTCCATGCTGATCTATATACCTTGGAGGTTCCCTGTTGGAACCGGGGTTACCGAGTCCGACACGGTAGCATGGCGTGAAACGGGAAAGGCACGCGAAGGCAATGTGTAAGGCAGTTGTGCAGCACACTCTCACTTTGACTCACAAATGCGAACGCAATAACATGACACCACACCAGGCTTTTGTATTTAAAATCAAGATTTTTTATAAATAAATTAAGTTGGCATCAGATAAGGCAGGTTAATTCAGATCTACATTCAAATTCATTATATTACTCAACTGGTGCACATTTTCAATAAAGCTGCATAACTCATCAACATTGGAGGCCACTAAGAGGCCGCAGGAATTATCTCCTACACGTAGCACTTAATAATGATCTCAAGGTACGTTAATAAAACATAGGCCTAAACATACAGTTCACTTTAGCATATTCAATTATTTAAAAGAAGGCTTTTCACGTTACATTTAAATAGGCCTGCATTAATCTAGGCGCACCCACATTCAGTACAGTGGGCGTCGCAACTCCAGTACACCTGTAACATAAAATACTTCAACTCTTGGCGGTCTACACTTCAGCTCAACTCCATTAAACACTTTCCCCTTGTGGTAAAGACTTAACAGTTAAAACCATGGCCTAGGCAGTAATTATAATAGGCATCGGCATAAATTATTAAATACTGTGGGCATCATCATTACCTGAATGAACTATGTGGGGAATCCCTCAACATGTCCTGTATTCTGGGGCTTCTAGGTCCCTCAGGGGTTAACTCTGGCCAGGCCCACTCCTCTCTGGGGCCTCGCCTCATAGGACTAAATTCGTAAGGGTTAATAGTGGCCCCCGGCCCCCAGTGGCGTCTTATGGGCCCCAGGAGCCTCCAGGGCTCACCTGTGGTGTGGTCGTTGGTCGCGCTTCAGGGCGACTGGCGATCTTCCGGGCCGGCCCGTGTTCTGTCGGGCGGGGCCCGGTCGGGGGTGCCTCGGCCTTCTGGCCGGTGTTGCGGGTCGTTGCGGGGGCCGGTATTGCCTTCCTCCGGCCCCCGGGATCAGGGAGTAACTATGCGGCACGTTGCGGGGGCCGGGATCACCCTCCTCCGGCCCCCGGGATCAGGGTAAGTGCAGGTGGGGGCTCAGGGTTGCTGGGGAAGGGAGCGGGAGCCGGCAGTCCTCTCCGGCCGGCTCCCCGTCTCCCTCTGCACTGCCGGGGCTCTTCCCGGGCTTCCTTCGGCGCTGGGGCGTGACTAGGGGCCGGCGCGCAATCGGTGCGCGGCCTTCCTGGGTCACGCCCGGCGACCCCTGGTTGCTCGGCAACGGCGTCTGCGGGGCCTGGAGGCCTCGCTGCTGATCGCGTCGGCGATTTCTTGGGCCGCGACGGCGGCGGTGGCAATTATTTGGCCGCGACGGCGGCGGGTGCAATTCTTGGGCCGCTTCGGCGGCGGCGACGATTCTTCGGCCGCTTCGGCGGCGGGGGCAAGTCTTGGGCCGCGGCGGCGATGATTCTTTGGCCGCGACTGTGGCGGAGACGATTCTTCGGCCGCGACGGCGGCGGGGGCAATTCTTTGGCCGCTTCGGCGGCGGCGATGATTCTTTGGCCGCGACGGCGGCGATGAGGGCCCAGGGCCCAGTCTCTGGAGGCTTCGGTGAGGGCGCGGACGGCGCTCCTCACCTCACACACCTGAGGGGCTTCCTTTACCTCAGCGCTTCCCCCGATGAGGGCGCGACGGCGCACCTCACCACACGGTGCCTCTTCTCAGGCGGCGGCGGCCGCGGCGGTGATCTCCTTCATAAGGTCAGTGACCTGAGGGGCAACAGAACGCAGGGTGCACCAGCAGCCTGTGGGCAGGGCTGACTGGCAAAGTACTTGGGGTCAGCCCAGCAACAGGCAAAAGTGAATAGGGGTGAAGGTTTAGCGCTTCAGGGTACGGCGCTTTACCTGGTGATCCCCAGTTGGGCAGTTTTAGGCTTTAGGCCTTGCTGGACGGTCAGGCCTCCTCAAGTTAAGGGGTCTTGCGACTGCTTCAGCTTGGTTGCTTCTTAGGCGCTTCTAGTTGTAAGTTTCTTGTCAGAAGTTCCTTGTTATAGGTTCCTTGTCAAAGTTTCCTGTCAGAAGTTTCTTCTTATGAGGGGGGGATGAGTTGGTGGTCTGGGAGTGCTTGGTGTTCCTCCCCGCACGCTGAAGGTGGTTCCCTGGGTCCCCTCACACTGGGCAAGGTCAGTGGGTGGTGGGCGTTCCTCAGCTATCTTACTACAGCAGGGCCTCAGCCCTGTCAGCAGCAGTAGTGTAGGTCTCCCCTAGGCCCTAAAGCCTATACTCCGGCGGAGGTTCTCCCAGGTTCAGTGGTGCCTCATCAACTGACTAGAAAGTTTTCCCTCCAAGCCTTTTATACTCCTAGGTCAGGTGACTCTCCCAAAGGCGGCAAAACATAACTCCTCCCACAGCCCGGAAGGTTCTGGATCCTTCTACATGCCTGGCTATGTGGCCCAGAGGCGGGGATGGAATGGATACTGTATCCCTATACCCCAGCCTGACCCTGGCTACTAGTGTGTATGCGTGTCAGGCCCCTCTGCAGTAGCAGGGGCCTGTGGCAGCCATCTTGAGTGAGAGAGAGCACCTGCACCTCAGCACTGGCTAGCAGTGGCAAGGTGCCCAGAGACCTAGGTCCAGTAAAAATATGGTGGCAAAAAGGAGGCGAAAAAGGAAAAAAAATAGGGAAAGACCACCCTAGGGCTGACAGGTCAAACACGCGTCCCCCCCAGCCGAAAGAGGGGAGAGCTTCCCAACCTCTAGGGAGTTCTCTTCGCTAAGGCGGAAAAACCGGGAGAGACCGTCAGCGTTGGCGTGGTCTACACCGGGTCGATGTTCCACCCGAAAGTCCATCCCCTGGAGGGAAATGGACCACCTCAACAATTTGGGGTTTTCGCCTCTCATCTGCATGAGCCAGCGAAGGGGTCTGTGGTCGGTCTGGCCTCTCCTTTCCAAGATCTCAAACGGCCCAGTCCACCGGTCCTGGAGGGCGCTAAGCTCTCCTGGCTCCATGACCCACACCTTCTGTCCAGCGTCTAACTCTACCGTCCGCGCGTTCCGGTCATACCATTTCTTCATGACGGCTTGACTTGCCTCTAGATTGTCCGAGGCCTCCTTCCACAGCTTGGCCACTTGGCTGCGGAATGCCAGCATATAGCTGACAAAATCAGAAAGGGGGGGAAGGGGGAGAAAGAGGGATACGCTAGGTCCACCCTCCAAAACGATCATGAAATCACAAAGAACCGAGATCTCGGTTACAAGAACCTAGCAAACAATTCTACAAAGGTTTTTTTTTGCTCTATGAGAGTAAGAAAAAACAACAATACGAAAGGAAAAATGTCCTTTCTTGAGTCCCCTCACTCACCAGGGTTTCCCCACGGTGACATGCTTCATCATTGGGGCCATCCCAACCCGCTGCGGGTTGGGGCGAGCTACGACTTGCGACAATACGTAGGAGCACTAGTTGTGGTTGACTATGTGTGGTGCGGTGATGGAGGTGGAGTGGGTGAGATTAAAAATATCTAGCTAGTGGGCAAAAAGGATTTATTTAGGCTCCTAGCCGATATATTAAAAACGGGGTTGGTCTCTAGGGTATCTGTCTTTAATGAGTCAGGAGTCCCTAGTAGACGTCAACTAGTTTCGAGCCTCCCCAGTGCTCTTCTTCAGGACAAACAGGGTCCAGCCCTGTTTTGTACCACTCCAAGGTGACCTAAATATAGGAAAAGGTGATGCTACGGAATTCAAGCAGGCATGGGTTAATACATACTTTTTAGTATGGTAAACTGACCACGTAGTATCTGAAACAGAAAAGAGAAATAGCATTATCATGTACAACCTACTTCTTACTGTGTAGGTGAATATAGAAACCGCCATGCTACTGATCATGTTGTGTCTAAAACATAAATGAGAATTTATCACGTACAACCTACTTCATGCTAAGTAGGTAGGTGTTGAAACCGCCATGCTCCGCAATCACGCATCCAACCAAACAATCACTCATCCATTATTCAGAGCTCTCTCGTGTATAACCATAAACGGTTACGGGAGCTATATATACTTCACAAGGATTCGTGAATTCGTGGCCTCGTTAATGCACAGTTTAAGTTGCTTTGAAAGGAAAGGTTTAAAAGAATGGTTTAAAAAGAAAGGTCTCCCCGTGACATTACCCTTAAAAAACTCGACCTTATTGATTAATTATTTGTTCAAATATAAGTAATCACGGTCCAGTCAGGCTGTTGTATTGATTCATGATGTGCGCTAGATGATACAATCGCACACAGACTAGTACAGACAGACGATACGACATAAAAAATTACATAAAAAACTACATTAAGGAGGAAACACATACTGATTATAAAGCAAAATTGTGCTTCATGGTCACTGAGGGACTGGAGAGATCACCGACACTGTGGGAGGAAGCAAAACGATAATGAGAGCTTCGTAACTAAAAATCAGAACGGGTGCGCTGTGGGTGTTACCGCTGGCTGCCCGGTCTGGATCTGAAAGGGAATAAGCTTACTTGTGGACGATGTCTAATCCAGCGTGTAACCTGCTTGCCCTCGCGACCGCATGATTAGCGAGTCTCTCCCGGGTGCAGGTATTTGAAGGAAGTTGATCGCCTAGTCATAAGAAAAAGACTAGAGCGGAGACTGACACAAAATAGCCGCCGCATTTGGCTCAATTTGGCTGCCCTTTTGGTGATAGTAAAAGGCTTGTTGGGAGTGCCTATTTTTAAAGGGGATATAGTGATTAGAGGCAGACGATACAGACAACCGCACAAACAAGATATGCCTCACTGTGACTTATGCGAGTGGCTGGTTTTTTGTGAAGGACCTAGAATAATTAAAAAATTAACAAATTAAAGACAGACAATACAAAACAAACACACAGACAAGGTTATTTTGTCTCACTTTGATTTATGCAAGGGGCTGTTATACTACCTCTTATCTAAAAGAGTGTATTAGTCATGAGAGGCGAAAAAATTCAAATATAATGATCACATGCCACATATAAGCGCGTCACTCCCGGATGAAGTGTTTGAAGGAAGTTTATCGCCAAGTCAAAAGATGAAGACTAGAGCGGAAAAATACACAAAATGGCCACCGCATTAGGCTCAATTTGGCGGCCCTTTTGGTGATAGTAAAAGGCTTGTTGGAAGTGCCTATTTTTAAGGGCCTATGGTGATTAGAGGCAGACGGTACAGGACAACCACACAAACAAGAATGCCTCACTGTGACTTAAGCGAGGGGCTGATTTGTTGTGAAGGACCTAAAGTAATTAACAAAACAGACGATACAAAACACACAAACAAGGTTTTTTACCTCTCTTTGATTTATGCGAGGGGCTGTTGTACTACCTCTATCTAAAAGAATGTATTGGTCATGAGAGGCGAATAGTTTCATATATAGGGTAATGATTTTCTTTATTCCAGAGGGTGGCCAACGATATGCCACAAAAGGTGTTTTGTATTTCTAGGTTGCAAAGAGCAGGTTTTCCTATGATCTCATCTAAAGAACTGCCCCCAAGGTATATTGTCATTCAAACCTTGACTATCTGTACGCAATTTGAAGACCCAACGTTGTTCTCTCTCAAATAGTCGTTGCTCGAGGTTATCATTGTACTTGACATGTTCTAGGATCACCCATCTCATGTCGTTCGGTGTATGCTGTTTTTCAATGAAATGTGTTGACATTTTTGTTGTCGCTCGTTTGCACCTGATATTACTACGGTGCTCAACAATCCTAGTACTGACTTTCCGTGTTGTCATTCCTACATAGTGGAGATTGCAGGTGCAGGTGATCAAATATACTACTCCTGTGGTATTACAGTTAGTGAAACTACGGAGTTCCCATGTCATTTGATTGTTGAATGTCACTCTTTTGGTAGCTGACGTGAGGTGACATACACTACAGTTACTGCACGGATAATGCCCCGTAGGTAGAGTTTTTAAGGTTCTTTGTCTATCAATTTCAGTATGGTTTGTTGGACGAGTGTGGACAAAGAAGTTTTTAAGGTTCTTTCCTTTTCTGTGGCTAAACATCGGTTTTGGTATGTCTAGGTTTGCACTGTTTAATGTCCGCCAGTGCTTCTTAATGATCTTGGACACCTTGTTTGATGCTATGTTATAGGTCGTTATGCAGATCGGTCTCTTGTCTTCTGTGATTTTATTTTGTCTGGGTTCAAGAAGAATGTCTCTGTTGTTGTTACCTGCTCTTTTTTTGGCTGCTGAGATTAAGTGCTTGGGATACTGTCTGGCTTCCAACTTCTCCACCAAGTCCTTGGCTTGGATATGATAGTCTGTTTTCTCAGTGCAATTTCTTCTTAAACGCAAGAATTGACCAAAAGGTAAATTGTCTTTAAGTTGCTTAGGATGGAAGCTATCGTAGACTAAAAGACAATTTCTTGCTGTGGGTTTGAAATGCGTAGTTGTGGTCAAACCTCCTAGGTTAGCCATAATGTTAAGGTCCAGAAAGACCAATTGGGACCTGCTCATAGTGTGAGTGAACTTCAAAAAAGGATCCTGTGAGTTCAGCCAACTGATAAAATTCATGGCCTCGGTCTCATTGCCTTCCCAAATCACTAGCACATCGTCAATATAACGTTTCCATAGTTTTAAGTTATCGATGTGCGGATTTTGAGGGTTTAGTATCTTCTGTTTCTCAAGATGATGGACATAGAGTCCTGCCACACTCGGCGCGAAGGTGCTCCCCATACTAGTGCCGTGCACTTGACGGTATAAGGTATCTTCGAATCTGAAGTAGTTCTCAGTGAGGGCCAGTTGGCAACATTCGAGGACTACATGTCTTGGTGTGTGGTAAATCCAAGGGTTCTCGAAGAGTACTTCTTCAAGGATTTGCAAGGTTTCCTTATGCGGTAGACTAGTGTACAGGCTTTCTACATCAAGCCCCATTAAGATGTTGATTGTTGGGTTGAATGATAGATCTTGTAGAAGGCACAGGACAGCTTTTGTATCCTGTAGGTACGTGCTAGTACTCTGTATTATGGGTCGTAAGAAGGCGTCGGCAAACTTCGAGAGGGGTTCAAGGATTGACCCAATGCCGGACACTATTGGTCTCCCTGGTGGTTTTTCCATAGATTTATGAATCTTCGGGATGGTATAGAAGTAAGGAATCACGGGCTTGTTGCTTTCCAAAAATCAGCTTCTTTTTTGGTTATCCAATTATTCGCTGTCGATTCTTCCACTAGATAGGCAATTTCTATGCGTAAGCGTTCCGTCGGGTCTTCTTTGATTTTGACATAGTTTCTTGCATCTGCCAACAAATGGAGGCACACTTCTCGATATGCAGTAGTATTTTGCAATACTATGGCGCCGCCTTTGTCCGCTGGTTTTATAGTGACTTTTTTCTCCAAAGCCAGCTGTTGTATGGCCTCATGTTCTTTCTTGCTCGTGTTATGGTAGGTTGTTATAGACCTGGGATCTATTTCAGATACTTCCTTTAGGACTGCTTTTTCAAAAGCCAACAATTCCACGGGGAGGCACACCGACGGTGGTGTAAAGTTTGATTTTTTGTGGAGACCTGTGTCGCTCTCAGGATCACTAGTGGATAGTTTGTCTTTAAAGAAAACCTGGAGTTTGATTTTCCTAATGAATTCGTTGACTTCCCTACAAAGCCTGAATTTATCCAGACTAGGAGTTGGCACAAAACCAAGTCCTTTTTCTAGAACTGATATTTGTGTAGTAGTGAGGTTGGTGTCTGACAAGTTTACCACTAAACTAGGGTGTTTCTGGTTGTTGGGTTGTCTGGTGGGCCCATGCTCCTTGTGTGACTCCTCGAGGTTTCCAGGGGTTGGGCCCATTGTACTTGCTGGGTTCTTCTGGTTCTCCCCCTCTGTGGTCCTTTGCCTCTTCCTAAAAAAGGATGGTTCTGGGGGTCATTTGGTTGTGCTTGTTCCCATGGCGCATGTGGCTGATATGAATATGCATGTTGGTGGAAGGGGGGTGGTGGGCCATAAAAGTAAGGCGGTGGGCCTCCATATGGTGGTGGTCCCTGGTATGTGGGCCAACCATAATTCTGGCCTCCCCGGTTCCTAACGCGTCCACCACGTGGCCGTCTGTTTCTGTTTCTGTTCTGTTGATCATAGCTTCCATCTGAGTGGTCTGAACTAGTGTCGGATCCTTCGCTGTCGGTGTTATATCCCGAGTTTCTCCCTGACAGGATATATCCTTCTTTGGTGTAGGGGTAAGTTTTTTCATGTGAGAAGGATTTTAGATCTTTCTTAAATTTGGTGTATTTAGTGTCCTTCAAGGTTATTTCAAAATCTGTCATTGATTTATTCAATTCTTCCAGGCGTTTTTTGAGCTCAGTGACCCCTTGGAAGGTTTTTAGGCGGATTTCCAGTGTTTGAATCTCTCCTTTCATCTCCTCCGATAAACGTGCAGCAGTCTTAATTATAAGGACCAGCCAGTCCCTGGTGCAGTGCCAGGAAATAAGCGACCAATCCTTTTTAAATATTTTATCTTGCTGGAATATGAAAGGCTCATTGCGTACAATCAATCCTCGTGGGGCAGTATTAGATCTTAAATACTCAGTCATCATGATAGCATGTACCAAGGTCTTTATTTGATTCCTTTTTAGTTCAGATAGTTCATTCCAGACCTGGCTGGATTCCTCTGAGTCTCTATGCGACGTCCCCGCTAGTGGGAGCATTGAGGCAATTGCTCTTTCAATTTCCTCTTCTGAGAATGTAAGTCCGGTAATTTCAGCCATGTTATTATAAAGGGTCGTGTCACGAGTAACCACTATAAGGATTAACTCCCACAGCTGGGTGCTGTAAATCACAAAATCAGAAAGGGGGGGGGAGAAAGAGGGATACGCTAGGTCCACCCTCCAAAACGATCATGAAATCACAAAGAACCGAGATCTCGGTTACAAGAACTTAGCAAACAATTCTACAAAGGTTTTTTTTTGCTCTATGAGAGTAAGAAAAAACAACAATACGAAAGGAAAAATGTCCTTTCTTGAGTCCCCTCACTCACCAGGGTTTCCCCACGGTGACATGCTTCATCATTGGGGCCATCCCCGTAGGAGCACTAGTTGTGGTTGACTATGTGTGGTGCGGTGATGGAGGTGGAGTGGGTGAGATTAAAAATATCTAGCTAGTGGGCAAAAAGGATTTATTTAGGCTCCTAGCCGATATATTAAAAACGGGGTTGGTCTCTAGGGTATCTGTCTTTAATGAGTCAGGAGTCCCTAGTAGACGTCAACTAATTTCGAGCCTCCCCAGTGCTCTTCTTCAGGACAAACAGGGTCCAGCCCTGTTTTGTACCACTCCAAGGTGACCTAAATATAGGAAAAAGTGATGCTACGGAATTCAAGCAGGCATGGGTTAATACATACTTTTTAGTATGGTAAACTGACCACGTAGTATCTGAAACAGAAAAGAGAAATAGCATTATCATGTACAACCTACTTCTTACTGTGTAGGTGAATATAGAAACCGCCATGCTACTGATCATGTTGTGTCTAAAACATAAATGAGAATTTATCACGTACAACCTACTTCATGCTAAGTAGGTAGGTGTTGAAACCGCCATGCTCCGCAATCACGCATCCAACCAAACAATCACTCATCCATTATTCAGAGCTCTCTCGTGTATAACCATAAACGGTTACGGGAGCTATATATACTTCACAAGGATTCGTGAATTCGTGGCCTCGTTAATGCACAGTTTAAGTTGCTTTGAAAGGAAAGGTTTAAAAGAATGGTTTAAAAAGAAAGGTCTCCCCGTGACATTACCCTTAAAAACTCGACCTTATTGATTAATTATTTGTTCAAATATAAGTAATCACGGTCCAGTCAGGCTGTTGTATTGATTCATGATGTGCGCTAGATGATACAATCGCACACAGACTAGTACAGACAGACGATACGACATAAAAAATTACATAAAAAACTACATTAAGGAGGAAACACATACTGATTATAAAGCAAAATTGTGCTTCATGGTCACTGAGGGACTGGAGAGATCACCGACACTGTGGGAGGAAGCAAAACGATAATGAGAGCTTCGTAACTAAAAATCAGAACGGGTGCGCTGTGGGTGTTACCGCTGGCTGCCCGGTCTGGATCTGAAAGGGAATAAGCTTACTTGTGGACGATGTCTAATCCAGCGTGTAACCTGCTTGCCCTCGCGACCGCATATTAGCGAGTCTCTCCCGGGTGCAGGTATTTGAAGGAAGTTGATCGCCTAGTCATAAGAAAAAGACTAGAGCGGAGACTGACACAAAATAGCCGCCGCATTTGGCTCAATTTGGCTGCCCTTTTGGTGATAGTAAAAGGCTTGTTGGGAGTGCCTATTTTTAAAGGGGATATAGTGATTAGAGGCAGACGATACAGACAACCGCACAAACAAGATATGCCTCACTGTGACTTATGCGAGTGGCTGGTTTTTTGTGAAGGACCTAGAATAATAAAAAAATTAACAAATTAAAGACAGACAATACAAAACAAACACACAGACAAGGTTATTTTGTCTCACTTTGATTTATGCGAGGGGCTGTTGTACTACCTCTTATCTAAAAGAGTGTATTAGTCATGAGAGGCGAAAAAATTCAAATATAATGATCACATGCCACATATAAGCGCGTCACTCCCGGATGAAGTGTTTGAAGGAAGTTTATCGCCAAGTCAAAAGATGAAGACTAGAGCGGAAAAATACACAAAATGGCCACCGCATTAGGCTCAATTTGGCGGCCCTTTTGGTGATAGTAAAAGGCTTGTTGGAAGTGCCTATTTTTAAGGGCCTATGGTGATTAGAGGCAGACGGTACAGGACAACCACACAAACAAGAATGCCTCACTGTGACTTAAGCGAGGGGCTGATTTGTTGTGAAGGACCTAAAATAATTAACAAAACAGACGATACAAAACACACAAACAAGGTTTTTTACCTCTCTTTGATTTATGCGAGGGGCTGTTGTACTACCTCTATCTAAAAGAATGTATTGGTCATGAGAGGCGAATAGTTTCATATATAGGGTAATGATTTTCTTTATTCCAGAGGGTGGCCAACGATATGCCACAAAAGGTGTTTTGTATTTCTAGGTTGCAAAAGAGCAGGTTTTCCTATGATCTCATCTAAAGAACTGCCCCCAAGGTATATTGTCATTCAAACCTTGACTATCTGTACGCAATTTGAAGACCCAACGTTGTTCTCTCTCAAATAGTCGTTGTTCGAGGTTATCATTGTACTTGACATGTTCTAGACTCACCCATCTCATGTCGTTCGGTGTATGCTGTTTTTCAATGAAATGTGTTGACGTTTTTGTTGTCGCTCGTTTGCACCTGATATTACTACGGTGCTCAACAATCCTAGTACTGACTTTCCGTGTTGTCATTCCTACATAGTGGAGATTGCAGGTGCAGGTGATCAAATATACTACTCCTGTGGTATTACAGTTAGTGAAACTACGGAGTTCCCATGTCATTTGATTGTTGAATGTCACTCTTTTGGTAGCTGACGTGAGGTGACATACACTACAGTTACTGCACGGATAATGCCCCGTAGGTAGAGTTTTTAAGGTTCTTTGTCTATCAATTTCAGTATGGTTTGTTGGACGAGTGTGGACAAAGAAGTTTTTAAGGTTCTTTCCTTTTCTGTGGCTAAACATCGGTTTTGGTATGTCTAGGTTTGCACTGTTTAATGTCCGCCAGTGCTTCTTAATGATCTTGGACACCTTGTTTGATGCTATGTTATAGGTCGTTATGCAGATCGGTCTCTTGTCTTCTGTGATTTTATTTTGTCTGGGTTCAAGAAGAGCGTCTCTGTTGTTGTTACCTGCTCTTTTTTTGGCTGCTGAGATTAAGTGCTTGGGATACTGTCTGGCTTCCAACTTCTCCACCAAGTCCTTGGCTTGGATATGATAGTCTGTTTTCTCAGTGCAATTTCTTCTTAAACGCCTGAATTGACCAAAAGGTAAATTGTCTTTAAGTTGCTTAGGATGGAAGCTATCGTAGACTAAAAGACAATTTCTTGCTGTGGGTTTGAAATGCGTAGTTGTGGTCAAACCTCCTAGGTTAGCCATAATGTTAAGGTCCAGAAAGACCAATTGGGACCTGCTCATAGTGTGAGTGAACTTCAAAAAAGGATCCTGTGAGTTCAGCCAACTGATAAAATTCATGGCCTCGGTCTCATTGCCTTCCCAAGCTAGGGTGAAGCATATAGCTGACCACATCACGGGGAAGCTTCGAGGAAGACTTCTCCCACCCCTCCTTGACAAGACTGAGGGGCCCCCGAACGGGGTGGCCATAGAGCAGCTCAAAGGGGCTGAAACCGACCCCCTTCTGCAGCACCTCTCGGTAGGAGAAGAGCAGACAGGGTAAGAGGACGTCCCACTTTCTTCTCAAGTCCTCGGGTAGGCTCCTAATCATCCCCTTCAAGGTTTTGTTAAAGCGCTCCACGAGTACGTTCGTCTGGGGGTGGTAAGGAGTGGAGAACCGGTAGGTCACTCCACACTCCTTCCACATGGCCTGCATGTAGGCCGACATGAAATTCGTGCCCCTATCTGACACCACGACCTTGGGGAATCCCACTCGGGTAAAAATCCCCATCAGGGCCCGCGCCACCACCGGTGCAGTGATGGTCCTCAGAGGGATTGCCTCCGGGTACCGGGTGGCGTGGTCTACCAGCACCAAAATGAACCTATGTCCTGCAGAAGTCGGTGGGTCCAATGGCCCGACAATGTCAATCCCTACCCGCTCAAAAGGGGTATCGACAACTGGGAGAGGTTCCAGAGGGACCTTCACTTTCGTCCCTGTCTTGCCGCTCGCTTGGCAAGTGGTGCACGTCTTGCAAAAAGTGTCAGAAGTGACGCGCATCCTGGGCCAGTAAAAATGTGGGACTAGACGCGCAAACGTCTTGTCTTGGCCCAGGTGTCCTGCTAGTGGTATCTCGTGTGCCAACTCTAGCAGAAAGGCTCGGTAGCATTGGGGGACCACCACGGCTCGGGCGGACCCATGCACCGGAGCCTTAGGCTCACTGTAGAGGAGACCATCCTCCCAGTAGACATGGTAATTACCAGTCTCGTTTCCAGCTGCTTGGGCTTCGGCCTGTTGCCGCATGCCTTCAAGCGTAGGGCACTCTTTCTGCGCCCGGCAAAATTCCTCCCGGGTAGGCCCTCCTTCCACCTGCCACTCTGCAGGGGTCGGCAGGTCCCCACGGGAAAACCAACCACCTCAGCGGACTCCGGGGTCACCTCCGCGGGCTCCCCATCCATCTCACCGGGTGTCTCCTCCTGGACATCTCCTCGTCCAGCAGTGGGCTGGGCCATTCTTTCAGGCTCCAACCCCAGCTGAGTTCCTTGTCGGGCAGCCATGGACCGCGTGACAACGCAAGTCCATCCTGGTAATCCCAACATCTCAGCATGGGCATTGAACTCTACCTCCCTCCAGGCAGTATGTTCCAAGTCGTTGCCCAGCAGACAGTCAACTGGCATGGCAGGGCTCACCGCAACCTTCAACAGACCTGATACTCCTCCCCACTCAAAGGGAACTTGGGCCACGGGGTAATGACCCAGGCTATTATCAGCCATAACAACTGGGTGGAATTCCTCAGGAATCACCTGCTCTGGGGACACCAGCTGACGTCTCACCATCGTCATGCTGGCACCTGTGTCCCTCAGAGCCTCCACCTCCTCCCCGTTCACCAGGACCCTCTGCCGATACTTGGCAGTGTTCGCGGGTACCTGAACCCGTGGGATGATCTCTCTATCCCCCAGGGAAACTAAGGTCAAGCCTGTCCACTCACCTCCTCTACCTAGGGACAACTCCTCCCCAAGCGCTACACTGGCCACCCCGGGGCTCTTACCTCCTGTGGGGGCTGGGGTTCTCTTGCGACACTTGGGATCCCCCTTATAATGTCCAACCTCCCCGCACTCGTAGCACCGGACAGTTCTGGGCTGCTGACTCCTGTCAGGATAAGTGGGTTTCTGGAATCCAGATTGGGATGGGGAACCTACCCCTCTCCCAGGCGGTTTATTTTGGGGACCTTTAAAGAACTCCCTCTTTTTATCTCCCCCTCTTTCTTCTGGGGGAGCCCCTGTCCACCTTTCGGGGGGTCCGCCCCGGCTCCCTTGTGGGACACCCGAGTGCTGACCCACGTGTCTGCCTCCTCCGCAAGCTCCCTAGGATTGGTCAGCTTGCGGTCCACCAAGTACTGGCGCAGCTCCGGAAAACATTTCTCTAGGAGGTGCTCTCTCAAGAATAGGTCGTACAGCCCTTTGTAATTGTCAACGTTGCTGCCACGCACCCAACCCTCTAATGCCTTCCGGGCATAGTCAAAAAAATCCACCCAGTTTTGTGTGTGAAGCTTGTGGCTGTTGCGGAACTTTTGGCGGTACTTCTCTGGGGTGAGGCCAAACTTCTTGAGCAGGGCCTCCTTCATGATAGGGTAGTTAGTCTGCTCCCCCTTATCCAAAGTTAAAAGTGTGTCCCTTACTAGTGGAGGTATGTACCTATAAAGACCTCCCCCCAGTAGCTCTCAGGAACTCTATGGGCCACCAGAGCCACCTCGTAGGCCGCCAACCACTTGTCGATGTCATCACCTACACTAAAACTGGCCATCACCTCTCTGGGTAAATAGAATTTGGGCTCCTGTGGAACCCCAGCAGGTACGCTGCCACCATTCATTTTGCCTTCCATCTCCATCTGCAAGGTCCGGAGCTCTAGCTCCTTCAGGCTAAGCTCATGTACAAGCTTCCTTTCCTCCATGGCTAGCCTTGCCTGTTCTCCGTCTCTTTCCATCCTAGCAAGTTCTAATGTCAATTGCCTCTGCTCCCTTCTGTCCTCCAATTCCTCTGGTGACAAACTTCCCCCTGACGCACTACTGCCTGCCCTGGAACGTCTTCCTGGCAACACATTCTCGCTAACATCAATGCGCAGTAGGTCCAGTTCTCCTGGGTTGTCTGTCTCCCCTGCTCCTCATCCCCTCTTCCCTCCGGGTGGGCCATTACCCATGTCCTCAAAGCTTTCTGAAGCACCTCCTTCCTGGCGCCTCGCTTGACGGCCACCCCCTCTCTAGGCAGAACTCCTTGAGCTGTGTCACCGTATACCTTTCTAGGTTGGCTAACTCAAACTCCATCCTCCTAGGTGGGGTCCCAGACAATTTAAGGAAGGGGTTCTAAACTGTAGGTAACAGGTCTAACACAGGAATGTACACAGTCGGCAATTACCATAGAATTCCTAGCACTCTCATTACAATAGGTGTCTAATTGCGGCGCACACTGAGTCACTGTAGGGTGCTGCACAAGCACCAGTCCTTATCCAACCGCTGAACACCAAATGTTGGAACCGGGGTTACCGAGTCCGACACGGTAGCATGGCGTGAAGCGGGAAAGGCACGCGAAGGCAATGTGTAAGGCAGTTGTGCAGCACACTCTCACTTTGACTCACAAATGCGAACGCAATAACATGACACCACACCAGGCTTTTGTATTTAAAATCAAGATCTTTTATAAACAAATTAAGTTGGCATCAGATAAGGCAGGTTAATTCAGATCTACATTCAAATTCATTATATTACTCAACTGGTGCACATTTTCAATAAAGCTGCATAACTCATCAACATTGGAGGCCACTAAGAGGCCGCAGGAATTATCTCCTACACGTAGCACTTAATAATGATCTCAAGGTACGTTAATAAAACATAGGCCTAAACATACAGTTCACTTTAGCATATTCAATTATTTAAAAGAAGGCTTTTCACGTTACATTTAAATAGGCCTGCATTAATCTAGGCGCACCCACATTCAGTACAGTGGGCGTCGCAACTCCAGTACACCTGTAACATAAAATACTTCAACTCTTGGCGGTCTACACTTCAGCTCAACTCCATTAAACACTTTCCCCTTGTGGTAAAGACTTAACAGTTAAAACCATGGCCTAGGCAGTAATTATAATAGGCATCGGCATAAATTATTAAATACTGTGGGCATCATCATTACCTGAATGAACTATGTGGGGAATCCCTCAACATGTCCTGTATTCTGGGGCTTCTAGGTCCCTCAGGGGTTAACTCCGGCCAGGCCCACTCCTCTCTGGGGCCTCGCCTCGTAGGACTAAATTCGTAAGGGTTAATAGTGGCCCCCGGCCCCCAGTGGCGTCTTATGGGCCCTAGGGGCCTCCAGGGCTCACCTGCGGTGTGGTCGTTGGTCGCGCTTCAGGGCGACTGGCGATCTTCCGGGCCGGCCAGTGTTCTGTCGGGCGGGGCCCGGTCGGGGGTGCCTCGGCCTTCTGGCCGGTGTTGCGGGTCGTTGCGGGGGCCGGTATTGCTTTCCTCCGGCCCCCGGGATCAGGGAGTAACTATGCGGCACGTTGCGGGGGCCGGGATCACCCTCCTCCGGCCCCCGGGATCAGGGTAAGTGCAGGTGGGGGCTCAGGGTTGCTGGGGAAGGGAGCGGGAGCCGGCAGTCCTCTCCGGCCGGCTCCCCGTCTCCCTCTGCACTGCCGGGGCTCTTCCCGGGCTTCCTTCGGCGCTGGGGCGTGACTGGGGGCTGGCGCCCAATCGGTGCGCGGCCTTCCTGGGTCACGCCCGGCGACCCCTGGTTGCTCGGCAACGGCGTCTGCGGGGCCTGGAGGCCTCGCTGCTGATCGCGTCGGCGATTTCTTGGGCCGCGACGGCGGCAGTGGCAATTCTTTGGCCGCGACGGCGGCGGGTGCAATTCTTGGGCCGCTTCGGCGGCGGCGACGATTCTTCGGCCGCTTCGGCGGCGGGGGCAATTCTTGGGCCGCGACGGCGGCAGCGATGATTCTTTGGCCGCGACGGCGGCGGAGACGATTCTTCGGCCGCGACGGCGGCGGGGGCAATTCTTTGGCCGCTTCGGCGGCGGCGATGATTCTTTGGCCGCGACGGCGGCGATGAGGGCCCAGGGCCCAGTCTCTGGAGGCTTCGGTGAGGGCGCGGACGGCGCTCCTCACCTCACACACCTGAGGGGCTTCCTTTACCTCAGCGCTTCCCCCGATGAGGGCGCGACGGCGCACCTCACCACACGGTGCCTCTTCTCAGGCGGCGGCGGTGATCTCCTTCATAAGGTCAGTGACCTGAGGGGCAACAGAACGCAGGGTGCACCAGCAGCCTGTGGGCAGGGCTGACTGGCAAAGTACTTGGGGGCAGCCCAGCAACAGGCAAAAGTGAATAGGGGGTGAAGGTTTAGCGCTTCCAGGGTACGGCGCTTTACCTGGTGATCCCCAGTTGGGCAGTTTTAGGCTTTAGGCCTTATTGGACGGTCAGGCCTCCTCAAGTTAAGGGGTCTTGCGACTGCTTCAGCTTGGTTGCTTCTTAGGCGCTTTTAGTTGTAAGTTTCTTGTCAGAAGTTCCTTGTTATAGGTTCCTTGTCAAAGTTTCCTGTCAGAAGTTTCTTCTTATGAGGGGGGATGAGTTGGTGGTCTGGGAGTGCTTGGTGTTCCTCCCCGCACGCTGAAGGTGGTTCCCTGGGTCCCCTCACACTGGGCAAGGTCAGTGGGTGGTGGGCGTTCCTCAGCTATCTTACTACAGCAGGGCCTCAGCCCTGTCAGCAGCAGTAGTGTAGGTCTCCCCCTAGGCCCTAAAGCCTATACTCCGGCGGAGGTTCTCCCAGGTTCAGTGGTGCCTCATCAACTGACTAGAAAGTTTTCCCTCCAAGCCTTTTATACTCCTAGGTCAGGTGACTCTCCCAAAGGCGGCAAAACATAACTCCTCCCACAGCCCGGAAGGTTCTGGAACCTTCTACATGCCTGGCTATGTGGCCCAGAGGCGGGGATGGAATGGATACTGTATCCCTATACCCCAGCCTGACCCTGGCTACTAGTGTGTATGCGTGTCAGGCCCCTCTGCAGTAGCAGGGGCCTGTGGCAGCCATCTTGAGTGAGAGAGAGCACCTGCACCTCAGCACTGGCTAGCAGTGGCAAGGTGCCCAGAGACCTAGGTCCAGTAAAAATATGGTGGCAAAAAGGAGGCGAAAAAGGAAAAAAAATAGGGAAAGACCACCCTAGGGCTGACAGGTCTAACATTCCCTTAGACCATGACCCTGCGATAAGGTCCTCAGCCTCCTTTGATAGTCCATGCACCTGCCATATTCTCCTGAAATCATCCAAGCCACTAACCTTAACTGGCCTGACACGACCAGATGGTGTACATTCCCCTCTGGATCCTGAATAATCTCCCTTAAGTTTGGCAACAACACTGGATCCTCCATTGCCAAACTCATCATATCCGGAAACCATACCTGTGCTCTCCAGAATGGCGTTACCATGACTAATTCTGCTTTCTCCTCTTTACTTTCATCAACACCCTCTGAATCAACGCGAAGGAGGAAATGCATAATTCCTTCCTTCGCTCCAATCTTGCAGAAAAGCATCTATCCCTAACGCCTCTGGATCCGGTCTCCAACTGTAAAAGTTCTTCATCTGACAATTCAGTCTGTCCGCAAAAGATCCACTCGCAACGGACCCCATCTCTGTTGTAATTTCATAAACACTTCCTTGCTCAACCTCCAATTGCTCACATCCCTGAGATACCTTGAATACCAATCCGCTTCTACGTTGTACTGCCCCGGAATATACTGCGCCTGAACCATAATCTCCTTTTCCAAACAAAACTTCCAAAACTCTTTCACCAGATTTGCTAAGCCCCTTGATCTCGGGCCCCCCAACTTGTTCACATATCTCACTGCTGACAAGTTGTCCATTTTCAACAGGACACAACACTTCACCTGATCCTTTAGAAAACTCTTTATTGCAAACGATCCCGCCAGCAACTCCAGGCAGTTTATATGCATCTCTCTCTCCTTCTCTGACCATTGACCCCCTGTTGACACCATCCCACAACGTGCTCCCCATCCGTGCCGACTCGCATCCGATTCTATCTCTACTTCTGGCATCTCTCCAAAGATCGCCCTTCCATTCCAGTCTTCCAAACTCATCAACCACCAATTCAACTCCTCTCTTGAATCCTGATCCAGAACCACCTTCTGTGAGTACTTCGCCCCTCTTCTCAAATGATAACCCTTCAACCTCTGCAATGCTCTGTAATGAAGAGGAGCTGGAAAGATCGCTTGTATCGATGCAGATAGCAGACCCAGTAACCTCGCTAACTGCCTCAAGGTAATCCATTCCGCCTTCCTTATTCTCTTCACCTCCTTCCTGATTTTCCTCACCTTCTCCATAGGCAACTTCAACACACATTCCAACGTCAATATCTGAAAACCTAAAAATTGCATCACCTGCTGAGGCTCCACACACGACTTCTCCTTGTTGACCACAAAACCTAGATCCTCCAGAACCCTCACTGCAAACACCGTTTGCTCCTCTGCTAACTGCTTCTCCTCCGCCAAAATCAACACATCGTCCAGATAAACAATCAAACGAATTCCTCTTGATCTCAACCAAGCTACCACCGGTCTCATTACTTTTGTAAAACACCATGGGGCTGAACTCAAACCAAAAGGGAGACTCCTGAACCTCCAAAACCTTCCCCTCCATCTGAACTGAAGGTAATCTCTTTGTTCTTTGCACATTGGAATAATCAAATAGGCATCCTTTAAATCCAACCTTGTCAACCAATCCCCTTTCCTCAACAAATCCCTCAACATATGGATGCCCTCCATCTTGAAGTGATTGTAAGAGACCCAATCGTTCAACTCTCTCAGATTGATTACCGGTCGCATACCTTTCCCTTTTTTCTTCACTAAAAAAAATATTGCTTATGAAACCTTCTCTCACTTTCCTTGCCGGTTCTATTGCCCCCTTTTTTTCCAAAGCTTCTATCTCTTTTGTCACCATTTCCTCTGAGAACCTCAGAATGTTCGGAGACCTCTCCTGCACTGGCGTCTGTATGAAATCTATTCTGTAACCAGACACCGTTTCCAACACCCATGGATCCTGAGTAATTTCTTTCCATCTCGAAACAAAATGGGCTAGTCTGCCGCCCAACTTTATTTGGATAGAAAAAGGGTCTTGCAAACAGCTTACCTGAGGTTGCCCTTGACCGCCTCTCTGATCGCATGCCTCTCGCTCTACTTCTCTGCCTTTGAGGGAAGAAACTTCCCTGCCCCCATCTCGTTCCGTTGTTATTCGCACCATATCCTCCACCATAAGGTCTGTTTCCTCTTCCAAAGTTCCCTCTAGAAATACCTTGCCCACGGCCGGGGAACCGACCCCGCATTCGCCCGGCCATGCCAAAAACTCTCCTCATGTCCTTTTGCGCCTTCTCCAGTGAGCTAAAGGTTCCCACATATCTGGACATTTCTTTTACGAAATCGTCCCCAAAAAGTAAGCCATCACTTCGCTCCCCTGGCTCCTTGTTAGCAAGATCTGCCAACTTAGGGTCAATCTTAAACAGAATACTCTTCCTTCGCTCTACACAAAGCGCAGTATTACTATTTCCAAGGAGGCATATAGCCCTTTGCACCCATTGACGCATTTCAGCCACGTCAATCCCTGTATTACTTGAATGCGCTTCCTCACACATATCAAAGATTTTCGTCAAAGGACCTAATATGTCCAGGAGTCTGTCCTGACACCCCATCAATCCTTTTTCCAGACCTCTCCTTGGATCCTTCCCATTCTTAATAATGAATGCCATCATTCTCTGATCCAGTTCTGGCGTATATGCCACCTTACTTTCAAGACTTGGTCTTGGACATTCACTCCTCATCCTAGTCCTCACCTCCTTCGGTATTTCCCTTCTAATCCAATACCTTACGTATTGGGCAACGTGCTCTACAGGGCTCCATTGTGGAGAAAGTGGGTGTTGAATCAATAATGGATCAAACATCTCCTCACCCTGAGGATCAATGATGTCCTTTTCCTCTTTTTTAATCTCCCTCTCTCTCACCTTCCGCCTTTTCATAGGCACCTCCTCTTCGTCCGACTCATCTATACTTGAGCTACATGTTAGCTCTACGTCCCCACTTGAGGAACTTGAGTCACAAGCCACCGCTGTGTGCTTCACCTTATGCGCCTTTATAGCGCTCTCCTTCGCCTTTATAGCGCTCTCTTTCGCCTTTACTGCGGTTCCCTTTTGAACCTTACGCTTGCTCTTTACCTCCACATATTTCCTCTTTTGAGTTTTTTTCTTTCCCTGACCTGACCCTCCTGCGACCACTTCCATCTCCTCTGTGGTCCAAAAACTCTCTTCTTCGCCAGCTCTATGCTTCTTCTGCATAGTTTTTTCCATACTACTTTCTATTTTTTTATCCAGAGATGCACTCATCTCCACAAACATCTTCTCCATGTAGCTCTTCATTTTCTCCTCGAAACCAACTTCTACGTTCTCCATTATTTACCACTATAAATAAATTTCCTCCTAGTAAAGATAACCAATCACCCTAAATACGATATCCCTTAAGCCTCTCTTAACCTTCCTAGCTCCTTTTCAGTCAACCAACACTTTCCTCCTAAAATCCCTTATACCAATTCACCGTTACTCGACCTCTCTTTCAACCGAAAAAACCGAAGTCTGACTGAAACTGACCCGCGTTCAGTCAGACTCCGATTCATCCCAAAACATGTCTTCCTTAACTCCCCTTCTCCTCAACTACTCGATCCCAATCCTTCAAATTGGCCGCCACACGTTTACGTGCCTACGGACCCCTTCTGTTGACAAACTCCTCCGGATTAGCGCGTTCGCACTGCGCGCGCATTCATTCTCCTACTTTGACGCCTGCTCGTGTCAAGCCTCCGCAGCCCTGACCCACGCGCACTGCATGTTCCTTTCAACCGCTGCTGACAAACGGTAACCTTAACTTTTCACCGCTGTCGATGCCGATGCCAAACGCTACAACCGTTACTATTGAAATCTTGATCCCAAAATGCTCCCCTGTTCCTCTTTAAGTAAATCCCCTTTCATACGTTTCTTACACTTACCAACACATCATTTTTAACATACTAACGCATTTCATATCCTAAGGCATTATCCCTCTTCCAATACCATCTCACAAAAACCTCCCTTTTAAAAAAGCCCCATCTTAAATTTCATTTATCTTTTCATTATTTAGTTTAAATACTTCTTAACCCTTATCTACTTCATAAAAACACGACTTATCTGTATCTTGAGCAGCAACAAAAGAGGAAGATGGCTGCACGTTCGAAGGGGATATACATGTTCAAGGTTCTAGAAGTGTTCTAAGTGTTCGAAATTCTAGTTTGTTGCTGCTGTATTTTGAGCGCAATAAAGGTATAGTGCATAATGTTGGCCTCCGGGCCTTGCTGTAAAATTCAAAGATTTTGGAGTAGACACCTCACCCACTAAATAGTGGCATGCTTCTTCATCGGCGCCTATCCACACACTGGTAGGTTGATACCACCAGGACGGACTCAACCAAGGTTGGGAGCTCTTTTATAAATCGTGACTATTTCTAAGCAGGGATCCAGAAGAAAAAAGTCTTAAATATGTCTCAGGGTATACCCAAGGAAATTCTCTTTATTAGTTGGGTACCCTAGACACAAATAAAACAGTTTGTGGGGCATATGTGAGTATCAATGACTAAGTCACCTCAGTTTATGTCAACATATTTCGGCCAACATTTAAAGCCCATAAGGGTCTGAGGCCTTCGCCAGGGCTGTGATAATCCCTGCCTGTCTACTCAATCAAACCATGCATAGATATGAGGCCTACGTTTCTCACCTTCTATTGAAATTCCTACTGGAGAAGACCTAAGAATAATAATACATATGTCGGGTAATTATTCTTGTGTAGGACAGTAAATATCTGTTTAAAAATCAGCTTTAATGTTAGCCTGTGCCTTGGGGGGTGGGTCCAGTGTGGGCAGTCGCTGACCAGTATGAACCGCCTGTCTACATCAGATTAACACATGATAAAACTCTTTACATTAAGCGTAGTATGAATTTGTTGCTATAAAGATGCACGGCAAACCACTATAAAAGAACACTTCAAACGTGAGCATGTACATCTCTTCATACTAATGCACATGTGGATACAAACAGACCTTTTACCCTAATTGAGGGTAGTTTGGGCATCATGTGTATCTTGCAGGAGGCACGCTCCTGTAGTCACACACTTATGACAGAAGCATAATATGGTTAGTACTATTTGATCAATTATGAAGCCACCATGCCCTAAACATTCAAGCACAAAATTGTTGATCTTGTTTGTATTGTGCAGTTTAAGAGGAAAATGTTTTCGTTAAGATATCCCCAGGGGTGTATTCATGTAATACGCTGGATGACGCAATAATCTTATGGTTTTTTAGGAAAGAAAGTAATTGGATTCCCATGTGGAATGTAGTAACGTTGTAACAATGTATGTGATAAAGGATTGAGTGCACCCGTAATCACCAAAAGGTTGAGCTTGCAGTAATTGACCATGACAGAAATAGCATGATGTGGCCAAATCCCCAGTGTTTGCACTATCTATTGGTTTTCTCTGAGTTCCAGAGGTAGCTACCCGGTGTTGGGTTTTCAAGTGAGCCGGTCTCCGGGGGGTGGACCGTATGGACAGCATCAGGATTGGTTGTTGTTAAATGAATCACCTCGTGGGTGAGAAACCCACCCCAAGGGGAGTATTGTGGCCCACACTTACTTTGTCAAGGATGCTGTGCCTCTTTCTGGTACCTGTTACACCTCACTGCAACCACCGCCAAATGGCTACTATTCATGTGTGCCTGTCTTAAAAGGACAGAGGGGAGACAGTGATTGGATTGACAGCCAAGCAGAGTAATGACACGTTGGCTGATGCAGCACTATGCGGCACTGAAGGATCATGGGGTTTGTGGTCCACCACAGTGTCGTTCATTTACCTGTTTGGGAGCGGTCAAACCAGGGGATGAAATGAAATGTAAGAGAGACTCACCCATGAGAATACGGACCCCATTTTGAAATGTGTAGTAAACTGGACTTTTTGCAGGTGCCTTCCCACTTATTGCTGCTAGATGCTGTGGACATCGATCTGAAAGTGTGCTGGGTCCTGCTAACCAGGCCCAGCACCAGTGCTCTTTCCCTTACACTGTAAATGTGAATTGGTATACCCAATTGAATTGACAAGTACTTTTGCATCCCTTTAGGGCCCTAGTATATGGTACCAGTGGTATCCAGGGCAGGGATGTAAAAGGGTTACCAGGGCTGCAGCACTTATTATGCCAACCTGAGTGACCCCAGTAAAACCAAAGTCTGCAGGTCTGCCATGTCAGCCCAGCACGATAAGCTTGTCTGCTTGAGTTCAACACTGCACACACCATGTGTGACAGAGTCACCTCACTGCATCTAATATATGTCAGTCACCCCTAAGGCAGGCCTCCTATAACCCAGGAGGCAGGGTGTATTATATTATATGTGTGAGAATATGTGTGCAAACATATATTGCCTTGTGGTAGCATTCTAAATGTAATTCTACCACAACTAACCAGCGGTCCATCGGATAACATGGGCTGGCATATGGGCATTATCTATTTGTCCAGCTCCATGATGGCCCGGCCGATTTATTTCATGTTTGGTGTCAAACAGCGTGCCTTTTAACTCCCTACACGATGGTGGTGTCCAGGTTTAACCAGCATATACCTAGGTGGCACTTTAGACAGTGTTCACCAAGTTAACAATGTGTTCTAGTGCCTTGGCGGGCTTTTGCGAAGGTTTGCGGCCAAGACAGAAGTCTGACCTCATGCTGGGGAGTGTGTGCCGCTCCCAGAGGCCAGGGACAAAGACCTATTTGAGCAGGAGGGGACACCTCCGCCGACACAGGATGGCTAATGATTAGACCAGTGCGGCGGTGAGCCTCAAAGGCTTCACTGGCGCCACTGGACAAAGAAACTTGTCCCCTACTTGAGGACAAAGCCTTCCCCTGCCCCAGGCACTGTTTTTCATGGGCAGGTGGGAAATTAGCCATGCAGGAGAAGTCCACTTCCACAAGGCTGACCACACCTCTAGGGTCTTTCACCTGAGGTGTACAGTCGAGGAATGCCTAGAGGAACTCTCCTCTATTCGCAGGGGGGCCTTTTTCTTAACATTTTAGAAAAAATGTATAACAAACCGGGTTACAACTCTGACGAAGTTTGCAAGCGGAAAGAAGTATACTAGATTTTCACTTTAAATACGTTCCCATATGGATTGAATCAGAAAAGCGCTTGGAAACAAGCAATACGCTATAATGCAGGCTAATTTTTCTTGACTACATCGGTTTGTAGTTGCATTCATTTTCTCTCCTAATACAGTACTGGTCACATCTCCTTTTTTCTCACAGTATTGGGTATATTTCCCCTTTTTTCTATTAGTGTCATGTCCCTAGCAGGCCACCACGTAGTATTCTTCTTCACACTCAGAATTGTATACCATTTAAGTCTGGCTTCACAGCTGTAATATGGTACCATCTATTGCTCAATGTGGCCTTTTCCCTTTTTCAACATTGCCTTCTGTGTCATTTTTGAAAATAAATGTCCGTATCACCCTAGATGAAGTTATTTTACGGTTTGCCTACATTAGCCCACGCGATCCACGATGGCCGCACACTGTGGCAAGCACTTCTGCCGGACTTTACTTTCAGGTCATGACGTCAATCAGACGTGTAAGCATGTCTGCTTTTTAACTGGCAATGTTTTGACATTTCCTCTTCATGCCAGACGGGGTCCAGTGTTGCTGTTGGAATGACTCTCTTTTCATCAGTTACTAGTGTCGGTAAGTTCCATCTTGCTGCATGATCCATGTGTCTGTCCTGAATTTTTTCTCGAAGAATGCTTTAACATATAGACCTCATACATTCTTATTTGCAGACTCTTTCCATCGGCTTCTGCTAACCACAATTCGACATCAGTACTTGTATCCACCCACATTTTGTTCGATCGGTCATTTGATTTTACACCGTTCTATCTAACTTGACTCAACTCTAAGTGGGTTCCGTTGAACTCACTCTCTAAGTAACCAATTGCATATGTGTGTTTTTCCCATTGACCATAACATGAATGTTTTCACATTGCAAAGTATTGACCTATTCAATGCTTTAAAATTGATAACTCCGGTTATACTGTATGCATTGATTTAATTTGATACCTAAAAATATATAAAAATCAGAGCTAGTTTGATAAATTGGTGTCAAATTTCTCTTGAGTCGTGTCAATTACTTATCGTCTAGGTTGGTGATGTGAAATGCTAAGCTCATGTTCCCCTAAGTAGCCTGTCTGCTCTTTGCCACTCTACCAAGACTGAGAGAAGGTGTACGAGAGAATACCTGGGGTGCTTCTTAGTGTATTCTGCTAGTATTACATGGTAAGACGCCTGCCATAACACATAATACTTTCACCTTGCAACAAAATGTCACAATTTATCAAATTGATTCTTAAAGCGTTCCTCATGTTTTGGTAGTGTGGCTCAAAGACTGGGTGATACATTTCTTTTTTCTTTTTGTATGTGCAGCTGTAGCGGTCCTATATATAGAGGCGAATAGATGTCATAGCTGGGTTATTGCCCTCTGTATAGTACACAGAAATATGTGGGAACCAGATGTGGTTACCTGTGATTTACACTGTTGACAATCATTAGCTGCATTTTACGTGCAGTGGGTCCCAAGGAATATCATCTTTCAGGCCTGTAGATGAACTCATAAGCCTGTAGATCCGAAGTTGTTCATAATTGAACCGCTTATTTTCAAGTGCTTGTGATGGTCAGCTTGTCGATTATGAACCAAGAAAAGTCATTTTCCAAGTGTTCCATGGTAAAGTAATGCCACATCAACTTGGTGACTGTTTTTTTTGCATCTGAAGGGGCTTGTGTGCTCATTCATTTGTGTGCTGATCTTCTGGGTAGCCATACCAATGTATTTCAAGCCACATGGGCAGATCAGTACGTAGACTGCATTGGTTGAGTCACAATTAGTATACTTCTCAGTGACCATGGAGTACTCAAACCTAGGTCAAGGTCTTTCACTTGCTTAGTCAAGGGGCAAATATTGCAATGCCCACTAGGGTAATGGCCTACCACCGGGGGCAAGTTCCAGAGGGTTCGAATGGTAGTTTTTTTGGGGGCAAGAGGTTTGGGTCTCGTGTGTACCAGTAAGTCTCTCTCAGCGATTTTCCCCGTTTGAAAGAGAACATTGGGTTTTGGAGATTCAGGGGGCCCGAAGTTAGGATCTTCCAGTGTTTGGAGACCGATTTTTCATCTGATTAGAGTGCGTCCCATATGTTGTCATGCAAATGAGACAAGTATAACACAGGAAGGAGATCGTTCCTCTATCAAGCCGGTGCACTGGAGGGTGCTACCTGGCCGGGGATTAAGTCGCTGGAAGATCTCAATTTCAGATCGTAATGCCCTCACACACCTGTTAGGGTGTCATGCTTCATCATAGTAAACAAACAACAGGAGTATAACCCATATACCAGGTTGAGAACTGGGTAGGTAAATGAGAATTAACAACAATGTCTCAACCGGTTTCAATAAGGAAGACAAGTATATATGTATGTACAAGACATTGCAAAAAGGAAGAGGGAGACTCGTGGTGTTTTTAGAAGGTGCTCTTGGCATCATATATTCAGAGTAACAAAAATAGTTAGAACAGTTGTATCAGCACTGTATGCATAAATGCAGTGACAACCCAAAACGTACTTGGTGCACTACTGTGCTCGTGACATACAAAAGTGACGGTGCAGGTGACAAGTGAAGGAGCAGCGGAAGGCGCAATGTGACAAGGTGACAAAAAGAATATATACAGAAATATATGGTTCAACTTGGACTATTCATAGAATTACGTCACGATTTAGTACAACATTTTATGTGAACCATAGTTGAATATGCGCCATGGATTGCGCTGAATGGTCAATGGACTTTTGGAGAAAATGCAATCGAGGTAGTGGACCAATATAACTACCTCGGCGTAACATTTGACAAAAAGTTATCATGGTCAAACCATCAATCAATCAATCAATCACAGAATTTGTAGAGCGCACTACTTACCCGGCGAGGGTCTCAAGGCGCTGGGGAGAGGAAGAGGGGGGATGCTGCTACTGGTCGAACAGCCAGGTCTTGAGTAGCCTCCTGAAGGTCAGCAGGTCTTGGGTCTTTCGTAGGCTTAGTGGAAGGGTGTTCCAGGTCTTGGCGGCGAGGTGTGAGAAGGATCTGCCGCCGGTGGTTGTTCTTCGAATGCGGGGGACGGTGGCGAGGAGAGGTCGGCGGAGCGGAGCTGGCGGTTGGGGACGTAGAAGAAGAGTCGTCTGTTGAGGTAGGCTGGGCCAGTTTTGTGGAGTGCCTTGTGTGCGTGGGTGAGGAGTTTGAAGGTGATCCTCCTGTCGACGGGGAGCCAGTGCAGGTTCCTCAAGTGGGGGGTGATGTGGCTGTGGCGTGGTACGTCGAGGATCAGTCGTGCGGAGGCGTTTTGTATGCGTTGCAGTCGCTTGATGAGCTTGGCCGGGGCTCCCGCGTAGAGGGCGTTCCCATAGTCCAGTCTGCTACTGACGAGGGCCTGGGTGACTGTTCTTCTTGTGTCTGTCGGGATCCACCTGTAGATCTTGCGAAGCATGCGGAGGTGTTGAAGCAGGAGGAGGAGACTGCGTTGACTTGCTTGGCCATGGAGAGCGTTGAGTCGAGGATGACTCCCAGGTTGCGTGCGTGGTCGGTGGGTGTCGGGGCTGCTCCCAGCGTCGTTGGCCACCAGGAGTCGTCCCAGGCTGAGGGGTTGGAGCCGAGGATGAGGACCTCCGTTTTGTCCGTGTTCAGCTTTAGTCGGCTGATCTTCATCCAATCGGCGACGGCCTTCATTCCTTCATGGAGTTTGGCTTTGGCGGCGAGGGGGTCCTTGGTGAGGGAGAGGATCAGTTGAGTGTCGTCGGCGTAGGAGATAATGTTGAGGTCGTGTTGTCTGGCGATGCGTGCGAGCGGGGCCATGTAGATGTTGAACAGTGTTGGGCTGAGGGACGATCCCTGGGGTACGACCATAAGGTCAATAAAAATGTAAAATCTACAACTATTACAAAATCAATCGCGAGATTTATGAAAATGTTCGGAGGGAATGCTATTATTCCATCACTTAAAGCTTTACAAATGAAAATGATTCCGTTTTTATTGTATGCATCTCCTGCCATGAACAAGAAAGTCATCTCTGAGCTCGAAAAATGTTTTATGAAATGTGTACGCACCATACTCCACCTACGACAGGCTACTCCACATTGTATGATACGGTTGGAATTTGGCCTAAAATCTCTGGAAATGCTGCATAAGAACAGCTGTGCTAACTATATTATTGACTGTGCTAAGGCCGATTCATGCACATTGAAACATCTAATAATGGTGGAACTCCGGAGTAAAAAGTAAGAGATCTGCAACTATCAAGTATAATGTGGGAAATAGACTCCTATGATCTGCCTGATATACAGGAGATGGGGCGAATGACCAAGGATGTGCGGAAAAATGTAATATGTAAAACACTAAAGTTAACACAGTGGAATTTAGATCTTCTACAAGCCGGGAAATATAAATATACGGGCTTAATAATTGACACATATACCTTGCAGGCTCAAGAATACTTGGGATGGAATCTGACCAGTTATATTAAATGGAAATACCTAAGGTTCAGACAATTTTATATTCCGATAGGGGAGTTCGAAGGGACTTGGAATCAGGCTTTTAAAGATACAGAGGTATGTCGGCTTTGTGGAATCGGCAAGGAAACTCTTGAACATTTAATATGCATTTGCCCGAGGCTGTTGCCTACACGGAGGACATATTTACGCCCCATGTTTAATAATGCCAAAATAAGAACAACTACAGAGGCTATACGTTATTGTTTTAGGCTCGCAGGGGAAAGTGCAATTAGAAGGATGGTTCAGTTTTTAGAACATGCCTATAAAATATTAAACGACTAGATGGCTTTTACTATTGGATATGTATATAGATGCAAAAACAGGTATCACAATCTATGTATGTTTTCTTTTATAGGATACCACGCATGGAGATTATGTGATTTTTTAAAATTCTATTTTGATGCTTGCCTATTCTCTATTATTGTAATCAAATGATTAATGCAATAAAGTATTTTACTACTACTATACTCGCTCACAGTTTAGGCATTCCTAAAATGAGAATCAAATCCCTAAAAACAACGAAGGGGGACTTAAACATCAACAGACTAGTCAGGATGAAGGAATATAGTGAATTCTCATTGAAAAATAACAGGAGGGCACTGCTTCCTTTACAGATTACCCTCCCTGGCCCTCAGACTCACTTCCTTTGTGTTCATTGGTTTTAATTTTGTGTAGATATTGTGTGTTTATGTTTTTTAGAAGAAAGGTTTGATAGGGGTCGATTGTTCCACCTTATGGGGACACTCATAGGATATTTGTATGTTAATATTTATGATTTGTGGATATTGCACTTTTTCTATACAAATATTAAACAAGAAATAGTTGCACATTTTGTGATGCTCTCTTTTTGAAATAAGAATTCAGTAACAGAAAAAAATTGATTGTTTAAATCCCTAAGAGATTTAGTGAATGTCCAAGGGGAATTTGCTTAATGTGGTATTCATTGTGTAGAAGACAATTGTTAAGAGGACAATGACACAAGTAGAGCTGTTTAAATCCTCTTTAATGAAGCGTCCACCATGGAGCAGTACAACCAGCGCAGCCCCTCTCATCGGCAACTCCCAGTTCATTGCCAAAGGCTCCCTACATTCTAGGTGATGCCTACAAGGATCCATAAGATGCATCATCCTTAAAGGGACAAAGGCATAAGTGGGCCACAACACATCCCCCAACAACAAAAACCCCAAACCTTACATAGAAATGCAACTACCATAGGTGGTAACTACAATACATTTTCAAGTGAAAAACCTAAGGAGAAAAACAAAATATATACACAACAAATTCAAAGAAAGAGTGAAAGTAACACATTCAAAATGACATTCACTTCAAGGCCACAATCTCAGGGAGATGTTACAGCATAATCTTTTAGGTAAGCAGGTCTTCTTGCAATACGACCACCAGGGGGCAATGAACTCAAACCTGAACCAGACCCAGTTTTACCACCACATCCAGATATGTCACTTTTATGTACCTTCAGACTTTCTTCCCTTTGAGAGATTAATCTTGCTAGGCGTGGCATACTCCACACCTCACCATTCTCCAACACCCCCACATTCTTCTAACTTCAACAATAAGTAAGAGGCCCAATAATTTAGATTCACCTTTAGCAAACCACCTGGGTTACTTCACATACACTCGTTCGCCAACCTTCGACGTTCTACGAACAGCTCCATGCCTTGCATCAAATCTCTCCTTGTAACCTCTTTGATGTAGTGACGCCCTAGCCCAATTGAGCTCCACTGCATCTTTCTTTTGCCCCAACCACTTGGGATTGAGCTTGGAACCAGCCATCCTTCCCATCAAACAATCAAAAGGAGATATATTGGTTATAGTGTTGGGAGTTGTGCGGTGTGCCCATAACTTTTCTCTCAGCATCTTCCTGAGAGACCCTCTGCCTGCCACCGCAGCTTGGGCACAATCCCTTACTAACCCATTCATCTTCTCTACAAGACCATTGGCTTGAGGGGAATACTGTGCTGTATGACAATGCCCAATGGACAGTTCCTCAAGCAATCCCTTCATTTCACCAGAAACAAACTGGACCCCATTATCTGTAATGATGGTTTTGGGGATTCCTTCACCCGTGAAAACATCTTTTAAAAATTCCACAATGCTCTCTGTGAGTATAGAGCTGATACAACAAGCAAACACCCATTTGGACGTATAGTCGACCAACACAAATACAGCAAATTGAACGGCCCAACAATGTCCAATCCCAGCTTATTCCAAGGTTCCTCTGGTATCTGTATTGGGGACAAGGGTGGAGCTCTTAGCACTTCGCTTGAACACAACCCACAATCTCTCACCAAACTCTGTTTGCCTGGCCACTAATATTTTCCCTCAATCTGGCCTCAGTGAGATTCCGACCTAAATGTCCCTCATGAGCCAAGTTAATTATTTTGTCTCTTGAACCAACTGGTGCCCTCTGAACAGTTTATGCTAAGTTCATCCTTCACATACCAAAATTTCTTAATGTCTTCTGACAAACTTTTATGCACCAGCCATCCCTCAACCACAAGTTTCTTCACTTCTACCCACATCACATCTTTCTTACACCCTGCAGCCCATTCCGTTTCACTCAAGGCTGATTCCATGACCCACAACACAGGGATTTCTCTTTCTGGTACAATTCTCTCCTCTATTGGCAACCTGGAGAGGCAATCAGCCACTGCGTTGCAAAGTCCTGTCAGGTACTCCACTTTGAAGTTGAAATCAAGTAGGCTTTCCACCTACATTTTGATTTGATCATCGGGGTTTCCCTTTCAGATCCACTGCAGGTAAATACCTCTACCAAGGGTTTGTGGTCGGGTCTCAAGGTGAAAGGTATACAACAAAGAAAAAACTTGAATTGGTGAACCGCCCACACACATTCACGTGCCTCACGCTCAATGACGGAGTATCTCTCTTCTGCCCCTTTAAGGGAACGTGAGGCAAATGCAATTACTTTTACCTCACCATCAACAATCTGGGCAAAAACTGCTCCCAAACCCCTAAGGCTGACGTCAGTGGTCTAAATCATTCTTTTCGTCACATCGAAAGGTCTTAAACAGGGCATGTTACTAATTTTCCTCTTCACTCTGGAAAGAGCCTCCTCATAGGCTGCAGACCACTCAAACTTGACTCCTTTTTTCAACATATCCCTCAATGGCATACCTGTAGGCCCCTAGTGGTGTTACAAAAGACGTCAGGTGACGGGAGTCTTTGTGTAACATCAACTGGTGGCACGCTGCCGAAAGGTCCATCATACTGAACACATTTGCCCCATTGAGCATGGGCAATGTTTCAGCTATATTCGGGAGGGGCTGGCGATCCCCCCAAATACATTGATTAAGGTCCCTGAGGTCCACACACATTCTCAATCTGGACCCATTGTCTTTGGGTGCCAGAACCACTGGAGTCAACAACTCAAAAGACTCAGGGGCATGTTTACAAGGAAGTGGCCGAGGGCGGCGTTAGCCTCCTTGGCTTAACGGCGCGCTCCGCCACTTCTGAACCGTAGGGCTGCACCATATTTACAACAATATGGTGCAGCCCTGCGTTTCCCCCTCTGCTGGTGCTAAATTTAGCTGCCTAGCGCCAACGCAGGCACCCTTGCACCATAGTGCAAGGGTGTCTGCATTGCAGGGGAAGATTGTTTTGTGCAGGAATGTGTCCCTTCCTGCACATAACCAATCTTTAAATGGCGTTTTGTAACTTCTATGTGTGCTGCTTAAGGCAGTACACATAGAAGTTGCAAAACGTAATTTAAACAAAATGATTGGGACAACTTCCTGCACATAAACAATCAATGGCGTTCTGCTGTTTCCATGTGTGCTGCACACCGCAGCACACATGGAAACAGCCAGAACAAGAAGAAATTAAACATTTCTCCTCATTGCGCCAGGGTAAGACCAGGTTTTCCCTGGTCTTAATTTTGGCACTGCCCCTTGTAAATATGGGGCAGCGTCAAAATCAAAGGGTGTTGGGCTGGAATGCCCACTGCAACACCCATTGCCCTCCCCTCTCACTCTAAGTATAGCGTGAAAGGGGGCCTTATTTACAAGGCAGCGTTAAGCCACGTTAAGTGGCTTAACACTGCCTTGTAAATAAGGCGAAGCCCCTATCGCCACCACAACGTCAAAAAAAGTGACTTTGTGGTGGCGATAGGGACTTGTAAATATGCCCCTCAATTTCTTCAATCACGTCCAATCTCAATAGTTTATCCAACTCCTCTTTCAAAGGGTCCAACATAAGGTTGGGAACCTTCTGCACTTTATGAACTATGGGCTTGGTCTTGCTTTTGAGGATAATTTTGTGTTCAAATCCACTTAATAGCCCAAGTTCTTCCCTAAATACGTTAGGAATCAGGAGATTTCCTCATCACATCTTCATCCTCATTGATGAACTCTATGAGCATGACCTGGTCTGACGCATTAGGATTTAGGGTAATCCCAAGATTCTTTTGGTGTTGACAGCCTAGGAGGTTATCTCCACATCTGGCTACATAAACTTTGCCTACAGTTTCATGTCCCCTAAAATTGATACTCATTATGGTCTAACTAATGAGGTCAATATTGGTACCCCCATATCCCCCGGGAGAGAAATTCAGGGGCCGCAGGATTATATTGTCCCAGCCAAATATATTTTCCCAAAATTTGTCCCCAGTGAGGGTGAAAGTAGAACCAAAGTCAGCTAACAAGGTACCTCTTTGCCATGGCATAACAATTGAGACTGCTGGCTAAGTGATTGGGGTTGCCACAATGGTAACATTTCATTTTTGAACATCTTTAGTATCTTTGGCTCCACTTCCTTTGATCTTGGTAGGAAATAAATCTCCCTGCCTTTAGAATTAGTAGTGCCCATTTTGAATACTGGAGTGTCAAATTCTACATCATCCTCACTGTGAAAGTTAAGGTGGGCCACTTTATCAGATGAACTGATTGGTTTCTCCCGCATCTCCTTAACCCACCTTGTTTTGTGCTCCATTCCTGCAACAATATCCACTGCTACCTTAAGAGTGGGATTTTTTGTGAGTAACTTCTCCTGCACTCTAGGGTTGTTGGTGCAATGCACCAATTGATCTCAAATAAGCAGCTCCGTTAAATCTACAAACTCACATGTACACGCCAAATGTTTGAGCGAAGCTATATAGTTCCTCGCTTTCTCTGTTTTACCTTGGACTCTAGAGAAAAATGTATGTCCTTCCATGACAATATTAATCCTTGGACCAAAATGTTTTTCTAGCATTGACATTGACATTTCAAAAGTGTCTTTAGGATCTCCTTCGACATTCCCTATAGTGATTTCGTCCAAGCTCTCATATATATAATGGCCTTAAATGCCCAGGTTGTGTACTAAAACACCATGTTTCCCTGCAGGTGAGAATTTTTCACCTCCGATCGCCATAGCTGCCAAGGTTTCAGATTGCCATGTGTGACATTTTCATAAATTCAGTGTAATTATGTGTGACATTTCAACAACTATGAGTGACACTTTCTCGCAACAAAAATCAAGCAATGAAAACCAGGAAAACATATAAATATCAGCAGTTACACCCATTTGAGAATCAAGACATTCTAAGAAGATGTTAAAACTGCTGGAAAGCACCAGAAACTGAAGCACCTCGTTCTCTTCTAAGCTGATCGTACTGTTAAACAAAACGAGGACTCCGATCTGCACCACTCACTGACAGTGCACGCCACGCCACTGCAAACAAAAGAACGTTTCTGTAAATTTTAGCGAAGTCAGTTATTGTAATACGGTCAGATTATTGCAAAAACCGGCGCAGTGTACTTGCCACTTGCTCACACATCATCGTTCGCTGGGGTATGGAATGTAGCGACGGTGCAGACTCCACTACCGAAATTTTCAGCAGGTGTTCTTTAATTTCTTGTTTTGCTCTGACAAACGTAAAATAACAAGCTTTACCTAATCGCTTTCTTGACTGCTCGGCCGCTATAAATCTGTCCAATCAAATGAGCAAAGGGACATCAGTTTTATTTAAGAGCATAGTTTTATGAGTTCAGAGTTTATAAGTTCACTTACTTGTATTCGAGGCAGGCGACAGCGAAGACGGCGCCATGGCAACAGGTGCCTCCCCCGGGGCTGGTACATGCTCTCACAGCTGCAGTGCAGGCAGCACAGCTCTGGTCGGCCCGAGTTGGTTGACCCCTAGTCTAGACCACGGGATCATGATTCTACCATCCCGCACACTGTACATGGCATGCAGCGGGCCGAAAGTAGCGAGCAGCAGCTATCTCTGCTACAGGGCGGCATCAGGCTCACAACTGAGTCAGCTGCCGCCAACGCTGGTGAGGCCCGGTGAGCGTCAGAGAGGCCGAGGCAAGCCTACGGTGGTGCGAGCGGTCACGGTGGCTTGCGCATACCCTCAGCTGCCTCTGCCATGACTCAGTGACCCATCTCACTGTTCAGTGAAACCGGCGCGCATATGGAGGAGGCACAAAAATAATTATTGCGGCGTGGCGGGCAGCGTCAAACTAAAAAAAACATAACTGCTGCTTGCCTTGCCGCACACTCATAGAGTTATGAATACATTGTTTGTTGCAATCACGTGACTGTGATGGTGGGTGTATCGGGGGCCGTGACCTAGGGGCATGCGGCTTGGGGGCTACAGCTGACTACTAGGGGCTAGGTTGTTCTCAGGGCCTTACTGCTGAATGCGCCGGCATTAAGGGTGCAACCACACTGGAGTTCGGGTTCATGGCGTCAGCCACGTGCGCTGACGTCGTCCTTTATTTATACCCCCCGGTCCGAGCCCGGCCCGGGGAGTTGCGGGTTGCAACATTGTGTTGCAGTGGCCGGATGGCTCACTACATCCCATCTAACCCACGGAAAACAGATGGAAACATTTGTTCAACATTAACTACAAACAACAACATTATACACAATAACTCTCGCCGTTGGGCCTTCCCAGCCCGGTCATCTCGCCTATGTCTTCAGCATAGAAAGTCTCTCAATCTGGTGCTGGGTCTGGGGTTCCCCCTCAATCCATAGTGTTGACTGCCACGACCCTCGGTCTCCACTCTATCCTCCGTGCTTGGAGGCACAACGGTGCCTGTTGCTCGGCCATCCTGGATCTCCTCCCGCGTTCCTCTTACGCCACCGCTAGGCCCATTCTTCTCTGGGGATGGTAGATTTTCCCCCGCCGACGAGGCCTCTTCTTCTGGCCATTCATCCCATTCTTGGTTTCTTGTGTCACGTTCAGGGCCCCCGCTTTTTGAACCACGACACGTTGCGTGCTACCTGTTGAGTCCCCCTCTTCGCTGTGACCATGGACCCCTTGATTTGCACCACTTTGCACAAGTCTCTTTCAAAAGGAGTCCGGAACTTTGATCCTGGATGCTGGTCTTTGATCACCACATAATCTCCTTCTTGAATGTCCGCCGGTTGAGCTCTTCGCTTCCGGCTCGCTCGGTCATTGTTGTGTTGTCGCCGGCTCTGGGTGCCACCCTCATCGATGGTTGCTGGCACTCCCAGTTCACTGACGGGAATACTGCCTCTCACCACTCTATTCATGAGTAGGTCACTGGGGGCACACTTCGTGGTGCAATGCGGGGTGTTACGATATGCTCGGAGGAAACGGTGTAGGCAATTCTCTAGATGTTCCCCTTGGTCCACACCAATTCTGATGGTCTTGTTCAGAGTCCTCATGAACCTTTCCAAATCCCCATTGGCCTGCGGCCACTGTGGGGTCACTCGGCGATGTCGAATGCCATAGCGTTCCAGAAATTCCTTGAATTCTTGCCCCTGGAATGGGGGCCCATTGTCGGTTCGTATTTCCTCGGGCATCCCTAGCAGGGCGAAGATCTTCTCCAGTACTGGCTGAACGCATTCGAAGGATGTAGATGGTACCACCTCCACGACGGGAAATTTGGAGTGACTGTCGACCATGACCACGGTATGCCGTCCCTCCGGGAAACTTCCAAAGTCCAGACTCACCTGGCCCCACGGCACTTTGCTAGGCCCTTCGGTGATAACCGGGGTGACAGGCGGGTCGGTTCCCGTGATCAAGCATGCATGGCATCCTCGCACCTTCTCTACCACCA
Organism: Calotriton arnoldi; assembly: GCA_963921515.1. NCBI lineage: Eukaryota > Metazoa > Chordata > Amphibia > Caudata > Salamandridae > Calotriton > Calotriton arnoldi. The sequence continues at coordinate 467,442 of CAWUFW010003862.1, read as the reverse complement.
TCTGGTCCACTCCCGGGAACCACACTTTCGCTCTCAGCCGGGCCTTTGTTTTCTCGATACCCTGGTGTCCCTGGTGCGCCAGCTCTACGATTCTCCCCCGAAGTCATGCCGGAATCACCAGACGAGTGCCTCTCAGGATGAGCCCTTGCCCGGACTCGCTGAGCTCCTCCCGACACCTCCAAATACTCTCCTAGTACTCCTTGTCTTCATCAGCTGAGCGTTCCGCCCCTTGTAAGAACCATTTCCACCGGTGGTCTTGCAGAGTCCTTTTCACCACCTGTAAGCATCGGTCTTGTCCTGTCGCTTCAACAAGCTCTTCGATGGTCACCGCCTGCGGGCACGCCTCATCCACGATTAGCCGTATAAACGACTCGGTACCTTCGTCCACCTCCCCCTTGCTCCTGGGGCCGTGAGCCAGGGGATGTCTTGATAGATAGTCTGCGGGATTGTTGACCCCAGGGCGGTATTCCACGCCAAACCGATAATGCTGAATTTGGACGGCCCATCGTTCTATCCGAGGCGGTCCGTTCCGTGCCGTACCTGAGAATATTGGGACCAACGGCTTGTGATCGGTTACCACGGTGAAGGTGTGCCCACAGAGGTAGATATCAAAGTGTTGGCACGCCCACCGGATTGCCAGCGCCTCCCTTTCAATTTGGGCGTACCTCGTCTCAACCATGGTGAGCGCTCGGCTGGCATAGGCAATGGGTACCCAATCCCCCTGACCATTTTTCTGGAGCAACACCACGCCCAACCCTACGGGGCTGGCGTCCACAATGAGTTCCGTGGATGCTCCCGGCTGAAAATACGCTACGGTGGCCCCTTTTACCAGCGCTCTCTTGACGTCGTCGAATGCTCGTGCTTCTTCATCCGTCCACCTCCAGGGTGTTTCTTTCTTGGTCAGTCTTCGGAGGGGTTCCGACAGCGTTGCCAAATGCGGAATGAACCGGCCACAATAGTTAGCCATGCCCAAAAAGCTTCTGACCTCAGACTGGGTCTGCGGAATAGCTGCCCGTTCGAATGGCTTCCACCTTCCCAGGATCCACCTGCAGGCCTCTTGCTGAGAACCTGTAACCGAAAAACTCCACTTCCTTGGCGTAGAAGTCACATTTGGCTCGGTGTAATGTTAGGCCCTGCTCCACTAACCTCTGTAATGTGGCTCGCAACCGCACATGGTGTTCTTCCAATGACTTGGAGAATATCAGTATGTCGTCACTGACATTAAGTACTCCCACTAGTCCGGACAGCGCCTCCCTCACCGCATCCTGAAACACTTCTGCCGCTGAGGACACTCCAAAACTCAGGCGCTTGAAACTTCGAAGGCCTATGTGTGTTGAGAAGGTCATGATGTATCGACTCTCCTCGGCCAGCACCAGCTGATGGTATCCGGAATTGAGGTCCACTTTGGAGAACCACTGCGCCCCATTGATGTCCGCCACTATCTCATCGATGGTTGGGGTTATGTGTCTCTCCCTTCGTATTGCTTTGTTAGGCAACCGCATGTCCACACACAGCCTGATGGCTCCCGGCTGTTTGGGCTTGGGCGCAATTACCAGCGGTGACACCCACGGGGTGGGTCCTGACACTTTTTCAATCACCCCATCTCTCTCTAGCCGCTCTAATTCCTCTTCCACCAGAGGACACAGATGGAAAGGCACCCTCTGATGTCTGAGTGCTATGGGCTTGACGGTGTCGTCGATGTGCAGTTGTACCTCCACACCTTTCAAGCGCCCCAGCCCTCTGAACAGCTCCAGGAATTCGCTTAACACCATCTCTGCTTGCGTCTGGTGGATGTGTCTGGCAAACATCACCAATCCTAAGTCTTCAGCCGTGTGACAGCTCAGCAGTGACCCAGCCCTGTCACATGTAACATAGAATCTGGTACACGTCGCTCTCTCTTTGTGCTTGACTTCCACGTCTATGACACCTTGCAAACGAATGGGCGTGTGGCCTCCATACGTGAGGATCTTCGCGGTCGTTGCTATCAACCTTGGCCGGGGTCTTAATTCGCCGTATTGCGCGGCGTCTAATATGTTCACCGACGCCCCTGTGTCAATGAGTGTCTGTATGCAGTTGTTGCCAATCCAGACTTGGCACAATGGTGGAGGCCTCCTAGTGGTGTTCACCCCTCTCACGTTAGATATCACGAACACGTTGTCCTCCTCTTCGTCCTCCGCCACCGCCAGCTTTTGACACCTGCTGTCGAGATCTTCCACTTCCTGGACCATCCTGGCATTTCTTTGAACTCGTGCCCCTCTCGGCCGACTCGCTCCCGTTTTTGCCCCTCCTTGGCACACCTTCGCGAAATGGCCATACCTGTTGCATTTCAGGCACTGTCGCCCTTGCGCCGGGCATCCTCTCTGGGAGTGCGTAGCCAGCCCGCAATTCCTGCAGCCCTTGCTGTTCGGTCGTTCTTCCGCCCCAGGAGCTGAGTATCCCCCTCGGGCGTAAGTCTTCCTGATAGCGTCCACCCTTTCTTCCTTGATTGGAGTAGGATATAGAGGTTGAACGGTCCCCGACTTCTTGGCCAACGCCTCCTCCATTTCCCCGGCGCGGACATCTGCCAGTTCGTGCGACCGTCCCAGGACCAGGATGTCATCCAACGAGATCCCTGGCTGCCGTAATATGAGTTTCCTTAACTCGAGCGACTTGCACCCCACGATGAGTTGTGCCCGTGTCTCAAATTGGTGATCAATCCCTGAGCACGAGCTCGCCAGTTTTCGCAGACGCGCGAAAAACATGTCGACAGACTCATCCTCCCTCTGTTTGGCCTGGCGCAATTTGAAATGTTCGAAGTCCGGGTTAACTTGGGGATCAAAATGTCTATTCAAGGCCCTCACCGCCTTCTCATAGTCGCTGCCATCTCCTGTGTCTGGCAGGTCTTGGAAGAGGTCATACAGTTCATCCCCTCCCATTAGGAGCATCGTCGACCTCTTGACTGCGTTATCAGTCTCCCTTGTCGCCACGAAATAGTTGTCCAACTGACCCAACCACTTGCGCCACCGTGGCGCCGCCGTTGCCGGATCAGCCAGTTGGCTGAACTCCGGGAGGGCCTTAACAGCCATCCTCCCCAGCCGGTGCCCAACCGCTCCTGCATCCTGGGGCACAGCCCCCTCCGCCGCAACCATGGGCGTGGTCATCCTGAGGGCAGGGCCTCCGCTGCCTCGCACCCTCGCAGGACCTCTTGCGCACTGTGGGCACCCCCAAACGTGGCGCGCTGCCCTTCACCCCACGGCCTGTATATGGTGGGGCACCCTGTATGGGGTCTCAGCGTCCCTCTCCAGCAATCGTCGGGACCACCTGTACCGCAGTGTCTCTCCTGCCACACCCGAAGGTCCCCAATGCTACCTTGAGTGCTTCGCGCTCTTCACCGCGCTGTCGGGCCGCACCCTCTCCTGCGCGCACACGTGCCTTCACTGCCGCAGCAGATGCGGGCCCACACACGGCGCGTCTTTCACGGGCGGCTCGGCCGCCGCACCAGCACCTCCCCCGCACTGCTCCTCACAATCCGCTGGGCACTCCCCTTACCGCACCACGGCAGGCGGTGATCCTCGCTCCACGAGCTCGCCGTCACGCTCTCCACCTCTCGCACCGCCACCGGCATTCACAGCGGGCAGCAGGCGGCGGAACGACGCGCGTGGCTCCTCCTCAGTCCTCGTCGCCAGTGTGATGGTGGGTGTATCGGGGGCCGTGACCTAGGGGCATGCGGCTTGGGGGCTACAGCCGACTACTAGGGGCTAGGTTGTACTCAGGGCCTTACTGCTGAATGCGCCGGCATTAAGGGTGCAACCACACTGGAGTTCGGGTTCACGGCGTCAGCCACGTGCGTTGACGTCGTCCTTTATTTATACCCCCCGGTCCGAGCCCGGCCCGGGGAGTTGCGGGTTGCAACATTGTGTTGCAGTGGCCGGATGGCTCACTACAGTGACCTCGCCGTGGCACATGATTGCCATGATGCCCCTGGCCGGCCCGCAGCAGCTCTAATGAATGCTCATTGGTCGCAGCAATGAGCCACCGGGTCGGCGCGACACTCCTGACCTGCCATATAGACTTAGCACACTTGAGACTATTGCAAGACACTCTGCCAGAGCAGCAGGCGGTCCGCGCTGCGTGCTCATCAGAAGTGTTTGCCCAGGGCAGCAATTTCGGTCCTGCTTGTCTCTTCCTCTGCACCCGCAGTGGTGTCAAGGAGGCGCTACAAATGCGAGACCTGACATTTTAGTGCGGTGATGCGGACCAGCACACTAAAATGCGTTAGTATCACGCCTGATGCGTGGTACTTGGCAGGGCTTGATCGCTACCATATAGGAATCAAATAGTTTCTTCAATTTTTTCAACTGCAAAATCGGGTCGCCAGCTTCTGAGAGGAACTGTGGATTTGGACGCATACTTTCTGCTACCATAATCCAAGTATAATGGTGTATAATCAATTAAGGGAAAAATAATTAAATAGCACAACAATCTAAAATAAGTAGTTAAAATAACGACTCACTACTTGTTTACTGTAGTTTCTGTGGCAGTGGTTGGCTGGCATATTAGGAGACTTTTCTTCAAACCTGGCAAAATCAGCTCATATCCTCCCAAATTTGGAGGGAAGCAAGAAAGAGAGAAAAACAATAATAATAATGAAAAATCTCACAAAGATAAGTGCTGCTAAAGTGTCCTTTACTGAAAATGAGCCCAAATGGTGGAGAGGTCAGCGTTCTAGCTGTGTGCCAGGGGTGTAGAAATCACAAAATGCAATGGGGCTTGAACTAGGCAGCTCACCGGAAGCTTAGAAACTGCCTATCAAATACATGGGCGGAGCGCGGCTGACTCGCACTCCCCGCTGCTTCAAAGACGCGGAGATTGCCGATGTCAGAATCACACTGGCGGAAGCCTGATTACACGCATGGGCGGTGCATGACTGTCTCTCCTCAGAGTTGCTTAGAGGACCGCCAAATGAGATAGTTTGCGCTCCAAACGTCAAAGGCCTAAGCACCTCACCGACAATGGTGTTTGTGCATGGACAGGCAGCAGGTAGGCATTTTAAATAAAAACAAGTACCGCAAGGATTACCAGCACAGTGCTCGCGCTCACAACAAGTCAATTAATCACACAGGAGTGGCACAAAAATGAAAAAAAAAAAACATATATGGCACTTTCATTTCATCATGCACAGGAGCTCGTCAGGGGTGGTGGGAGGGCACGCACCACTCAATCTTAACCCATAGTAGAAAAAGGTTGAAATTCATCAAAATGGCCCTCAGGCGGCAGGTCAGGCACATGCCGGTTCTTTGGTGGATGCTTTAACTCGCCACCACTGCTAAGTGGATAATGACACAAGTAGTGCTGTGTAAATCCTCTTTAATGAAGTGTCCACCACAGAGCAGTACAACCAGCTCAGCCTCTCTCCTCAGCAACTCCCAGCTGGTTGCCAAGGGTGGTTCACTGACATAATATCGACACTACTAATATCAGCCTATATTTAATTTAAAAAATACACAAATATTGATGTCAAAATATTGTCATAAAATGCATCGAAACACCCAATATCGAAAACAAAACTATAGGACACAAAAATATCATAAACATTAAATAAACATAGATCATAACAAAAATATTGAAGCTAAAAATATTGACTACATTAATATTGTGCAAACACAAATATAGCAACTTAATAACATTAAAAAAATTAACAAATCTAATAATAATACCAATATAAAAATTATTCAACACACAAACAGAATTATAATCTCTATATAAACCATATTTATGCTTACATAAAACACCACTCCACAATTTTTAAAATTAATTTCTTCACCAAAAATTAAATATCATACAAAAACACAACTTAAAAATATATACATATTTTAGACATAGAATAAATTAATTTCTTAATAAAAGTTATACTTATATATTACTAAATTAAAGTTTATAACCAAATATACCTTTAAGTAAAAATAATTAAAGTTTTCCAAATAAGGACATAACTGTCAAAACAATTAAAACAGATGCTTTAAAATCCAATGAAACAAAACTACAAACAATAGCAACCAATACAAATCTACCAACAATTAAATACAAAATTAGATATAATCTACCATTATAACTACAACTACCAGAGCAGGCTGAATCTCTACCTGAACACCAGACCTTTAATTATACACTTTCAACAATAACTTTTCAAAGTAAGTATATTATCTACTTTGGGCCCGATTCTTATCTCGCTCGGAGGGGCTCCTGATGGCATCCGTCAGGAGCGACTCCGTTTCGTACGCTCGTTTTCCAGACGAATCGTACCGCTGTACGAGCGAGCAAGTACGATGCGAAGATAGCCTCGCGCTCCGACCGACTCGTACCCATCAGCGACGCCATCCAGATGACTCCGAATTCTCCGACGCGCACCGCGCAATGGGGCCGATTTCCGAATGACCAAGTACGATGCGCGCGTCGAGCGGCCTGAGTGAGTCGGAGCCTCCGACTCGTGACGGCGTCGGGAAGCAGACTTCGGGGGGCCGTAGCAGGCTCCCCTTAACCCAGAGCCCAACGGCTCGGTGTTGGACTTGGCCCTTTTTGCAGGGTCATCCCTGAACTTTTTGCCTTCCTCCTAGCCTTTTTTCTGACATGGTGTTGGTGGATTTAGGACTCTGGGCACTTTAGCACTGCTGTTCAGTGTAAAGTGCGTGTGCTCTCTGTGGTAAACATGGCAAGATTGGTCTACACCTGTTTGGCATATTTAATTTACCTGTCAGTCCCTGGTAAAGTGGTATCTCAGATACCCAGGGCCGGTAAATTAAATGCTACTGGTGGGCGTGCAGCGCTGATTATGCCACCCACCAAAGTAGCCTTTCAAACCTGTCTCAGGCCTCTGCCATTGCAGGGCCTGTGCGCGCAGTGTTACTGCCGCTGTGACGTGGCACCTCAAGTGTGCGCCATGTCTGTGACCCCCCTTTTACTGCATGTCAGTCACCCCTAAGGTAGGCCCTAGCTAGCCCTATGGGCAGGGTGCATTGTAGGTAAAAGGTAGGACATGCACCTTAAGTGCGTGACATGTCCTGGTAGTCACAAACAGCCACTTTGGTTTCTCACTGCTGTGAGGCTGCCCTCTCATAGGGATGCATTGGGGATTCCCTGATAGGTGTTTCAGTGGTAATTCCTGATGTAAGAGGAGCAGCGTGGTAAAGTTTAGTGTGCCTGAACTCAGAATCTAAAGATGCATCTTTTCGTGAAGGTGATTTTTACATTCTGTGTTTGAAAATACCACTTTTAGAAAGTAGGTATTTTCTTGCTCAGTCATCCCGTGTGCCTCTGCTGGAATGTGGATTGCCTGTCTGGGTTCTGGATGACAGAAGGCTGGGGAGCAGGAGTGGCTCCAAATAGTCTAGGGGGGTCAGGAAAGGGCTGAATAGGCCAGGGCTGCAATTGAGGAAGGGGGAGGAGATTTCCTTGCACCTCAAAGGGCCTGGTCTGCTTCTGACCCTGCCGTCGCCACCTCCTGCCAGGAAGTCACACCAGAGAAGGCAGAACTGGTTCTGGCCGGACACAGACACTCTCTGCCTGGGAGATCAAAGGATTGGGAGTATAAATATTGGGGCTGGGACCCCATGAGAGGGCTGTTCCTGTGCTTGCTGGTTTGCTGCTGCTGGGCCCCAGGAGGAACCACCACGGGGGACTGCCTCCCGGCTGGAGGGCCCGGTGTGCTGGCCTGCCTGGGCCCAGCTGTGCCCCCTGACCTTTGGTGACTCTAGCGCCTCGTGAGCACTGCATCTCAATTCCAGGAAGAGCGGAGGGGCGTGCGGACTCTGCAGCGCTGGGCTGCGAAGTTTCCTGGGGGGAGTCCCGGCGTGAGGGATCCCCCGTGCTTTGAGGGCGAGCGGGAGCCCACCCCGCATTTGCATCGCTTTCTGCGGGAGCCTACCCCGCATGGTGGTGTGCATGAGAAGAGCGGGAGCCCACCCCGCCTTTGAGTTTATTGAATGAGCGGGAGCCCACCCCGCATTGTGCACATTCCGAGGGAGCGGCGTGGGGATTCCCCCACCTTGGTGCGTCGGAGGCGGGAGCCCACCCCGCATTGATGCTTCCTTACTAGCGGGAGCCCACCCCGCTTTTGGTGTTATTTACGGGCGGGTGCCCACCCCGCACTGAGGAGCCGCCAAGAAAAGGAGCCGCCGCTGCTGTGAGTGGCGAACCCGGAAGCCAGGCAAGCTGCCTGACTGTGGGCGGAGCCAGAAGTGAGGCGGAAGTGCTGCGGTGAGTGAGCGGGGCTCCCGTGCTGGTGAGAGCCCCGCGAGTGAAGGAGACAGAAGAGCCTGGGTCGAGGCGGGAGCCTTCCCCACCTTCGTGTGAATCCGCAGGGAAGCCGCCGGTGAGAGGGGCAAGGAAGGCGGGGCCCCCGTGTGCCGGTAGGAGCCCCGCGTGTGGCAGAGGAAGTCGGAGCCTTGCAGGCTCCATTGCCGCCTTTCGTGGAGGGAGCCGCCGGAGACCTGCTTCGTGCCCTGCCCGCCTGGTTCTCGTGAGGAGGGAGCGGCTGTGCTGCGCGAGTGCAGCCTCCACAGACGAAGAGAAGAGCCCCAGTGAGTGGGGCTGAGATGGGAGCTTGTTGAGGGGGTGGTCGAGGCACATTGTCGGTGCCTTCCCCCTGTGGGCCAGGAGTCCCGGAGTGGGGCTTCAGATGCCAGGGCCCAGTTTGCCTTTCCCAGCTGCACCGCCGATTGCGGGGAGCTGCAACGTGGGGGCAACATTTGTTGAAGGAGTCCCAGAGTGGGGCTCCACAGGCACAGTGGTGCCAGGGCTAATTTTGCACAGCTGCACCGCAGTTGCGGGGAGCTGCAACGTTGGGGGCCATCTTATTTTAGAGTCCCAGCGGGGACCCAGGAGGCACAGTGGTGCCAGTTCTTCTTTGTGCCAATCCCAGCTCCCCTGCGAGAGCGCTGGCAGCTGCAACGTTTGGGGGCCAGTTCTTTCATTAAGGGGGGGGTGAGTTGCACCCCACGCCCCAGCGCATCTGCGCACTGTGTTTTAGCTGCTGAGGCAGCCAGGGGGCCATTTGAGAGGCCTCATTTCAAGCCCTGACTTTCTGGACATAGGGCGTTTGCGCCCCAGTGAAAGGCCAGTTGGCCTGGGGTCAAATGGTAAGGTGATGTATGCACCTGATAGTAGTGTTACTGAGCTGCACTGCTGATTTATGCATAAGGTGTTTATGCCTAATGTGGTGTTGCATAATGTATTTATGCTGATGCCTAATGTCATGCTATGATGTTTTAGGATAGTGCCTATGGCGTAATGGGTTTATGCTTATGAGGTTTATGCCTAAATGTGATACAGACATAATGTGTTTATGTTGCAGGTGATAATGCCGAGGTCATTACTGTGCCAGTAGTTACTGGTTGTGTTTTACAATTGCTACTTGTGATTTTTAAAGGTCCTGACAGTGGCCCGATTGGCCCTGTCTGGTGTATATAATCCCCTGTACAGTAGTACCTAGTGCCAGTTGGCACAGTGTATATTGTGTGATTATGATTCTAATGTGTTTTGGATAATACAAAGGCTATTTTTTATATAACCTTGTGTGGAGTTTCTTTTGTGGTGTGCCTAGTGTGTTGCTGCTGTGTGTGTGTGTTGCGCAAACGCTTTACACATTGCCTCTGGGATAAGCCTGACTGCTCGTGCCAAGCTACCGAGGGGGTGAGCAGGGGTTATCTTCAGCGTGTAACTCCCTTGCCCTGACTAGAGTGGTGGTTCTGCCTGGCTTTGGCGCATGCCCTAGCCAACCAGAAATCCAATTTCTAACATTGGTTGTCAGCGGTAAGGTTAGGGCTTGCGTTTGCGCAATACCACAGCGACAACTGGTTGCACTACAAACTCTGCATTTAGATAATCACAGGTTTGGGGATTATTTTTCCTAATTTTGATTTCTCCTCAAAAGTGTCATTTTTGAATTGTGTACTCCTGTTGCAGCTCTTGCACCTAGGTCTCTCGTGTTGCACTTGTGTCTTAGTGCCTTGCCAATATGGAATCTACCTTTAATGTAAGGGAGTTGCTCAACTACGGTATGTTGGAGTTGAGGGGGTTCTGTGAAGAGAGAGACATAGGGGCCGATTCCGATCTCGGTCGGAGGCGCACCCAATACCATTCGGTCGGGAAAAAAGCCATGCGAAAGCCTGTTTCCTAACCGATCCGTACAGCACACCGAACGAGCAAGTACGATGCGCACAACAGCAAAGAATCCGGCCGAGCCGTACTCACCCAAACCAGGTCCTGTTCTCCGACCGAGGCGAATCCGGAAACGCCGAATCGAGTCGCACGGCCGGACAAGTACGATGCGCTTTCCGTACGCGCCGAACCCGTCGCTACGCACGGCACGTCAAAGCATCCGGGAGAGGCGCACATAAGCTCCGATTCGCGCCACAACACGATCCACGGCTCCGAGACGAACACGGCAGCGACGAGGACGACGCGAAGCGACGAGGACGAGGCGAAGCGACGAGGACGAGGCGAAGCGACGAGGACGACGCGAAGCAACGAGAAGGACGAACGACACGAACCAACCATGAATCCCTTCGTCCCGATCATACCAATATTCTACATTTACTACCGGAACAGGCACGGACGCGTACGGCGCAGAAGGTAAGCCAGACACCAACCACGAAACACATACAACACGTACACGACACATCACACACACACACAGGGATGCAGAATATACTTACACCAGCAACAGCAGCACCATAGGGGCGGGATGCCCATCACCAATGCCACATATGCACACAGGGGCCTGAATGCGTACCACCACCCCTACCCAGGGGTGGCATGATGCCTACCACCACTACCACCCTCACCCAGGGGGGCAGGATGCCTACCACTACTACCACCCACACCCAGGGGGCAGGATGCCCACCACTACTACCACCCTCACACAGGGGGGCAGGATGCCTACCACTACTACCACCCTTAGCCAGGGGGCAGGATGCTTACCACCACTACCACCCTCACCCAGGGAGGGCAGGATGCCTACCACTACTACCACCCTTAGCCAGGGGGGGCAGGATGCCTACCACTACTACCACCCTTACCCAGGGGGGCAGGATGCCTACCACTACTACCACCCTTACCCAGGGGGGCAGGATGCCTACCACTACTACCACCCTCACCCAGGGGGGCAGGATGCCTACCACTACTATCACCCTCACCCAGGGGGGCAGGATGCCTACCACTACTACCACCCTTACCCAGGGGGGCAGGATGCCCACCACTACTACCACCCTCACCCAGGGGGGCAGGATGCCTACCACTACTACCACCCTTAGCCAGGGGGCAGGATGCCTACCACTACTACCACCCTTACCCAGGGGGGCAGGATGCCTACCACTACTACCACCCTCACCCAGGGGGGCAGGATGCCCACCACTACTACCACCCTCACCCAGGGGGGCAGGATGCCTACCACTACTACCACCCTCACCCAGGGGGCAGGATGCCCACCACTACTACCACCCTCACCCAGGGGGCAGGATGCCTACCACTACTACCACCCTCACCCAGGGGGGCAGGATGCCTACCACTACTACCACCCTAACCCAGGGGGCAGGATGCCCACCACTACTACCACCCTCACCCAGGGGGGCAGGATGCCTACCACTACTACCACCCTTAGCCAGGGGGCAGGATGCTTACCACTACTACCACCCTCACCCAGGGGGGCAGGATGCCTACCACTACTACCACCCTTAGCCAGGGGGGCAGGATGCCTACCACTACTACCACCCTTACCCAGGGGGGCAGGATGCCTACCACTACTACCACCCTCACCCAGGGGGGGCAGGATGCCCACCACTACTACCACCCTCACCCAGGGGGGCAGGATGCCTACCACTACTACCACCCTCACCCAGGGGGGGCAGGATGCCTACCACTACTACCACCCTTAGCCAGGGGGGCAGGATGCCTACCACTACTACCACCCTCACCCAGGGGGCAGGATGCCCACCACTACTACCACCCTCACCCAGGGGGGCAGGATGCCTACCACTACTACCACCCTCACCCAGGGGGCAGGATGCCCACCACTACTACCACCCTGACCCAGGGGGGCAGGATGCCTACCACTACTACCACCCTCACCCAGGGGGACAGGATGCCCACCACTACTACCACCCTCACCCAGGGGGGCAGGATGCCTACCACTACTACCACCCTCACCCAGGGGGCAGGATGCCCACCACTACTACCACCCTCACCCAGGGGGCAGGATGCCTACCACTACTACCACCCTTAGCCAGGGGGCAGGATGCTTACCACTACTACCACCCTCACCCAGGGGGGCAGGATGCCTACCACTACTACCACCCTTAGCCAGGGGGGCAGGATGCCTACCACTACTACCACCCTTACCCAGGGGGGCAGGATGCCTACCACTACTACCACCTTCACCCAGGGGGGCAGGATGCCCACCACTACTACCACCCTCACCCAGGGGGGCAGGATGCCTACCACTACTACCACCCTCACCCAGGGGGGCAGGATGCCCACCACTACTACCACCCTCACCCAGGGGGCAGGATGCCTACCACTACTACCACCCTTAGCCAGGGGGCAGGATGCTTACCACTACTACCACCCTCACCCAGGGGGGCAGGATGCCTACCACTACTACCACCCTTACCCAGGGGGCAGGATGCCTACCACTACTACCACCCCCACTCATAGGATGGACAATGCATGACACAACCAGCACACCACAACCTAGGGAATGCAAGAAGAAGACATCCCCCAACACCATGACAAGCGTGTGTAGACTGTGTCAAATGCCTACAACACCGAACATGACTTTGAACATACAATGTGACCCCCTAGCACATGTGCCACACATATATGTGTGTGGCACCCACAATGCAAGCAGGCCATGACCATTGTGGCAATGGGGTCCAAACCCCCATCATCACAGTGACCAAAAGGTAAGTGTGGGGTCCATAGCTGAAGCACATTTCGAACATTGTGGCAATGGGGTCCAAACCCCCATCATCACAGTGACCAAAATGTAAGTGTGGGGTCCATAGCTGCAGCACATCTTGAACATTGTGGCAATGGGGTCCAAACCCCCATCATCACAGTGACCAAAATGTAAGTGTGGGGTCCATAGCTGCAGCACATTTCGAACATTGTGGCAATGGGGTCCAAACCCCCATCATCACAGTGACCAAAATGTAAGTGTGGGGTCCATAGCTGCAGCACATCTTGAACATTGTGGCAATGGGGTCCAAACCCCCATCATCACAGTGACCAAAATGTAAGTGTGGGGTCCATAGCTGCAGCACATCTTGAACATTGTGGCAATGGGGTCCAAACCCCCATCATCACAGTGACCAAAAGGCAAGTGTGGGGTCCATAGCTGCAGCACATCTTGAACATTGTGGCAATGGGGTCCAAACCCCCATCATCACAGTGACCAAAAGGCAAGTGTTGACAAAGTAAGAGGTGCAACTGCCAAACTGCATGGATGATTCCTGGTCACAGAACAACAAACACATCAGTGGCAAAGTAGTGTATGTGTCCCATTGCAACATAAATTGGGGGAGCCAAATCCTGCAGTGCAAATAAGACATAACTTTGGCCATGTGCAGACAAACAACACCCATGGGGGCTGACACCGTCAACAATCATCAATGACACAATGACAGAAGTGACCATCCGAATGCAGACCCACATATTTGCACCAATGGGCACACACATGCAGATACCCTGTGGAGACTGCAGATGTGAGGCGAACAGATACCATACCATGGCAGCAATGGGACACACAATCAACAATTAGCAACAAATGAGGGCTCCCGTCCCATCAGCCTGGTCATGGAAGTGCCAACGGAATCATCAGCACAGATCCAACACACTTGTATAGCAATGTTGCACTGACAACACAGATGAGTCCTTCCCCATTGATGCCCAAACCTGCATGTTCACTGGAGATGGCCACACGGTCAGGGAAGTAGACGAATAGAACAATGGCAGGCACAACAGATGTGCAGGGGTGGAAGCCACAGATGTGAAGTTGCCAATCTAAGTAGGAAATCTCATTGCCAAATACTGAACACATGACACCCTCAGATGCTGCTATGGATGACATGGATACACCACAGGATAGGACACATAACCCCTGGACCACATGGGTTCCTGCACAGTAACACTTCATTATCATGAGACCAAATATCACCATCACTGCAGCAAGGGCATGGTTAGCATCATCAACATCATATACATCAGAAGCAAAAGCACTAGAGAACAGAAAGTTGCTTTATTCAGCATATGTGGCATAAAAAGTAGAAGTCCGGAAGAACATAAACAAAGGCCAATGGCCAGTCCATCAACAAAGTCACAAGTGGGTGACAGTGGCAGATGCCACCCTACACATGCCTGCACAAAACCAGGGACAATCCACTAGGAGGGGCAACCGGGGGGTAGGCCAGGCAGCGCAGGGACAGGATCAGGGCTCACCAGGAGGAAGCAGGGAAGGGGTGGTGGGTGCTGGAGAGCCACTGACAACTGCAGTGGAGGTGTCTGACATGGTGTGTGCCGGCACAACTGGGGGCATGGCTCAGATGTTGTGGGTGCCGGCACGACTGCAGTGGACCCTGCAGATGGAGTGGACAGGTCCGCCACTGCAGTGCCCAAGTCAGACAGGGTGGTAGTGGACTCCACTGCAGTGCCTACCACCAGGGGAGGAGAATGGGGAACAGGCAAGGTGGGCTGGACAGAGGGGAGGACACTCTCACCACATCAGTGGCACAGACAAGCGCAGCGGGGGTGTGGTGCCGGGAGAGCAAGTGGCAGGGGGAGAAGGCCGGAGCCTCTTGGGGATGGTATATCTGTGGGTGGGGGAACCTGGGGCAGGGTGTGGCGGGGGCACCTGTGGAGTGGGGGCCTGAGGGATGGAGGAAGGTGACCTGGTGCTTGAGCTGCAGGGCGGCGGCGGGGTCTTGCTCTTACCACTCCGGGGGACTTGCGGGTGGGGGCCTCAGTCTGTCTGCACCTGGGGGAGGGTGTCCGGGGGCGAGGGGCACTCTGCTCCGTGTGGGGGGCTTCCTCTTCCCCCTGGATGCTGGGGCAGCTGGATCGGAGGGGAAGAGGCCGAGGTCACTGAGGAAGAGGCGCTGGGTCTTTGGGGTTGCAGGTGAGGCAAGGGAGGGTGCTTTGGAGGGAGAGGCAACTGAGGACTGCGCAGTGCCCGTGGATGCGTGTGTGTGTACCAGGGCCCCATCCCCTGTGAGTCTGGTTTCAGTCCCCTGACTGTGCGTGCGTGTGCGTTTAGTTTGTGGCGTGTGTGTCTGTGTGCTGGATGTGTGTGTGCTGGTGTGTGCCTGTGCCGGTGTGTGTGTGCTTGGGACGGGCAAGGTGCTGGGGAGTGTGGATGGAGCAGAGGCAGGAGGGGTGAGGGACTGTCTGAGGAGGGACACTGCTGCCGTCAGGGAGGAGTCCATGGACCTGTTGCCCCTCTGTAGGTCAGACATGCCCGATGAGATGCCCTCCATGAACGACACCAGCTGAGTCAACAGTGCGGTGTGCGCATGGAGGACACTCAGCATGGCTGTCTGCCCTACATGGAGCTGGCGAAGGAGGTACACAGACTCCTCACTCAGGGCAGCAGGGGACACAGGGGCAGGGGGTGCGGTGCCTGGGCCAAAGGAGACACGCTCCCGAACATGGGAGCCTCCACGGACCTTGGGAATGGGAGCCGATGGGAGGGCGGTGGTGGTGCTGGTGGTGGCGGGGACAGCAACACTAGCTGGGGTGTGGTGGCTGCTGACACCCGCCTCCACAAGGGAGTCATCCTCCGAGTTGCTCTGGTCCTCAGCTGAGGTGGATGGTGCTGAGGATTCCTCGGTGTGGCTCCCCTCGCCCTCCGTGCCACTGGGTCCCTCCGACCACTCCTCGGCTGCTGACCCAGTCTGGCTCTCTGGCTCCTCCTGGTCCGTGGAGCTGTCCCCTTCCGTGGCCGTGGATGTATCTGCAAACAATGGGGAAACAGACAGACATCAGTCACCTGCACAAAACGCACACACCACTGTGAGCACAGCACATCACAGAGCAAGTCCTGGCATCATTAGTTGTACATTGCTAAAAGTGCCCTAACTGAACAGGAGAAGCCAATTGTCAGTCTGATGCCAAGCATGGCACTCACATCCCACATGGCCTTGCACCCATCTGTCTGGTGTCTGTTGGATTGCAACACCCCAGTGTGGACACATGCACCAAGTACACAGTAGTTGGACAGTGCAGAGGACACGGTGTGGACACATCACAGCTCTTGCCACTGAGTCAGTACAGGTTTCCGGATGAAAGGGATGCCCAGAGTCAAATAGGAAATGCATGTGATGCATACCAGCGACAGACACCATGATGCACCCATGTCCTGATAGCCAGCGCCACTATGGTGTGCATGTAGCACATGTCACTCCCCTGCATGACCACAAATAAGTTGACACATGCCATGGCAGAGGCATGACTGTTAAGTCATACATCACTGTCTCAGTGATGTATGACTTGGCAGCCAGACAACAACACTATGCACTGTGTCACAATAGTAGGTCATGGGGAATGCAAGTCCTGGAGCTGCACAAGTGCACATGTACATCCCCCACACAACACATCATCTCAACCCTCATCTGTCCAGGTCACACCTATTGGACATATGGGAGACCTGTGACACTACCCTCTAAACCTGAGCCCCTCACAATTTGCTGTGAATGGGGAACAGCTGCCTGAACATCACATTCGCATACCCCAGTCTGCACGGGCAGCTGATCAAACACCTATGTGACACACAAGTATCGTCTCCTATGGTCACATCTCCAGGGGCATGCTGAGCCCCTACCAAGAAACACCCCAGCAGTCCTGGCAACTAATCCACAGCACACTGACACAGAGGCAGACACCGGAGGGGTCAAATCACTGTGCACAATGTGTCAGCTGATACACGGGAGTGGGAGTACAGAGTGCATTGCATGGCCTGGAGTAGGCATGACTGTCCTGCTCCACATGAATGAGGGATGTGCCCTGGACAGTGGATAGCTGGCTATGTATGTGTGACACACGTAATCTGCACACTCCTGGGGCACAAACATTGTTCCCACCCGCTGCATGGGCGTGTGCCACATACCCCAGGCACATGTGGTGGCTCAGCTCAGCAAGTGGACCGCATATCAAAGCAACACGCAGATCACATGTCCAAACCCAGGCGTTGTGTGAACAATGGACCCACCCATGATGCCCACAACAGAGTTAGGGAAACAGATGCTGTCCCCCACCTTTAGTGAAGCAAACTGCAAGGACACAGTCCCAAGTGACACAATTCCCTGACTGTAAGGGCCACACCTGGGTATCAGATGAGCAGTGGGCAGTGCACAATAGAGGGACATGGCTCCTGGACAACATGACTGCTGCACTGTGGCAGTTGAACCAGGCCAGAGGAGGGCACAAAGCATGTAATACAGAGTTCACAGTGCAGTCTTTGACTCACCCCCTCCTTGCTGCTGTCTGGCCTTCAGCTGCCCATCCAGGTCTGGAAAGACCACCGCCAGGATCTGGAGCATGTGGGGGTCAGGGTCCGTGTTCCGCCCCTCCTGCGAGGAGGCGACAGCTTCAGCTGGACCCGTGCAATCCTCCGGGTCCAGCCCCGAAGGTCCTGCCACCTCTTCTGGCAGTTGCGGATCCGGCGCTTGTAGACCCCCACGGACCGGACAGCCCGGACGATGTCCTTCCAGATTTCCTGCTTCCGATGGGCATTAACCTGTGAGGATGACAAAGTGAAAAGGCCATTACCACACATGCAACATATCCGTGCATGACACAGTTGTATATACATGTCTCAATCACAGGGGCACATGATGTACACAGGCAGTGCAAAGCTGACCATGGACAGTTTGCCAGACGTCACTACATGGTATCATTGCATGGGAAGTAAAAGCATGTTCAAATGCACTGTCACTGCACCATACCTGTCCAGTGCAAGTCACTACACACTATGGGGGTGACAACTACTCAGTGAGCCTGCTAGCCAGTGGCGTGCAGACTCTCAGCCTTGCTAGTCAGACGAAATGCACATTCAGAAAGGCAGTGCACAGAACACTCACCTGCTCCCCTGGTGTCCCATACAGCTTGCTGTACTGTGGAAGTAGGCTGTCCAGCAGGGCCTGGTTCTCTTCAAGGCTGAAGGCTGGGGCTCTCTCCACAGTACGTGCCATTGCAGGGTCCAGAGGGGCAGAGACAGCAGCAGTGCAGTGGCAGATGTCGTCTTGGAGCATGTAGTGCAGGCAAGTGGGCTCTCAGGGGAACAGCCAGCAATATATATGTGCTGGAGAGGCAGATACTGTCCCTTGTGTCCAAAGTGATAGGTCCAAGTCGTTTGCATCTTCTGAATCTGGCCAATCCATGGAATAGCAGCACCAAAACACGCCCACAGCATCCTTCAAATCTTCAACTTCATGACATACATGATTTTGCAACATTGTTGTGGGTGACCAACTGATTTTCCAGCAACCGACTCGTTCGAAATTCGAAAACGCGTCCGTTGCCAGGCAAGCCCATTGTCAATGGGTGCGCACCGATCGGTCCATTGCGGTACAACGCGCACAGGGGTACAACGCGTACCCGCACACATTGAAAGCAATGGGCCGGCCGGAGGCACCGATCGGTCCATTGCTGTTCAACGCGCACAGGGGTACAACGCGTACCCGCACACATTGAAAGCAATGGGCCGGCCGGAGGCACCGATCGGTCCATTGCGGTACAACGCGCACAGGGGTACAACGCGTACCCGCACACATTGAAAGCAATGGGCCGGCCGGAGGCACCGATCGGTCCATTGCGGTACAACGCGCACAGGGGTACAACGCGTACCCGCACACATTGAAAGCAATGGGCTGGCCGGAGGCACCGATCGGTCCATTGCTGTTCAACGCGCACAGGGGTACAACGTGTACCCGCACACATTGAAAGCAATGGGCCGGCCGGAGGCACTGATCGGTCCATTGCTGTTCAACGCGCACAGGGGTACAACGCATACCCGCACACATTGAAAGCAATGGGCCGGCCGGAGGCACCGATCGGTCCATTGCTGTTCAACGCGCACAGGGGTACAACGCGTACCCGCACACATTGAAAGCAATGGGCCGGCCGGAGGCACCGATCGGTCCATTGCGGTACAACGCGCACAGGGGTACAACGCGTACCCGCACACATTGAAAGCAATGGGCCGGCCGGAGGCACCGATCGGTCCATTGCTGTTCAACGCATCACTGTACATGTGACTGGCATATGTCAGCATGCCTGTCTCAGATGGACATATGCCAGCCACAGATAGCTCCCAGGGAGTGAGGGGCACACCTACATCACGACAGCCTGTCCAAACTTTATCATAAGGCATGTAAGGCTGCATTTCCTATTGTGTGTATGTTGGTGTACATGTTGTCCTGTGGGTGTCACCTGTGGGCAGCCACCCCCAGGCTGTGCACGTGTTCATGGGGACAGGATCCTGGGTGTTACGTGTACGTGACCACTGTGATGTGCAACTGTTCATATCTGTGCATGTGCCATGGTCACATTTCACAGTGGTGTATGTGTATGTCATGTCACATACCCCGTGAGTCCCATGTGGGATGGTATGTTTGAGCCAGGGTGTCCCAGTGGCACAATAGTGATGGTCCTCCACAGTCTTTGTGCATGTGGTGTTTACAATGTCTCTGATTTCATGTGCACAATGGGAGACAGTCTCCACATCCACGTTGTGTGTGCATGGACTCTGATGTTGTGCGTGTGTGTCACAGACGTCCATGTCTGTCCTGCCGTGGCAAGTGGGGCCACTACCTGTGGGGGTCATGGTTGTTTTGCTGTGGTGTATACATGATACTCCATGTAATGCCAGTGTCCATGTGGCATTACAGGGTCCCTGGGAATGTACCTGTCGTTGAGCTGTGGTGCCTGGGGCACATCTGTCCTCACATGTCCCTGTGGGGGGTTATTGTGACACGGCAGCAGGAGATGGGAACTGTGACACGGCCTCATGATATCCAATGGGCCAACCTGGGACTAATTGATGCCACCTGTTGGACCGTGTTGACAGATGTTGGCCATGTATGTACCATACATGTCCTTCCGGTACTGCACACTTCATGTAGTTGTGCCTCATAATGATGTATGTTGGGATCTTGAGTGTGTTCAATGCCGCATATGTGGGGTGACTGACAATCTTGCTTACTTCTCCTCTGCACTGCAGGGCTCCTGCTGTCCATCGGCCATTCCCAGACCTGGCAATGATGGTGGAACGGGACAGCATCCGACGGTACCGCTTCACCAGGCAGCTGATTGAGGATTTGGCAGTGCAGTTGTCCCCACATTTGCAGCCTGGCTGGCCGTATCCTACTGCGCTGACCTCCAAGGTGAAGGTGATGGCAGCCCTACACTTCTTTGCCACTGGTACCTTCCAACATACTGTGGCGACTGCTGGTGGGATGTCACAGACCATGTTCAGCCGTGTGCTCCGCGATGTTTTGGCGGCAATGTTGCTCTTCCTGAACCGGTACATCTATTTCCCTAGACTGCGACGACTCACTGACGTGAAGAGTGACTTTTATGCCCTGGGGAGGATGCCGCATGTAATTGGCTCCATTGATGGGACACATGTGGCTTTGGTACCACCACAGGCCCAGGAGCAGGCCTACAGGAACCGCAAGCACTACCACTCGCTCAATGCACTGGTGGTGTGTCTTGCAGATATGACCATCTCACACGTGTGTGCCCGTTTCCCTGGTTCAGCACACGATGCCTTTGTGATGAGGAGTAGTCGCATCCCCAGGATGATGGCACAGATGCAGAACCAGCGTGCCTGGCTTGTCGGTGTGTACTGACTTTGTGCCATTGTGTGTGATCTGATCTGTAGTATTCCGCCCACTTTTCCAAGTCAGCTAATGTGCACTTGTCTGTCCGTAGGTGACTCGGGATACCCCAACATGCCGTGGTTGCTGACACCCCTCAGGAACCCTGTGACACCTGCCCAGATGCGCTACAATGAGGCACATGGTCGGACCAGGAGAGTGATTGAGCGGACCTTTGGTCTCCTGAAGAGCCGCTTCCGCTGCCTGGACAAGACCGGAGGGTCCCTCCCATATGCCCCTGCGAAAGTGTGCAAGATTATCATCGTCTGCTGCATGCTCCACAACCTGGCAGTGCGGAAGGAGTTGCCTCTCATCCAGGATGACAATGACCAACATCCGCCACCTGTGGAGGATCCTGGCCTGGACCACAATGCCAGTGACGATGATGATGATGATGGTGATGGTGATGTCCGCACACAGCTCATCACCAACTTCTTTAGCTGAATGTGAGTATCCTGAGGTGTCATGTCAATGATGTGAGTTGGCATGATGTGCTCTGGTGCTGTGGGAGTGTGTCCATGGGCCACTTGACTGGATGTGTGTTGCGATGTGTGGTGACAGGTGGGCTGTACTCCCCAACAGTGTTGACATGCTAACTTGGTTCTGGGTGGGTATTTTGTAACATGTATTGTGCATGTGTTTTGCTGTTCTGTCCTGTACTCCATTGCTTTTGACTGTGTGTCATTTCTGTCCTTCACAGGGTACTTTCAGATTCGTCTGGTCAACTGTGTCCACCGACGACGTGATTGCACATCCAGGCTGGTAGCTGTTGTGTCCCTACAGGTGATGTGCGCCACACCCATGGACTACCTTCTGTCTACAGTTGTTGACTGTGTGCCCGCTGCCAGGTGGGGTTACCTTGCATCTGTAGTGGTTACGGCATGTTGCAACTGTGTAATAAACCTGTGCTTCACTTTGTGATGTGCGTTGTCTGTGGTCACACATTTGACTGCCATTTGCTTACTGCACCTGTGGGCTACTTGACTACAACTGGGAATGGGTGTGGTGTCTGTGCATTGCACCGTCTTCCCTGGCAACATCAGTGTAGGCAATGAGTCAGATGGCCTAGGTGTGTATGTGTCGTGTAGCCCTGGTGGTGTGTCTCCCTCATGTGTGTCACGTTTCCTGTACTCACATGCCTGTGTTGTCCTTGCTGTTGCAGTTCGCATACACAGTGTAATTTTGCAGTACATCATCCCCATAACAGCACCCACGTTGGAATCACGACAGAGGCAAGTATGGTGTATTAGTGTGTTTATTGTGATACATTTGTGTTAATAGTGCATAGGATGGGTTGTGCTGTACATGAATCTTGCAATCCCAAGTTCCTAGGTGAATTGAAAGTCCGGGTAGACAGGATCCCCAGTATCGGGGCCACAGTTGTCTGACACATTGGTCCAACTTGTACTCCCCATGCAATGTGTGGGAGTAGTGTTGCCGTCAACAGGGTGAACAGTCTGTGCACAAAGGCGAACATCCAGAACAGGTTCAGGCTTCCTGGGAGTTGCGCTTGGCCATCGGCCTCTCACTTTTCCCTCCTCGGACGACCCCTCTTCTTGGGGGGGGGCCCTCAAGTGGAGGCTGCTGCGGTGCAGGGGACTCTCCGCCAGAGTCCTCCTCCCTCCCTGTGGCAGTTGCAGTTTGTTCGGCACCAGATGTTGTTGGCACACAGGGAGGTGTGGACTGGTTGCTGTTCATCTGGCGGAGGCATTGTAAAATGTCCCTGTGCACCGCCGTCATCTCATGCAGTGCATCCCACTTGGACTCCACGCGGGACATGTGTGAGTCCACACGGGACATGTGTGACTCCACGTGGGACATGTGGGAGTCCAAGCGGGCATGATGGGCAGCCTGCTGCTGTTTAATGTCTCTGAGGAGCCCCACTACCTGGCTGAGCTCTCCGGTGCTGGACTGGTACGCATCAGCTATGCGTACCAGTTGTGGGTCATCATGCACACCAGCAACGTCTGCAAGCAGCGACCTCTGTCTCCCATCCCTCCCACCACCCCTGCTGACATGTGCAGTGTGTGCAGTGGCACGCACAGATAACCCTGGTCCACCTTGGGGGTTGGTGGTGGTGGTGGTGGTGTCCATGGCCCCAGGTTGGTCCAGGGTCACTGTGCTGGTGTTGCTCCTTATTCTGTCCATGTCGGCAGGGATGGTATTCGTGGTGACAGTCGTTGTAGGGGTGGGTGCAGGGGGTGCAGCTGGTGGTCCTGCTGGTGCTGCAGCTGGTGGTCCTGCTGGTGCTGCATGTTGACTTGCACCGGATGTGCCAGGTTGTTCTTCATCGTCCGAGGAGGACAGAGGCTGTACGACGCCAGTGAGCTCGGCATCCTCTTGAGCCTGGGACTGGGACTCCTCAGCGTCTGCTGCTGTGTCCCCATCATCACCTGTTTTTGGGAGACACAAACAATGTATGTCATGTTTCTGCAGGCATCAATGGTTGACACACATGACAGTTGTGACTGTGCCTCTGGGTGCGGGCCTGTACATTGCATTGTCCTGAGTCGTCACAGTCAGGGGTTGATATTGGTGTGGCACATTGTCCTGCATTATTTGGGCATTTCTATGTATTTTCTGGGGTGTGAACATGGTCTGCATTGGTTGTGTTTGGTTGGCAGCCGGACCTCCTTCCCACCCACCCAGCCAGTCAGTTATCCCACCATGGAACGTGCTTGCGTTGCAGGGAGTGTAAGTTGTCTCTCAGGATGTCAGTCAGTGGTGTCCTGCTGTTTGTTGGTGCACAGTTGGCAGCAGGGCCTTGTGCTCCCCACAGCAGTAGCCAGTGTCAGCCATCTTGTGAGTCCTTCTCCACTCCCTGTGATGTGAGCATGGTTCAGGGTGGTGTTGATGGGACAGTTGTGGGGGTGACCAATATCAGTGACTATGACTCCCATCATGCTATTGCCTCCACCCCCTTCCCAGCATGCCCATGCTTCCTTCCTTTTGACTCTGCTTCCCTGTGGGGTGGGCTGGCTGTGCTGACAGGATGGCTGGGAGTGTTGTCCTGGCAGTTGTTTGGCTAAGAGTCCCAAGAGTGTCCCTGTGCTTCACACAACATAACCCAGGGTGGTGGTTCTTTGTGGGATCTTGTGTTAGGATGGAAGGCATTGCATTCTACCAGGTGGTTACTGTGGAGTTTGTGTTGGGGGTGTGTGTGAGGGGAGGTGCTTGTGACTATAGTCAGTGCTGCAAGTCCCCCTTCCCAGCCAGCCAGCCAGATATCCCACCATGGAACGTGCTTGCATTGCAGGGAGTGTAAGTTGTCTCTCAGGATGTCAGTCAGTGGTGTCCTGCTGTTTGTTGGTGCACATTTGCCAGCAGGGCCTTGTGCTCCCCACAGCAGTAGCCAGTGTCAGCCATCTTGTGAGTCCTTCTCCACTCCCTGTGATGTGAGCATGGTTCAGGGTGGTGTTGATGGGACAGTTGTGGGGGTGAGCTATGTCTGTGACTACGACTCCCATCATGCCATTGCCTCCACCCCACTTCCCAGCATTCCCATACTTACTTGCTTTTGTGTGGAGTTCAGTGTGTGTGGGTGTGAGAGCAATGGCAAGATGGCTGACAGTGGTGTCCTGCTGTTGGTTGGTGTGCAGTACCCAGCATGCCCTTGTGCTCCCCACGACACAGCAACAGTGTCAGACATCTTTGATGGGCCTTTCCACTCTCTGTGGGATGTGCATGCGTGAGTGTGAGCTTGCTGGGCCATGTGGTGGGGGATGTAGAGCTGTGACTACGACTCCCATCATGCTATTGCCTCCTCCCCCCTTCCCAGCATACCCATGCTTCCTTCCTTTTGACTCTGCTTCCCTGTGGGGTGGGCTGGCTGTGCTGACAGGATGGCTGGGAGTGTTGTCCTGGCAGTTGTTTGGCTAAAAGTCCCAAGAGTGTCCCTGTGCTTCACACAACATAACCCAGCGTGGTGGTTCTTTGTGGGATCTTGTGTTAGGATGGGGGGCATTGCATTCTACCAGGTGGGTTCTGTGGAGTTTGTGTTGGGGTGTGTGTGAGGGGAGGTGCTTGTGACTATGGTCAGTGCTGCAAGTCCCCTTCCCACCCAGCTAGCCAGATATCCCACCATGGAACGTGCTTGCATTGCAGGGAGTGTAAGTTGTCTCTCAGGATGTCAGTCAGTGGTGTCCTGCTGTTTGTTGGTGCACAGTTGCCAGCAGGGCCTTGTGCTCCCCACAGCAGTAGCCAGTGTCAGCCATCTTGTGAGTCCTCCACATCCTGTGATGTGAGCATGGTTCAGGGTGGTGTTGATGGGACAGTTGTGGGGGTGACCAATATCAGTGACTACGACTCCCATCATGCTATTGCCTCCACCCCCTTCCCAGCATGCCCATGCTTCATTCCTTTTGACTCTGCTTCCCTGTGGGGTGGGCTGGCTGTGCTGACAGGATGGCTGGGAGTGTTGTCCTGGCAGTTGTTTGGCTAAAAGTCCCAAGAGTGTCCCTGTGCTTCACACAACATAACCCAGGGTGGTGGTTCTTTGTGGGATCTTGTGTTAGGATGGGGGCATTGCATTCTACCAGGTGGGTTCTGTGGAGTTTGTGTTGGGGTGTGTGTGAGGGGAGGTGCTTGTGACTATGGTCAGTGCTGCAAGTCCTCCTTCCCACCCAGCTAGCCATATATCCCACCATGGAACGTGCTTGCATTGCAGGCAGTGGGAGTTGTCTCTCAGGATGTCAGTCAGTGGTGTCCTGCTGTTTGTTGGTGCACAGTTGGCAGCAGGGCCTTGTGCTCCCCACAGCAGTAGCCAGTGTCAGCCATCTTGTGAGTCCTTCTCCACTCCCTGTGATGTGCGCATGGTTCATGGTGGTGTTGATGGGACAGTTGTGGGGGGCAATATGTGTGACTGCGACTCCCATGATGCTATTGGCTACACTGACTTGGCCAGCATACACAGAATTCCTTCCTTTGAGTGGTCTTCACTGTGTGTTGGTGTTGTTGTGGTGGCTACATGTCTGGATGTGTTTGTTAGTTCTATTTGTGCCACTACCTAGCTGTAGTTGTAGTTGTTTGTACATGTGATGGCACAGTTGGATGTGACTTTTTTGATGGCATGTGTTGTGTTTATCTGACTGACATACACATTTTGGGATGATTCTGTTCTGGTTGCTGTGTAATTGCTATGAGTGCATGGTTTGACTCTCCCCTTGACAGTGATGTGTGTGTGTTTTGTGGCAGTATATTGTGTACATTTGTTGTGTACTCACCAGGCTCTGGGATGTCCTCTAGTCCATATACGCTCACTGGCGGAAGGATGGCCTGCACCTTCTCCTCCCAGGGCCTGAGGTATATTGGCTTGGCAGGAGGGCCACTGCCGGTGTGTTGGCTGTTGATGTAGTCTTGCTTCAGCATTTTCCGTACCCTCCTGCGCACGTCATACCACCTGTTCTGGATGTCCGTCTTTGTGCGCCGACATGGTGATTGGGCGTTCACCCTGTTGATAATCCTCTCCCACATCTTGGTTTTCTGCGACATGGGGGTCTGTTGGACCAATGTGCCAAACAGCTGTGGCTCCACCCTGAGGATCTCGTCTACCATGACTTACAATTCACTATCTAAGAACTTGGGATTCTTCTTGGGGGGCATGGTGATGGTTGGTGATGGTGGGTGATGTGTGTGTTGGTGTGCAGGTGAGGGTGTGTGAGTGTGTGTTTTGCTGGGTGTATGTGAGGTAGGTATTTGTTGGTGTGCTGATGGTGTGTGGCTTGTGTGAGGGATGAGCTGTGGGTGTGTGGTTGCTTTCTCTTGGGTGCTGGCAGTGGAATGGCATTTGCAAGGGCTCATGGTAGTGATTTGTGTCCTTTATATAGGTGGAGTTGTGGGTGTGTCTTTGTTCTCTGTCCCCACCCCCAGTATTTATTGGCTTGGTAATTGCTTGTTTGGCCTTTTTTGGGTGATTTTTCCTTTGTGCTGTTTGTGTATGTTGGAAACGTTCTTGTGACCGAGTCGGACCCTGCATTGGTCTCGTACGGTGTTCTCCGTTTCGTTCACGCTGTGTTTGTGCAGTTTTCTATGCTGCGTACGCGTCGGTCGCG
This sequence comes from Calotriton arnoldi, assembly GCA_963921515.1. Taxonomy (NCBI): domain Eukaryota; kingdom Metazoa; phylum Chordata; class Amphibia; order Caudata; family Salamandridae; genus Calotriton; species Calotriton arnoldi. The sequence continues at coordinate 440,489 of CAWUFW010003862.1, read as the reverse complement.
GTGTATTGTGTTGCTTCGGCTCGGTTTTGTATGCGTGTCGGTCGTACGGCTTGGCCTCCGTCCGACTCGCTCGTGGTTTTCGCGCCTTGCATCGTACTTTGCGGTTTGTAGTTCGCGTGTACGTTTCGGTCGGATTTGTTCCGGGTGCGTGTCGGTCGGTTGGATTCGCGTGTTTTTCCGGCCGGATTGCTGCTTTCCGTGCGGCTCGGTCGGTCGACTTTGTTTCGGTACGTGTCGGTCGGATTTTTCGCGCCTTGCATCGTACTTGGCGTGTCGTGCGCCACGGGTACGTGTCGGTCGGTATTTTTTCCGGATCCGAGTCGGTCGGTGCTTTTTCCGGCCCGAATCGGAATCGACCCCATAGTAGTGAAGGGGTCAGACAACTACCTCAGCCTTCAGAAAGTCCTACTCCAATGGCAAAAGGATGAGTGGAGACGTGAGGACTTTGAGAGGAAGGGTGCCCAGGCCACACATCAAGAGGGTGGTGGGTCTGAGGGTGGCTCTGAAGAATCTGAGGAGGAGGGAGAGAATGACAGGGCGGGGACGCCAGTAGGTAGGGAGGATCCCATAGATAGGGAGTCCCTTGCTGGGTCCAGTGCCAGGGGCAGTGCCCCATCCCTTTCCCTGTCCCCAAAGGAGTGGGTAGATAGGAGGGAAGAAAGGGAGCATCAGCTGGCGTTGGAAAGGCTCAGAGTGGAGCTAGCGCAGCTGGGTGTGGAGGAGAAAAAGCTAGAGAGCGAGAGGGTCTTAGCGCAGGAAAGGATGGCGGAGGCAGAGAGGGCCTTCGCCAGGGAGAAACTAGCTCTTAAGGAGAGGTTGTCCCCTGAGAGTAGTTTCAGTTGTCTGGATTCACCAGTGAGGGTGGGGTCCAGTGGTGGCAGCAATATGGAGTCCAGTGCAGGAAGTCCCACTCCCAGATCCCGGAGTATGGTGCCTGGTTCCCAGGAAGAGGGGTACAGGTTGATGTTCAGGGGCAGTAGGAAACTGTCTCACCAGTCTCGGGGGAGTTTGTGGATGAATGTTGTGATGCACTGAAAGGTTGGGTGATGGGTAGCACGGCAAATGATTTTGAAGGGCTGTTCAATCTGGTTGTCAGAGAGCACATGTTCAGTAATTGTTTTCCGGGGTTGCGCCAACACCTGTTGGAGTGTGAGTTCTCTGATCCCAGGGAACTTGCACGGGAGGCAGACCTCTGGCTGAGTGCCAGAGGGTCTGAAGAGACATTGGGGAGTGACCCTAATAGGAGTGGCTCAGGTGTCTTCCAACCCAGGGTGGTGGGAGAGGTTCAGAGTAGCCCAGCTAGGTCCTGGTGTAGTGGGAGGAGTGTAGGGCCTCACGTCCTGTCTCCGCGGAGAAGGAGTGAGAATGGGATGCGTCCTGAGGTGCCCGAAACTCAGTCTCAGAGCCTGGATGTTTCCGCCAGGGAACACCAGGTAGGGAGTCTAGGCGGTACTAGTAGTCAATTTGAGGGGGATCTCCTAGTGTCAGGAGAACGTGGAGTGTCTGTAAACAGAGCTCCAGCGGTTCTGGTGTCTGGCGGTGGCGCTCCTAAGGGGAGGGTGCAGAAGTCCAGATGGAGGGGTGAGAGGGGGATGCATTCCCCAGTGGGAGAACCAGTGGGTCAGGGGCCAGCCCAAAGGGCTGAGCCTCCTAGCAGTAACCATGGTGGCACCACTTCTGTCCTGGGGGATCTTCATGCACTGTCAGATGGACAGGGGGCGGGAGATCTGCGCCAAGCAGACTGTCACACAACACATGAGTCATGTGTTACCCTCGGGGGGCATGCATGCTCCCAAGGAAGTCCTGGTGCGCCGGGCAGGTGTTCAGCCGCAGGCTTTAGTCCCTGTGTTGGGAAGCCAGGTTCAGGTCCTGCCTGACCTGGAGGGAAGGACGACTGTAAGCAGTGTCCTGACCGGTTTCTCTTCTAGGGGAACCACTCCAGGTGGGAGGGTGCAGAACTCTGGAAGGGGGTGCAGAGGGAGGGAGTCCTCGCCTCTGACCCCGGTTCAACCTAAGGGTTTAGATCCAAGGGTGGTGCATCAGTTGCAGGGTCAAGGCCCTGAACTGGTGGAAGAATGGTGTAGGAGGTCTGGTCCCAGCGTCCTGACAGTTTTTGGTTCTGGTGGTGCGTCTCCTGGGAGGAGAGTGCGGGTCCACAGAAGGAGAGGTGAGGGGAGGGGAGCCTCGCCCGAGACCTCTGGTCAGCCTGAGGGTGCGGACCCTAGGTTGGAGGATCAGTGGCAGTTTAGAACTGCACTGATGAGAGGAAGAGTGGAGAATGGTTACTATGTGCCAGGGGTTACTGCCCCCACTCTGTGGAATGGCAAGGACCAGAGACAGCTGGGTGGCCTAGGGCCTGGTCCTGGCCGCGGACAACTAGGGAGTGCCAGTGGGGTAGCTTAGTTGGTCCTGAGAGCTTTGGCAGAGGAAACCACATGGGGTCAGCTTGGCGTAGAACAGGAGTGTGCCCCTGCAGTTGCGGGCCCGCGTCCGTGTTCTATCGCCCAAAGCAGGGAAGCCCATCAAGGTAGTGATTGGTCTACCCTGCGTTTTGGCTGGAAGGGGGTTGTGTTGGACTTGGCCCTTTTTGCAGGGTCATCCCTGAACTTGTTGCCTTCCTCCTAGCCTTTTTTCTGACATGGTGTTGGTGGATTTAGGACTCTGGGCACTTTAGCACTGCTGTTCAGTGTAAAGTGCGTGTGCTCTCTGTGGTAAACATGGCAAGATTGGTCTACACCTGTTTGGCATATTTAATTTACCTGTCAGTCCCTGGTAAAGTGGTATCTCAGATACCCAGGGCCGGTAAATTAAATGCTACTGGTGGGCTTGCAGCGCTGATTGCGCCACCCACCAAAGTAGCCTTTCAAACCTGTCTCAGGCCTCTGCCATTGCAGGGCCTGTGCGCGCAGTGTTACTGTCGCTGTGACGTGACACCTCAAGTGTGCGCCATGTCTGTGACCCCCCTTTTACTGCATGTCAGTCACCCCTAAGGTAGGCCCTAGCTAGCCCTATGGGCAGGGTGCATTGTAGGTAAAAGGTAGGACATGCACCTTAAGTGCGTGACATGTCCTGGTAGTGACAAACAGCCACTTTGGTTTCTCACTGCTGTGAGGCTGCCCTCTCATAGGGATGCATTGGGGATTCCCTGATAGGTGTTTCAGTGGTAATTCCTGATGTAAGAGGAGCAGCGTGGTAAAGTTTAGTGTGCCTGAACTCAGAATCTAAAGATGCATCTTTTCGTGAAGGTGATTTTTACATTCTGTGTTCGAAAATACCACTTTTAGAAAGTAGGTATTTTCTTGCTCAGTCATCCCGTGTGCCTCTGCTGGAATGTGGATTGCCTGTCTGGGTTCTGGATGACAGAAGGCTGGGGAGCAGGAGTGGCTCCAAATAGTCTAGGGGGTCAGGAAAGGGCTGAATAGGCCAGGGCTGCAATTGAGGAAGTGGGAGGAGATTTCCTTGCACCTCAAAGGGCCTGGTCTGCCTCTGACCCTGCCGTCTCCACCTCCTGCCAGGAAGTCACACCAGAGAAGGCAGAACTGGTTCTGGCCGGACACAGACACTCTCTGCCTGGGAGATCAAAGGATTGGGAGTATAAATATTGGGGCTGGGACCCCATGAGAGGGCTGTTCCTGTGCTTGCTGGTTTGCTGCTGCTGGGCCCCAGGAGGAACCACCACGGGGGACTGCCTCCCGGCTGGAGGGCCCGGTGTGCTGGCCTGCCTGGGCCCAGCTGTGCCCCCTGACCTTTGGGGACTCTAGCGCCTCGTGAGCGCTGCATCTCAATTCCAGGAAGAGCGGAGGGGCGTGCGGACTCTGCAGCGCTGGGCTGCGAAGTTTCCTGGGGGGAGTCCCGGCGTGAGGGATCCACCGTGCTTTGAGGGCGAGCGGGAGCCCACCCCGCATTTGCATCGCTTTCTGCGGGAGCCTACCCCGCATGGTGGTGTGCACGAGAAGAGCGGGAGCCCACCCCGCCTTTGAGTTTATTGAATGAGCGGGAGCCCACCCCGCATTGTGCACATTCCGAGGGAGCGGCGTGGGGATTCCCCCACCTTGGTGCGTCGGAGGCGGAGCCCACCCCGCATTGATGCTTCCTTACTAGCGGGAGCCCACCCCGCTTTTGGTGTTATTTACGGGCGGGTGCCCACCCCGCACTGAGGAGCCGCCAAGAAAGGAGCCGCCGCTGCTGTGAGCGGCAAACCCGGAAGCCAGACAAGCTGCCTGACTGTGGGCGGAGCCAGAAGTGAGGCGGAAGTGCTGCGGTGAGTGAGCGGGGCTCCCGTGCCGGTGAGAGCCCCGCGAGTGAAGGAGACAGAAGAGCCTGGGTCGAGGCGGGAACCTACCCCGGCTTCGTGTGAATCCGCAGGGAAGCCGCCGGTGAGAGGGGCATGGAAGGCGGGACCCCGTGTGCCGGTGGGAGCCCCGCGTGTGGCAGAGGAAGTCGGAGCCTTGCGGGCTCCATTGCCGCCTTCCGTGGAGGGAGCCGCCGGAGACCCGCTTCGTGCCCTGCCCGCCTGGTTCTCGTGAGGAGGGAGCGGCTGTGCTACCCGAGTGCAGCCTCCACAGACGAAGAGAAGAGCCCCGGTGAGTGGGGCTGAGATGGGAGCTTGTTGAGGGGGTGGTCGAGGCACATTGTCGGTGCCTTCCCCCTGTGGTCCAGGAGTCCCGGAGTGGGGCTCCAGATGCACAGTTAGTGCCAGGGCCCAGTTTGCCTTTCCCAGCTGCACCGCCGATTGCGGGCAGCTGCAACGTGGGGGCAACTTTTGTTGAAGGAGTCCCAGAGTGGGGCTCCACAGGCACAGTGGTGCCAGGGCTAATTTTGCCCAGCTGCACCGCAGTTGCGGGCAGCTGCAACGTTGGGGGCTATATTATTTTAGAGTCCCAGTGGGAACCCAGGAGGCACAGTGGTGCCAGTTCTTCTTTGTGCCAATCCCAGCTGCCCTGCGAGAGCGCGGGCAGCTGCAACGTTTGGGTGCCAGTTCTTTCATTAAGGAGGGGGGTGAGTTGCACCCCGCGCCCCAGCGCATGTGCGCACTGTGTTTTAGCTGCTGAGGCAGCCAGGGGGCCATTTGAGAGGCCTCATTTCGAGCCCTGACTTTCTGGACATAGGGCGTTTGCGCCCCAGTGAAAGGCCAGTTGGACTGGGGTCAGATGGTAAGGTGATGTATGCACCTGGTAGTAGTGTTACTGAGGTGCACTGCTGATTTATGCATAAGGTGTTTATGCCTAATGTGGTGTTGCATAATGTATTTATGCTGATGCCTAATGTCATGCTATGATGTTTTAGGATAGTGCCTATGGCGTAATGGGTTTATGCTTATGAGGTTTATGCCCCATGTATTTTATGCCTAAATGTGATACAGACAAAATGAGTTTATGTTGCAGGTGATAATGCCGAGGTCATTACTGTGCCAGTAGTTACTGGTTGTGTTTTACAATTGCTACTTGTGATTTCTAAAGGTCCTGACAGTGGCCCGATTGGCCCTTTCCGGTGTATATAATCCCCTGTAAAGTAATACCTAGTGCTAGTTGGCACAGTGTATATTGTGTGATTATGATTCTAATGTGTTTTGGATAATACAAAGGCTATTTTTATATAACCTTGTGTGGAGTTTCTTTTGTGGTGTGCCTAGTGTGTTGCTGCTGTGTGTGTGTGTTGTGCAAACGCTTTACACATTGCCTCTGGGATAAGCCTGACTGCTTGTGCCAAGCTACCGAGGGGATGAGCAGGGGTTATCTTCAGCGTGTAACTCCCTTGCCCTGACTAGAGTGGTGGTTTCTGCCTGGCTTTGGCGAATGCCCTAGCCAACCAAAAATCCCATTTCTAACACTTGGTTACGGGGGGCCCACGGGTCCTCCCCTACACATGCATGCACGGCGCCACCGGCGCCGAGGCGTCCCCGCGACAGGGGTCGTCCTTTTCCGCGACCTACCTTTTCTCGCTATGGGAGCCTATGTATGCGACGTACAACAGGCTCCCATTGACTTCAATGGGACTCCGAGCGACACGACTCCATCAGCGCTCAAAGGCATTGTACTCAGTCGCTCGGAGCCACGGAGCGCGAGTCGCTCGGATAGCTCTACGGGACCGAGACGGCCGTAGGGCTTTCCGACCGACATCGGAATCGGGCCCTTTGTTTCAAAACTAACCAAAATACAAGTAAATGCTATCTTAAATAAATAAAATAACATATGTTCTTTCTATACATTATCTCTCTGCATATCTTCCCAACTGAAATCCAAATAACTGCAAACAAAATCAAAGCAAAATCACTAAATAGCGTAAGTATACTTTAAATAAAAACTAACCCACTAGTTTAAAATACAGACCAATCCCACCCACAACCTATCCACCCCATAAAGAAAATAGTAGTATTTAACAAAATAAATAATAATGTTCTTTTCTTCAACAGGAAAAACACAACCACTAACACCAAAGAAGAACAGAATATTTTACAAAACCCAAAAATATCAACGCACCCAAATATGTAAGTATATTAAGAAATGTTTTTTTATTTTTAAAAATTGTACATAATAAAGCACAGTAAAAGTTTTCCTTTCTGTGAAGTGATACATTTTGCACCTTCTGTCGTTTTTTATTTAGACTGTAATAAAATATACATGTAGAATTTTTGTATTTCTTTTTACAATACAATAATAAATAAAAATAAATCCAAACAATTAATGTAAAAACCTGTTCTATGTATTATGTATTTCAGTAAATCAATTTTTTTTGTATTAAAACTTATATACATATTACAAAACCTGGCTCAGTTTCTTGCTTGTATAAATACAAATGTACTTTATCAGATACATATGTGTTTTTATTAATTTAAAATACCAAACAGTACACATACATAATTTACGATTCCCACCCCAATATACCTTTTGTTAAAGAAGATGCTAGAAACTAAAGATACATACCTTACTAGTCCCACTCCAACCTACCTTAAATCACAGAAGGTGCTGGACACTACACATACATAATCTACTATTCCCATTTCAACCTCCCTTAAGTCAGAGAAGATGCTATAAACTACACATACATAATTTCCTATTCCCACTCCAATCCTTTTAAAGTTAGAGAAGCTGCTGGTTACAAAGCATACATATTTTACTACTCCCACTCCAATCTACCTTAACTCTGCAAAGGCGCTTGACACTAAACATAAATAATGTATTCTTCCCACTCCAATCTACCTTAAGTCAGGGAAGGTGCTGGACAATAAACATATATAATTTACTGTTTCCACTACAATCTACCTTAACTCAGGGAAGGTGCTGGACACTAAACATATATAATTTACTATTCCCACTCCAACCTACCTTAAGTCGGGAAGGTGCTGGACACTAGACATACGTAATTTACTATTCCCACGCCAATCAATCTTAAGTCAGGGAAGGTGCTGGACAATAAACATATATAATTTACTGTTTCCACTACAGCCTACCTTAAGTCAGCGAAGGTGTTGGACATTAATCATACATAATTTACTATTCCCACTCCAATCTACTTTAAGTCTGGGAAGGTGCTGGACACTAAACATATATAATTTGGTATTCCCACTCCAATCTACCTCAAGTCAGGGAAGGCGCTATACACTAAACATAAATATTTTACTATTCCCACTCCAACCAGCCTTAAGTCAGGGAACGTGCTGGACATAAACATACATAATTTACTATTCCCACTCCAATCTACCTTAACTCAGGGAAGGTGCTGGACACTAAACATATATAATTTACTATTCCCACTCCAACCTACCTTAAGTCGGGGAAGGTGCTGGACACTAGACATACGTAATTTACTATTCCCACGCCAATCAATCTTAAGTCAGGAAAGGTACTGGACACAAAACATATATAATTTACTATTCCCACTCCAATCTACCTTAACTCAGGGAAGGTGCTGGACACTAAACATATATAATTTACTATTCCCAGTCCAACCTACCTTAAGTCGGGAAGGTGCTGGACACTAGACATACGTAATTTACTATTCCCACGCCAATCAATCTTAAGTCAGGAAAGGTACTGGACACAAAACATATATAATTTACTAGTCCCACTCCAACCTAACTTAAGTCAGGAAGGTTGCTGGACATATAACATACATAATTTACTATTCCCACTCCACTCCAACGCCTACATTGTTATTAGGCAGTCGGAAGTCAAATCAGGGATGTCGCTCGGAAACCCTCCGACCTGGGGTCGGAGGCTTTCCGACCGACATCCAAATGAGGCCCTTAATCTTTTATTTATTTGACTAATTTAAACTTTCTAAAAACACTTCCACTTAAAAAAATCAAATTAATAACTATAATTATGAAATTTTAATATGAAATGTAAAAAAATTTCCCCTTTAAATTATTAAATACATTTTACACAACTTTATTTACCAAGGAGAACAATATTTCCCTTATCATGTTACATTCAAATTTTTTAAATGACAAATTTCTAAAAAAATATTTAACCAATTTCAATAAATTATTTTAATTAGATTTCTTTATCATTTTGGTATGTACATATTTTAATAATAACTTGTAAATACATTTAAATATAAATACATACTAAAATTAAATTTTATAATAAATAATTTCTTTTCCACCAATTAATTTATATTAAACTTTCTTGAAAATTATTAATCTAATACAAATTCTTTAAAAAAATCAATTTAATATTTAAATTCATACTTAAAAATTAAATATAAATGTTTAAAAAACATAAAATTAATTGTGTACAATTGTTTTTATAAATACAAATACATTCTTCAAAGAAACCTAAATCTTAAACATTTTTAAATACACCAACACATATCAATTAAAAACAACAACCCAACAAAAATATATTTATATATTAGACACAATTTTTTTAAATTTATTTAAAATTTCAAATTTTCATTAAATATTATCAATATTATAAAAACCAACTATATATTAAAATGTTACTTTAAATTAAAAACATTAACAGGTACACCACCCATTGTTTCTCAAAACCCCACAAATAAAACCTACACACAAATATCAACTACTAAACAAACATTTTTTATTTTTAAAATAAATTTTTTTGTTCTAAAAAAGTATAACTCATTAACACAAAAATACCAACAAATCAGTTTAAATTATAATCTAAATGTAAAAAATTAAAATTTGAATTTTATTTTGTTTAAAATGTTGAATGAATTTCTTTTTAGTTACTCCCCACCCTTATACCCTATAAACCCCACACCCCACTCCTAAAAGTTTTAAAAATCTATCATCTTTTTAAATAAATTAAAATTAAATTTAATAATATACAATTTGTTTACAATATATTTTAAATTACTCCCCACCCTTATCCCCTATAAACCCAACATCCTGCTCCTAAAACAAAATTACTAAACACAAACAAAAGTAATATTTAAATTGCATTAAAAAACTACATTAAAAAAATAAAAATATGTATTACTAAATATAAAAAATAAAACACGTCAAACTATATTTAACTAAAATAGATATTTAAAAAATGATATTTACAACTTTGATATTTTTTACAACGATATTAAAAACAAAACCTAATTTCGATATTCTTGACCTCAATATTACATACCACGATATTTTAATCACACAATATTTTAAACACAATATTTATGTCCCACAATATTTTTTAATCAAAATTCTCTCTAAATACCGCCAAGAGCAACCTACATTCTAGGTGATGCCTACAAGGATCCATAATATGCATCACCCTTAAAGGGACAAAGGCATAAGTGGGCCACTCTTTGTGACGTTGTTAGCATGAGGTATCATGGATAAGTCTGAATGCATGGTTGCTCCTAGGTTTCTAACTTCTCTTGATGTCATTGGCAAGGCTGTGTCCAGGCCTTCACAGAATTTAAAAACCAGAACAAATGGCTGGTATTTTTCTCAGGGAAAGGTGGCAACCCTCATAGCACAGGATTCATCAGATACCTGGCCGCTTTACGCAGACAGCAATGTACAGTTATATCCTGGTTGCCTACTAGTCATCTTCATTAGCCATAGTCCGTCACAACCTCATTACAGTCATTCCATGTAAGGTGCATCCAAACTTATAAGTAATCACTGTGACAAGGATGTCAGATGTAGAGATAGTACCCCGGTTACTTACCGGTATAATTCATTATCCTTAGTCTGTTTCTTCCTTGTCACAGTCCTTAATTATGAGGTGGGATCCCCATCTTGGTGTGGTAGCAAAGCTGTCATTTTTCTAGGTCCATGCATCAGTAGCTGCTCCAGGTTAAGTTTTTTCTTTCCATTCTGGGAGTTGTGGTCCTGTTCGTAAAATGGAATAAGCAAGACTATAAATCCCAGAAATCATAAAAAAAAGCTCTGAACTGGTTATACATGGACCTGGGAAAGTTGGCTAGGCTGTAGGTTGATGTTTTGGGTTACCGCGATCGAGGTGTTCTGTAAAGAGAGGGGTCATACAACCTTCCAGCCTAAACCTTTGGGTCTCCATGCTAGTGTTTGTGGGTTATAGTTCTTGAGGCCCTGTGCCAAACCCGTGATAGCTAGGAGCAATGCCCAGACTACATACCAGTCATTATTACTCTGAGAATTAATGTTCCTCATCACAATCTTTAACACTTGAGGTTTATCTCTCTGCCTGACAGGCTTCTAGTAAGCTCCCTTTAAAAAAATTGCAATTGAGCCCCTCAATGAAAGTCTTGTACATCCTTTGCTCCTCCTGCAAAATATAAATAACAAAAACCCACATACACCCGACTCACAGGGGTCCAGGTGGGTGGGATGAAGGACAGTGAAGAGGAAGACTATGACTCGGAGTAATGAACATAACGAGTAAGTACACTGAGCATTACCTCCTCATCCTTCTTTCATGTCACAGTCCTTAATACTTGAGAATATAGCAAGGAATGGAGATAACAGTACAACATCAAAGTGAAATGAACAAAGAAAAGTTTAAGATTTAATATGTGCTGAACTTAACATGCCATATCATTTAAGAAATGTACATACAAAGACAGAGCTGTTTATGCCACAATAGTAGCAGAAGAAAGAGAGGACAATGAATTCAGAATTGCAGTGCCAATAGAGGCTGAACAAAATTTAACTTGGTGTGAACCACAAAAGTGCTGGGGAAACCCAGGTAGTAGCTCTAAAATATCTAAAATAGACTCTCCCTTGCTCTGAGTCCAAGCTGCAGCTATACCCTTGAAAAGATTTCCCTTGAAATGCATTGGAAAGAGGAACCCCAGCAGAATTGTAAGCCAAGGAGATGACCAAACAAATCCATCCTCTGATAGTGGAGACCACAGGCTTACAACCTAAATGAACATGACCAAATGAAACAAGCAAGCATTCAGATCGATAGGAACTCTCCGTATGCGCTAAGTACATCTTTACTGCTCTCCTGCCATCAGAATAATGAAAATCCAAACATGATACATTAGACACATCCTGAGCCATATGAAAAGGGTGGAAGAACTTTGAGAGGAACAAGGGTTTTGTTGCAGGTATTCTGCACAAACGCAGAACTATGGGGGAGATTACGATGGCGGTTTTTGGCACATCCGCGGTGCTGGCGGAAAACGTCTATTTCCTCACTCCTGCGGCGGTCCTCGCGTCCGCCATATTACAATGGGCAAAGATAGCGCATTTCCCGTCCGTCGCGGTGATTCCGGATCCGCCAGAATTTTCGTTCCGCAGCGGTGGCGGAGGGAGCCAATAGAGAAAGACCGCCGTGCGGAATGACGTGACGACCGCCGGACAAATCACGATGCCTCAAACAGCCCATCCGAACGCAGCGGAGAAACCAGCCACCCGGAGACGGTGGAAGCACAACTGCGGAGATATAAACTCGAATCCGAGGCATCTCCACACGTTCCTGGCCGCCATGGATCCAGCTCTACAAGCCCTTCCGCTGCTGTACCTCATCCATTACCAGCAGATAAGACGCCGTTGCGGTCAACACCGCAGGTAAGTCAACAACGCATCCCCGCATACAAACACAACTGTTGTGCTGAAATACGTGTCCTGTCTACATCAGACACCCTGGTGGAGACAGGAACATACCCCCCAGTGTAAGTACACATGTCCTGCATGTCACAATTTGACACCTCTGTATCGGGGTCACCCATCACCATAGAAATCACTGCAACTAGCCCAGTCGTGCCGGTCATGTCACCGCAGCGGTGAAGCCGTGGGAAAACATGCCCACAATGTAGTAGGAGTCCAGGACATTGTCCCAGACAAGCAAGACCAATATCACAAGATCCACACCACATGTAACATAAAAGAAGCACCACTCAGCACAACACATCTGCAGCAAGAAGTCATGTGCAGGGACCCTGTCTACAGTGACATCTCATTAACATCACCAGCAACTGAATAGGAACATGAGTGTGGGGTGAGGCAAGAGTCCCTTAAAAATGACTATAGTCATCATTGCACACAAATAAGGGTCAGTCCACATACAATGTGGAACAGAGGAGGGCAGACCAAGTAGGGTGTGTATGTGTACTTCACAGCACAGTAGGCCAACAAGGTTTTGGAATGAGTTAGTGAGCCCAGGTAGATGACACAGCACATCACACACCACTGCCACACAATCACACATCACCACAGCCCCCAAGCAGACATTGATAGGCCCATCACATACAATGGCAGACCATATCACACAATGACAGCCCATACCATGCAACACAGAACAACATTTCTGACTCAAACAGAAAAATCAAAGTAAGCACCACTGTGCATTTCACTCACAAGTGCACTGCTGAAATTAATGATACCATGTGAGTATGTCCAGTACATCAACAACGCTGACTACACTGCCAACTCATAGAACACCCACACACCATCACTCCACCTCAACAAAGGGAGCACCAACTACTAAGTAGTGAATGAATGCCAGAATGTCAGGAAGAGTCCATCTTGACAGCAGGAAACTCTGACCTGACACTCAGGACAACCCTCATGCTCACACCTGCCTTCCACTCATGTCAATCAAAGTGAGTAATTTAAGAAATGAAGTCACTGTGCAGATTAACAACCATGGAACTGTGCACACTGCATGAAAAGGCCCTCAGACAGCTCACACACTGAAATTTAGCCTCATAGACATATCATAAGTCAGCAGCAATGTATGACAATAAATAGACTAGCCTAAAGTGGAGTGCCCAGTGCAGGAAACATGGAGAAACACACATAGCATTTGTACATGGCATGCAACAGGAGCAACATATCACACTACACCTAGGCCCAAAAATCTGACATGGGTGGCACAGTGTTTGAAATTGAACTAAAGTAACATCTGTGCAATATCCCTGTCATACAGCCAGGAATGATAGGAACTGTCATAAACCATACAGTGAACAGCCCCACATCTGTGTCAAGCCCCTTTACATGTGCATGCCACCAGCACAACACTCATGGCTCATTGTCACACTCCCTGACTGTCAAACCCAAGTATGACCTTCACACATACCCCTCATCTATCCATCTCACACCTTCACTACTCAACACCTGTGGGAAACACAGATAAAGGTGCAAATAAGGTCCTGTGAGTTTCCTGATAACCAATCCCACACCCTGGTTTATATCTACAAATGCCAGAATCCCACCCAGGGATGTCTGAACCAATGCTGATCCAAACCCAATTGCCAAACACGTCTCACAAACAACATCCAAAGAAGTCCAACAAGCTCAGCCATGTGCAGGCAAACAGTGGATAGGCAATGTGACCCTAGACAGCACAGGAATACACAACATTTACACTCTGGTCAACTGCACAGACACCCTCCCCCAACCCAATCTGAAAATGCATCATCAAATGCCAATCATGAACAGTAACTGTGATCAATACAACAAATCTGCTAACACAGACATACACACTACACCAGTTACCAAGTGAGCATGCTGTTCATGTGTAGCACAAGCATGCACATGCACATGCACATGCACACTCCTGACAAGTGACAGGTCAAAATAGGAGGACATGGCACTATTGTGCACTCAAAACAAGCTCATTAACAAGACTCCACATTGCTGCATGTGACATTTACACAAGAAAAGCACACTACACATCCAACACACATCAGAATGTATTACAATGCACAAACTCCTCACACACAATGGCATGCAAATATAACATTACACACATATGGACCTGTCAGTAGAAAGAGCCAACACAGGCCAAAGACTGCATCCATCCACAACAAAAACACAACATATGCACATACAAAATCATCACATAGCAAACTCAGCTGGACATCAGGGGGACTCACACCTGGCAAGGACAAGGCAATATACACTGACAGCAGTGCATGCACAGTAAGCAGTGTGTGAACACCAACAAAACCAGTATCACACATGTCTGAGTGCTCCACCATGAACTTCCACACCACAAATCATCACAGGGCACAGATCACATCACACTCAGGAAGGGTAGCAGTACCTCAGCAAACAGACATACACTTTAGCTATCACCTACTGCTGCACAACTCAGGAAAACACAGATGCATCCAACATGACTAGAGGACTGTGCTGGTAAAACATATGCACTGTACATGAGCAACCATGACTGCAATCAAGTAGAAGAAAACACCACATAACAAATGGTGAAACAGTCCTGAGTGGCACATTGGTCCTGGACACAGATCATCCTCCCACAGTACAGTGTCACACTATGAAGTGGTGGGGAGGGTCACACACTGGCAAGGCATGGGGTGGAAGACATTAGACTGAGTGGTGTGTACATCACTATTGGACAGGTAAGGAGTGTACAGTGCAAAAACACATAGAGGAGTAACTCACAATGTGTAGGCATCAAATGCCCCTATAGGGGATGGTATGACTCTTCATACCACATACTTGTGCCTAAAATGTGTCAAGTGACAGCAATGTATGAGACAAAACACATATAATGTCAGTTTGCAAGAGCAGGTCAGCACAGTGAGCACAAACGTAAACAAGAGCCATGGCAGATCAACCAAACACAACACAGACATTGCAGTGACACACTCTGCATACTCACAAAGACAACAAGTCGGTGTACCCCAGGATTGCAAGGTCACAATGACACACTGCACAGTGCCCAACAAACAACTCCTACATGTGCCCACAATCTAAAGCACATGGCTGAGAATGTAAACAAACAGGCACTCATTACCTGGATCATACATGTGTGTAGGTGTCATGTTCAGGGGCACATACACATCAACACTTCTGACAATCACACTGTATGACTACTCAAGTGCACACATTCTAATGTACCCATGTGACTATGAAGCCAGGCCTACACAAGATGACTACACATCTACACTGCTGTTCACACATCAAGAGAGATCCCACAGATATGACGGACCCTGGCCACCACGCAAGTTATGCTGTGGCTAGAATTCACTTCTGTTGTGGTACAGCATCTGAATATGACGTGTACAAAATTGGAGACCTGACAAAAGAATGATTAGGATAAGAGGACATCATCACAGACAACATCATTGCACCCTCAAGCCTCCGAGTCAACAAGCACAAAAGTGCCTGTAACCTCTGACAACCTCTGAAAAAGAAAATCAAGTAATTGCCAATGTGAATGTGGCATACAGAGCATGTGTCACATGAAGATATACACATACATTGCACTTTTTCATTAGCAAGGGCAGCGACAAAGCACACAACATGAGTAACAGTCTTTATTACATTATCTCTAGATAGGCATCAAAAGTGCTAAACAGCAAGGCCATTGGCCAGTCCAAATTTCTAGTCCGCACATGTGTGCATGAGAACTTGCACATGAAATGGGCATCAAAAGTGCTAAACATCAAGGCCATTGGCCAGTCCAAATTTCTAGTCCGCACATGTGTGCATGAGAACTTGCACATGAAATGGGCATCAAAAGAGCTATACATCAAGGCCATTGGCCAGTCCAAATTTCTAGTCCGCACATGTGTGCATGAGAACCCGCAACTGAAATGGGTAACACAGTCCACTGCCATGGGAATCACCACAGGTCAGGGGCTTTGAACGGGCAGTCCAGGCACCGCTGTGGGAGAAATGATGTGGGGAGGGGGACTTGGCTTCAACTTTGGCTTGAAGTTGAACTGGGAGGGGGCTGATTGTCTGTGCCAGTTGGAGGACTGGACCTGGGAGGGAGAGAACTGGCTGAGGTAGAGGGATCCGTGGATGTGGGAGCCTGAGGGCTGCTTGGACCGGGTGGAGTGCTGGCACGTGGAGGTGGTGACATGCTGTGTGGAGGCTCAGTGGCTGAGGGGGAATGTTGAGAGCTGGGTCTCAACTGTTTGGGGATCCGATATCCCACAAGTGTCTTGGCCGGAGTGGGAAGTGAGGTGGGCACAACAGCCTCACTCTCCCCCAAAGGTGTAGCAGGTGCAGGTGCCTTTCCACGTAGGGATTTGCTGGACCTGGTGGTACGCTGGGTGTGGCCTTGCTTTTTCCCCTGCATCCCTTGTTTCTGAGCTAAAGCCCCCACTTTGCTCTCTTGTCCCTGCTTCACAGGGGTGTGGGTGGGAGTTGAAGTTTTGGGTGAATCTGCCTTCTGAATGTCTTTCGACTTAGTTGTGGCAGGCACCAGGTTCACAGCAGACAGGGCAAGTGTTTGTGTGTCTTTGGGATCAGGTGTGGGGATGGTAGTGCCCTTGGATGGTGATGATTTTGACGCAGGTAATGTGGATGCATGCTTCTTTGCCCTATGTCCCTGAGTGTCCTGTGATAGGCTTTTTGTTTTGCGGTCATGTGTGCCTGTTTTGTCTTGTGGTGATGGTGTATGGTGTCTGGTACGCTTAGACTGCTGCTGCTGTGTGCTGTGAGTGGATGACTGTGTGCCTGAGGGCTCAGTCGTGTGTGTACTCTTGTCAGGTGGGGCCACTGGCAGGGTGGTTGCTGAAGGGACAGGAGCTGGACTGGGAGCTTGGGACTGCTGAATGGCTGCCGTCACTGTGGAGGACACAGACTGGACAGTTCTGTGTAGGCCACCCACGTCCGAATGAATGCCCTCCATGAACGCAACAACCTGGGACAACTTGTTGCCATGATCCTGGAGGGCATTCAGGAGAGCAGTCTGACCCACACACAGCTGGCGCAAAATGTCTACGGCCTCCACACTGAGGGCAGCAGGGGAGACAGGGGCTGGGGCAGCGTTGCCTGGGGGCAAGGAGACTCTACCCTTCTTAGGGCTGCGGACACAGACAGCACTTGGGGGAGCATCCAGGAGGGTGGGCACTGGACGAGGTGTGGCGGAAGAAGAGGCCTATCTAGAACTTTCGGTGCCCCCCAACATCGAGGAGTCACCACTGTACTGGGAGGATATGGAGGTTGGTGTTTCCGGACGTGAATCCTCCAGGGCACTCCTGTCCCCCTCCGAGGCGCTGCTCCCCTCAGTGTCACTGAACTCCTGTGTCCCAGTCGTGCCAATAGCTTCCCCAACGCTGTTGGGCCCCCGTCCTTCCGTGCCCTCGGTAGATGCTGCAAGAGACAGAGACATAGGTTCAGTATAGTGCCATACTCACAAACATCATATGCAATGAAAACTACAAAGAGGAAAATGAATCTACCATGTTTAACTAGTCCATGTACTTTCTGTATATGCCACATTTATGCAATTAGCAGATGATGCATGGAAACATCCATAGTTGTTAGTCGTGCTCCATGTTGCGTTGACACAGCCAAATACCTGGGCCTGTGCCTCCCTGTAAATACACATAAAACCTTCTGTATGCACACCTACGTGCCTGTAGGTAAGATAGCTATACATCAAAACATGTCTGCTCAGTCACATATGTAGTTTTTTCATGGAACACCACAGATACAAAGTACAATATGTCCTTTTGCAAGGGCAACCATCTCCTGACATCCACCATGTAGGGCCTTGAAGTACAACTACAGTTGTACATTGGTGGCAGCTGTGTAGATGTTACAAGTTATTTGTTGTGCACAGCACACATCTAGGAATGCACACTAACATGATGCTCACTGCTGTTCACTGCCAGTTGATGTCTCTGACACTCACACTGCAGCATATGTCACAAGGCCACATCTTATTTGTTAACGAAGTGACAATGCGTACCATTTAACAATGCAGTCACAAACACAATGCACAATAGCATGAGAAGGGGAAATTAATGCAAGGCCTCCATAGGTTGTGACATGTCACATACCAACATGTCCACAGGTCCCTGACAGGCCCTCATTGATCCAAGGCAGGATTGTGTCTTCTGTTGATGAAGAAGTAGGTGGACCCCATTAGGACAGCTAATGTGTGAGAATACCTAGGGTCTGGCATATGACATCCCTACGTTGTGCTGACTGATGACATTGAGGACACACCAATGTGCCAAAAATCAACACACTGATTACAAGCATTAGCCACAACTTCACCATGCACTGATGCACAAGGACACACCTCCACAATGCACACATACTGAGGACTGACAATCTGAGTAACCTTTTCTCATTATCATCCTTCAAATTACTGTACAACACCTCAGTCACATCACAATTTGACATACCCACTGATCACATCCAACCATGTTAAGCCATAGTGCCAAAACAATCTCGCAATAGCCAGGTTCAGCTACATTGCAGTTAAGTCACAGAGTCTAACCGTAACAGTCATGTTGCCATGTGCACAAATGGAAAAGGTAATTTAGCCAATGCATCACTGCAATCATCACCATCTACCGCATCAGCACCTGTGTGCACTTGCTGTCACTATGGCAGGTAAGTACACCATGTTATGCCATGCTGCTGATATTGGGCTAGTATACTTCACAATGGTGCTGTCCTCTATATGATTGTGAAAAAAGGGACCCATTGGGACAGGTGTGACCCTTACCAACTCACTGCTCCCTGAGTCCACATCTGTGCATGCCTGTAGCCACTGACACATCATCACATGAGCACACTATTGAGCTAGCCACACAGCGCACACAAGTCTGACAAGTGTACTGGGCTACCCACTTCACACAATGGATTATCCTGTGTAGGAAGGTCTCAGTTCAGACAACATTTATACAATGTGAGATGAAAAAATGCCAAGCTGATGTTATGTAACAAGGGTCATGGGTTTAAACACATGAGAAACAAAATGTCGTACAAATGCAGAACAGCTGCACTCAACACTGAGGCCACTTAGAAGCCATTGCATCACACTAGAGGCATCACAGAGGTCCGCACAGGCTCAGGGCTGGGATTCATGCAGTCACTCATACGCAAAGTAACACTTTGCACAATACTCACCCCCAACTTGCTGCTGATGGGCCCTCAAGCATCCATCCAGCTCTGGCTGTGTCACTGCCAAGATGCGGGCCATTAGTGGTGTCATGCTCCGGCGTGCCAACCTGCCACTTCGAGGGATCACCCCAGCGTCATCTCAGCGACGTTTTTGCTCAGGCGACAGATGTCATCCCACCTCTTGTGGCAGTACGTATGACGTCGGTTGGAGACACCCAGAGACCGCACCTTGCGTGCAGTGGCCCTCCATATGGCCTTACGCTGATGGACCTTAAGCTGCAGGCATAGGAGACAAGAAGAGGAGGTTTCTGTGAAACTGTGTTGTGTACCACTGTGTGACAGTACAGGAGCATGAAAATACATAGCACACTAACACATCAATGGAGAGAAGAGCCCATACAGCATGTCACATAGTACACTTGGAGCAAACCATATCATTGCAATGGTTACATATATGATGATGGACACACTACATGCCCATCCCATACACATGCAGAGTGCCAGCACAGAAACCAATGTAAAAATTGCCCTCAGCTGTGATGCACTATGTGAGGGAGCGTGACATACAATACACTGGAAATGATGTGTAGAGGCCAGACTAACTGTGTCCTACACTACACGCCCCATAATGTCCCTGACCATTGCATAGCTACATGTGTCATGGTGCTCACATTTAGGGCCCGGATCTTACAATCTCACACTCTTCTCACAAGGTGCAGTCCTGTCTTGTGCAATCCTCAGGCCTATGATGACTCATTGAGAAATAGGGTTGTGGACAACACATATGTTTCACTTAGTTCTTTTGGTGATGGGTCCTTGTAACATTGGGCAGTTTCTGTGCAGGCCAGAGGGCCTCACACTGAGGATAAACGTGGCCCATCACAGAAATCACATGCATGTACAATATGAATGGAGATACAGTGCATAAACATGCGAGACTCTACACATCATGGAATCAATAGTAGGATGACATTTCCAAATCAAATTTAGCTGATGTGTCATAGGTGATTTACCCCCAAAAGTGATAGACTCAGGCATTGTACTCCTGTGCATAATGGACACATCTCCATAGGGTCATTTTTAAAAAGGTAAATACATTATTCAGTACCCTCTGGCCAAGCTACATTTGTAATGTCTCAAAGGAGCATATGAACACTTGATGGACTAGGACATCACATAGCACAGGGAATGTGTGTTCAGACTTTGAGTCTCTCAAACCAGCAGGGTAACTGGGTAACTTCCAGACCACAGTATGTCATTCACATCCTTAAATGCAGTCAGGGATCTGTGGAAATAAGGCTACACACCCCATTGACGTGAAGTCAGCATGCTAGGCAGTGTCTCACACATTTTCATTACACAGTCTCATAACACCATATGTTCATTTTGGCTTAAGAAGAGCTGGACAAGTGTCCATGTTGCCATCCTCCCCACATACTCAAGTGCAATTAGTACTAGGTCATGTATGGAGCATGCTGTTGGCAAAATATTGATGCATGCACATTGGCTTGCACTCACAGGCACATTCTACTGTACAGTAACATCATGTGAGCATTCTGAGCACTCTCAAACGTTTACTCAGACACTTACCAGTACATCTGGAGCACCATATAGCCTCCCATACTGTGCAAGGACCTCGTCCACCAGGACCTCCAGCTCCTCTGTGGTGAAGGGACGGGCCCTGATGTTCTCTGTTCGCGCCATCACTGGGTCCAGAGTACAGGTACAGCAGCAGTTGGTGGTGATGAATAGCAGGCAGCAGTGTCTGGATGCAAGTGACATGTGTGGCTCTCTCACAGACATTTATAGGCCCCTAGGGTTGTTTCAGTGGTACTCTGCTGTTGCAATTGGTCTGCCTGGTTTGTATCTTTCAATTGTATCCAATGACTGGGCCCGCGGTGGCGGTGCACGCCTACCGCGAGTTTCAAAAATGCATTGCACTACCGCGATGGCGGTTCCCATTGGCTGCAATGGCATTGGCATATGCGGTGTCGCACCGCGGGGGCCAGGTGGTCTCTACCGCAATTTGGCATCTTTCAATTGTGGCCAATGACCGTGACCGCGGTGGTGGTGCACACCTACCGCGAGTTTCAAAAATGCATTGCACTACCGCGATGGCAGTTCCCATTGGCTGCAATGGCATTGGCATATGCGGTGTCCCACCGCGGGGGCCAGGTGGTCTACCGCACCTATGGACACATTGTGCTATTGCATTGGCACTAGCCAATTTTCATCATTGAACACTATACCTTTACAATGTATACTAGCACCTGGTTGTAAAGTTAAATGCAAGTGTGACATTTAACTCACTGATGCCCACACATGCCATGTCAGTGCACATGATTACATGCATTGGCATGTACTTCCTCACATGTCACATATGATATTTGTGTGCATGTACACAGATTTGGTAATGGAGTCTCATATTTGTGAAGATGTCAATGTGTAAGATGGCTAATCAACCCACAGTAATGATGGACTGACCATATGATGTGCCTATTTCACTGTGTACATTGCTGTATTCATTTTGATAGTTGATCAGCTTACACACACTGTGCTCATTGTGTAAAAAAGATGTGCTCTGTGTGACTTAAGCAAGAAGCTGTGTCAGGTACAGCAGCTATGCAGCAGTCAGCAGTGTTGCTGTTTGCCACATGTGCTGTGTCAGCTACACCCAGGGCTGGTGACACAAGAAGTAGGAGTGTACCATTTACCATTCACATAGTCTGAATCTGATTTTGGAGTAGTCAGTATGTACATACTGACCACATGTACGACTACATGAGATCAAGGTGTCTCTGCATGTGACTTGTGCATTAAGCTGTTGTTACAGTCCTGTCAATGTTGGCGCTGTGTTAGTCAATATGTAAGATGTTTGACACATCTCATTGGTGAATTTAATTTACATGTGTCCTCTTTCATGTTATGTAGGAGACAACCAAATGTGCATCGGCCTTTCCCAGTGCTGGCGAACATGGAGGATGAGGACATCATAAGACAATTCTGGCTGAATTGCCCTACCCTTCAAGAGCTATGTGCTCAGTTGGAGCCCCATCTGAGGCCTCGCAGAACCTATCCGACTGCTTTGACACCAACAGTTAAGGTGATGGCGGCCCTTCATTTCTTTGCCACTGGTTCGTTTCAGTACACTGTGGCTATCGCCGGTGGGATGTCTCAAGCTATGTTCAGCATGGTGCTACGTGATGTCCTGTCTGCAATGTTGACCTACAAGGACCGCTACATCCACTTTCCAAGGAGACATGAATTGGCTGATGTGAAGGCTGATTTTTATGATCTTGGACACATACCTAATGTGGTTGGAGCCATTGACTGCACACACGTTGGCCTAGTACCACCACAGGCACGTGAGCACATCTACCGGAACAGGAAGCATTTCCATTCCATTAATGTGCAAGTGGCATGCCAAGCGGATATGATTGTCTCCCATGTCTGTGCCAGATTTCCCGGTTCAGCTCATGACTCATACATACTGCGTAACAGCATCATCCCACAATTGATGGCAAATCTGCAGCCGGAGAGTGCGTGGCTTGTTGGTGAGTACGCAGAGTCAAGTAGTGTGCTGTATGTGTGGCATGCTGTTCTCGGCTACTGTTTATATTCCAATATTGGTCTGTGTATCTCACATCTAGGTGACTGCGTATCCCAACCGGCCTTGGTTGCTGAGCCCACTGAGGAATCCCAGGACCCCGGGGGAAGGCCGCTACAATGATGCACATGGGAGGACACGTTGTGTAGTGGAGGGTGCTTTTGGGCTTCTGAAGTCTAGATTTCGGTGTCTGGACAAGAGCGGTGGTGCACTACTCTACTCTCCCCAAAAGGTGTGTCAGATCATAATTGCATGCTGCATGCTCCACAACCTGGCCTTGCGCAAAGAGATCCCCCAGCTCCTGGACGATGATGAGCAGCAGATGCCCCCGCTGCAAATCCACACATGCCCAGTGACGATGATAGTGGAGAAGAGGAAGGTGTTGACCTGCGTCAACAGCTCACCGACAACTACTTCCCTTGAGTGTAAGTGACATTGTACAACAGTGACATTGTCTGTTGGCTTTGATGGTAGTGGCAAGCCGTAGATGAGCTTTCTGACTGCTGGTTGCTGTTTGCTCACTGCTAATGGCTGATGTGTATGGCACAGTGTATTGTTTTCCATGTACCTCATTTCTATGTTGATGTTGTTGGTCATTGTTATGTGTGATGGGCTTTGTACGTTGTTGACTACTGGTGTGTTTTAGCTGTAATGGCCTCACCTGACAAGTAAATGTCATTCTCTTGTGTCTTTCTAGGTTCCTTCACCCTATCAATGCCTCGTCACAATCAGAGCTTGTGGTACATTGGAATCTGAGTTGACATTGTACATACTGTGATAAACATGGAACTGACACAAAGGCATAGGTGTGTAAAGAGTGTTTATTTTCCAAGAATTTTTGTGAAAGAGAAGTGATTGTTTTAAAAAATGTGCAAAGTGAGTTTATGAGTTGTCAGTGATGGTAAATGAGACAAATAGAGTAGTCACCACATTGATGTTATCACACAGTCCAACAGCCTCCTGCCATCAACATGGCAATGTGGGTTAGGATAATTAACAAAGTCACTGTCAAGGGCAACACAAGTGCCATCATGGCTGGCTCAGCGACTTGCCTTTGGTTGGTGCTTTGCCACGTGATCCTCCTGTGGTGTTTCTCGGACGTCCCCTTCTGGGTTTGGCAGGGGGGCCTCTGCTGCAGGCTCAGCAGTGTCTGAGGAGTAATTGTCTTGCAGCTCACCCCTCTCTGTGGCCGAAGCTGAGGTGGTGGGAGTATCAGCAGGCTGGCCACTGGAGGGGGTTGAGCCGACATTTGAGCCACATGTCTGTCCCTCAGAACACCCACAAGCTGGCCCATGAGATCCACAAGTTGGCCCATACGTGTGTCCATGGACCTCAGCAGCAAGCGGAGCTCACGCACTTCTTCGACAACCTGGCCCATCTGTCCCTGGTTCTGTTCATACGCACCACTGTCTCAGTGTCCTCCTGTGATTGTCCACCACTTTCCCTCCCACCTGCCCTGCTGACACGGACCTGTGGCGTTGGGACTCGACGCACCCGCACACTCCCTCTGGCATCCTCGGATTGTGTGGTGGTATTGGTAACCACTGAGGCAGGGAGAGTGTTGCAGGCAGCAGTGGTGATGGTGGAGGTGGCTGCCGCACAGGTTGTTGTTGCAGGGGTCAGAGCTGTTGTTATTGCTGTGGTGGTGGGAACAATGAGGCCCTGAGATGTAGTGCGCCCTGGCAGTCCTGAGGGGCCATGTTGTTGCTCCTCATCCGAGAAACGTAGGGAAACTGCATCAGAGAGTTCACATTCCGGGGGGGGAGACAGGCTCTGCTGGTTGGTGGTGTTTTCAGCTGCAGTTGCTTGTGGATCTCCTGTTGAACAGAGGTTAAGTTGTCAGTTAAGTGCACTCCACAAGCTTGGTGTTTGACTTTTGGATGTTACATTTGATACACCAAACATTTTACATTGCAATCACTTGGTATGGCTGAAAGATAATGAGCATCATGACATGATGTTGAGGTATGTACATTACTTGTCCATAGTGTGACATGTAACTTGAAACCATGTGCCACGTACAGATTGTGTGATAACAAGGACATGTCATCATCTACCAACTTGCGGCACATCAACTTTTGATAATGCATCATTTTGGTTTACTCTTCATATAGTCTGTTTCCGCTAAGCAAGGACTAGTCATTGGAATGTTACAAATGTTCTTTCATATCATGTACTTTCGTTTGTTTGTGAGATTGAACGTGCATGTTTTGTGTTCATGGGGGCCTTCTTGCTCTGACACCATGGCACTTACACATTGCATTCTGTGCTGTGCATGATTGGGCCCTGAATTTATTTCACATGTGACTTGGTGAGTCAAAGTGTAATTTCTGTGACAGTTACATGCGCTTAGCTGTCTGCACACTGGATGTGACTTTTGGATCTATGCCAAGTTTGCTGACATGTGAGGGCTGGTGTTGTCATATGGCTCCATGCATTTTGAGAAGGATGGCAGGGTGCATGCACTGACTACCTACCTGTTAGGTGACACAGTGGAGGGAAATGGCTGCCACATGGTTCTGGGTGGGGGGGGGGTGCTCCATCCTGCTCAGCTGTGGGACATGGGGGCCTGGTGGGAGTTGTAGTGCTGGCTTCCTACCCCCAAACCCCCCTCCCTGTTAAGATGGCTACCTCCCTGTGAAGTGGAGCAGAGGAAGAGAATAGGTTACACATGGCTCTTGGGTGGGGTGAGTGTTCCAGCCTGCTCAGGGTTGAGACAAGAGAGCATGAGAAGGCTACCTACCTGTGAGTTTGAGTAGAACAATGAAATGGCTGCCACATGGTTCTGGGTGTGGGGGGTGCTCCATCTTGCTCAGCTGTGGGACAAGGGAGCCTGGTGGGAGTTGTAGTGCTGGCTTCCTATCCCCAAACCCCCCTCCCTGTTAAGATGGCTACCTCCCTGTGAAGTGGAGCAGAGGAAGAGAATAGGTTACACATGGCTCTTGGGTGGGGTGAGTGTTCCATCCTGCTCAGGGTTGAGACAAGAGAGCATGAGAAGGCTACCTACCTGTGAGTTTGAGTAGAGCAATGAAATGGCTGCCATATGGTTCTGGGTGTGGGTGGTGCTCCATCTTGCTCAGCTGTGGGACAAGGGAGCCCGGTGGGAGTTGTAGTGCTGGCTTCCTACCCCCAAACCCCCCTCCCTGTTAAGATGGCTACCTCCCTGTGAAGTGGAGCAGAGGAAGAGAATAGGTTACCCATGGCTCTTGGGTGGGGTGAGTGTTCCATCCTGCTCAGGGGTGAGACAAGAGAGCATGAGAAGGCTACCTACCTGTGAGTTTGAGTAGAGCAATGAAATGGCTGCCACATGGTTCTGGGTGTGGGGTGTGCTCCATCTTGCTCAGCTGTGGGACAAGGGGGCCTGGTGGGAGTTGTAGTGCTGGCTTCCTACCCACAGACCCCCCTCCCTGTTGAGATGGCTACCTACCTGTTAGTTTGAGTAGAGCAATGAAATGGCTGCCACATGGTTCTGGGTGTGGGGGGTGATCCATCTTGCTCAGCTGTGGGACAAGGGGGCCTGGTGGGAGTTGTAGTGCTGGCTTCCTACCCACAGACCCTCTCCCTGTTAAGATGGCTACCCACCTGTTAGTTTGAGTAGAGCAATGAAATGGCTCCCACATGGTTCTGGGTGTGGGGGTGCTCCATCGTGCTCAGCTGTGGGACAAGAGGGCCTGGTGGGAGTTGTAGTGCTGGCTTCCTACCCACAGACCCCCTCCCTGTTAAGATGGCTATCTACCTGTTAGTTTGAGTAGAGCAATGAAATGGCTGCCACATGGTTCTGGGTGTGGGGGTGCTCCATCTTGCTCAGCTGTGGGACAAGGGGGCCTGGTGGGAGTTGTAGTGCTGGCTTCCTACCCACAAACACCCCTCCCTGTTAAGATGGCTACCTACCTGTAAGTTTGGTGAGAACAATGAAATGGCTGCCACATGGTTCTGGGTGGGGGAGGGCTACATCTTGCCCAGCTGTGGGACAAGGGTGCCTGGTGGGAGTTGTAGTGCTGCCTGCCTGTACACATGCCCCCATGGAAATATTGGTAGCTACCTTTGAGGTGATTCAGAGGAAGGAAATGTTAGATATGTGAGACATGTGTTGGGAAGAGTGTGTTGTACGTAAGTGCTTTTAGGTCTAGGAAGTGTAGCTTTCTAGTTGTGCAAGACAGTACATAGCAGTGTAATGGGAGACATTTGTTGGTACTTACCAGCCTCCACTCCCCCGGGTATTCCTGTGAGACTCTCTGGATGCAGTATGGCAAGCACCTTCTCCTCCCATTCGGTGAATGTTAGTGGTGGAATAGGAGGGCCACCGCCAGTCCTCTGAGCCAGCTCATGGTTCTTGTTGGCACGCTCTTTCACCCTGCTCTTGAGGTCATGCCACCTCCTCTTGATGTCACGCAGGTTGCGCAGGGTGGTCCCTACTGCATTGACTTTGTTGACTATCCTTTCCCACATTTGATTTTTTCTGGCTACTCGTGTCTGTTGGACCATGCTTCCAAACAAATGTGGTTCTACTCTGATTATCTCATCTACCATGACTGACAACTCATTGTCAGTGAATTTTGGCATTTTGTTCGGTGCCATGGTGTGTGATGTGCAAATGGGTGAAAAGTGCAGATGTGAAGGTGGTGATGGAGATGTGGGTGGTGTGTGGGTGGTTGTGATGGTGTGATGTGTGCTGATTTGCCTCTCCTTTGTGCTGTGCTGTTTGGCCCTTCACTGCTGGAGTTGTGCAAAGGATGCTGGGCAGGGAAGGGGTTGGTTTTATACTCAGCTATGTGGGTGGGTCAAAATGGATTATTCATGTCAGGTGTGTTATCTGGGTTGACCTGGGATTTGTATTTTTTTCTTGCCATGGGGATGTGTCATTGGGGTGTGTCAGATGTTTTTGGTGGCTGCGCCAGAAAAACAGCCACACTTGGTAGCCTTTTTGTGTGGTTGCTTTCGACCGCCATTCCTCTTTCCGCGCGACCGCAGCGGTCTGAATGCAATGGTCCTTCCGCCGGCTCTACCATTCATCATTTCGGGCGACCGCGGCGAACGGGAACAACTGATCGTTCCGCTGGCTCGGCCATTGTATCATAATTTCACTTGCGGTCATTCCGCTGGACGATTGGCGTTTTTGGGTCTTTTCGCGGCATTTCCGTCCGCCGCGGATAGATTTTCTGCTTTTCCGGACGTTCCCGGCGGAGTTTTGTGGAATCCGTCCGCCGCGGTCAGATTTTTCGAGCAGTGCATCCTTTGCCGCGGTACATGCAGACGTTTTTTTTCCGCAACCACGGCGGACGGAGTGCTTTTCCGTCCGCCATCGTAATCAGCCCCTATGTGCAGGATTATGGGACCTTATTGTATAGGGACTGGGTCTTCCTACCACCTCAGTACCCACGAACCCAGGACCGACTAGCTATAGTGTCTCACTTGCTCTCCTACTCACTTACAGAGAAACCAATGATTAGACACCCCAAAACACAACACTCCCAGATCTCTCAGGAATCGGGGTAAAAAGACACACCCTTTCGCTCGCACTCTTGTACTCATCCACAATAAGATCTGACAGAGACACAGAATTGTTTAAAAAATTTATTTTAACTAACGTGCCCTAACATGCAGTATACGTGCCACAAAAAGTAGGAAAATGCATAATACAAATTTATTCAGCATAGCAACTAGTCCATAAATCATGAAGGGAGATGTCATCATAAACAGACAATGGAGTAAAGACTATAGTGCCTAACCTTCCTCCCCTTGCTAAGAAGAAGTATTATTATATAATAGAAGATCTCTGGGATTTGTCTGCAGACCCCATACCTTAGCCTATAGATGGTAGATCTACATCATAAGCGCTGTCTCGCTCTTCTCCCTGGAAAGGTCCCCCTCCAAGTGTCTATCACCTATTTGTGTACCCCACTAAAAACCCGAATATGCTGTCCAAACAACAGCGGCATCGGTATGTTTTGTCTAAGGGCTAAGGTCTGGCCAGAACAAAATAACAAGGGGCATTGTTTTTCGACCTTGCACATAATGTTAAGTCAACATCCCAGGAACATGCAGAGAGTGAACACAGCGATGAGTTCTCATGTGAAAGCAATCATTGAAAGAATTGCAAAAATAAAGATGTGTAGTAACGTGCGCAAAAGCAGCAGGCAAGCTGCAGCGTGCTCATGCTAAGTTAGTGAAAAATGACAATGTCCCTATGGGCCACGTGACAGTTTGAGCAGCCTTTTATAGAAGGGGCTCATGGGAAAATTATAACAAGCAGTGGAAAAGCCAATAGGTCGTGCCTATGTGGGATCTACTGAACTTGTTGAAGTGAAGTGGTGTGGCATGGAGTGGAGTGGCATGTGTGGCATGGAGTAGCATTGTGAGGTGTGGAGTGGCAATGTGCAGCATGGAGTAGAGTGGAGTAGTATGTTGTAATATGGAGTGGCATTGTGTGGTGTGGAGTGGCACTGTGGTGTGGAGTGAAGTGGCATTGTGTGGGGTGGAGTGGAGTGGCATTGTGTGGCGTGGAGTCAAGTGGCACTGTGTGGGATGGAGTGGAGTGGCATTGTGAGGCATGAGGTGGAGAGGGGTAACATTTGAGGAGTGGCATGGAATGGCATTGTGTGGAGTGGAGTTGAGTGACATTGTGTGGTGTGGAGTTGAGTGACTGTGGAAAGCCCGCTCTCTGTATACTGTACTAAAATGAAGTACACTGTGTAGAGAGTCTGGTGAATCCCCAATTGGTAAACAGAGGTAAAAAGCAGATTATACTAATGCTCTTCTTTGGGTAGCATGGACGAGCAGTTAGACTTATCAGAGGGTAATGATAAGCATTTGTTGTATTCACAAATACAAAAAATGAGACACACACACTCAAGAATAAATCAGAAACCAATCTGTAAGAAAAGTGGCTATTTTTATGTAATTTTTAAGACCATGAGCACAGTTCTAAAGTAAGTACTTTCGGAGTTACAATTTTTGAAAGTTCGGAAAATATATCACTTTTGTGCACAATTACGCAACATAGGAAACAATGGAGAAAAAGTAGAAAAATGCTTATAAATTCAGGCAATGCTTTCATGAAGTTCACCTTCTCGTATTAGGTCGATGTCCGGACCAGGCCCAAAGTTCCAGCAGGAGAAGTTCGGGAGCATCCTGGGTCGGCCGGAAGCAGAGTGCTGAGGGTCTTGGAAGCTGGTGCGCAAAGATGAAGGGTCCACTTGAAAGTACACTGCACAGAAGGACATACAGGTAAGTCCTGTGAGTCTCCTTGGAGGGAGGAGGTCGCAAGAGCCTGGGGAGTGCAGCCGGTTAGTTGGTGCCGGTGGGGCCAGGTGTAGAGCGAACAGCTCAACCGGGCGTCCTGCGTCTTGAGGTCCTCGCGGTCAGGAGCAGTCAAATTTGAGAGGTGATCTCGGACAAGCTGGGCCACTCAGGAAGTGGGTCTTGGGTATCTCAATGTCCCTCAATGGCTGCTTGCCACTGGTGCTTTGGGAGTCTGGAGTGGACTCTTCTTGCTGATGTTTGCTGTTGGGGGTCCAGTACCCCAGGTATTGGTACACTGTGGCGTTGGTCCTGGTGTCTCCAAACTTGGTGAGGAGACAAATCTGACCATCCGAAGCTGTTGTACCTTTCCTTGCTTCTATGCTCATCGAGGTCGTCAGGGAGCAGCAAGTCGACAAGCCAGACTTCACAGAATCGTGCCTGCGGTGTGCAGGGGAGTGATACCTTCACTCTAAGGGAGCTTCTTGGTGCTTTGCTGAAAGCTAAAGGTGCTCTGGGGTTCTTGGAGTCCTCTCAGGTTCAGGACGACACAGCAGGTGACGAATTTCGAGTCCTTGGGCAGCAGGCAGAGTTTGGCGTCTTTTTCTTCTGCAGCAGGGCTTCAGTTCTCATGCAGCGAGTCTTCTTTTGTCCATCGAATCTGATGTTCAGGTCTCGGGGGGCCACCAAATACTGAATTTAGGGGCGTTACAAGGGGAGACAGGTAGTAGCCAATGGGCTTCTAACCTTTAGGGTGTCTACACCCTCTAGTGACCACTTACTGTGGGAAGGGGCACTTCCCTACCCCTGATCGGTTGTTTCTCCACCATCCCAAGATGGTGGAATTTCAAGAGAGCGGTTCACATCGCCTTCCCTGCTCTAAGGGTGGTTTAGGCTAAGTTGGGACCCTCCTCCTAATCTAACTAATTTACCCGCCTTTCCTTCCTCCAAAAGTGGAGTAGGAAAGGGGGCTTAGCCTCCCCCACTCTCTGGAGGTTCCTGGGTTGGATTTGAAAGGCGCATCGCCTTTGAAGCACACCGCCCAGGAAGGCCATCCTGTCCTGGAGGAGGTGTGAAGCACCTCCGCCCAGAGCAGGCTTTGTCGCTGTCCTCTGAGAGCAATGGCTCTCACCCCATGAGGTCAGAAAAATGTCTGGTGTGGCAGGCTGGCAAAAACAAGTCAGAGTCCACACCAGTGCTTGGTAGGTTTTCAGGGGACCCCCTAAAAGGGTCTCCTGTGTGAATGTATTAATAAATCCACCACTGGCATCAGTGGGGATTCATTAATACAAGATGTTTGGTACCAAACACCTTAGGAATCATTGAAGCCATCTTGGAGGTAGGAAACTCGTGTTCGCAAGTATCCAGACCCTGTACTCTTCATGGCTTCCCTGTGCACTTACAATATCTCAGAATAGACTAGATGTTGTAGGGGCATATCTGCTCAAGCTGATATGCCCACACATAGTATATAGTGCACCTTGCCTTAGGGCTAAAGACCTGCAGTAGGGGTGACTTACTTATACCTTATTGTAGTGATTACACTGAGGCAGGTAAGTGTAAGAGCACATACTTTAATAACTGTTCATCTCCACAGCTTCCAGGAACTAACTGGCTCCTGGCATTCAAACTAACACATTCTATTACCATGACAATGACGTCATACATAGTACAGGGAAGATAGATAACAAGCTTTAAGCGAAACTACTACAACATCTCCTTTGTTCCCATGCAAAAAAGAAAATAAAAAAAAACAAAGAGATAGAGAAGACCCTGAATACGGAAGAAAAAAAATTAGAAAATGACAAAAAAGAAAGAATAAAGAATGAACAATGGATGGAAAATCCACAGGTACAAATTCACTAGAAATGCAAAATATAGAACAGATTACAGATTCAGTTGATTAGGCGGAACACTTATCCTACCACTCCTGCGTGGAGGGACATATTTTAATGAAGGCTTGGTAAACTGTGAGGGTTGCAGAAAACTCTCTTTAAGAGCTGGTCTAATCTGTGCTGGTTGAGAATCAGCAGCATCACCAGACTCAAGACCTAACTGCAACACCACCCTCCTGGGAACCTTGTCAATTCTAGATAAGTTCCACCAATTCTTCCCATTTACTCTTACAGCAAAACGCGAAGTAGCATCCACTTTAACAGGAGGACCACATTTTGACAAACCTTTAGAAACATTAAGAGGAGACTTCATTCTCACCCAATCGCCCACACAGACACTAGACTTGAAATCTACCACATCCGGGACAACAGATTGAGAATGCAACCCAACCTCCGCTTGAAACTCCCCACACTTTGTCAGTAAACCCCACTTCTTCATCCTAGCGGGACACATGTGAAAAGAAGCTTCCCTACCCCTAAGAAGCACAAAGGGGCTGGAGCCCGTGATGGGACTAGGAGTTGTGCGATGTGCCCACAACATGCTCTGAACGGCTTCCTTAATATCAGTTCTAGATGAAACAGCCCACTGAACACACTCAACTAGAATACGGTTAGTGTGCTCAATGAAACCATTGGCCTGTGGGTGATACAAAGCCACACGCCGATGAACAATTCCGGAATGACTCAAAAAATCAGACATCTCTTTGGAAGTAAATTGTACCCCATTATCGGAAACCATCTCTTTAAGGAAACCCTCTCTTGCAAAAAGACTTTGAAGAAACTTGATGACCTCTTGAGAATTGGGATCGGTCATAAATTGAACCTCCCACCACTTACTGAAGTAATCAGCAACAACCAAAGCGAATTTGTATTTGTTAGGCAAAACATTGAAAGGTCCCACAAAATCGATAGCTAGCTTCAACCAAGGACCGTTGGGAACTTCCACCTCTTGCACAGGAGGAGAAACAATCTTTATAACTTTGTCGCTGGTACAACAAGTCACAAATCCCTCCACAACATCATTAATTTGTCGGTCCATGGAAGGCCACCAATACACACCACGAATCCTCCTTTTATTACTCGTCTGTCCAAGATGACCCTCATGGCCATAATCGACAATGCGAGCTCTAAGTGACTCAGGAGGAACACATTTATCCCCCCGCATGATCATTTCTCCACCCTCCAAAGTAAGCTCATCAGCAATCATAGCAAATGGATGAAGATCACTATCTAAATGTTTTTCCTTGGGCCACCCGGACACAATGAACTCTTTAACTCTCCTGAGAACAACATCAGACTCCATTCCACAGAACCACTCACTTCAGAGAAACAACCCACACTACAAGCATCCACTGCAGCAATGAGACATTCTTCGTCTGCATCATCATCAAAATCTTGTTTTCCCAGAGGTAAAGGAGACCTAGAAAGGAAATCAGCCCTGGTGTTTTTTCCACCAGGTATGTGTGCAACGTCAAAGTTATATTGTAACAACTTTGAACTTAACCTTGCAATTCTCGGAGTATGATCTTTGACAATTTTGCCCTCGAGAATGGGAATGAGGGGTTTGTGGTCGGTAAGTAGACTAAAGGTTTTACCCCACAAAAAACATTTGAATCTTTCCACAGCCCAACAACACGCCAGCAACTCTCGTTCAATGACCGAATAATTTTTTTCACTTGGACGTAACGCTCGAGAGGCAAAACCCACAGTGTATTCTTTACCCTGTTTGACCTGAGAAATCATACCTCCCAAACCATCTAAACTGGCATCAACAGATACAGTACACTGATAGAAGGGATCGAAAGGTGTAAGAATTTTGCACGACCCCAGTTCCTTTTTAATCTGAGAAAACTCATCTTGACAGGAGTCATCCCATAAAAACGTGGCTTTTTTCTTTAGCAGACCTCTCAAATGTAGTCTTAGCAGCAAAATTAGAAATACATTTTGTGTAGAACTCACAAACACCCAGAAATGAAGACACCTGTTCCTTGGAAGTAGGGCAAGGAGCCTTGGCAATGGCCTCAATAAGACCTTCTCTTGGTACAATACCCTCACCAGAAATCCGATGCCCCAAATACTCAATAGATTTTACACCAAAAACGCACTTGAGTTTGTTTGCCACAATTCCTTTTCCCTCCAATCTCTCCAAAACCATAGCAAGATTTTTGTCATGTGACTCTTTGCACTTACCAGCCACCAAAATGTCATCTTGGAACACCACTGTGTCCGTGACACCTTCCAAAACCTTCTCCATAATCCATTGAAAAACTGAGGCCGCCGAAGCTAAACCGAACGGCATCCTTCTGAACTGAAATGTCCCTACAGGTGACACAAAAGCCGTCAAATGCTTAGAAACCGGGCGCATCTAAGGAGGTGGAAGCTCCCCACGGTCCTTGGTTGAAGCTAGCTATCGATTTTGTGGGACCTTTCAATGTTTTGCCTAACAAATTCAAATTCGCTTTGGTTGTAAATTTGTAGTGATTACACTGAGGCAGATAAGTGTAAGAGCACATACTTTAATGACTGTTCATCTCCACAGCTTCCAGGAACTAACTGGCTCCTGGCATTCAAACTAACACATTCTATTACCATGACAATGACGTCATACATAGTACAGGGAAGATAGATAACAAGCTTTAAGAGAAACTACTACACTTATGCAGTGTATGGAGGGCATTGCACACAGGGCTGTGTGCCATGTCGACTCTTCTGATTTCTCTGCACCAAGCCATGCAGCCTGCAATAGCACTGTGCATAGTGTTGGTGAGGGGTCCTTTGGGTGGCACAACCAGTGCTGCAGCCGCAGAGGACCTTCTTCAGTACCCATGTCTCAAGTACCAGGAGTACCAATTACTAGGGACTTACAGGGGTAACTGAAGTTGTGGCAATCGTGGTGCATTATTTGGGAATGAGATCTGGCACTGGGAGCCTGGGTAGCAAGGACCAAGTGCACTTACAGTTCAAAATCACATCAGGGGTCAGGCAAAAAGTAGGGGATAACCATGTCAAAAGAGGCACTTTCCTACAGTGACATTGTGAGGTATGGAGTGGAGTGGCATTCTGAGGAGTGGCATTGTGTGTCGAGTGGAGACGCATTGAGTGAGTGGTGTGGCATTTTTTAAAAACTCTATTTGAGTTTTATAGGATCATAAACATTTCACCGTATTCATCTGTCTACATCCATAATACATCTCCTCACTTACACACTTTACACTCCGTAACGCTTATTGGCTGAGGAGTGGTATGGCATTAAGTGGAGTAGAGTGACACTGAGTCGAGTGGAGTGGCATTGTTTAGCTTGGAATAGAGTGGCATTGTGTGGTGTGGAGTGGCATTGTGTGGCTCATATTGGGGTGGCATTATGTGGTGTGAAGTGGCAATATGAGATGTAGAGTGGTGGAGTGGAGTGGAGTCGCATTGGGGAATGCAGTAGAGTGACATTGTGTGGCATGGAGTGGCATTGCGTGGAGTGGAGTAGAGTGGCACTGTGTGGAGTGAAGTGGCATTGAGTAGAGTGGCATTGAGTGGAGAAGAGTGGAATGAAGTGGCATTGAATGAGTAGAGTGAAGTGGCATTAAGTGGAATGGCATGCCTCAAAGCGCTTCAATGTGTTGTTAGGGGTAGTAAGCATTATATAAATACATTTACAATAAATAAAACAAAAAATTTAAAACCGTATTTGTAAAGCGCGAACTACTCACCCTTACGGGTCTCAAGGCGCGGGGGACCATCGTGGAAATTAAGTGAGCTATTGCCCAGAGTCACATGGTGCTGAGCTGAGCTGCCGCCGGAGCCGGGGATCAAACCGTGAGCCCTGTGCTCCGAAGTCAGCTGCCCTGGCCCCTGCACCACACCTCTCCACTAGAATGGAGTGGCGTAGTGTGGTGTGTTGCATGGAGTGGAGTGGCATGAATTGTATGGCATGGAGTGGAGTGGCATTGTGTGGTGTGGAGTGGCATTGAGTGGAGATGCATTGTGTGGCATGGAGTGGCATTGAGTGGAGTGGCATTGTGTGGTGGGGAGTGGTATTTTGTGGCATGAAGTGGAGTGCATTAAGTGGAGTGGCATTGAGTGGAGTGGCACTCAGTGAGTGGAATGGAGTGACATTGAGTGGAGTACCACTGTATGGAGTGGAGTGGCATTGTATCAAGTGGAGTGTGGGGGCATTGTGTGGAGTAGGCTGGCATTGCCGGGAGTGGATGGCACTGCGTGGCATTGTGTGGTGTAGAGTGGAGTGACATTGTGTGGTGTGGAGTGGGATTGTGTGGCCTGCAGTGGCATTGTGTGTAGTGGAGTGGAGTAGAGTGAGGTGGCATGGAGAGGAAGTGAAGTGGCATTGCATGGTGTGGCATTGTGTTGTGTGGAATGGTGTGGAGCTGTGTGGCGTGGAGTGGAATTGTTTGGAGTGGAGTGGAATTGTGTGATGTGGAATTGTGAGATGTGGAATGAAATTGTGTGTTGTGGATTTGAGTGGAACTGTGTGGCATGGAGTGGAGCGGCATTGTGTGGCGTGGAGTAGAATTGTGTGGAGTGGTCTAGCATGAAGTCGAATTGTGTGAAATAGAGTGGAGTGGAATTGTGTGGCATGAAGTTGAATTGTGTGGCATGTAGTGGAGTGGAATAGAGTGGGATTTTTTGCCATGGAGTGCAATTGTGGGAGTGGAATGGAATTTTGTGGTGTGGAGTGGAATTGCGTGGTGTGGGGGGGAACAGAGTGGAATTGTGTGGCACAGATTTCAGTGATGTGGAATGTGTGAGTGGCGTGGAATTGTGTTGAGTAGATTGGCATGTGTAGCATCCTCCCCAGCCTGGAAACATGCAAATGAGTATGCCACACATGGAGCTTTGGATTGTACATTTTTATTCCTCAGCATACAATCTCACACTGTTCTCTGATTACGTCGTAACTGTTAATAACCACACCTTAACACCTCCCAACCAGTTGCATTCTTCCTCTAGTCAGTCTGCCCAGAACTCCAAGGGTCCTAGCACACATAATTTCATAACACTACATCTCCCCCTTTGCTAAATAAAAAGCACAAACAACAATTATATTACATTTCTTCGATGAGTCTTCTAGGCGCTCGCACTAGTCGCCCGATCAAATGGTGTGAAGTGGTGGAGATACACTCTGTTCAGGCACCAATGGTACAGGTTCTGATGCTTGATCTGGACTGTCAGACGGGACGGCCTCATCTGTCAGTGTAGGAGCTGATGATTGCAGGGGTAGGTGCTTGAAATGTGACGAGTCCCATGTGATGGACTGTCCGGGACGATGTGCAGTCACCATATGTCCTTTACACGTCACAATCATTAGAGGATTGACAGCAAATGGAGTGTCTGTTTTACGCTTTTGCTTCTGCTTGACCAGGACTAAGTCACCTTCATTGAAGACTGTCTCTTGGGCTCCCCGATGCTGATCGGCGTACATCTTCATCTTGCAAGAAGTGATGGTGACCTGAACTTTGTCAGCACTCAAGGAACGCTCTACTGTCCATTGCGGCAGTTTGGTTCTGATGGCTTTCCCAAATAGCAAGGTGGCCGGACTTTCACCTGTAGCGGAGTGAGGAGTTGAACAATAAGTACAGAGGGCTTAAAACAGGGCTTGTTTTAATTCAATCTCCTCCATTGATGCTCGTTGGATTACTCTTTTGAGTGTACCAATAAATTGTCCCACAACACCATTTTCTAGGGGCCACAGTGGTGTACTCTTTTGATGCTTGATACACATTCTTATTTCTGTTGAATGGTAGACCATTGTCAGATTTGAGAATGGTGGGGATACCCCATGCTGCAAAGATGTTGTCCAGATGCTCAATGACCTTGTCATGAGTGGTTGACGATAGATCCTCTACCAAAAGGAAATGTAAATACTCATCAATGACTACCATGAGGTGATGCCCGTTCCCTAGGGGCCCAAAGAAATCAACTTCAACCCTTTCCCAAACCTTCTTAGGAAGGTCAGACCTGGTTAATGGATGTTATGTCACTTTCGGGAAAAGGCAGTTGCAAAGATGACACTCTTTTAGTTCCCTCTCAACTTGCTTGTCTAAGCGGAGGAACCACACTCAGTCTAAGGGCTCTTTTGGTAGCTACAATGTCTCAATGTCTTTCATGGGCGAGTTCAATGGCGTGTTGTCTTAAGCTCTCAGGTATGACAATTCTTGAACCTCTCAATACAACACCTTATTTGGTCACAGACAGTTCATCCTGTACATTTAAAACATTTTGGAATTCAACATCGCCATCGAGTGGTCGAACACTCCTTTTCCAGGACTGAGTCAGAAATATATCTTTGAGGATTTGCATATTCTTGTCAGCATTAATGGCCTCAATAATCTGTTCGATTGATATGGCTGCTGGTGTACTGGACTTCACAATGAAGTTGACATACTTCTCAGCTGTCTTGGATGTCGGACTGTGATGATGCAGCGGTACTCATGACAAATATTCAGCAGGGTTCAGGTCTTTACCCGGCTTGTGAACAATTGCATAATCGTACTCTTGGGGGCATATGTATCAAGAAAGCTTTTTGCGAGTCCTTAATAGCGAATTTTAGCGATTCGCTATTAAGGACTCGCAAAAAGCAATGTATGTAGGATTCGCAATATTAATTGCAATTCCTACGTATTCCTTAATTGCGAATCGCAAATTGCGATTCGCAATTAAGGAATACCTTCCCATTCATTCCTATGGGCCTAGATGCCCATAGGAATGAATGGGAAGACATTCGCAATTTGCGAGTACCCATTAGGTACTCGCAAATTGCGAATGCAATTTCAAGGGTGCAAGGGTGTCAAAAGGACACCCTGTTGCACCCCTGAAATAAGCATGTGTGCACATGTGGCGCACATACATGCCCTACGGGCATGTATGTGCGCCACATGGCAGTTTGAAAAATGCAAAAAAGTGAATTTTTCAAAGAAATCGCAAATTACCACCAACTTGAAATTGGTGGTAATTTGCGATTTCTAAATGCAAAATCGCACAACTTGGGTGCTTCAGAATTGCATTTAAGGAATCGCAATTTGCGATTCCTTAAATGCATTCGCAGAATATGGAATCGCAAATTTTGCGATTCCCTATTGTGCAAGGGCCTTTTGGGAGGATACATCCCAAAAGGCTTTTTCCCGTTCGCAAACGGGCCGATTCAGAAAATCGGCCCATTTGCGAACGGGAAAAAGGCTTCATACATATGCCCCTTGAAGTCTTAAGCCCCAACTCTCAATATGAGGGGGCATCTTGGCTTTGGGATTTCCGAAGATAGGGAGTAGCGCTTGGTGGTCTGTTACCATAGTGAAACATTTTCCGTACAGAAACACATGAAAATGTTTGCAGGCCCACACTACGGCCAGACTCTCCTTCTCAGGCAGAGAATAGGCATGTTCTGTGTCAGATAGGCTCTGAATGGCATAGGCCACAATGTGTCTCTGAGCATTCGGACGGCCATTATGTTGAGCAAGGATTGCCCCCAGCCTCACCGGGCTTGCATCCACAGTGACCACAGTGTAAAGTTTAGGGTCAAAGTAAGTCAACTCAGTTGCATTCTCAATTGCATGTTTTGAAACTTTTATCATAGTCAACAGACCATTGGGACGGGATTTTTCGTTTTGTTAATTCTAACAGTAGCAAAGACACAAATGTACCTCGAGCAATAACTGGCCTTACCGAAAAAGGTTTGCAGCATAGTGATATCTTGCAGTAGGCAAGTAGCTGACAGTGCTTTCACTTTATCAGGGTCAGGGGTCATTCCTCAATCAGAAAATATATTTCCAAAGAACCTGAGTTTGGTCTTGTGAAACTCACACTTTGCTGCGTTCAAAGTGAGACCTCTATGAGCAAGTAACTGGCACACTTGTCTAAGAGCCTTGTCATGTTTCTTTCATGTTGCTCCAAATACTATTATGTCATTACTGTAAATAAAAACAATTGTGACAGGTTGAATTATTCGATATATGGCATCCAGAAATATTTCTGCAGCTGATGACACTCCAAAACTCAACCTTTT
This sequence comes from Calotriton arnoldi, assembly GCA_963921515.1. Taxonomy (NCBI): domain Eukaryota; kingdom Metazoa; phylum Chordata; class Amphibia; order Caudata; family Salamandridae; genus Calotriton; species Calotriton arnoldi. The sequence continues at coordinate 400,512 of CAWUFW010003862.1, read as the reverse complement.
GTTTCTGAAAAAGTAGTGATGTACCTGCAATTCTCTTCCAACTCGAGTTGATGATATCCCTTGTTCAGGTCAAAACAGGAAAAGACTTTGGCACCATTCAGTTGCATGATCATGTCTGCTATATGGGGACCAATTTGTCTTTCTCTCTTGATTGCTTTGTTGGTCTGGCGCATATCAACACAGATGTGCATGGAACCCTCACTGTCCTTTTTTGGCACCACCACCATGGGCGACACCCATGGCATAGCACCAGTAGAGCACTCAATTATGTCATACTTCAGCAGCATTTCAAGTTCTTTCTCAACTGCTTTATGTAAGTGGAAAGTGATTCTGTGATGTTGTTGAGCAACAGGGCGAACGTCCTCATTGATGTGAAGTTGCACTTTCATTGTCTTGAGCCTGCCCAGGCCGTGAAATAATGACGGTAACTGACTCACAACTTCAGATTGAGTGTGGAGGTTGTAATTGATAGATATAAGTCCCATGTCAGCAGAGGTGGCAAAACTGAGTAGGCAAGCACTATATAAAGCTCCTTGAAGAACATGAATTGGTGCTTGCACTGATGTTGCTTTATGTCTCAAAGTTGCTGTGAATGACCCTTGACTCTGCAACGGTTTAGAAGCGGCCCACGTGTATAGTTTCCTGTTTGGTGGGTTTAAGCTTTAAACAGGAGAGAGGCTGTTGAAGCTTTCAACTGGCATGATGTTAACCGATGTACCACTGTCTATAATGAAGATATGAGACAACCGTTTGACTTTTATTGTTATTTTGGGGCAATGTCCAAATGAGTGTTTCTGTTTTGTTTGGTGGATTGCTTTCATCACTGATTCTTCCTTGCAAGCAGCCAGACCTACATGTGCCCGTCTCTTGCTGGTTGAGTTCATCAGAGCACATCCATTTTCTTCACTGGCACTTGATGATGATGTTTACGAGCTTCTGTTGGATGAATGTGATGGCGATCTACTTTGTCTGGTTTCTACTTGTCGAAAAAGAAGCTGCCTTTTTGTTTTGTGGGCATGGTCAGAAGGCTTCTGGAACTTTCTGGCATCCATTTCCTCTTTTCGCTGTGATGTAGTTAGCTTCTCTTATGGTTTGCAAACCGTTAAGAAGTGGCTCTCCATACCGCAGTTTTTGCATGTTTGTCCTATGGCTGGACATTTATCTTAATGCGGATATGAAAATCTGGATCGAAAACATAACCTCTTCTTCTTTGTAGACAGCGACTTGCATGCGTCTACTCAGGGTTTGTTCTTACTCTTCATCACCAACGCTGATCCACAGTGGTTAATTTGTAGCAAAATAAGTGCCAGGGCCCTCGTCAGGAGGCCACTGCAGCTTGCACCACATATTGCCCCTGCCATGCTACCAGTGATAGTAACAACACAACTGCTAATCATCACACTCCTACAAGTGTGGCAATTTAAACTATTCCAGGCCCTCAAAGCTATAAGAATATCTTGGGCAGCAATTATTAGTCATTTTTTTATTTATAGTGAATTAATAAACAACTGTTGTTGTGCTCATCTCTAAATTAGACAGACAGCGCCACCATGTGGCAGACTGTTATAAGTGCTGGTGTTGACAATTAAGTGCCGGTGCCAGCATGGGGAACCACTGGCTCAAATTAAACACTGCACATAGCTCTGCCAATGTAAGGCCACTGCAGCTTGCACCACATATTGCCCCTGCCATGCTACCAGTGATAGTAACAACACAACTGCTAATCATCACACTCCTACAAGTATGGCAATTTAAACTATTCCAGGCCCTAAAAGCTATAAGAATATCTTGGTCAGCAATTATTAGTCATTTTTAGGTCTCGCCTACGCAGCGCGCATGCGCTGATTAGGCAAAAAGACCTTTTGCAATCGATTCGGCTTTTCAGCCAAAAACGTGCACGCGTTCCATTGCCTTCAATGGCAACGTGTGAACGTTTGGCGATTCACTTGCGGGAGCGAGCAGCGCCATATGGTAGCAATTATTGCGCCTTGCTGCTCGCTCCCGCAAGGGAATCGCGCAGGCCCCCTCCTCTCTCCCCTTGCTGCCGCGCGAGGCGTGCGCGCGCGCTTGTGCTTGTTAACAAATGCCGGCGTTACTGGCTGCTCCGCTATTGGTCTGCATTCCAACACACTGCAAATTACATCATGGATGTATATTTCTTTATCAGACGTCCCGTTATCAACCCTTTTCTAAATAAAGCAGACAGTCGAGTGTACGAAATGAGTCCTGTGGTAGCGGCACCTTTTTAAAAGCATAGTACAGTTGCTGACCTAGATGAGCGCCCAGGATACACAGGCGCAGACACATGAACAGAAATGGGAAAGCAAACACACACTACAGCCTCTCTACAGAAATAGGCAAGAGACAAGGAAATGTACGACAACATTGAGATGCCATAATACTGTAGAGCAGGGGTCTTCAAAGTGTGGGGCGCGACCCCCAAGGGGGCCGTGGAGTGATGGAAAGGGTGTCGCTCATTCCCGGTCACACTTCTGCCCAGGCCCATAGGACTTCAAGGGATTCAGCCCCCCTCCTCCCCCATAGTGTGTCTCAGCTCGAGCTGCTGTGGCCTCCGCTGGGCTGTGTCTGCAGTCTTATCTCCAGCACAGCACTGCACGCCTGAGTTTTTCACAGGTCTTTAAAGACCATTTGCATGTTTACATACCTTTTGTAAACTGGTTACTGAGGCTTAGTTTCTTCTTTCTAGTTCCAGTACCCCCTGGGCCCCCACTCTGCCTATTCCTTACATTTGTATTTTACATTTACTGCAGTAGTGTGAGAATGCATTTCATGAAAAGAAATATAAAGTAGGGTTGCCAAAAGAAAAATACCAGCCATTTGATGTTTAAAGAGCCTGCAAAGGCCTCCTCTTGACACTAAATAGGATTGTAAATAAAATCATATGCGTTCATTCAGTAATGTGACTTTTCTGTCTTTGTTCCCTTTAATTATCAGTCATGGATCATTGAGGCAGCCCTAGAACACAATTAAAAGTGCTTTCTATTTATATTTGCTGTTCCAAGTACGCACAGATGAGTGCTGAAATATACAGCTTTAGGTGACTGCTTATTTTTTACCGTCTGGGACATCAAAATAATGAGCAGGCAACCCTAATCATAAGATTGTAAGTGTGTTGCAGGATTAGCATATCATTTATTTCCTCCACCCTCGATCCCTGATTAATGCCATAATAGCAATAGTTTAACTTATATCTTAAACCCTACGCCGCCGTCAATAATATGCTGAGTCACTTCAAGTGTCTGGGAATGCACCCTGCATTCAGACAACTCGCTCCTCATTCTCGCACTTCACTTTCACGCTCATCCTGCACTCACAGCGATCACAATGCACTCACACTGATCACCATGCACTCACATCATTCACCCTCTCACCCTGCACTCAGTGATCACTCTGCACTCACAATGCACTTGCGCTGTTCACCCTGTACCTCACTCTGCAGTCACACTACTCATCTGCACTCATGTGACACCTCATTCACCTGCCCCCTCACTGCTCAATTTGCAACTCACTCAAACAAGCCCATCATTAACCATGCATTCATTCGTACCACTCTGCACTTACATCCGCACCCAAATTCATATGGTCACCTCACTCACCCTGCAGTCACTCCTCTTTCCCTACTCTCACACTGTTGCATCGCTCACCGTGCACTCACATGGGCACTCTTGTCACCCACACAGTGCAGAGGGTTAATGTGCCTGCTACAAAGAACATGTACTATGCAGATCACACACCTGAGTGTGAATAAACTATGAGTAGCGCTATAAAAAAAAAAATGTTTGTCAGAAAGGTGCTACAGAGAGATGAGGTGAGTGGTAGTGAGGGAATTTATGGAGAAGGAGGAAACTGGGGAGGGGGCACCAAAAAAGACTGTTGCACCGTGTGTGCCCAGTGCTAGGGCCAGCCCTGCCTGGGAGTGTAGGCCCCCGCGAAGTTTGGGTCTAGTGGCTCACCTGCTTCTGCCTATTACTATTATTATTTACATTTGTAGCGCGCTACTGTTACCAAAAGGTGTCCTGGGGCTAATAGCCATCTGCTGCCTGAAGGCAAATGAGAAACACACAGAAGGGGAAGGAGAACCAGCCAAATAGGGTAACCTACAGAGCATAGAGCCAGGTTTTTATATCTTCCTAAAGAATAATAGATTCTTGGTGGAGCGAAGCAAAGAGGGTGCACGTTCCATAACTGTGCGGCCTGCACCAAAACAGCTAGACAGACAATTCGTGCCTTCCTGAATTAGGGAACAATAAGCAGAGTGGCACAGGCCAAGAGGAGCATACGGGTTCAACCTGTGTGCTCGGTGAGGAGAGATGAGAGGATGAGAAAGGACAGCAAGGGAGTGAGAGAATTCGATTGAAGAGGTCAGGGATGAGGAGAAATGTGAAGTGCCGAAGGGAAGTGCAGACACGCAAGAAGTGAGTGTGAGGGAAAGTTGAGGGCACAGAGGAGGGCTACTGTTAAACTGTGAGAGAAGATAGCTGAGAGATGATCTGTGACCTAAAAAGTAATTTGATGCGACATGGGTGAGGGACAGCAGCGATAGGGGAAGAGAGGGAGTACTGGGGTGGGTGCTGAGCAGATTAATTTGTAATAAAACATGTGCCAGGGACCTCACCAGTAGGCCACTGCAACTTTAACCACCCACCCATTGCCTTGCCTGTGCGGCCAATGACAATACCTATGCAACTACCAACCATAACACTTGTACAAGTGTGACTGTTCAGACTATTTCAAGCCCCCAAAGCTATAAGAATGGCATGGATGTCAGGAGTTTATAGTTTTTAATGTATATTGAATTAATAAACAGCTGTTCTGCTCGTCTCTAAATTACACAGACAGAGCCACCATGTGGCAGACGATCATAGTGCCAGTGTGCACAATTAGGTGCCAGTGCGGAGCACCGGAAACCACCTGCTCAAATTAAGCACTGGTGCTGAGGTAACAGGGTAGAGGGACATTGGTTCAAGAAGGTGTGGAAGAACAAAGGGGAGATGTGAAAGATGAATGGGGGACTGGAGAGGTGTAAGGTACAAATAGACAACAATTTGAATGGAGAGACTTGAGGTGAATGAGAAGTGCAGATGGGCACGGGAGGTGACGGGGCCAGAGAGGCCATGAGATAAATGCGAGCGACTGTTAGAGATGAGGGCAGTGGAAAGACAGAATGGCAAGAGGTGATTACGGGTGAAGTGAGAAGTTGAATGGGGAGAGTTCAGAAGTTGTAAAAAGGGGTGAAAGAAAATGGCCTGCAAAGTGAGAGAGGGATCCGGGTTTGGGAGAGGAGAGGAGAGGAGAGAGAGAGGGATGGAAGGGAGGGGTGAGAGGAAAGCGGCATGGGTAAATTGCTTAACTTTGCACAAGACCGCCAGGGTTTTAAGGGACCCCTGCTGCTCCCAGCCAGGGCCAGGTGAGCTTCTAATGTGGCAGCACGTATTCCTGCAGAGTGGAAGGCCCATCACAGAGGTTGACTAGACATCTTTCTGATGTGAATTGCTGTATTTTGGTTATAAACTGGTACTGATGGGGTGAAATATTTCCTCAGTGTTACTGTGTGCAAAAAATGTCAAAATAATGAAGCAATTCTATCCCAAAATAACGCGGCATCACATAACATTATTTAAATTTTCTTCCCACACAATTTAGTCAAGCCTGTCGTGTAATTTGGTCCTCACCTGCCTCATAATTCCAGTAGCCCGGCCTACAGGTTTAGAAATGTTTGTCAGGAGGGGGTCCTTACGACTGAAAATGTTGACAGGGGGGTCTCGGCACCCAAAAGTTTGAAGACCTCTGCTGTAGAGGCTCTTTAGGAAACAACCCTGGCGCGTGCACTACTAGGAGTAGCACACTGATATGTCCACATAAACCAACAGAAACTCAGAGACACAATGCACACATACACGCACACATAGATGCAAAACAGATGAACACTCCCAGGCAAAAAAATATACAAAGACATAAAAGAGAGGCACAGACCTAGACACAGACAGAACTACACACAAGCCTTCACACACACACAGACATACACTTCAGTTGGCACGAAGGAATGAAAACAATGACTGAGTCGGAAACAGCGCGGTCGTGGTTCTTTGAGAATTAACACTGACAGGTAAGCCAATAACAGCCACATAAGTAGCGTGGCATTGATGGAAATGGGCAGCCCCTCACAAGAAGGGGGTGAGCAGCTATGGGCAGTGCACAGGCAGCGCTATCTCCTCACTGGAGTCAATTGGCCATGACAATTTCATCAATCCATTCTCGATACCAGGTCATGCGGGAGTACACCGCAGGCAAGGTGGAAGCACAGTTAGGACTCGTCCATGACGACAGACCAACCAAGTACCAGGCGCCATATCTCTCGCAGACCAGAGGGCCTCCAAAGTCACCCTGCAAACAAGACGGCATGAGACGGTCGGAGGACGTGCACTCGGACTGCAGTAGAAATACCCTCATTCATCATGTATGTTCTGATTTTGTGACTAAATGTGCTTTTTTGCACCTGCTCATGTTGAACAAATGGTAATTTTACACCTTAATGTGATATTTCAACTAAATGGCTTTTTACCTTCTAGTTTTAATCCCTGCCAATGTTGTACCAATGATGTTTTTACACTATAAAGTGATTTTAAACAAAAATGCAGTTTTGCTCCTGCATCTGATACCACTCTATTCCACCAAAGGTGAATTTCCTCTTACCTGTGTTTGTGAACTGTAAAAGTGATTTTGAACCTAAATATGGCCTTTCTTCTAATTACTTTTTGTACAGTTAAAAGTCTCTCCATTGAACCGTGGTGAGTTTACACATTAAAATAATTTTGCACCTAAATGCACATTTGCATGTAAAAGTATTTCCACATTCCTGTTTTCTTCCTAAATGTATTTTCAAACTCCTGCTCGTGTTAAACTAAGGGGCTTATTTACAAGCCCCTTGCGCCACTTTTGCATCACATTTCCCATGTTAAAAATGACGCAAAAGTGGCGCAAGGGCCTTGTAAATCTGCCCCTAAGTGTGTGCTTATGCATGCAAACATAGGCATGCCCACAAGTGTTATGTCTCTGCACAGCCTGTCTTTCTGTGTGCGCCATTTTTTATCCCCAGAGCACAATTCAATCACTACTGATTCGAGGGACATAATATTATCCAACTTCGGAGGTACAGGAGTAAGCCTACGTTAACATATTTTTCCCCTTTCAAAAATTTCCCATATCAGCCTTTCAGTATAAACTTTTGTGAGCTCCGGGTGCAGGTATCACTGGAAAAATAGTCAGGCCTAGGAAGTATATTGCTTTCCATCTGACACCCAGTAGGTTCTGGTGGCTCAGTAAACTATTACATCTGCTCCAAGAATCTGTTATTAACTTCATGGTCTCAGGTTTGAATTCCAGCAGCCTTCATCACTCCAAAGTTAATGAAATGAGAACCGCTGAGTTTGGCGAGTGAAGGTAAGTCCGTCAGTATGGCAGAGTACTTTGCTCCCATCATACCAATGGTCCTCTGTCCGCCAAATTTCGATTTGTCTACCAACCTTACGAACAACTCTGAACATTGGCAGAAACTACAGTAGCAGCGGTTCCTGTTAGTGTTGTCAAAGTTTGACGGACAGGTCTGTCAAACATGACAGCAGCAAGTCAAACTTTAATTTTTTTTTACTTTTACCAAAAACTAATTCCCAAAGTGAGAGTAAGTTTTTGAAAAAAGTCAAACTAATGTTCCCCACACAATGAGAGTGGCCTCACATGGTGTGGGGGCCATTCATTTTTTTATACCTCTAATCACTAGATTGTACCTGGTGGTGATGAACAGCAAAACATACATAATACTGTCCACTCTAAATCAGTTGGATGGAGGTATATGTGAACCTCCGGCAACTCTGTTGGGTTGCCAGAGGAGTATGTCAGCATTGGAGCCGCTCGAACATACGGCTTGTAAATCAGGCACGCAGACTTTCAGCTTGATGGACAGGGTACCTCATCACCACTGCGGCTGAGAACCTTCTCCGCCAAAATCTAAAGCAGCCCCCAAGTTCTAAATTAATAATAATAGCAACTGTACTTCAAAAGTCCACTGGAGAACCACGACGGGGGTGGTGATTGGAGTATCACCTTAACTTTTTGAGCAAAAGCATTTTTATCTAATGCAGAAATCCATTTCAAATAGACCAGTAAACAATGATTGACAGAAAGAAAAATGGCTCTCTTCTATTTGTATGTCATTCTTTTTCTACCAGATACTACTCAGTATTTGAGTCATATCTGACTAGAAGTGTGATACTTCAGATTAGGAACCCTCTCCACCCCCCAGAGGAAGGATGTTCCAGACTCCCCACAGGTCCCGTGATGCAGGCTTCCCGCAGGCACAGCCCAGGGTCTCCTTCACAGGCAGCACATTACAGGCTGTGCTATACAGAGTGCCTCTGGTTTCCTGCAGGTTACAAGGGGGATGTCCTATGGTGCTTCCAAAGTACTGAGTCTGAATGCTCCTGCTTTGAAATAGACTCCCTGCAGCTCCTTTACCTTCCCTGATCCTGGTACTGCGGAGATGATCACGACTCCTTCTCGTTCTTATATTCTCTTATTTTACGACAAGAAGGACATTTCAATGACCCCTATCTTTATGTGACACTGCTGTCTCCTGGAAACCTGCTTCCTGTCCCCTCTCATGCCAAGCATTCCTTCTTTTCCTTTTCCCACTCTCTCACTGCCCTTTTCTAGGTCTTGCCTGTGCACTGCCCGTTTTTTAGGTCGAGCATTCGAGACCTATTGTAATTTCTTATGTTGGGTTAAAGCCATCCCCAAGCTTTTAATTTGTTTGTGTCATTGTCTTTCAAAAATCCTTGCTTGCCAGTGGTCAGTCCTGCCTCTTTGTCCCTCCTTTCTCTCTTCCGTTAATCCCATGCAGCAGGAACTAAGTACTGTCTCATTCCACTATGGTTCTTTATCTGTTCTCTGGGGGACTCTTTTCTTTCTTGGTTTCCTGCTCTGTTAGTGTTTGTCTGTGTTCAGCTTCAGTGCCCTAGCTTCTTACATTTAAATATAGCATTCTTCCTCCCACCCCTCTTAACACCACAGTTGTTTTACTGCTGACTCCCCTGCCCTGCCTCCCATTTGGTTGCTTGTTAAAAATTGTCGACATTATCTATCAGAATTATCTATCAGCACTGCTAGCATTTCACCTGCACTGTGCTGGTTTCGTTTTTATTGTGTATTTCCTGGCTCCACTTTCTCCTCACACCCTCCCCCCTCCCAATTAGTCACGGGGCTCCAGCCGCCTCACAGCAGAGCCAGGCCTCAGAGCAGGGGGCACTGCTGTCTGTGCCTGCCCTGCTCCTCACTCCTCCGAGAAACTGACATTTGCGAACACTGCGGAGGCAGAGCACAGAGTGCATTAATATCTGTACAGAAAGTGTTTACATCAGTGCCACACTGTGTGACACTGCAGCACGTGTTGCAGCTTAAATGAAATGTTAGAATCATTTCATTCAGCAGTTACCAAAGCAAAGTATGATGCTAATAAAAAAAACTGTGTATGTGATTACTGTATGCTACAGTTTCCATTTGTCACAATTACGGACTGTTGAAGGTAAGGTCTCCAACGTTGAGTCACCAAATTGCAGGCTTAGCACAAGTGACACCAACAACCCGTTAACTCCCGATGACATCACGAGTCTGACCCAATGTCCCACCCTTAGCCCATCAGTAAGCCTCCATTTTAATGCTGATGAGTGAAACTACTAAAAGTAAGCAGGCCGCTTCGATCTTTTATCTGTTTCTGTATCTGCTGCTGCCTTCGTGATCCCTGAGACCAGCGGTAGAAATATAATTTCCATGGATACCAGAAGGCAAGCAAGGGGGGTCAGCTGCTATGCCTTTTTGAGGTCCATGGCTTTGATAGCCAGTGTCCGGATACCATCCGTAAATGTGGCAATGTACTTTTGTGACCTCACTTCTAAGGATTCACAAAGCCAGTAACGTTGTTCAGAGGCTTGAAAAAATAACAAATTCTGTATTTGTGCAAATTCACGATTCGCAGTCTCGTCTGGGATTTTGTAACTGCAACTTGGAAATGGGGCCCCTATTAGGAGGGCTTATAACAGCATAAAGGAGACTACATTGGAGGCAGCTACAACACTAAGCTTCAAGTACCTCTTTTTGTTCCTTTATTATGTATTTAAACAACTGTCTGGCGATCCATCGGATGTGAGGGCAGTTGAAAGCAGTATTCGTTAAGGAGGGCAGCATCCAGGGAGGGAGGTGAAGGGGTGAGATCAACAGAAGATTCTTGAGAGCATATGGTTTAAACACAGATAAGGCGTGGCAGGGAGGGGTGGGAGATGCAATGGTGTGATAAGAACACCAGGCACATAAGCCTCTGCCTGCTCCCTAGTGCCTCGTGAGCCACTTTACAGCACGTTTGTGGAAACAATGCGCGCATGCTTTCATGACGAATTTAATTAGAAAAGCATGCCAGCTGCAGCCAAGGTGCATTTTAAAAGCATAAATAGCAGAAGGCAAACAGTGTGGTTCCCAGCAGATGTCTACCGGCAGCAAACTTCAAAGATAGACGTGAATCCAGTGGCCAAGAGCATAAGCCAGGACCCCAACTTCCCACAGCCGTTTTTTTGGGGGGGTGGGGGGGTCCCAACCAGCCCAAGCCCAATGAATTTCTGTGATATATGGGAGATTCAGGACCCCCATCATACTCTGCAGGCGTGTCCATCACTACCAGGGGCTTTCTTCATGCGTTTATAAGAAAGGCTGTGGGCCGTGTGCACTACTATAATTAGGTGCCTTCCAAGTAAGGGCAATTATAAACCCATGCTAGAGTGCAGGTGTTTTTTTTTTGTTGCAGTTTTATATAGCGCAAACTTAGCCCGAAGGTATCCGAGCGCTTTACATGAGCACCAGTTGCATTACAGACAGGCACATTCATTTCTAGGCACGGGAGAGTAAGTGATTTTGCCCAAAATCACAGGATGTTTGAGCCTCCCCCCAGACTCGAACCTGGTTCCTCAGCTTCAAAGTCGGCCGCTCTGTCCGTTCAACTGTAAGGATAACGCATCCCCGTTACCTTGCAGTTTCCACAGTGAGAACACGTACCACGCTGCAGCTTTTAATGCAACAGTAAATGTTGCTGTACTCACAATAATCTGCTGCATGGCTAAATACTTAAGTCCCAAAGGCGAGACCGATTGCATTGCAAATGCTTGTTTTATTTATAGTGAATTAATAAACAACTGTTGTTGTGCTCATCTCTAAATTAGACAGACAGCGCCACCATGTGGCAGACTGTTATAAGTGCTGGTGTTGACAATTAAGTGCCGGTGCCAGCATGGGGAACCACTGGCTCAAATTAAACACTGCACATAGCTCTGCCAATGTAATCAGTCCTGACCAACAGCACTCCAGGCATTCTAGTGCAGACATCTAATACAGCTTTATGACAATGCACCCAGGGCCGGCCTTTGGCATGGCTGCCAACCCTCAGAGAGGTGCACTAAGCTGCCTCCATAAAGGGCATTCTTTCAGCTGTCTCAATCTGACTCCAGGGATTCATCTTAATCTTCTTTCAACCAGTTGTTTTTTTATATGTTCCACTGGCAGCTGAGATTAACCCTCGCCTAACTTTCTTCCTTTTCCTTCTACTCCCATCTACCTCGCACACGTCAAACCCCAACCTGCCCTTACCAACAACTTGGCACCAGCATGAAGCAGCTGAGGTGAGTGTGATTCAGGAGAGCTGGGGGTGGGGGCGGAATGGCTTCCCACTGCTCTGATGTCATCTTCCAATGTCTTGCTTATGAACACAAAATATACTTCCTATTGCTTTATTCTACACACAATCAGAAGCGAGGGTGCCAAGTTTGGCTCCACCCAGGATCCTATCGGAGCAAACAACGGCCCTCAATACCTACCAGTACTCCTGAATATTCTTATACTAGGATTAACATACAAATCTACCAGTGCACCCCAATCCATGAAAAGGGCAGGTAGGACTGGTGCACAGATTTCAACCCCCGAAGGTAAAGTATCATTTTCAGCCCATGCTCTGAGTAATAGGTTCACTTCAGATTTTTCTTAGGGTTATCTAGCGCCCCCTGCTGTCGGTGCCTAATGGTTTTGTGGTATAATTGGCATTGTGGGCGACTCGGTGAGTGTGTTAGTGAGTCAGCCAACCAGTGAGTCATTTTTACGCTGAAACATTTGATTGTCCTTTCTCCTTACTGTGCTTGAAGATGTGAGATGCTCATAAGAAACATTATAACAAAAATGCTGTACTATTCAAGTTCACCTCTTGAAACGCTGTCACCACCCCCATGTCTATTATACTTGATATGTTACATACACTTCCCAGATGTTGAAATGACTGTGTATCCCTATTTCTCTTAACATGTAAAACTGTGAGATTGGAGAGTACACATGTATATAGCCACTAGCATTAACCCATCTGTCAATGAATTCACCCCAGGAGTGTTACATACCTCGCTGCTTGTGGGGCAGCATACGGTAACTAATCCATTAACCTAACGCCCCAGAACTCATCTATTTAATTAATGCAAATATAATGCTGGCCTGTATTTCAGCCTTCTAGAACAGCCTTTCAAACTTACAGATTAAATGTACTTCTTTGATTTGCAATTCCTAATAACTCATTCCACATGCTAGTCTTAAACCCTGTTAATAACTTAAATGCTATTCAAAAAGTAATTTCAGATGTCAAACTTTGTGTGCTTTACTTCATATTTATGAATGTTGGATCAAACAAAACAATGTCTTTGGGGTTTCATTTTTCAGTCATAGTTAATAAACATTATTTTATGTGTATTGGTGCACAAAAGTCCCTCACATGGTGATGGACGTGGACCCCTGCCCTGAGTGCCCCAACTATAATGATGTATGAAACCCTAATGATGATTTTTGTTGACATGGGGGAATGCGGATCATGTGTGTGTGCCATGACATCGGCCTGTGTCCCTGATTGCGGTCCTTTTGGACCAGGAGGGGCACCCAAAGTGCTACCTTCATACTGGTGAAATGCTACTGCCTTTGCCAGGAGTTAAACAGCACAAGTGCTGTGGTGGCAGCATACTGTGTATTGATCAGTAAGAGTAAACAGGCCTTTTGACCTGTGCACTTGAGTGAGGCCTACAGACTCACTTATTTAAAGTTCCTCTGATGTGTTCTTAACTCACTCTTGGCCTACATCAGTGTGGTGTGTAGTGCTGCGCAGTCCGTGTGTGTTATACATGCGCTGGGTGTATATGTGCCTGTGGATCGTACAATACAAGGATGATGCAGTGCTGTGCAGTGTGTGTATGTTATATACATGCGCCTGGTGTCTATGTGCCTTTGAATGGTACAATGCATGGAAGAGTGTGGGTTCCATTGTGAAAGATCCAGGGCTAACTGGAGGAACATGAGAGGTAGTGCAGGCTTTTCCAATGAGCAGCTTGGGAGCTAGTGTTAGCTCTCCATCTACTTGTAAATATCTCTCCTGTGTGCATCAAGCCTACTAAATTAGAATATTTTGCTTATTGAATTGATGCATGTGTGCCAACCTTGTATATTCAAGATGAAAATGTGTGTATTTTAAGGACTCAAAGGCTGATGTTTGAAAAAAAATTGCAGAGTTTCCCAAATATATTTTAAGCTGATTTTTGAGTGATAAATCGTATGGGGAGACTTATTACTAAGATTACTATGTTACTGCCAGGGACATTGCAGCTGTGACTGTTATATACTACCCATGTAGAGGCATTCTAAATTGATAAAGCCTTTTTTACATTACTGTTGGCAACCCTGGCTGATGCACTGAGGTGACCACTGCTAGTAATCTTGCATATGGTGACCGCTAATGAAAACTTGTATGACGTGGCCACTGTTACAACACTAATAATATTAGTAGCTCACAATGATTTTCATTCAACATAAGCAACTCTTATTACACAAAAGGTTGGAGGTAGAGGAATCCCACCAGACAGATTTGTGGATTGCTGCATTCCTGTGAGTTGGGTGGGATACACTGGAGGAAGGGAGAGCAGTCTCTTCAGTGTGTTTCAGTGGGTGCTCTTTGATTCAGAGATATTTCACTAGGATGGGGCTCAGCATACCTCAGGAAGGAGATAGGGCTGATAAGAGAATCATAAAGAGTATGGCTGAGGGCCTGGAGTAACCTTTTGATACACATATCACTGTGCATGACATCCAGGTGTGAACCTCTAGTCACTCCCATGGCCTGTGTTATGAGGTTATAAGATTTGGAGTCACTCCTGCTGTGACAGACTGCTTTCTGGAGGAAGAGCAGGGGAGGGGATACTTCAAAAGGAAGCAGACCCCCAACATAAACTTCAAACACTCGGACTCTAAATCATATTTGTTGTCTGGAAACGGACTAAAAGAAGGGAAGATTGAGGCCCCATAAATTATTAACTGTCAAGCAGCCAGTCAGGCTGTGTGAGGAGGAGAAGCTCTGCAAGATGTCTGCCTGAGACCAGTACAAGGGGCCAAGGCCTGCCAGTCTCTCATCTGGGTGAGGGTACATCACCCAGGGAACCCAAGATCACCTGCCTCTGAAACTGGATCACCAGTGTCTGCCTGCTTGCCAAGACGAGTTTACCCTGTGAGGAAGAGGAGAGCATTGGAGTGAGCAAGGTCCAATGGGGGATCCTGGTGACTGGATCTCTGTAGCGAGGTGTGAGGAGATGGCTGCTGCACCGATCAGGTTGTTGCCCTGTGCTGGTTAAAGCTGGTGACCTCTCGTATGCCAGAGTAGGGCTGCAGTGAAGTGAGCCATGAACATTGCTACACTGATTGGTTCATTGTCCACATGCAGTTTTGAAGTTGGTGACCCCGAATGCTAGGTGGGGCCACTGTGAAAATTGCTGCCAAGCCGACCGGGGCATAGCCCTTGTGTTGAGTGAAGTCAGCGACCCCGTATTCCAGTTGGGGCCACCATGAAGTTTGCTGCTATACCAAACAAGCCATAGCACATGTGCAGAGTGAGGACCGTGACTTTATGTGCCAGAGGGGGTCACCAGGAAAAGGCAAGAAGCGTCGTCTGGTTGAGACCGTCTTCGTGAGGAAAAGCACATTGTGCGGACCTGTTTTATTGATTTTTAACACGTTACTATGAACCCGCTTCTTAGTGCTAGTCTCAGAGAGAAACGTTATCACTGTGTAAGAAATTGGGTTATTAGTTGCGAAGGATGTGAGTCATTCACAAGTAATAGGTCCGGAAGTGTCTTTTTACTGGGAACCAAGTACCCCATAGTAGCACATAACTTTCTCTGGGTAGCCTACTCAGGGGAGGTGGTGTGGGCTAAGGAGGAGGTGGTGTTGGCTAGTAATCTTCATTCACTAGCACGCGAGAACAACACTCAAATTATTGTCCAGTTAGTGCTTTTTCTCTAAAAAGGAAAAGTACATTTATGATACACACTGCTAATTACTGTGCATTAAATTATAAATATGTATATCAGGTAGATAGAAACAACTTTGGTGACACCCTTATATCACATTTCACCCCTAGAGGGTTATAAACCCCATAAACACAATACCTCCACACCAATATTAGATGCAACATCACACTATAAGGGGATGTTATTATATAGCAGGCAGGCCAATTGGCTTTGTCAGTGGGTCACAACAATAATATACACACAACCACACATAAAGTTGTGAAATGGCCATTAAATCCAAAAAGAACGATAAACATAAGCATACATTCTCATTAAAAATATATGCATTCCAATGTTCATTATCAAAGTTATTAAGAGTTTGTACTCACAATGACCACAAAAAATGATTAAGAGACTCTTTAAATATTCTTTAGACCACATAATGTAGCTATATTACCAAACACTAGGTTGCCCTGCATTCCAGCACCAAAAAACAAAATTGCAGTTCCAAGCATGCTTTGTGAACTGGTAATTGTGTCTGGGGTCATCATTTCAGTGACCCCAGAAACATAGGGATAATTCTTGAAAATCATTCTTGGGTGGCTGCAGCACTCCTTGCACAACCCTACAACACTCAGGAAATGTGTTGGTGATGCCTCTGACCCTCCTTGGATACCACAAGGAGAAATAAATATGTAAATAAGCCCTTGCAGAGCATTATGGGACTCTCCCCGCTGACATCAGTGAATTTCAAATGAGCTTCATGCTGCTTGGTCTACTTCAGCAGCCTCGCACATCAACTCTTTTTCCTTCTTTCTATTTTTTGTTTTGGGTGCCAAAGTCCCACCGGGGCACCTATAAGCACTGGGTACTTGTGGGCTGCAGAGGGTGGCTCCAATGCCCCCACTGCCCAGCCGGCTACTGGAACCTGTGTGCGCACCTCATGTGCAACGGCGCTGGAGATCGGCAAACTCTCTGGTGCACTCTTGCCCATCGGGATTAGTTTTCCTTCTGCTCCATCCCATGGTAGGAGCAGTGCAGAACCCTGGCCTGAAAAAGCAGACACCATCAAATGCCCCCCTGTTGCCTCACCCTAGGAGGGGGGGTATTTTTGGTCTCTGTTTCATGGGATGAGGTTCCGGGGACAGTCTTGTGTCAAGCCTCATGTGATGGAGTCCTTGGGGCTGAATTTTGGCTCAGAGAAAGGGCCCCACACCTCTCTCTCCCCGTACAAAATTAATGGACAGCTGTGTCAACCCTTGGGCTTTGGCAAATCACAGGGGTAATTCTTGGAGTAGCAGTGGAGCCTCACAAGCTCGTTCTTTTTCCTTTTTTCAGGCAAACAGTGCAAATCTTTAATGTAGCATATCTCAGGCCCGTTGGGCCGATTTCTCAATCTTTGTGTCATTTTCTCCTAGTGGCGAGCTCTATCCACCAAGAGCATTTTCAATAGATCTTCTGGCCTCTAAAGGGGCACAATCACTAGGAAGCTGGATTTACTGTCTCTCTTCACCAGTCTTCTTCTGTGGATGGCTCCTGGTGCTCCTCTCCTGCTAGTGAGAGCATCTTCTGTAGCCCCTTTGCAACCAGCTACCTAAAACCCCCTCCTGCCCGCACTCCCAGGCCCTAGAGTCTAATGACTGCCTCAAAGGGCACCCATGGGGGCATTGGAGTCCAGGTCTTCCCCCACTGGTCCTCAGGGGCATAAGGGGTGCGAGCACCACTGGCCCTGGAGAGACCTATCCTAATCCTTGGGTCAGCTGGAGTCAAAGCAGCTGCGGCCCATGCAGGTAAGAGCGGTGGGGTGGTGGGGCAGAGGGGGTGGGTTTCTACAGACAACCACGAGGGAAAATGTATTATTTATTTAATTTTCCCTCACCGTCGTTTGTCAAAATCCCCCCTACTTGGCCCCACCACCCCACCTCTCTTACCTGCACAGGCTGCGGCTGAATCAAAGTCCTTAGTTCATCTTTGCAGGGTATCAGGTGGCTTCTCTTTCCAGCTAGTCATTCTTCTGTATCGTTGCCTCGCAGGTCCCTGGGTCTTCATCCTTGTCTCTCCCTTTTGCAGGAGTTTATCAGGGGGGTGGAAAGTTCTAGATGCCACATCATCCCTCCACTCCCATGCCAAGCCTCCTGTACATCATTCTGGGAAAGCTCCAACATGACACTGTCAAGTTTTCTCTGAAAAGAGATCTAAAGTCCTCAGCTCCACCCTAGCTGACATCCCTGTCAAATTCCTTTCCACAAAAACATCAAAGGTTAGCCCCTTCTGTGTTGGCTCCAGGTGTCTGGGCTTCCTCCCTTGTTCATTGGGCCTGGGTTGTCCCAGCACAGGTGCAGTGTGTGGCAAGCTAATTATAACATGCACATTTTCCCCACACCCCTTTCTCTCCCAGGAACTGGGTCAATCACAGATAATTTCTCCATTTGTGTGGAAAGGCCTTTGTTACCTCTGCTGCCTAGCTGAGTAATTAACTCGGACTACTAAGGGGGACAAAAGGTCATGGAATCTGATTATGAGCTGAGCCAGAGAAATATGACAATTCCTGAAGCCCCATGGGATGCTGATTTAGAGTGTTGGGAACAGGAAAATCAAACTTGCCACACACATTTGACCTTAGCACTTTAGGGCAGGTTTTGCCTATATGTATAATACAGTGAGGTATACAGATGTTTCAGTAAACCCTACTGACCAATCTATGAATGCCCACTAATATTATAAATCCCTTATGCAGCAGGCTACCTGTGCACAATTACCGTGCTGCACATGACAGTAATCTCACACATGCAGTCCGCACACATGCACATACACATGCAACCAGCCCAGTGCGCAGCTCCAGTGAACTCATCTCTTTGTGGTACTGCAACAACCATTCACAACGCTCTCCATGTCCCTCGCGGCCTCCTTCCCACAAACAGAACTCTTCGCGTTGGACTTTAGAAGGTATCTTTTACACCGGGACTAACCTGGTCCCTGTATCCAGCCCATGCTCCATCGCAGTCGACATGAACTAGTGACTTTCACCCAGTATTGCACGACCAGATAACCGCGAGTGGCGCTTTGTGCTTGTAGGTGCTGTACTTACCTTAATTCTTTGAAATTGCATATCTCTGGTTCTACTGATTGGAGTTTTGCCATTTTGGGGTCAAATAATGTATTAGATTTTACTCTATCCTTCTACACTGGTGTGGGATTTTTCTTGTGTTGTGTTTTGACTCTATTGCTGTTTGAGCGCTCCATAAATATCTTCCACATTTCCTCTATGTTAGGCCTGACTGCTTTTGTGCCAAGTTTCCCGGGGGATAAGCACAGGTTAATTTAGCGACTTTTTGTGGTTCACCCTGACAAGGATTGTGGCTGTTGCTTGAGTAGTGTTTCACCCCTAAGGCTAAACAACCCAATTTAACACAGGTAGATAATTGGGTTGAGCACCCGCTGCGTAGATCTGTTTGTGATCTGCAGGTGACAATTTTGAATTCCAGTGAGTTGACTCAGTCTTTCCATAGTTATTAAACTCAACGGCCTAAGCCACTATATAAATAGTTTCCATTTAGATACATTTTATTTTAATGTATTATGTGTGGATAAACTAAAGATCTGGTATAGCTCCGACCCTCCTAACCAAACATTAGGCAATCCTGCCCTTAACGTTTATACTCAAACCCACCCTTTAGGACCTTATTGCGAGTATCGCAGAATTTGATGATGGGATACTGAAATCTACTATTCCTGCAGATATCCCTACACCAAATTCCACTGATTACGAGTTTCCCCCGGAATGGGGAACATCTCTACAAGCCTGATAATACTAGGACCTTTTCACAGGAATTTTTCTTCAATTCTAGGGGAAAACTGCTGACATCTTCTGCCTACTTTGAGCAGGTGGAGAGTGAAAATGAGAAGCCCAGTAGAATATGGTATGGTGAGGTTTGAAGCCCGAGGGGTAGTGCAGGCTTGTGCTTGTCTTTCAGGAGCACTCTTCGCCCACCCCCACCCAAAATGCTGCAGGGGTCTTACTGTGATGCTGCCCACAGTTCCTCTCCTGCAGAAGTGCTTTGGTGTGGAATTATCGGGTCTGGACTTTGCAGACCCAATACTTCTGGGCCTGGAGAGGCTTGGAATTGCAAGATGTGGAATTTCACCTTGAGTATTGACTGCGGGTCAAATAACACAACTCATACCTCAAGCCCCAGTGTCTTATCCATAGTTGTAAATGGTCAAAGTAATTATTAAGCAAACACAAGGAGATGATGGACGGAGCGCTGAAACTTTTCAGTCCCTCACCCCCAGTCACAGATCTGGGTTGAATCCATCATCGTTCTTTAGCTCACTTCGCCACCCCAGTTCAGACACAGCTATATGCAAATCAGTCTTGACCCTGTGCCTCATGGGAACAGTCCAGCCCGAACTGCCGAGCCATGTCTTCCCTGGACCGGAAACAAGCATCCTGGGACCGGTTTCGGGCTAACAGCCCTCATCAGCCAGGCTAGCTTGAATCCAGTGGCAAAGTGAGCAAGGGACCCACGTCTGGGCATACACTGCCAACTTAAGGCGAACAAAGCAAACACAAGGAGATGATGGACGGAGCGCTGAAACTTTTCAGTCACTCACCCCCAGTCACAGATCTGGGTTGAATCCATCATCGTTCTTTAGCTCACTTCGCCACCCCAGTTCAGACACAGCTATATGCAAATCAGTCTTGACCCTGTGCCTCATGGGAACAGTCCAGCCCGAACTGCCAAGCCATGTCTTCCCTGGACCGGAAACAAGCATCCTGGGACCGGTTTCGGGCTAACAGCCCTCATCAGCCAGGCTAGCTTGAATCCAGTGGCAAAGTGAGCAAGGGACCCACGCCTGGGCATACCCTGCCAACTTAGGGCAAACAAAGCAAACACAAGGAGATGATGGACGGAGCGCTGAAACTTTTCATTCACTTACCCCCAGTCACAGATCTGGGTTGAATCCATCATCGTTCTTTAGCTCACTTCGCCACCCCAGTTCAGACACAGCTATATGCAAATCAGTCTTGACCCTGTGCCTCATGGGAACAGTCCAGCCCGAACTGCCGAGCCATGTCTTCCCTGGACCGGAAACAAGCATCCTGGGACCGGTTTTGGGCTAACAGCCCTCATCAGCCAGGCTAGCTTGAATCCAGTGGCAAAGTGAGCAAGGGACCCACGTCTGGGCATACGCTGGCAACTTAGGGCGAACAAAGCAAACACAAGGAGATGATGGACGGAGCGCTGAAACTTTTCAGTCACTCATCCCCAGTCACAGATCTGGGTTGAATCCATCATCGTTCTTTAGCTCACTTCGCCACCCCAGTTCAGACACAGCTATATGCAAATCAGTCTTGACCCTGTGCCTCATGGGAACAGTCCAGCCCGAACTGCCGAACCATGTCTTCCCTGGACTGGAAACAAGCATCCTGGGGCCGGTTTTGGGCTAACAGCCCTCGTCAGCCAGGCTACCTTGAATCCAATGGCAAAGTGAGCAAGGGACCCACGTCTAGGCATACCCTGCCAACTTAGGGCGAACAAAGCAAACACAAGGAGATGATGGACGGAGCGCTGACACTTTTCAGTCACTCACCCCCAGTCACAGATCTGGGTTGAATCCATCATCGTTCTTTAGCTCACTTCGCCACCCCAGTTCAGACACAGCTATATGCAAATCAGTCTTGACCCTGTGCCTCATGGGAACAGTCCAGCCTGAACTGCAGAGCCATGTCTTCCCTGGACCGGAAACAAGCATCCTGGGACCGGTTTCGGGCTAACAGCCCTCATCAGCCACACTAGCTTGAATCCAGTTGCAAAGTGAGCAAGGGACCCACGTCTGGGCATATCCTGCCAACTTAGGGCGAACAAAGCAAACACAAGAAGATGATGGACGGAGCGCTGAAACTTTTCAGTCACTCACCCCCAGTCACAGATCTGGGTTGAATCCATCATCGTTCTTTAGCTCACTTCGCTACCCCAGTTCAGACACAGCTATATGCAAATCAGTCTTGACCCTGTGCCTCATGGGAACAGTCCAGCCCGAACTGCCGTGCCATGTCTTTCCTGGACTGGAAACAAGCATACTGGGACCGGTTTCGAGCTAACAGCCCTCATCAGCCAGGCTAGCTTGAATCCAGTGGCAAAGTGAGCAAGGGGCCCACGTCTAGGCATACCCTGCCAACTTAGGGCGAGCAAAGCAAACACAAGGAGATGATGGACGGAGCGCTGAAACTTTTCAGTCACTCACCCCCAGTCACAGATCTGGGTTGAATGCATCATCGTTCTTTAGCTCATTTCGCCAACCCAGTTCAGACACAGCTATATGCAAATCAGTCTTGACCCTGTGCCTCATGGGAACAGTCCAGCCTGAACTGCCGAGCCATGTCTTCCCTGGACCGGAAACAAGCATCCTGGGACCGGTTTTGGGCTAACAGCCCTCATCAGCCAGGCTAGCTTGAATCCAGTTGCAAAGTGAGCAACGGACACACGTCTGGGCACATCCTGCCAACTTAGGGCGAACAAAGCAAACACAAGAAGATGATGGACGGAGCGCTGAAACTTTTCAGTCACTCACCCCCAGTCACAGATCTGGGTTGAATCCATTATCGTTCTTTTGCTCACTTCGCCACCCCAGTTCAGACACAGCTATATGCAAATCAGTCTTGACACTGTGCCTCATGGGAACAGTCTAGCCCGAACTGCAGTGCCATGTCTTCCCTGGACCGGAAACAAGCATCCTGGGACTGGTTTCGGGCTAACAGCCCTCATCAGCCAGGCTAGCTTGAATCCAATGGCAAAGTGAGCAAGGGACCCATGTCTGGGCATACCCTGCCAACTTAGGGCGAACAAAGCAAACACAAGGAGATAATGGACGGAGCGCTGAAACTTTTCAGTCACTCACCCCCAGTCACAGATCTAGGTTGAATCCATCATCGTTCTTTAGCTCACTTCGCCACCCCAGTTCAGACACAGCTATATGCAAATCAGTCTTGACCCTGTGCCTCATGGGAACAGTCCAGCCCGAACTGCCGAGCCATGTCTTCCCTGGACCTGAAACAAGCATCCTGGGACCGGTTTCAGGCTAACAGCCCTCATCAGCCAGGCTAGCTTGAATCCAGTGGCAAAGTGAGCAAGGGACCCACGTCTGGGCATACGCTGCCAACTTAGGGCGAACAAAGCAAACACAAGGAGATGATGGACGGAGCACTGAAACTTTTCAGTCACTCACCCCCAGTCACAGATCTGGGTTGAATCCATCATCGTTCTTTAGCTCACTTCGCCACCCCAGTTCAGACACAGCTATATGCAAAGCAATCTTGACCCTGTGCCTCATGGGAACAGTCCAGCCCGAACTGCCGAGCCATGTCTTCCCTGGACTGGAAACAAGCATCCTGGGGCCGGTTTTGGGCTAACAGCCCTCATCAGCCAGGCTAGCTTGAATCCAGTGGCAAAGTGAGCAAGGGACCCACGTCTGGGCATACCCTGCAAACTTAGGGCGCACAAAGCAAACACAAGGAGATGATGGACGGAGCGCTGAAACTTTTCAGTCACTTACCCCCAGTCACAGATCTGGGTTGAATCCATCATCGTTCTTTAGCTCACTTCGCCACCCCAGTTCAGACACAGCTATATGCAAATCAGTCTTGACCCTGTGCCTCATGGGAACAGTCCAGCCCGAACTGCCGAGCCATGTCTTCCCTGGACCGGAAACAAGCATCCTGGGACCGGTTTCAGGCTAACAACCCTCATCAGCCAGGCTAGCTTGAATCAAGTGGCAAAGTGAGCAAGGGACCCACGTCTGGGCATACCCTGCCAACTTAGGGGCGAACAAAGCAAACACAAGGAGATGATGGACGGAGCACTGAAACTTTTCAGTCACTCACCCCCAGTCACAGATCTGGGTTGAATCCATCATCGCTCTTTAGCTCACTTCGTTTCTGGTTCAGGGAAGACGTGGCTTGGCAGTTCGGGCTGGACTGTTCCCATGAGGCACAGGGTCAAGACTGATTTGCATATAGCTGGGTCTGAACTGAGGTGGCGAAGTGAGCTAAAGAATGATGATGGATTCAACCCAGATCTGTGACTGGGGGTGAGTGTCTGAAAAGTTTCAGCGCTCCGTCCATCATCTCTTTGTGTTTGCTTTGTTCGCCCTGGTTGGCAGGGTATGCCCAGACGTGGGTCCCTTGCTCACTTTGCCACTGGATTCAAGCTAGCCTGGCTGATGAAGGGTGTAACCCAGAAACCGGTCCCAGGATGCTTGTTTCCGGTTCAGGGAAGACCTGGCTTGGCAGTTCGGGCTGGACTGTTCCCATGAGGCACAGGGTCAAGACTGATTTGCATATAGCTGGGTCTGAACTGAGGTGGCGAAGTGAGCTAAAGAATGCTGATGGATTCAACCCAGATCTGTGACTGGGGGCGAGTGTCTGAAAAGTTTCAGCGCTCCGTCCATCATCTCTTTGTGTTTGCTTTGTTCACCCTAGTTGGCAGGGTATGCCCAGATGTGGGTCCCTTGCTCACTTTGCCACTGGATTCAAGCTAGCCTGGCTGATGAAGGGTGTTACCCAGAAACCGGTCCCAGGATGCTTGTTTCCGGTTCAGGGAAGACCTGGCTTGACAGTTCGGGCTGGACTGTTCCCATGAGGCACAGGGTCAAGACTGATTTGCATATAGCTGGGTCTGAACTGAGGTGGCGAAGTGAGCTAAAGAATGATGATGGATTCAACCCAGATCTGTGACTGGGGGTGAGTGTCTGAAAAGTTTCAGCGCTCCGTCCATCATCTCTTTGTGTTTGCCAAGTA
This sequence comes from Calotriton arnoldi, assembly GCA_963921515.1. Taxonomy (NCBI): domain Eukaryota; kingdom Metazoa; phylum Chordata; class Amphibia; order Caudata; family Salamandridae; genus Calotriton; species Calotriton arnoldi. The sequence continues at coordinate 376,299 of CAWUFW010003862.1, read as the reverse complement.
ATTATTATGCCATAAAAGGTACCTGTCACTGGATTAGCATTTAGAGGTGTGTTTGTATCATAAAATACTACGGTACTTGGATTTCACCCTGCCTGCTCCACTCCTAAATTTGTGGTAGTACAGGAATAGTAACTAAAACAGTCTTTATATTTTACTATAAAAAATACCAGGCTGCTCTCTTGTTTCCAGGGGATTGTTTTTAATGTACACATTATGAGTTGTATAAATAGAGTCAAGAATAGTCTCGCCAAAACATGGGCTTTGTTCATATTTGCAATATTTAAGAAGTATTGGGAGTGCTTCTGAGGGCAAAAACGTATCCTTTTGTTCAAAAGTCTGTGGCAGGCAGACCATGATAGACTCTATGCACCAAACAAAGTACAGGCAAAAATGAATGCCTCTGCTTTTACAAACATTCCCAGAAGTTAAGTTATGCCCGAAAACTGTACCATGTGCAGGTTCCTAGGAATAATTCTGGGGAAGTCGCCAATTCCCTCTGTGCCGAGTTCTCCAGAGCAGGGAAAATGGAGCCCTCTGAGCAAATAACACACATTTTTCCCCACAGGTAAATCATTTTGTTCTTGCAAAAAGTCCTTCCCTTACACCCCCACCAAATATGTAGGTGATCCGTTCCTCCAGAGTTAAGCCAGGCTGTGCTTGCTAAATCTCTGACCATTTCCAGGGCGGTAAGGGGATGGACAGCAGTTCAGGAATGACCACAAAATACATGTTTGTGTGCATTCCCAAACTTCCAACGTGAACCATGCATTGGAATGCCATCTTCCCCCTTCTTGTGTGGATGCTTGTGGCGGCAGGGGCGTAGTGGGGTGTGAGCTTCACATTTTCCGACAATCACGATGGCATATCATGTTAATCATTATATGAGAAGCAGCTTATGAGGGTGGCTTAAGGGCCAGGGGAAAGGAAAATGAGTGCGGATTGTGAGGGGTACTTAAAACTGTTTTTTGTGAATAATCGTGTTTTAAAGCCCTCACAACAAGGAGACAAGAGTGTATGTGTGTGTGTTTTTGCCTGACTGAGTATTTAAATATCCCAGGTGAAATCCAACAGAAACCTTATCATACCCAACTGAAAGCTCCTGTGCCCAACTATTTATTAAATAGTACATTTACTAGGGGTGAGGTGTAACACCCCAAACCCCTCCCTCCGCCAACTGAAGCTACGCCCCTGTGGGGTGGAAAAGTCAGCACTCATTTACATCTGCCAGGAACCTGTTTGAAAATTCTTAGCAGGCATAAAAAAGAGAATTTACATTTACAACCAAGTTTACAGTTTGTGAATTGCTTTGATGTGTTTAGAGGGTCAGAAGTAAGGGCATTTTTGCGAAATAATGTTTTTTATGCTATTTTTAGGGGGGGAGACAGTATGCTAGTAATATAAAACTACACTGAGGGCAGCAAAAATTCGAAGATGGTTTATTTTTGGGAAAAAAAGGTATTTGTTAGAAGAGTTTTTAAAAGAGGGGAAATTAGTAATGGGATACTAAATTCAGGTAAGCAAAACATAGAGTATCAGTTTCTTAAAATGTGTGCAATGCTTTACAAAAAACGAAATATTAAAGAACTGTGCAAAAAATGCACTTTGATGTGATTTGATTTTAACATTTATATAGCGCACGAATGCCCTAGGGCATCTAGGCGCTTATACCAGCAAGATCAGTAAGGTGCCGATGGAACTGTATAAGACCTAGTTAATTGTCAAAAAGCCAGGTTTTTAATGATTTTTTAAACGCTAACAGCGTAGGGCTGTTCTTTATGCTGGCTGGGAGCGAGTTCCATGTCTTGACCGCCCCTAACAGAAAGCTTCTTCCACCCCATCGGGTTCTCTTGATCCGGGGGGTTTGTAAGAGTTTATGTGCGGAGCTTAGATTTCTGGAAGGCACATACCAAATCAGGTGTTTCTTCAGAAATTGGGGATCAGCGCCGTGCAAGGTCTTAAACGCTAGGCATTGGGATTTAAACTTGATCCTCTTGTCCACTGGGAGCCAATGCAGAGTTCTGAGACAGTGGAAAACCGGCTGGGACCTGGGGATATCCAGCAGTAGTCAACTTTGGACAAAAGAAGTGTTTTTCTAAACCCAGTTTTTTCGGCAGAAAGTGGGAGGACAAAGCGGATACAAACATATACAACAGGCATCTATTATTAAATTGATTGAAGCTGTTCCGTATATAATTAGCAATGGTTTATTTATATAGTTGATATGTTTGACTTAATAACATTACAATAGAAAATAAGCGTTTCAATATTGTTTTGGCACAATATGTATGAATCTTGAAATGTTGGTAGCTGATACTTTAACACAGATCATAGTAACCGAAAGCCAGAATGCAGGATGCTCCAAAACTGGTCTCCACATGAGCTTAAAATAGCCAAACTCCAGCTTTCCAAAGAAAGAGAGACACACCACTCATCTTTTCAACTCTATTATACAGTCATATTATCCGAACAGACTACACAAATCTAGGTATGCCCATGTCCATTTAGATTTTTATATCTGTCTACAGGCAGCTTTTGTGTCTAAAAGATCGCAAGTCATCAATGTAGAAAAAAAAATATCTCAACAAGAAATACTGACAGAGAGTGGGCTTCGGATAAGCATACTTCAGCAATTGACTTTCATGTGTTTTTCATGGTTTTCCATTACTTGGATATGTGGCCCATGGAGGTCATGACATTTCATTTATCATTACATTATCCCATTGGGTTTTATTAATAGGATATCAAGTCTGGGGCGGCTCCTCCGCTAAGGTGGAGGAGCGTCGCCCCACCTCTGGAAAAAGGAAAAATAAAACGATAATAACATTGTTATTATCATATCATATATTCATAGCTACGGGGCCGGATTAGGGTGGGGCGGAGCTGGTGTCACAGCCTGAGAGGAGGAGTGGTTTGTGCACAATAAGTGCCCATGACAGTTTGGCCGGCCATCTTGGGCCGGCCAAACAGTCATGCGCACTTAGCATGTTCTCCACTGGGCTGTAATACACAGCTTGGGTGGAGAACATGCACAGGCTCCCAGTCCACGTCTGAGCGCCGAATCACAGCGCTCAGACCAATCACAATGCTGCTAGCAGCAGCATTGTGATTGGCTTAGGGAGCCTGTGTGCTTCCTGTTTCCGGGACTCGCCAGGAAGAGAAGCAACAACGGAGGAGAGACGGCCTTGAAGAGGTAAGTGTTTTTTTTTTATATTTGTCCCCCCCCGTTCCCTGCCAGCCACCACTGCATCAAGTATTCCTTTGTTAGACTTCACACATGATGTATAGTTTGTAATTACGGCTCCTGGTATTTTTTTTTACTGAGTTTTACATATAAATATAGATTGAAAACAACTTGTTTCTATGTCAGTATTTCCTTTTAAAAATGGAAAAATACAAAATTTTGTTGATCTTCCTTTGAGTGTTTCTCGGTGCTCGGCGACCAGCAGGTAAATATCCGCGCACATTGGCATCATGCAATGTAAAAAATGGAATACGAAGATTAAACCTTCTGGTATGCAGTTTTGCTAGAATTAACATGCTAACGTTTTTGGGTGAATTTATTGCTTTACTCTATGTGATACTTAGTGCACTTAAACCCTACAGGCATCAAAGCGTGAGTGTACAATTATCAGTTAAATAAATGTGGACATCTAGGGGCACATGCATCAAGGTAGGCTTTGCGATTCCTTAATTGCGATTATTAAGGAATCGCAATTTAGGAATCGCAAAAGCCTATGCATGTAGGAATCGCTATAAAAATAGCGATTCCTAAACATTCCTTAATTGCGACTCGCAAATTGCGACTCGCAATTAAGGAATGCCGTCCCATTCATTCCTATGGGCCTACAGGCCCATAGGAATGAATTGGAGATTGCATGCGCAATTTGCGAGTACCAGTAGGTACTCGTAAATTGCTCATGCAATTTCAAGGAGTGCAAGGGTGTCAAAATGACACCCTGTTGCACCCTGAAATTGCGATGTGCACCCATGTTGTGCAAACACATGCCCCAAGGGCATGTGTGTGTGTAACCTAAAACTTTAAAAATGCATTTTAGTGCATTTTTCAAAGTTTTTGCAAATTACAGACAAGTTTGATTTGTCTGTAATTTGCGGTCCCAAATAGCTGAAATCGCTATTTGAAAGTGCTTCTAGCATTGCATTTAAGGAATCGCAAATTGCGATTCCTTAATGCAGTCATAATTTAGGAATTCGCAAATAATTGCGAATTCTTAAATTGCGCATAGGAAACTACTTTCATGCATCTCCAAAGGCCAATTTGCGATCGCAAACGGCCGATTTTTGCGAATCGCACCGTTTGCGATCGCAAAACCTTTGATGCATGTGCCCCCTAGTCTCTTCTTCATTTTTTCACTGACCAAAATAAATGGAAATAAATACCAATAAAATTAAAAAAACTGAAACTTAAAAAATAAAATATACCAGGACTCCTACCTGCAATTGCAAAACCTGTGGATGTTCTTTGATGTATTTGTTTTGCTGACAGTCTAAAAGTTTGACTGCTGGTTTATGGCTTTTTTTGTTTAGGGAGTACATACTGTTTGTATTCCTTAGCTTGTCGTAAAGCCAGTGCTACTCATGAATCATCCTTGCATGTTCATTATTTAACAATGCTTTGATGATAACATGTTGAATTTATAAATAAAAATTGTACGCAATGTAAAGAGAAATGTGATAGGCTTTCTTAAAGATGTAACGAAAATACTGTCCGTCTTTGAAAAGTTATTTACTTAGCAGTGTTTAACTATGTATGTTTATTTAGTTCAATAAAATTTAGTGAATGAATCACCATCCCATAGGTTGATCACAAAGGGAGATTGCAACTATTTGTAATTATACATGGTGTCTTTCAAACACATCATTAAAGATTTTGAGTTTCTCCATAATGTTGTGGTACTAGTTTGACTGAGGGTTCCTTTGATATATGACTGACCTAGAAAAGGATGTTGTGACTGTGGAGTGAGTGCACTTGTGGTAATCAACGGTTTTCAAGGGGAATTTGGATTTTATTGTTGTATAACAGTGCTCTGTACCCTTGTTACATGGGGCCCTTTCTCTTGCTACATTGTTAATCAAGTTCATCATTTGCAATGCAAGGTTCATCCTCTGACTCCTATACATCACGCTCTTCTTTAAGGGTACAGTTTATCTATGCTAATAGAGACTGCTCAGTAAAGGGATTCTACTCCCAGCTTCCATATTATTGTAGCCCTATATGTTGCATTATTATGTGATTTTATTTGTATAACATCAGACTGCAACATACACAAATACATCAAACTATTGCAAACAGCATTTCCCCTAGCAAAAGCACAATCTTATACCAAACCTGTGTATAAAAACAAAAAAGTTAAGAATGTAATTATAGTCTGGGCAACATTCCAGTGCATCAAAGTGTTTTTGTTCACTGTTCCATTACAGATATGCACCAACCATATGCAATCCAGTCTTGTTCCACCGAGTTAGAGACACAGTAGTCCAAACGTCCAGACCAATTCCCTTCTGCAAGAGAACAGTCGGAACCCCAAACACATTTCAGCCTCACTGGTGAATTGCAGCTTGAGCCCTTGGCAAGGTAAAAGTTGGGATTTGTGCCTGGACCAGTGCTTAATTTGTAAAAGAAAAGGTACCGGTGCCCAAAGCTCAGCTCAGAAGCCCGAGGCTAGTGTAAATAAACGTCGGCGCGCCAAATTACAAGGCTGGTAGTCTAAATCCACCTCATGTCTTTTTTAATCCACTATCAGACACTCCCTGCCCCTTTATCTCATTTGAAGGCCCCTGCTCTCTCCCTTTGTGAAGGTTTTGCTGTCTTCCTCTTCCTCTGTCCTCTTTCTCTTTTTTCGTCTTTCCAATCTCTGTGTTTTTCCCTGTCTTGTGGTCGGTAAATATCAGATGGAAAAAAAATAAGGGCAGGTCCCCACAAATAAGTGCTGGTTAACCACTGGCTCTAATAAAACACTGCCCTTACACCCCTGGCTGTGGTGCCACAGTACCTATTGCACCAATGAAACAACACACATGATTTACAGTTGTCATTCCTTATTGAAGTAAAAGTTACAATACCTATCGTTGTCCCATACATTGAGCCATGGAAAGGCCACCAGTGGACAGAGTATTGGAAAAGTGTCCAGGAAGTAGCAGCTACAAGCAACTGCTAAGTGCTGCATCTGCCTTTGTGTACTCTACGCAGTGGCCTAGCAGGAATGGTGATTGCACTCTCTCCCGTGGCTGTCGATGAGACGCACTAGCCCAGGGCTGCAGAGATTACAAAATGTCCAAAACCTGAAAAAACTATTGGGAAGCAAGCCCGCAGGGATCCCTAAACCTTCTGGTCAGCACCTGTCAATCAGTTTAAGATATAAAACTTTATTTTCAGCTCAGGCTTCCAAAATGCTTCCACGCTGCACCTGGCAGACCGAATGGGTTCAGTCAGTGGAAACAAAAAGACCTCTACTTCCAGAACAGGTGTGGGGAGCGAAACATGGAAAGTTCAAAAGGTTAGCAATGGGAGAGGTGAGAAGGAAGTAGGTGCCAGCATCATTCTCGAGCAACATGTGAAAAGACTGGGCCCGAGCACGTCAAATTCAGAACTACAGACATCTCCAGCTGATCTCACTTCTGTGCAAGCTGATTAAAAAAAAGCATGCTACGCACCTTTAATCTGAGCCTCCACTATGTCTCGAAAAGCCTTTTCCAAACTTTCCCAGTCTGCCTCAATTCAGCTCAGCCACGAGCCCGCCCTCAGCTATGACCATCCAATGAAAACCATATGTTCCTTCGTGACAGTCATGCATGCTCCGCTGACATCACCAATGTGATGATGATGATGCACATTCAACATGCCTGGACCAGGGCGGGTCAGCCCGCTAAGGCCCACTAGGCAAACACCAAAGGACAGGCAGATTTACCTTAATAATTACCGGGCCTACCGCCATGGGGAGAAAAATCACATAGACCCGGCCTTGTGAGATAAGTGCCGGTGCTGAGCACTGGAAACCACCGGCACAAATTAAGCACTGCTGATACACTTTTCGCTGTTCCACCTCCCATGTCTATGGCTTGTCGATCCTCTCTTTCTTCGGCCCTGGAGGCCATTAGTACTTTCTCTAAGCTGAACGTCTCTCTCAACATGCATCTTCTGAAGGATTCTGACAACAAGCCATTGATAACTCAGAGACATATGGCCTCTTCATCATTGAATTCACTAAATTTGCAATGTTTGATAAGCACATCAAGTCTTTTAACAAACTCTTCCATCGTTTCACCAGCTTGCTGTCGTGCTTGATTGAAAATATACGTTTCATAGTTATGGTTCGGCATCGGATCGAACTTGGCTTCCAATGCTTCCTTGATTTGACGGTACGATACTTCGTTAGCTTGTAATATTTTCTTTAGCACTTCTTTTTCTCTGTCACCGGCAAGGTTCTTTAGGTACTTAATTTTTTTCTTGTCATCTACCTCCTCTAAGGTATGTATGAAATCATCAAATGTCTTGATCCATGCGGTCCATCTGGCGCCAATATTGTGCTTCTTCGCCATGTCGAATGGTGGTGGTGGTTTCAGAAACAAAGTGGCTTCGTACTTCGCGCTCTTCTCTACTGTAGTCAAGAGTATATGCTGTTCAGTTGATAGCAGCTGCCCTTCTGGGCCGGTGCCTCCTGCAAGCACTGGCCTTGTGCTTGTACTTGGGTCGTCACACCCGATCGGAGGTCGTAAGGAGTCATTTTCCTTTTTGACAGTAAGTGACGGTTTAATCTCTCGTAGTTGTTCATCACTGCTTTTAGCTTTTTGCATTGTACCTGGTTGCTGCTGCCTTTAGCGTTTCGCTTCATATCGATGATGGCTCTGTATGGGGGAGTTTAGTTAGAGAGGACTTTTAATAATTATACCAGAGAGCAACTGTATTCAATTTATGCATAATGAATAATGCGAATGTGAATTCATGTAAGCTGAAGATGTTTTAAAAACCCAATAAAATTTGGTGGAAAAAAAAAAATTTGATGATGGCTCTATATTATGCTGTGGTGCAGTACCTCTTCTTTTGGCTTTACCAGTGGGATTCTGGCCGGCTCTTGAGGTTGTTGCTCTGTAGGGCCTCCAACTTCTCAAAAGGTCGTATATGAGCTGGAGCTGGTCTTCAATATCGCACAAGCCAACTTTGAGCTGCTTCTCGAAATAGGTGCGCGTGGCACACCAAACTTCCAGGGAGAGCAGTCTTGTTTCTTCGGGGCACAGATCCCACCCTTGTTCACAGTTGTAGCATCTTCCCCAGCCCGGGAGCATGCAAATGAATACTCCACACACGGAGCTCTGGATTGCATTCCTCAGCATACAATCACACACTGTTCCCTGATTATTAATAACCACACCATAACACCTCCCAAGCAGTTACGTACTTCCTCTACTGAGTCTGCCTAGTACCGCAAGGGTCTTAGCACACACTGTCTCACAACACTACATCATGAAGTGGAATTCTGTGGAGTGGAATTGTGTTATGTGGAGTGCAATTTTGTGGCGTGGAGTGGCATTGTGTGGCGTGGAGTGAAGTGATATTCTGTGGTATGAAGTGGAGTGGCATTGTTTGGTGTGGAGTGGCATAGTGTGGAGTGGAGTGCCCATTGAGTGGAGTGTTGGGGCACTAAGCGGAGTGGAGTGGCATCGCGTTGAGTGGAGTGGCATTTTGTGGGGTGTAGTGGCATTATCTGGGTTGAAGTAAAGTGGCATTGTGTGGCTTGAAGTAGAGTGGCATTGTGTGGCGAGGATTGGAGTGGCATTGTGTAGCATGGAGTGGAGTGGCAATGCAAGACGAGGATTGGTGGTGTGGAGTGGAGAGGCATTGAGTGAAGTGGAGTGGCATGCCAAAAACTGCTACAACATATTGTAAGGGGTAGTAGGTGCTATATAAACACAATTACAGTTGAGTGGAGTGAAGTGGGGTGTGGCGTTGAGTAGAGTGACATTGTGTGGCATGGAGTGGAGTGGCATTGTTTGGAGTAAAGTGGAGTGGCATTGAGTGGAGTGGCATTGTGTGGTGTGGAGAGGCATTGTGTGGCATGAAGTGTAGTGAGTGTCATTGAGTGGAGTGAAGTGGAGTGGCTTTGAGTGGAGTGGTGCTGAGTGAAGTGGCATTGCATGGAGTGGAGTAGAGTGGCGTGGAGTATAGTGGAGTTGCATTGTGTTGTGTGGAGTGCCATTGTGTGGTATGGAGTGGGGGACATTGTTTGGCGTGGAGTGGATTGGCATTGTGTATAGAGGAATAGAGAGGATTGGCATGGAGTGAAGTGGAGTGGCATTGAGTGGCATGGTGTGATGTAGAATTGTGTTACATGGAGTGTAGTGGAATTGTGTGGTGTGGAGTGGAATTGTGTGGCATGGAGTGGCAGGGAGTCAAATTATGTGGAGAGGAGGGGAATTGTGTGGTGTGGAATTGTGCGATGTGGAATGGCATTGGGTGGATTGGAGTGGAATTGTGTGGAGTGGAGTGGCACTGTGTGGCGTGGAGTGGAATTGTGTGGTGTGGTGTAGCTTGGAATGAAACTGTGTGGAGTGGAGTAGAATTGTGTGGAGTGGAGTGGAATGCGTGGTGTGTAATGAGTGGAATTGTGTGGAGTGCAGTAGGGTCAAGACCGATTTGCATATGACTGGGTTCAAACTGAGGTGGCATGGTGTGTGAAAATTGATGGATGGGATGCGATCCCGAGCGATAGCCAGTAGCTGAGATTAATTCAAGCATTCCACCCATCACCTTGTTTTTGATGCCCTAAGTGTGACAGGTATGCCCAGACGCAGGTTCCGTACACTCTATGCCACTAGTACCAAGCTACACCTGACAAGTAAGCCCTAATAAGGATGAAACCGGTCATGGGTTTCTTGTATTCAGTTCAGGGAGGACCTGGCCTGTCAGTTCGGGCAAGACTGTTCCCATTGAAGGAGAGTCAAGAATGATTTGCATATGGCTGGATCCAAACTGAGGTGGCATGGTGCGCGTAAAACGATGGATTGGGACACAGTCACAAGCGATTGCCAGTGCTGAGATTAACTCAAACATTCCATCCCTCATCTCGGTTTTGATGCCCTCTGTAAAAGCAAACAGCAGACTTGAACTCAGAACTTACATGGCTCCTGAAAGGATGAAGGGTCTAGAGTGGACAATTGTAGGTAATGCGCAGAGAATTTCATTTACTCTCCAGCCCGAACTAAAATTTGTTTGCATTGTGAACTGCTTACTCAAAAATCTATAATTTCAGAGTGACCGGTCGAATTTTTATTGTTTTGGTCTTATTTGAACCAGAAAATTATGTTTCATTTTAATAAATTGGTCTGGGAATTTTACTGAGTGTGTTTTTTGTCTTTAGTGTATACTGGGTACTGCTTGCATCCTTTATGTATATTCGCTGGAATACAGCCTGCCGCACCAGGGACAAACCCATTGTTTTCGTAGAAAATAGTAATTGCCTAACGAGGTGCTACATTCATTTTGTGGGGAGTGGTTCTTTCCTCACAATAGTAACCTGGTTTCCTACACAAATATTTTTTACACGTTACAAACCCAGACCTTGCAGGTTCCAAATTGCTATTTTTAGTTGATTTAGGACCTGGTTTAGAGTTTCAGATAAATAACTTTGATTCAATGTTTTGGACTGTGATTGCTCATGCTGATCAGCAGTGCCACCTACATTCAAGTTTGAGAACAGTGAAATGCTTAGCGTATACAACACTTACCATCCTCATCACAACAACACTGCTTTGCTTAAATAAAAAAACACTGTTTGAAAACTGCATCCAAATATTGTTACATTGTTTCAGAAGCCCATTAGCAAAATTCTTAGTCTTCTTACATCTTTCTATAATGGCAGAAAAGAAAGAATTGAAACAGTTGCAGAAGTTGATTCGGTCTAAATGACAAGCGGGGGCTACAAAAGGAGTTTTTAATATGAGTTAGAAATGTGCTCCGGGGATTCAAAACTTCATAATGACTGCAAGGCAAATTGTAGGAAGCATTTGAACCCAAACAAGAGTCTGTACTGGAGAAGCAGGCATCTCACGGCTGTGAGTCGGTAACATCAAGTAATTGGCGCACATGGGCTTGCAAATATTATGCATGCATATCGGGGCACATTGATTAAAACAGGGTGCATAACATCAACCCGGGTATTCTCTCTAGTCAATGAGAGACCCAATTCCTCAGGGCAACCCCGCCCGGCCCCCAATTGACAAGGCCTTTGTGTATCTGTGAGTCATCCAGCCTATGTGAAATCTCTGGAGTCATTTCAACAAACATTTCAGAGGAAGCCATCGTTTTGTGTATCACCATTGACTCACTATTATGCGACCCAGCCTTCTGCAACTGTTTCTCACAAGAGAATGCTCCTGAAGGCCATGTGGTGAAGTGCAGCCCTACCCCTCAGTGTTCTCCTCAGCCTTTGTCTAACTGCCTAAGTGAAATGTTCTTGTCCTATTTTGGGTTCAATTATAGTCACCACAGGGAAGAGGCAATTAATGAAGAGTGACTGTAGCAAATGGGATCCACTCATTTATCTACCAGGATTTTTCGCAAATGACTGCCTAGTTTTTGGACTTTTTATTGTGAGTGAGTCTCACTCACAGTAAATTTAAGGTAATTGAAATGAGCATGTTAGCCGCCAGTGCCGTTTGAAGATAAGGTCATTGCTGCGCAGCTAAGGTAAGAGGCAGTGGGCTGGTTACATGTGAGCAGTGCATGTGTGCGGGCTGTGCGTGTGAAACTACCGTCACGAGCAGCCTGGTATCTGCGCACAGGTAGCCTATCACTGAAGGGTCTCTGCAAGGATTAGTGATGACCGTGGGGTAGGCCTTATAATATTACGGGGCAGTCATAGTGCAGGTTTATAGGCTTACTGGAAAGTCTGTATTGTTTCCACTGCATTACACATACAGGTGAAACTTGCACTAAAGTGTAGTTTCACTTCACCAAGGTATACAGGGTCCAGTGAGGTATCAAGCTGGGGTAAAACATGCACTCCAAGTTTGAATTTGCAGGTCCAAACACACTACATATTCATCATATAGGACTTCAAGCACTGTCATATTTCTCTGCTCAGCTCATACCAGGGTCCACGCGGTTGTCCTTCCCTACTGGGTCAAGTTAATTACTCTGCTCCCTAGCATAGGAAACAAAGGCTTCCCCACACAAAAAGAGCAACTCTCAGTGATTGACCCAGTTCCTGGGAGAGAAAAGGAGTGTGAGGCAAATTAGCATCTGATAATTATCTTGTCACACTGCACCTGGTCTGGGAAAGCATAGTTCCACTAGAACAAAGTAGAAGGGCCAGACTTCTGGAGTCAACACAGTAGGGACTTACCTTTGAAGTTTTGGTAGGAAGGGATGAGGCTTTGATTTCTGCTAATGAAAGAGGAGAGGCCCTCAGAGGAACACTTTCTAGAGAAAGCTTGAAGTCGCCATCATGGATTGTCCTTGGATGCTGTGCAGGCCGCTTGAGACAGGAGTGGAAAAATGATGTGGCATCCTAGAATTGGCCTGGGCAGTCTGTCTGGTATCCAGAGTTAGATGAGAAGACGCTTGACTTGGGAGGCGACAACAGCAGAAAAGATGTTCAGCTGGAAAGAGCCGCCTGATGCCCTCCAAAGATGGACTAAGGATTTTGACTCAAGCTGACCTCCAGGACTAGGATGTGCCTCCCCATGCCAGTGCACTGGCCCCCTTATGCTTCCTGAGGACCAGTTGGAGCAAAGGCCTGTGCTGCACTGCCATCCCCCAGCTGTTCTTCAAGACAGCCAAGAGGCCCTGGGACCTGGGGAGTGTGGGCAGGAGGGTGTTCTGATGGCTGGTAGTGGATGGGCTGCACAAGATGCCCCCACCAGCAGGAGCCAAGCAAAGGGGAATCCTAATGTAAGAAGCCAGCAAATCCAGATCCATGCTGAATGCTCCCATTTAGATCCCATCAGACCTGTTGAAAATGCTCATGGTGACTGGGCCTGGCCACCAGGAGCAAAATGAGCCCAAGATGAAGGAAATCGACCCAACGGGGCCCAAAATACGGCTGTCTAAAGTTTTGCCCTGTTTGAAACATAAATGAAGAAAGCAGGTACATAACACTCCACCATATTTTCTATTCATACCCTCGAGATGGGCCATGGCCTGAGGGTCAGCGTGTCTTATTTAATTAACTTTCTGGGACAATGTGCTTGCATAGGGCCCCCTCTACTAAATCAGGATTTCCCCATGGGCCCACTTCTCACAGGAGGGCGCTTAAAACAATAGCATAAAGATTTTGGTATATAAGTATGGAACAGCAACTTCAGATGATTAAGTCCTAATCAGTGCACAGAAGTCTTTCAAAATATGAAATCTCCCTCATAAACATTTGATAAGTTTTACATTTCATTAGAGATACTGAGGAAAGTATTATAGTTGATCTTTCTTTCCTTCAGAAGAAAATAATTTTACAAACTAGCAGAAAAAAAGCGAAAGCATTGATTCCCAAACAGATATATCAAGCAACATAGTGAAAGAAGTGAACCCATCAATATTACCTCAGTTTGTGGGTATAGAGTCATAATATCGATGTTTAAATATCGATATGCCATAATATCGATGTTTAAATATTGATGTGACACAATATCAACCTTCAAGAATATCGTCGACCAGAATATCGACATGCAGGTTAGAAATATCGTTTTTGTTAATATCTAAGTTAGTAATATCGTTAGTCAAAATATCGTTGTTAATAATATCGAAATTTATTTTAGTGTTCTGTATTTTAGTATATGTGTTAAAAGTATAGATTATTTTTTTAATGTATGTTTGAAATTTTTAGAAGTAATTAATTTTATGTTACGTAATTTTTGCATATTGTAGTTCTGTAGCGGGTTGTGGGTTTATAGGGGAATAGGGTGGGAAGTAATTAATTATAATATATTTATTAATACATTTAAAAAAATTATTAATTTATTAAGAGATTAAATATTGCGTTTTAGTTCCGTAGCGGGTTGTGGGTTTATAGGGGAATAGGGTGGGAAGTAATTTAATTAAAATTAATTAATTAATAGTTTTAATTAATTAATATTTTTGTATTTAATAATTTATATTGTTAATTGTGTTAATTAATTTGTTATTAATTAGTTATTAATTGGTTATTAATTAATAATTAATTGGTAAATATGTTAATTGTGTTATTTTTTTAGGAGCGGGTTGTGGGTTTATAGGGGAATAGGGTGGGAAGTAATTTAATTATAATATATTAATACATTTTTAGAAATTATTACTTTTTAAGAAATTAAATATTGTATTTTAGTTCCGTAGCGGGTTGTGGGTTTACAGGGGAATAGGGTGGGAAATAATTTAATTAAAATTAATTAATTAATACTTGTAATTAATTAATATTTTTGTATTTAATAATTTATATTGTTAATTGTGTTAATTAATTTGTTATTTATTAGTTATGAATTGGATATTAATTATTAATAATTAATTGGTAAACATCTTAATTGTGTTATTTTTTAGGAGCGGGTTGTGGGTTTATAGGGGAGTAGGGTGGGAAGTAACTTAATTATAATTAATTAATTAATAATGTTTATTAATTAATATTTGTGTATGTAATATTTCATATTGCTAATTGTGTTAAATAATTTTTTATTAATTGGCTATTAATTATGAATAATTAATTGGCGAATATGTAAATTGTGTTAATTTTTTATGAGCGCGTTGTGTATTTAGAGGGGAGTAGTGTGGCAAATAATTAAAAATGAATATAATTTTAAATTTTTATATAATATTTAATTATTGTTATTTTATAGTCTTAATAGTATGACTTAATTTATTACTCATTGTTTTTAATTTTATTGTTCATTGTTATTAATTAATTAATTGATAGGCAATTATGTTAATTGTGTCATGTTTTACAATAGTGGTGGTATTATTTATAGGGGTATTTGGTGAGAGGTAAATAATTTTTTATTATTTAAGTATTTGTTAATTAATGTTTATTATTTTGCTGGAGTGGGAATAGTAAATTATTCACCTCCGCAATCCAACACTTTCCCTACTGTTGCATTTGCTGGAGTGGGAATAGTAATTTTATCCCCTCTGCTATCCAACACTTTCCCTACTGTTGCATTTGTTGGAGTGGGAATAGTAATTTTATTCCCTACGCTATCCAACACTTTCCCTACTGTTGCACTCTGTGGAGTGGGAATAGTAATTTTATCCCCTACGCTATCCAACACTTTCCCTACTGTTGCACTCTGTGGAGTGGGAATATTAAATTATTCCCCTCCTCTATCCAACACTTTCACTACTGTTGCATTCGTTGGAGTGGGAATATTTAATTTTATCCCCTACGCTATCCAATACTTTCCCTACTGTTGCACTCCCTGGAGTTGGAATAGTAAATTATTCCCCTCCGCTATCCAACACTTTCCCTACTGTTGCACTTGCTGGAGTGGGAATAGTAATTTTATCCCCTACGCTATCCAACACTTTCCCTACTGTTGCATTCGTTGGAGTGGGAATAGTAATTTTATCCCCTACGCTATCCAACACTTTCCCTACTGTTGCACTCCGTGGAGTGGGAATAGTAAATTATTCCCATCCGCTATCAACACTTTCCCTACTGTTACACTTACTGGAGTGGGAATAGTAAATTATTCCCCTCCGCTATCCAACACTTTCCCTACTGTTGCACTTGCTGTAGTGGGAATAGTAATTTTATCTCCTTCGCTAACCAACACTTTCCCTACTGTTGCACTCCATGGAGTGGGAATAGTAAATTATTCCCCTCCGCTATCCAACACTTTCCCTACTGTTGCACTTGTTGGAGGGGGAATAGTAAATTATTCCCCTCCGCTATCCAACACTTTCCCTACTGTTGCACTTGCTGGAGTGGGAATAGTAAATTATTCCTCTCCGCTAAACAACACTTTCCCTACTGTTGCACTCCCTGGAGTGGGAATAGTAATTTTATCCCCTACGCTATCCAACATTTTCCCTACTGTTTCAGTTAATGTAGTGTAAAATGTTGTTTTAAAGATAAATTTTTATTTTAATATTTTATTTTATTATATATATAATTTATTTTTATATTTATCTTCAGGAGCGCTGCGGGAGTCAGCAAGATTTGGACTGTGCATTGAAAATGCAACGCAGAGCCCCCCCAAGCAGAGGTATTGCAGAGGTATTGCCATGGAGTAGTCATTTTCTGCAATGGGGAGAGAGGAGGCAGAACTGCACTGCCTGATAAGGGGACACAAGTGGTATGAGCCGGACAATCGTATCCTTGGCAAACTGTGTCGGAGTGTGGCACATCGCCTTGATTGGGAACACCACTGGGTGCTTTGGATTCACTTCATTATTGTACGAAGTCTCCACGATGAACTACACGATCCAGCATGCAGCCTGCCTAGAGTCGCTGCGTGAGGAGGTGCATACCTCTAAAGAGGAGGAGGGGCCGAGAGACTGCTACACTGGGAGTGGTCTCAGAAATGCTTTAAGAACTCCAGGTGAATCGACCATGCCTGTGATACCGGCACTGATGAAAGCCGTTCCGGCCAGAAACGCGTCTGCCACAGCGTTTCACGGACCTTTGGAGAGCAGCCACGCTTGAATTTGCTCTAATAAATCCACTTGTACCCCGGAGCTGTGTCCTGCCTACTTCTGATCTGAAAGTGAGCATTTGGTTGTGATGTTGGGCCGGTATCGCTGACACCGGCATAGGACACGCCCTCTCGTTCAGGAGCGCTGCGGGAGTCAGCAAGATTTGGACTGTGCATTGAAAATGCAACGCAGAGCCCCCCAAGCAGAGGTATTGCCATGGAGTAGTCATTTTCTGCAATGGGGAGAGAGGAGGCAGAACTGCACTGCCTGATAAGGGGACACAAGTGGTATGAGCCGGACAATCGTATCCTTGGCAAACTGTGTCGGAGTGTGGCACATCGCCTTGATTGGGAACACCACTGGGTGCTTTGGATTCACTTCATTATTGTACGAAGTCTCCACGATGAACTACACGATCCAGCATGCAGCCTGCCTAGAGTCGCTGCGTGAGGAGGTGCATACCTCTAAAGAGGAGGAGGGGCCGAGAGACTGCTACACTGGGAGTGGTCTCAGAAATGCTTTAAGAACTCCAGGTGAATCGACCATGCCTGTGATACCGGCACTGATGAAAGCCGTTCCGGCCAGAAACGCGTCTGCCACAGCGTTTCACGGACCTTTGGAGAGCAGCCACGCTTGAATTTGCTCTAATAAATCCACTTGTACCCCGGAGCTGTGTCCTGCCTACTTCTGATCTGAAAGTGAGCATTTGGTTGTGATGTTGGGCCGGTATCGCTGACACCGGCATAGGACACGCCCTCTCGTTCAGGAGCGCTGCGGGAGTCAGCAAGATTTGGACTGTGCATTGAAAATGCAACGCAGAGCCCCCAAGCAGAGGTATTGCCATGGAGTAGTCATTTTCTGCAATGGGGAGAGAGGAGGCAGAACTGCACTGCCTGATAAGGGGACACAAGTGGTATGAGCCGGACAATCGTATCCTTGGCAAACTGTGTCGGAGTGTGGCACATCGCCTTGATTGGGAACACCACTGGGTGCTTTGGATTCACTTCATTATTGTACGAAGTCTCCACGATGAACTACACGATCCAGCATGCAGCCTGCCTAGAGTCGCTGCGTGAGGAGGTGCATACCTCTAAAGAGGAGGAGGGGCCGAGAGACTGCTACACTGGGAGTGGTCTCAGAAATGCTTTAAGAACTCCAGGTGAATCGACCATGCCTGTGATACCGGCACTGATTGAAGCCGTTCCGGCCAGAAACGCGTCTGCCACAGCGTTTCACGGACCTTTGGAGAGCAGCCACGCTTGAATTTGCTCTAATAAATCCACTTGTACCCCGGAGCTGTGTCCTGCCTACTTCTGATCTGAAAGTGAGCATTTGGTTGTGATGTTGGGCCGGTATCGCTGACACCGGCATAGGACACGCCCTCTCGTTCAGGAGCGCTGCGGGAGTCAGCAAGATTTGGACTGTGCATTGAAAATGCAACGCAGAGCCCCCCCAAGCAGACGTATTGCCATGGAGTAGTCATTTTCTGCAATGGGGAGAGAGGAGGCAGAACTGCACTGCCTGATAAGGGGACACAAGTGGTATGAGCCGGACAATCGTATCCTTGGCAAACTGTGTCGGAGTGTGGCACATCGCCTTGATTGGGAACACCACTGGGTGCTTTGGATTCACTTCATTATTGTACGAAGTCTCCACGATGAACTACACGATCCAGCATGCAGCCTGCCTAGAGTCGCTGCGTGAGGAGGTGCATACCTCTAAAGAGGAGGAGGGGCCGAGAGACTGCTACACTGGGAGTGGTCTCAGAAATGCTTTAAGAACTCCAGGTGAATCGACCATGCCTGTGATACCGGCACTGATGAAAGCCGTTCCGGCCAGAAACGCGTCTGCCACAGCGTTTCACGGACCTTTGGAGAGCAGCCACGCTTGAATTTGCTCTAATAAATCCACTTGTACCCCGGAGCTGTGTCCTGCCTACTTCTGATCTGAAAGTGAGCATTTGGTTGTGATGTTGGGCCGGTATCGCTGACACCGGCATAGGACACGCCCTCTCGTTCAGGAGCGCTGCGGGAGTCAGCAAGATTTGGACTGTGCATTGAAAATGCAACGCAGAGCCCCCCAAGCAGAGGTATTGCCATGGAGTAGTCATTTTCTGCAATGGGGAGAGAGGAGGCAGAACTGCACTGCCTGATAAGGGGACACAAGTGGTATGAGCCGGACAATCGTATCCTTGGCAAACTGTGTCGGAGTGTGGCACATCGCCTTGATTGGGAACACCACTGGGTGCTTTGGATTCACTTCATTATTGTACGAAGTCTCCACGATGAACTACACGATCCAGCATGCAGCCTGCCTAGAGTCGCTGCGTGAGGAGGTGCATACCTCTAAAGAGGAGGAGGGGCCGAGAGACTGCTACACTGGGAGTGGTCTCAGAAATGCTTTAAGAACTCCAGGTGAATTGACCATGCCTGTGATACCGGCACTGATGAAAGCCGTTCCGGCCAGAAACGCGTCTGCCACAGCGTTTCACGGACCTTTGGAGAGCAGCCACGCTTGAATTTGCTCTAATAAATCCACTTGTACCCCGGAGCTGTGTCCTGCCTACTTCTGATCTGAAAGTGAGCATTTGGTTGTGATGTTGGGCCGGTATCGCTGACACCGGCATAGGACACGCCCTCTCGTTCAGGAGCGCTGCGGGAGTCAGCAAGATTTGGACTGTGCATTGAAAATGCAACGCAGAGCCCCCCAAGCAGAGGTATTGCCATGGAGTAGTCATTTTCTGCAATGGGGAGAGAGGAGGCAGAACTGCACTGCCTGGATAAGGGTACACAAGTGGTATGAGCCGGACAATCGTATCCTTGGCAAACTGTGTCGGAGTGTGGCACATCGCCTTGATTGGGAACACCACTGGGTGCTTTGGATTCACTTCATTATTGTACGAAGTCTCCACGATGAACTACACGATCCAGCATGCAGCCTGCCTAGAGTCGCTGCGTGAGGAGGTGCATACCTCTAAAGAGGAGGAGGGGCCGAGAGACTGCTACACTGGGAGTGGTCTCAGAAATGCTTTAAGAACTCCAGGTGAATCGACCATGCCTGTGATACCGGCACTGATGAAAGCCGTTCCGGCCAGAAACACGTCTGCCACAGCGTTTCACGGACCTTTGGAGAGCAGCCACGCTTGAATTTGCTCTAATAAATCCACTTGTACCCCGGAGCTGTGTCCTGCCTACTTCTGATCTGAAAGTGAGCATTTGGTTGTGATATAAATATATGTATTTATAATTTTTATTATGTTTCTTATGTTTTATAATTTAATACAATAATTATGTATTAATATTATTAAGTAAATATATATATATAATTTTTTTTATATATGTATGTTTATTTTATTTTTATATTATATTTATTATTTATAATTTTTAACATTTGTAAATAATTCTAACTATGTTTTTATTAATTATATTTATTTTTTAATTTATTTTATATTATTTTTAAGACATTTAAAAAAACGATATTTTGAACAACGATATTTTAAACAACGATATTTTGGTTTCGATATTTTTGTACTTACCTTTGTAGAGATAGGATGTCGATATTCTGTTCATCGATATTCTTGACACGATATTCTGGTAGGTCGATATTGTTGTCATCGATATTATGTCAGTGATCCCAGTTTGTGGAATATCAGAACATTTAACCTTCCCTTTTTAGGTCTGGCCTTTGAGAACGTTTTAGCTGTCTCATCAGACTATAGTTAAAAAAAATCCTACATAATATACATACAGAGAGAAGCTTTTGTTCAGTGGCTCCATCCTATGGGCTGGTAAATTGTCATTCACATTTTGTTTCCACCCACTTGCAGCATACTGCCTAGGGCAAATTGGTCCGCCCACTTTACCTATTGGCTCCCTTCACCTTGAGTGACTGCACATAAGCCATTGCACATTGTTTACATTCACCGAAAAATAGTGAGTTTCTCTTCAGTTACAAAGCTGGTTCAAAGGGTGGTTTAGTTTACATTTTTTTTTTTTATATTAAATGTAAATACTGGTGATTTATTTCCATCTCCTTTTTAAAGTTGCTGTGTAGGAAGCTGGCTCTCTAAATACTATGCCAAAAAGATGTATAGTGTGCAGAGAGTCCAGTGGCTCCCCAGAGGCTTTACAGATGCTAAAGTAGATAATACTAATGCTCTCCTTTGTGGTAGTATGATCGAGCAGTTAGGCTTATCAGAGGGCTATGTTAAGCATTTGTTGTACACACAGTGGCAATAAATGAGACATACACAATGAATAAATCCGAGACCAATTTATAAAAATAATACTTGGTTATATTTATTTTGTAGGACCACAGAACTTCGCCG
This sequence comes from Calotriton arnoldi, assembly GCA_963921515.1. Lineage (NCBI taxonomy): Eukaryota > Metazoa > Chordata > Amphibia > Caudata > Salamandridae > Calotriton > Calotriton arnoldi. Next base: position 355,363 of record CAWUFW010003862.1, on the reverse strand, counting down.
TAGGTAAATACGTTCTGCAAGAAAAATACTTTTTAGTTTAAAAAATGGACACAGTTCAATTTTCAGACTTTGCAATGTTAACCTATAGGAGGAAGAAAACATTTAGCATACATAGGGATAATATCCACTTACAAGGCTAGTCTTCAGAAGTTAAGGTCAGTATTAGGCAAGGTTCAGTTCAGCACCAATAGTGCACCACCAGCGGCACAGGGGCGGCCGGGTGCAGGATGCAAGTTCGAGGTTGGGCACCCAATACAAATCAATGGGGATTGGGGGCAATCGGACAGAGGCTGTTTACAGGTCAGTAGCAGCGGCTTGAGGGGGCCAGTCTCCAGTGGTTGTAGCAAGCACTGGACGGGGCCCAAATCAGCACCAACACTACAACACCAGCAGCACAGAGGCGGCTGGGTGGAGGGTGCCAACACCTCATTTGGTGCCCAATGCAAAGGAAAGGAGAACGGCAAAATCTGTAAAGGGCTGCAGGCTCAGGCCAGAGGCCAGTTGGAGGTCACCAACAGCTGGAGAGGTAAATTGCAATGTTCAGGGATGTAGAGACACCTTTGGTCTTCTTCAACAAGTCCCAAGGCGGGCGGGTGAAGGGGTGTCTTTTGGTGTCGGAAACAGCTTACCGGAGCAAGTTGCGGTTTATTTATGCATTTTTATATAGCTCAAACTTTACCCGAAGGTGTCAGAGCGCTTTACAATAGAACCAGTAACATTACATAAGGACTTCAGAGTACATGAATAACATAAAAGATACAAACAGATAAACTCTACACTCTCTTGAGAATGGTAGTAAGTACAAACATCTACTACAGATACTAGTGATTAGGGTTAAATATAAGTTGCAAATTCACTCAAGATTACATTTTAAGAAGTGATTAGTGTTGGACAATTATATATTACATGTTTACAGAGTATGATTTTCTCGCCGTCGTTCAGCCAGGCCTTCAGGGTGCTGTTGCACTCATGGGTGGTGATCTTGGGCCTGGAGGGAGACACGAGCTGGTGATGGCTGTAGGGGTAGAAGGCTGGGTGGTGGTGGGCGGAGGTGGCATTCTGGATCCCATGGCTGATCTTGAGCTCGTGATGGGCTCCAGCTGTTGGAAGGGGGAGGATGCTCAGGGCAGGTTTATCCGTGCCGCAAAGTCAGGTCTCCTGCCGGGCTCAAGCACCCCCAGTGCCACTGGGACCCGTCCTCCACGTCGCAGGGTCTGTCCTCAAGGCACCCCTGGGAGGGCACTCTCGCTACTTCATCGCTCCTGCCACTAGTCTCAGGCTCCGGGCCTCTCTCGGCAGCAGTCCTCTGGTGCTGATGGGTCTCGCTTGGCCGCTAGTCACAGCCCTCCTCCGCCATCTTGAGGGCTGCACACGTCTCCATGGCCATCGGCAGCTGACTGCCAAAATCAGCACTGTTTGTTGCTCTGGACATGGCACTCAGCACTGGGTGGTCCAGGGGGGTTCCATTAGAGCTCACCGGTGCTCTCCGGGCCCTTATTGCCTGCAGGATCAGGGGGTCTACGTGCAGCGGCTGCAGGCGATGTCCAGGAGTCATGGAGAGGTCAGCTTTGCGAGTGGTTTACCACCTACTTGAAGTAGGTGGTAAACTGCGAGTGTTTTGCGGCCGCATATGCGGTCGCAAAACACTAGTACATAGCATGTTGACTCGCTATTAGGAAGGGATGCCCCTTCCTAATAGCGAGAGTCGCAAATGCTATTTTGCGAGTCAGGGACTCGCAAAATAGCATTTGTACATGCTATTACCCTTTTTTGCGGCCGCAAATGGGAGGTTCTCTGTAGGAGGTGTGCAGTGATTCCTACGTAGAGAGCGTTGCCATAGTCCAGTCCGCTCGTGATGAGGGCCTGTGCCACGGTGTATCTCGTGTGCAGGGGTAGCCATTTGAAGATTCTCCGCAGCATGTGAAGTGTGAGGAAGCAGGCAGAGGAGAAGGCGCTGATCTGTGATTTCATAGTGAGCTTGTAATCAATTCTGAGGTTTCTGGTGTGGTCGGCGGGGGTAGGTGCGGGTCCTAGGTTTTGGCGGACACCAGGAGCCATTCCAGGGGTTGCTGTTGTTGCCGAAGATCAGTACTTCTGTCTTGTCTGTGTTCAGCTTCAGGCAGTTGTTCCACATCCAGTCGGCTATGCTTGTCATGCATCTGTGGAAGCTGGTTCTAGTGGTGGTAGCGTCTTTGGTGAGTGAGAGGATAAGTTGAATGTCGAGGAAATTATGTTGAGACCGTGTGCGCTAATGATGTTAGCCAGTGGGGCATGTAGGCATTGAAGAGAGTAGGGCTGAGGGAAGAGCCCTGGGGGACACCACAGATAATCTCATTGGGTTCGGAGGTTTAAGGTGGTAAGCCGAACCTCTGTGTCCTTCCGGTGAGGAAGGAGGTGATCCATCTGAGCATGTCCCCTTAGATGCCGATGTGATGGAGTCTTTCGATCAGCGTGTGGTGGGATACTGTGTCGAAGGCTGCCGAGAAGTCGAGGAGGATCAGAGCCACTGTTTCTCCTTGGTCAAGGAGGGTTCGGATATCATCAGTGGCTGCGATCAGGGTAGACTTGCTGCTGTGATTGCTGTGGAAACCGGACTGGGAGGCATTGAATAGCTGGTTTTGCTGGAGCTCCAGAGTGGATGGATTTCATGATGGAGGTGGTGTTCTGGGTGAAGAGCTGGTTCCAGGTGGTCAGTCCGTGGTTTATGTTGGTTGCTGGTTTGGTAAACCAGATTAGAAATACAAAAATATTCATAAAGCTAGATCTCAAAGAAGCTTACCATCTAGCCAGAGTCTGAAAGAATGAAGCCAGTTCCAGCAGTCTGGAGACAAACTCATCAACCGATTCTGAGGGCTTTTGTGGTTGTGTATAAAACACATTGCGATGTTGACAGATTTAGCCCATCATGGCCCGGAAAAAAATCACTAGTGAGGAAGCATACCACTCTCTAGTACAGGCTAGTGAACTTAAGGGCAGTACAGCCTTCTGAGCAGGGCTAACCGCAATTATTTTGATAAAATCCAGGAAACTGGTATCAACACTGTAATCCAACTGGAAAACTGGGTAGCACATTACACCGTCTCTACTCAGATCCTACCTCGATGGAGGGCTTAACCCCTGCAGAGGTTGATACTATTCCATCCCGAGTATCCCCAGCTCTACCCTCCCCCACCTCAGCCTTCAGCTATACCTTCATTTGGCCTGGAGTTTGAATTGAGCGAGGTGATTGCAGCAATAGACAGATGCCCTGTGGAGAAATTTCCTGGACCGGACGGGATCCCGGCTGATCTTTTTGAATTCGAACATCTAACTGTGGGCTCCACTCTTGACAAATGTATTTCATTCCTTACCATGAAGAGGCCCACTCAAGGCTTGGTCCCATGCAACCACATTCCAATGTTTAAAAAGGGATCCAATGGTGACCCGAAGTGTTCTCGTCCCATATTATTGATTCATTCAATTGCTAAAATAATAGGAAGAATCCTGCTAGAGCACCTGCAATCCTGGGCAGATGAGCACAACGTGCTCTCGGACCTCCACTTTGGTTGCCACCCCAGTTTAGGTACAGCTGAGCAGTGCCTCAATTTATATCTTATAAAAGGCAAATATACGATGGCCAAGAAGGGCAAGCTGTACCTAGCCTTTAAGGATCTATGCTCAACCTTTGATTCTGTAAACAGATCCAATCTGTGGAACATCATGTTAGACCTTGGGGTGGAAGAGGACATTGTCACTCTTTTGAGAGAAATGCATACTGAGGTGATGGCTAGTGTCAGATATGGCCGGGGGGGGGGGGGATAAGTGATCCTTTTGAGCCAGAGGTGTATGCAGGTATGTGTCCTGGCCCCTTCTTCTTTTCTCTATATGTGAATGGTTGAGAGCAACATCTGGTTGACCTCAATGTTGACTGCCTGTGCATAGGGAACTGTAGTGTCCCCGCTTTTATTTATGCCGACGACACGATTTTAATAGCAAAGACAGCAATTGGCTTACCGCGATTGCTATACTGTTTCTGCGCTTTCATGGCCAACTTGGATCTTGTTGTCAACCAGTTAAATCCCATATAATGGTCTATGGATCTAGCAAGAAGGAAAGTATTGCCTTTAGAGTAAATAACAACAAAGTCACTACAGTCCCTACTTTCCCGTATCTCAGGATATTATTCGACGTGAAACTTACCAGGGGCCTCTGAATGGTCTCGGGACCGCGACTCTTGCAAAAACTATAGAGGCGGTCTTCAGCTTCGCTACTAAAATAGGTAACAAGCCCGTTAAAGAGCTTGTCACCATACACAAAGCGAAATGTTGCACAAACGCAAGGTACGGGGCCGGTGTATGGGGATATAGTGACAAATGGCACTGGAGAGGATTGAAAATGGCTCATTAAGAGGATAATAGCTGTCCCAAAATCTACTAGTCCCTTTATTTGCCTCTTGGAATTTGGGCTAGGGTTTATTACTGACATTATAAAGCTGCAACCAATCCTTTTATGGTTCAAAATTTGGACAAAGACCCAAACTTCTTCTAATTGAGCAGTGCTCTCTGACTGCTTAAAACTGGACTACTGCCTGAAAATCCCTTGGATTATGTACATTCATAACTCCTGTAACAGCATGGATCTGTCAGATCTATTTAATACAACGGAAATTTTTCAGGCTAGCTTTTTGAATACTTCAAAAACTTTGTTTCTAGTGAAGCGCAATGACCAGAGATTGCGGTCAGAAGCTACAAGACCAACTGTCCAGGTACATGTTGAAATCTGTACATGTAATTTCATCGAGCCATACCTAATTTGTGTTACAATTGTACACCATAGGTTTCTGCTGATAAGATTGAGACTGAATACTGTCCATTTTTTAGTAGCTTATCCCACACAGGGCACCTATATTTCAAACGTACCCCATTGCCCGTTATATAGCCGCTCTGTTCAATGCACAATGCACTTTATGCTCTTATTTAAATACTATGAGTCATTCAGAAAATTGTATATTTTACCTCTTCTAAATCAAGTTAATATTAGATACTGTAGGTCCACTTTAGTGTTCCTACATACCTTTCCACCAGCAACTTTTTGTTTCTCAATTGTTACTTATATTCAAAGAGCCATGTGGTAGAGTGCGATTGTTTTCTAGGAATTGTAGATTTTACATTTTTCTGCTTCTTTTATGACCATATGTTGCTCGGATAAAAACTCTGTGCTGATAAGAGATCAAACAAGAAATCTCTATTTTTTATGATGTATGCAAGGTTTATTACTCCTGGCTCATATAATTTCTGTCTGCATAGCGGACTGTTTGACTGAGGCTCTTGATGACAGGTCTAAATGTTGAAAGATTCCATTTTGCTGCTATTTTGTACTTATTGCCTATTTGCGTGTTTTTCTGCTGTCTTAGAGAAGAGACACAGCAGTGATATAGGCCGATAGTTTTCAGGCTTAGAGGGGCCGAGTAGGTATTTGTTTAAGAGGGGATCTCCAGGGCATATTTCCACTACTGGGGAACACCGCCAGAGGACAGGGAAAGATTGATTAATTCACACAGGACAGGTTGAATTATCTTGCTACCCTACTCCAAGATGGAAAAAGAAATATACAGGCACATGCATCAAAGAAAAACCGGTCGCAAACGGGCAGATTCTCAGAATCTGCCCTTTGCGATCGGTATTTTTGCATTTGGGATGCATCATCCCAAATGCAAAAATCGCAATTTAAGTAATCTCTAAATTGCGATTACTTAAGTTGCGATTGCATTTAAGGAATCACAAATTGAGATTCCTTAAATGCAATGCAACAAAGTAAAAAAATTAGCGATTTCGCTACTAGGGGCGCAATTTACCATGAAGTTGAACTTCATGGTAATTTGCAAAAACTTTGAGAAATGCACTAAAGTGCATTTTTCAAAGTTGAAGGTTACACACACACATGTCCTTGGGACATGTGTGTGCGCAACATATGTGCACGGATCAATTTCAGGGGTGCAACAGGGTGTCCTTTGACACCCCTGCACCCTTGAATTGCATGCGCAATTTGCGAGTACCTATTGGTACTCGCAAATAGCGTCGTAATTTCCCATTCATTCCTATGGGCCTGTAGGCCTGTAGGCCCATAGGAATGAATGGGTAGCCATTCCTTATTTGCGACTCGCAAATAAGGAATGTGAAGGAATCGCTATTATTATAGCGATTCCTACATGCATAGGAGTTTGCGAATCCTTAATTGCGAATCCTTAATATTCGCTATTAAGGACTCGCAAAATCCTAGCTTGATGCATGTGCCAGTTAGTCTGCTGGAGAGCAAAATTTGATGAGGGAGCATAGGATATTAATTCCTTGAGTTGGATGGGGCAGAATTGCCAGAACTGTCAGTTGAAGAGTCAAATCATGTCTTCAGCTGCAGGTGTCTTCTAGTTTCCACCTGAAAGGAGACATAAATGTTCTCCACTTTTTTGGAGAAAAAGAGGCCAGTACATTGCAGCTCACGTCAGAGGAGAGAGATGAGGGTGAGACAGAAGATAGCAAAGTGAGAGATTTGACAATCTGTTAAATTTGTTGAGTGAAATTATTGGTGGCTTGAATTTTCTGAAAGTAGTAGTCTCGACAGGACTGATTAATAAGCTGATGATAGGCTTTTAGTGCCACCTTATTGTCTGCTCTGCAACCTGGGTTGTAGGCTCTGCACCATATATGCTCGTGCCTCTTACATTTCTTTTTAGATGGAGGAAAGTGCATTATTGAACCATCCTGCTGAGGGTTTTTGTCTTCATGTGACTTGTTTTACAAGATGGGGAAATATGGTCTACTGCTCCTCTGAGCCAGTTGTCTAGTTGTATGCTGGCTTCATCTACACAGTGGTCCAGAGTCGGACAGCAATTTTCCAGAACTTGATTGAACCTCTCAGGCATCACTTTGGACCATTGCATGCCCAAATGGGGGCAGGACCGTGGTTCACTGACATCTTATTGTGGAATAAATTTATAGTAATTGTGAGGTGATCTGAACAGGCCAGTGGAAGAGGTGGCTGAGTTTCAATATGTGCCATATTGGTGAACACAGGATCAAGGATATGCCCCAGTCTGTGTGTAGGAGTGAGGACTAGTTGGAGAAATTGCAGACTCACCATATCACCAATTAAAGCTTTGGCTGCAGGCCAGTTGGTGTCATCCAAACTGATGTTAAAAACGCCTAACACCAACAGATTGGAATAGCGCATAGCTGGAGGGGACAACGTGTCAGCTAATAGGGTGGAAAAGTTCAACACGGGCCCTGGGGGACGATACATAAGAGCTCCTGACACAACAAAGGTTTTAGAGAGAACTAGGGAAAAAAGGAGCTTCACAGTTCTCAATAGAGAGTTCAGAGAGGGAGCATTGGAGAACTTTTTTGAAAATTATGACAATTCCCCCTCCTCTCTGTAACTGCCTGTCCTGCCTAACAATAGTGAAACCTTGCGGAATGGCTTGCATATGTCTGGGGATGAGTCCTCATTGAGCTATGTCTTAGTCAAAAAGACTGGTCCCGCATATTTTCCTCAAGATAGTCATGCATTTTGACTTTGTGCTTTGCCAGTGATCTGCAGTTAAGAGTGAAAAGTTTAAAAGAGTTGTGAGATTGTGATACAGGGCTTGTTCTAGCTATGAGCGATATGGGGCTTGGAGCAAGAAACCGCAATGATCACAATGGTAATCCATGTCACCAAGGTTCAGAGATTCACAACGGGCTTTAGGCAGGGTAGGGCAGAAGCCCAATAAATCATGTTTAGTGTACGGGATGGGTACTGACCGAAAAAGTCCAGGAGTCCTGGCCCCTGGCGCCGTCTAGGCATGGATGGGTGCAGACGGGCCTGCCTTTGGTGCGCTTTTGGTGTGTCAACGGCACACTATGCACGCCCACTGCACGACTACGCATTGCCCTCATTTAAGTAGCTAGCTTTCATAACGACTAGACCTCTAACATAAGATGGCGGCCTGAACACTTCCTAGCTGCGTGGTTTTAGCACACCACTGCCAACACATATCCAATTGTCTCCAAATTGTTAAAAAAGCCCCCAGTAAGGTTAAAAATGTCCCCAATAAAAACAATATTTGAATAAAGGACAGAGATAATTTTAAATAATGAGGAATCGGAGTCGTGCTTAATAACTGCCTTAGTAGTTAAAAAATGCTCTAGGTACAGATAGCAGCAGGGCAAGTACAAATAAACAATTTGGGGGCAGATTTACAAGCCCCCTGCGCCACCAGTACGTCACTTTTCGTGACGTACTGGTGGCGCAGGGGGCTCCTCGATATTTACAAGGAGAGGAAAAGCCACCATGCGTGACTTTTCCTCTCCTTGTAAATACCGTCCCTTCACACGCAGCACTTTGCGGTGAAGGGGCGTTCCATGGGTGTTGCTGTGGGTGTTCCCACGCAACACCCATGGAACAAGACACATCTCCAGAATTACGAGAAATCGTAACTCTGGAGATGCGTCTGAAGCTACGCCACCCTAGAGGTGGCGTAGCGAGCGCACTCGAGGAGAAATGTTTTCATTTCTCCTCGTTTTCCTCTTTCAATGCGTGCTGCATTCTGCAGCACGCATTGAAAGAGGAAAAGCCTGTACTGATTGTTTTTGTGCAGAAAGGTGCCCCTTCCTGCACAGAAACAATCTCCCATGGCGCAGGCATCCTTGCACCATGGTGCAAGGGTGCCTGCGCCGGCGCTTGGCAGCTGTTTGTGCGCCAGCGCAGGGAGAGCACAGGAATGCGACATATTCTTGTAAATATGTCGCATTCCTGTGCTCTGAAAGTGCCGCAGCGTGGCGCAGCCAAAGGGCTTGCAGCGCCACGCTGCGGCACTTTCTTGTAGATCTGCCCCAAGGTGCCTAGTGCAACGAGATTCACCGTGCGGCAGCAATCCAACTTATCTGCAAGCGTAGTTTTGCTTCTATGTAAATGTCTAATAATTAGTTTCCATGCTCTTTATGTGTTTAAGGTTGGCACTTAAAGATGTGTTGCCCTTCTTTGCCCAGGGCACTGAGTATTAGTGCTTTTTTCAACACCGCAGGAAAATCTGTAGCGTCCATTGCCTGTAAATAATTCTCAAATATTTCAATCCAGTCTTCCCATTCTATGGAAAAATTTCCTGGATTAATTAAAAGGCTGGGTGGTGTTATAATAAATTGATTTACATTCATTGTTGCTTTAGTATCTTTATATTGGTGTTATTTGTTGGAATAACGTTGTATTTCTCGCCTTTAAAAGGTTCAAGTTAATGGTGATAGAGTTGGTAATAGTGTTGCAGAACAGTAGGTGGCGCTGTGGCTGCACTGTATGGCTGACCTGGTTTCGATGGGTGGAGGAAGTAGGTATCAGAATCACAGCGCGTTGTGAAGAGAACTGCATAAGAGAAAATGGAGCTCTAACCGTTTAGAAAAAGCTGTTGTTTAATACTCTACTTTATTAGGCAGTGACTTCGCATGAAAATAGTCTTTCAATGGACCAGCACACAATGTGGATTTAGTGATAGTCCCTGACAAAAAGGCTCATGATGAAAGCTAATATAGGCTGGACTTTTGAATTGAGTGCTCCCTGAGTAGTATGTTAGATGCCTTTAAAAGTTGCTTTTATCCTGTCACATTTTATGTGTCTTCAAAGACAGGGGGCACATGCCAGGCTATGTCTGCTGACAAATTACTGCTTATTCTTTTAACATAGAGATTGGTTTTTACTTTTCTTTCTCTGACTGAAAAGTGAGAGGATTTTGTGAAGTGAACTATGTGACAGTCTTGCTGGTTGAAAAGGAGCGTGAAAGGAAAGGCGGTAGAATGTCAATTTTTTTCTAGAGGAGGTGTGCAGTGATCCCTGAGAAGAGAGCGTTGCCCTAGTCCAGTCTGCTGCTGATGAGGGCTTATGCGACAGTGCATCTAGTGTTCAGGGGGAGCCACTTGAAGATATTTCGTAGCATGCGCAGAATGAATAAGCAGGACTTCTTGGTAAGCTTGCTGTCAAGGATGATGCAGAGGTATCTGGCGTGGTACAACGAGGGTGCTAGTCCTAGTTTAGCGGGCCACCAGTAAGCGTTCTAGGGGGTGTTGTTGTTTCAGAAGATTAGTACTTCCGTTTTATGTGTTGAGCTTCAGGCAGTTGTTTCTCATCCAGTACGCGACACTCGTCATGCAACTGTGGAAGCTGGTTCTGGTAGTGGTGGAGTCCTTGGAGAGGGAGTGGATGAGTTAAGTATCTTCTGCGTATGATTCTCCGTGAGATCTGAAGATGTTGGACAGGGGTGTCATGTAGGTGTTGAAGAGGGTGGAGCTGAGGTATGAGCCCTGAGGGACACCGTAGATGATTTCCTTGGGATCGGAGGTGAAAGGCGGTAGGTGGGCTTTCTGTGTTCTTGCGAAGGAAATGAGGCAATCCATCTGAGAGCGTTCCCTTGTATGTGGATGCCATGTAGCCTAGCGATCAGCATGTGGTGAGATATGGTGTCGAAAGCTGCTGAGACGTCGAGGAGGATCAGAGCTGCTGTCTTTCTTCGGGCGAGGAGGGCTCAGATGTCATCGGTGGCCACGATCAGGGCGGTCTCAGTGCTGTGATTGCTGCGGAATCCGGACTGGGTGGCTTGGACAAGATGTTTTCTGCTCCATATGTTTGGTGAGTTGTTTGTTGATGGCTTTCTCCATGGCCTTGGCCGGAAAAGGGAGTAAGAAGATGGACCAGTAGTTCTTGAGTTCGCTGGGGTTGGCTGACGGCTTCTTGAGTTAGGGTTTTACCTCAGCGCATTTCCAGTCTTCTGGGTACAAGGCCGTGGTTATCAAGGTGTTGAGCAGCGAGGTGAGTTTGTGACTGATTCTGTCGCTTCCGAGTTTAAGGATGTGGTGTGGGCAGGGGGCCTCGGGACCCCTGAGTCGACAGAGTTCATGATGGCGGTGGTTCCTGGGAGGTGAGCATGTGGTCAGTTGGTGGTCTGTGCTGGTTACAGTGTGGATGTGTAGGTTGAGAAAGTCTGTAGGCTCAGGCTAGAAGTTTTTGTAGATTGTTGAGATCTTGTAGTGGACAACATTGGTGAGGTTGTCACAGAGCTTCTGGGAGGGAGTGATGCTCTCCTCTGTGACTGCGGGGTTGGAAACTCCCTGACGATCTTCAAGAGTTTCTTGCTGTGGTTCGAGCTGGAGTCGATGCGAGCAACTAGGGCATCTTTTTTCTTCTACCTCAGTAGCCGTAGTGAAGGTTTAGGGAGGTCTTGAAGGAGGCTCTGTTAGTAGTGTACTTGATAGTGCGCCATCTTCTTTCCTGTTATGTGCAGATGCGTTTTGCTGCTCTAAGTTCTTCGGTGTACCATGATCCAGCGCTGACAATAAAAATAATTCTCCTATTATGCTTTGGTCATCCAGGTGAAATTATTTCTCTAACACACACACTATATCCATATGACGGTGGGGCCCATAACACCTCATATACATTCACTTACTCATTTGTTCCCTGGATTTCCTCCGTCATGAACCTAGGAGAAAAACGATTCGCTGGAAGGAGACGGGATACCTCTTTTATCATGACATAATATTTCTCATTTGCTTTTAAGGTATTCCGCTCATTGGTCGATGAACCAACGAGTAGGAATCAGTTGATGGTGATTAAGACCAGCTCAATCACAATGAACTCTTTAACATTTCATTTTAATCATTGAGCTAAAGAATCACTGAGTCATTTGTTTAAAGAATAATAAAGTTTATATAAAGTTTTGAATGCAGGAAATGAGATTAGCTTATTATTCAGATCATTACATTTATTATCTTTATAAGAATAATTTGAAATTGCAAGGCACTTTTATTAGACGGAAAAATGAGGTTATCATAATAAGAACTCTATAGATAAATCTATCTATCTATCTGGGGAAAAACCTAATAATTCTAATAAAATCTATCAAGAAAAAGTTCTCCTAAAGCAGCATCTTTATACTCAACTGGAAAAGGAAAATAACAGCAGCAGCATCAGCTCGTCAGCATCAGCAACCGCAACTTCTCCCATCTACAGCATCTAACTCACGCAGCATCTAACTTCTGCAGCATCTCCCGCAGCATTTAAAACAGCATTCTACTCTCCAGCATTCTACCCCTCCCACCTAGAGTAGGTCTTCTTATACCCTAATTCTAGCTTACAGCATAAAATGTTTCTTCTTCATGGCGTGATTCATTCTCATTGGTTAAAACTTCAGGTCCATATACATTTTAATCAAACTTCCTGGTCTTAACCAGTTCCGTGTGGAATGTCCATGCAAGCATCGTTTCCCACAGTTCATGCAATTGCTCATCCGTTTCGATCAGTCCAAATTGTATCTTTTTCTGTTACATTTTGTGTAACACAGTTCCGTCTATTGATTCAGTCGGACTTCTCACGCTTCTTGCTGATCATCTTGGCACACATCTGCTCAGAAGGGTCACAACAGCCTTGACCATACTTTCATCTTAGCCTCTCAGCATCAGCACGTGATCATCCCTTTTCCACAGCCTCTCTCCTCTATCACATGGTCTCCCGCTCATGCGTACTCTAGCAACTCGCGGCCATTTTATATTGCTGCTCGACAGGCCTAAGCGCACTATTTTCAAAGATAAACAGAATATTGTTAAAACAAAGAAATATAAACCCTTTCGTTTCCCTCCCGTCTTTCTACGTACCCCAATTAGGTATTACCTAGCAGAAGCACCATATAAAGCTGTCCCTTACTTACCATCGCTTTATTTTGCAACCACACGTTTTATTTAAAAGCACAAATCATGCATTTATTATTTAATTAGTACGCAAATATTATGTTATGTTAAACACGTAAACAATTATAAGTCAATTAATTTGCATACAGAATAGCGTGTTACCTTTATCCCTTAACATGTAACATACTTTGTTGGTTATTTATTTGAACGAACATGTTTATTAATATTTTACGAAAATATTAGGAGGTTAATATTTTTACATTTACCCTGCTCCATCAACTCCCCCTTTGGTGATTTTTAATATCACCACAAAACCCAAGTTATACAATTTTCTCAGACAGCATATATCTTTTATCCGTTTGCTTTTGTTAGTTTACACATCTGTATCCCTTTCAACTTGTTTCTTCGTTTTCTTGTACATGTTCTCTTTTATTTCTTCTAACTCTATTTCACCCATTTCTCTCTCTCTTTCCTTGTTTATCATGTTCGGATCGAATTCTGCATCTTGCGGCACGCCCCCTGTATTCGAGAGCTCTCCTGACGCGTCTCTTCACGATGAACCATAATGATCTGATAGATAGTTGACAATGTTATTTCCGCAGGAGGTCCATGAGTAGCTTCAGTAACAGTAGAGGCAGCAGTGCTCCCACTAAATCCGGGCTGAGTAGAGAAGGAATAATCCCATGCCATTGATCCCATTAATCCCATTAGCCCAGAAGACTTATTTACCAGAAGCCCCCCTTGGTTTTTTGGTTTTGAAAATTTGCGAACTGTGCCCTCCACTCAGGAAGAGACTTCGTCTTTTTGCGCTCCACCGAACTGCCAATCAGCGAGATCGCTATCGTCGTCCGTCCACTCCTTGCCCGGACCTTCATCCTCTGATGATCCTGTATGGTCTGACATAGAATAACATTTATCTACCCCTTCAATTTCCTTGCCAGATCCACTGCCGTCGACAAAGTCCCATGATCTACCCCCTTGAGCTTCTATTCTTGCTGAATCAGCACCTTTGCTACATATTTCCAAGTTTTGTTGGTCTTTCATAGGGACTACTGGAGAATGCAGAACTACAAATCCCATAGTTCCACTGCCCGGGAGAAGTGCCATAGTTTGGAGTTCGCTTTCCCCTTCGAGATCAACTGCAGAGATAGTTTCACTGCCCCCAGCAGAAATCCCGTTACTGGTTAAACAGACCCCAATCCGAGCCGGTAAGCTGTTCTGGATGCAGGGATCCATTGCATTCGGGGGTAGAAGCACAAAAATCATTAGGCACCCCCACACTAGAAGGTACACCTGCCTTCGACTCTGCCGCTTTCGAGTCAGCATTATTTACCACTTTACCCGCAGCCGCCTGCTCCCGCTTACCGGTGCCCCCGCTCACAGGAGTTTCAGCTTTCTTTGTCCTTCCCGCTTGCATCTTGAAGAGCGAGGGGAGTGTCTGCTTCGATTTGCCGGCAGTAGCGACGGGGGTCTGAGTATGTCCAGCGGGTCCTGCCGCCATCTCTTCTGTCCCGCGGGTGACTTGCGGCTCTTTCCCCCCGCTGAGCCCTTTCCCGGGGCTCGCTGTTTGCGCTGTCAACACGCGGGTCTTCAAATTCTTCGCCAGAGCTTTCGGAGCCATTACACCGTACGATCGCCAAAATGACCCAGGGAGACCAAACCAGCTTGGCAGAAATCCCATCCAAGGTATTCTATTGGGCACTTCTCCCTGTAGCTGAATCAGATACCAGAGCATAATCTTAATTTATGCCGTTTTCTTTTTTTTTCCGCTCGCTCCGTCACAGCGGGATCCCTACATAGGTGGAATTGCCCAGGAGAGCTCGGAACGCCAGCCTACACAGCCGAGTGACCGGCCGCCATCTTTGCTCTCTCATGTTTTCTTTTTCTATCTTATTCTGCCTTCTTCTTCTCTTTATACATGTTATTGCAAGCTTCAGTACTAATATTATTATTATTATCACGGTTGCTATTATTATAACTTTCCCTATTATTAATCCACTCATTCTTGTTAACCAATTTATTACAGAAGAAAACCCTTTACCAAGTTTTCCCCAGGCACTTTCAACCTCCAGTGGAACAAGTTCTTTGTGCAAATTTGTAATATTTGTTATATACCTCTGTATATTTTCGCTTTTATCTGGAATGTAAGTGCAACAATGTTGGACTTTCAGCATTCCACAGACTCCGCCCTCTTTTGCCAAAAGAATGTCAAGGGCAAGACGATTTTGCATCACCATAGCTCTCATTTTTTTTTTTTTTTTTAAATATCTTTATTGGCATTTTCATATTTTAACATAACTGTCATCACATTTTTATTCAACAGTGCTTAGGTGTTCATGACCAATAGAGGCGATTACATGTGTGGGATAACTGTACTTCTAACTTGAGCCTCCGAGTCAATCCAACGTGTCATTTTTCATTATAATATAAATCACCATACATGTACGATTGGTTCAGTGATACTGCGTGCTATTTCCAACAGGTTTACTACCTTTTGTTTTGGTCGCTTGACATCGTTTTCGCCGCCTACACACCCGTGGTACCCCTTCCCCCTTGCCCTGTTCCCTAAATCATAAATGCATGGGTCACAGGTGCAGTGGTCTACGTATTCCGGGCCCACACAGCCGACTGCCGCACTGTGGGGGAAGTCTGTAGTATGGAGCAATACAGTGCTGCTATTTGCTCACTGCTAATTACCAATAAGATCTTTTTTTTTTTTTTCTTCTAAAATATACAGCTCCAACCTGAGCTCAAAACTTGAAAAAGGAAAAGAAAACATCTGCCTTGTTTTTTTTTTTTTTTTTGTTTGTTTTAGAACACCGTCAGTTTCTATCTTATACTGCTGAAAATTAAGTGTCGTGCCAGGATATTGCTGCACATCTCAATATCAAATGTATCAGTGAGCATCACGTGTAGCCAGTTGGGGCCCCTTCCTATACAGCCGGGGTGGGGGCACAGATCCCTATGCGTTGAAACCGAAGGGGGCACAACCTGCGCCGCCTCCACGTGCGCCGGGGCACACCCACTCCCTGCAGCTTGGGGTGCGGGGGAAGGGGGGGGGAAAAGACCGGCAGGTTCATACATCAGCTGTCCGGTCATCATCCCCGCCCGCTAGTGGCTTGGTTTGGAACGTCGTCAGTAGCGCATCCCAGGCCTGTGCTATGGGGAATTTTCGGAGTCCCGCTGTCTCCTCCCTGTGTAATGCCGTACTTTCCGCCTCAGCCCACACTGTGAGTGAGCGTTTCCAGCTAAGCGTCTCTGGGGGATTTGCGCTTTTCCATTGTTTAGTGATTAGGCGCTTTGCAGTGATCAATCCCAAGTCTCGGAACCTTGAGGCGACCTTGGCCGTTTTGGGCCTTGGATATAAGCCCAGCAAACAGACTTCCCACGACCACGGCGGCGGCGTAGTTGTGCACGGCGCCAGGGCTATTACTACCTCCCGCCAATAACGTTGTATAGTCGCACACGCCCACATCATGTGTAGCAAATCTACGTCAGGGCACTGGCAGCGAGGACACATAGAGGTGGTAATTTTAAAATATCTATTTATCTTGCATGGCGTAAGATATGCCCGATGTATGATATATGTTTGAATAAGTTTAAACCTCGAGTTCCGAGGTATGTTCCTGGCACCCGCTAATATCACATCCCACTCCTTATCTGTCCAGGGCTGGCCTCTGTCTGTCTCCCACCCCGCCCGAAGGCGCCTCATCGGCTGCAGTGTTTGCGTAAGGAGCGCTTCCACTAGCCAATGGACCACATGTGACCCCTCGCCCATTGTATGCAAATATTGTATCAGCAGATGTGTCGGCGGCTCTGTCGCCAAGTCCCCCAGGCGGCCGCCAAGGCCCTCAAGAGGGAAGAGTGCAGCAGAAACTGGCCCGCTGGCAATCCTGTGTCTTCGACTATTGTCTCAAATAGCAACAGTCCCCCATCCCTGTATAGGTCTCCTACTGTATCCAGTTCTGCCGCTCGCCAGGCCACCAGGGCTGTCTCTGTGGTGCCCATCTGGCCCCTTGGCGTCCCCAGCAATGGCAGAAGCGGAGCATAGGGTAGCGCATGTCGGGTGAGATACAAGCTTCTTTTGTAACATTTATATGCCAATTCTAGGTATAGTTGCGTGGGTCGCTGGGATTTAGCTATTGGGTGAAACAAGTGACAGATTCGGGAGTAGGTCCAGGGCTGCTGCACGGCGGCGGTGTCCTCCAGACACCTATCATCTAACCACTTTGTCACCCATTGAAGTTGGGCGGCTAGATAATAGAGTTCCAAGTTGGGGACCGACAGTCCTCCCTGGCCAGTGGGTGCATACATCTTCCATAATGCAACGCGCGGCCTCCCTTTATTCCATATGAAGTCCCGGAACAGACGCTCCAGTTCCCTGAACGTCCCAGGTCTCACATACAGTGGAAGATTAGCAAAGTAGTATAACATCTTAGGGAGTACAATCATTTTCAGCAATGTTATACGACTCATTACATTGAGCGGAAGCGTCTTCCAGAATTGCATCTGGGCCCGTATTGCTGAGATTGCTCTCGTTAAATTGCCTCCCAGTAAGTCAGCGGGCTCACGATATACTAAGACTCCTAGGTATCGAAATGTGGTCGGATACCATGTGAGGGGCACGTCGTTTAAGACCACCTCCGTCTCCTCGCTGTCAGCGCTGAATGAGTATATCCCCGACTTGGCCCAGTTGACTCGAAGCCCCGATTTTTCCTCAAAGAGTTTCAGCGTATTCGCAATGGATGTTGGTATTGCAGTGACATCTCGAAGGTACAATATCAAGTCGTCCGCGTACAGAGAGACGGCGTGTAATCCATCTCCCAGCCGTATTCCCCACTCCTCACCCCCCGCCGAAGCAGCATTGCTATGGGCTCCATTGCCAGGGAGAACAATAACGGTGACAAGGGGCAGCCCTGGCGCGTCCCCCGGCGCACTCTGACACAGTCGGACACTAACTTACCCGTTCGGACTCGGACGGTGGGCCGTCGGTATAATAGACGGACCATTTCCAGATAGCCCTCCCCCAGTTCGTATTTCTCCAGCACTGCTGCCAGGTAAGGCCATTCCAGTGAGTCAAATGCCTTTGCTAGGTCCAGTACCAAACAACCCGACCGGGGCCAGATCTGTGGGGCGTACCGTTGTATTCTGAAAAATCTACGTATGTTTAATGAGGTACAACGCGTAGGGACAAAGCCATTCTGATCAGGATGCACTAGCAGCTTTACGAGAGGAGAAAGTCGTCTGGCTAGCAGTGACGCAAATATTTTATAGTCCGTGTTGAGGAGTGCAAGTGGACGGTAGGAGTCCAGAAGGTCAGGGTTTTTGTCCGGCTTGAGGAGTGATACCAATAGGGCCTCATTCTGCGTTGCGGCAAGAGTGGAGCCATCCAACGCTGCCTCATATACTTTCAATAGCTGCGGCACTAAAATAGACGCATATGCTTTATAAAATTCGGTCGGCAGACCGTCAGGTCCTGGTGACGTCCCATTAGCTAGGGAAAAGACACTATCACGCAATTCCTCTGTTTGTATTGGAGCGTTCAGCTCCTCCTTTTGCACACTCGTGGGTCGTGGCAAATCTATTTCGTCTAAGTATGTCTGCAGTTCTAACTGTGTTACTCGTGTTTGCGTTTTATACAGGTCTCGGTAATGCTCTACAAACGCTTCATGTATGTCTCCCTGTGTGTATGCAGTAGCTCCAGTCACCGTTTTTACCGATACTATGGGTGTGGACGGCTCACTCTGACGAATAAGCCACGTGAGTAGCCTGCCTGCCTTATCACCCATCTGGTGTGTTCTTGCCGAATGAGCCGCATAGTTGAGGCACTTCAACCGCTCCAGCAGCCGTGTGTGCTCGCCCCTCAAGCTGCCTAGTTTCCCTTGTTTATTGTCTGGGTCGGCTTGCTCCTCGTCCGCTAACGTCCGCTCTATGCAGGTAAGTTCTCTCTCCAGTTGGTGGCGCATACCTACTTGAGTCCCTAAACAATGCCCCCTAACCACCACTTTTAGGGCATCCCACTCCACCAATGGCGACGTGGCCGTGCCTGCATTCTCCTCGAAATATTGCTCCACCGTAGTGGCCAGTAGCTCTCGAAAGGGGCGTCCAGAAGCATATCTGGTTGAAGACGCCAGATCGGGATCGGTGGCAACTCCGTCTCCCATCGTAGCTCTAGGACATGCGGATTATGATCAGAATGCGTGCGGCCCATGTAAGTAGAGTCCACAATACTTGAAAGGAGGTCGTCGGACACCATGAAACGGTCCAAGCGCACGTGTAGTCCGTGAGCACCAGAATAGTAGGAGTATACCCTGTCTAGCGGGTTCCTGTGTCTCCAAGCATCCGTGAAGCGCCAGTGTTGTGCCCAGCCACCTAACGCCTTCGCCGCTGCATGCGTGGCGGTACCGGGCAAGGGGGGAATGATCGGTCTATGGATACATCCAGCACACAATTGTAATCTCCGCCTAGGATCATGGGTAGTTCATGCCACACGGATAATTCCTGTGTCAGAAGATCTAGGAATATGGCCTGCTCAGTGTTAGGCGCATAGAGTGACGCCACTATCACCGGCTTCCCATCAAGAGCCCCCTTGACTATAACATATCTGCCTTCCTTGTCTATTAATGTGTCCGTCACTTTAAAGGGAGTGCCAGGCCTGACCCAAACCAGTACCCCCTTGCATACGCTGAATAGCCTGTCGCATATAGCTGCCCTCTCCAACGTCTATGCAGGCGCGCGATCTCTTCCTGTACAATATGCGTTTCCTGCAGGAGCGCTATTTGTATGTGGTGCCGTTTCAAATAGGAGTAGATCTGATAACGGCGCTCTGGGCTATGAATGCCCCGCACGTTCCACGTGCCTATTTTGATAGAAGCCATGTCATGTGATTGTTGGCGTCACATCCAGTCCCCTCCCACCGAGGATCTACAACAACTGGCGACAGGCGCATTAAGGCCCCATTGGCGTGCGTGCCCCTGTGTGTCTCAGCTGTGTTGTAAATATTTCCATGTCGAAGGATAATGGCAGTGTGAAAAGAAAAATAACAGTCAACCAATAATACCATGAGAGCAATTTCGCAACTGGCGATTGCCCAAACTTATAGCACAATAGCACACAGTTAACTTCTGGGGGAACTATCGTGCACAGCAAACTACAAAATAGAAAGAGTCCGATAAGGGGAGCGTCAGGCACAGCGATCCCTTCCCCAGCCAGTCCCATGTCGAATATGACTATTTACCTATACAATACGTATGACATTCCCATCTTTACGGGGTCTGCAAGAGAAGCCCAACAACAGCGCCATCACCCATCTAATAAAACAATCAATATAGACGTAACAAACATTCACATTATGATACGCTGGAGTCCACTGAGTCAAGGACACTTGCGTGAACTGTGGGGCCGCATCTTTCCCGGTGTCCTCAGAAAAGTGGGGCAGGCGACAAACTGCAGTCCTTTGCAGGATCACACAATGGCGTCTGAAGTCTGCGGGGTGACGTGCGGCAGGACACTTGTTTCCTGCGATAGCGAAAAGGCATCAGACAGTTCCTCGTCGCTCTGTGGCCCCCGCCTGACAGAATCAGCATCCGAGTCCCCCTCCGGAGATCCACTAATACTTGCCACTGCCTGCACTGCCTCCAATTGACCACTCAATACCAATTCCGGCGCTGGGCCAGTCACCTGAGGGGCCGAGGACTGCGATCGCCTCCGCCTCTTTCTGCGTCGTCGCTGTGCGGTCTCGGTCTCGGGTAGGAGTCCTCTTTCTCCTTTCTGCGTTGGGTGGTAAGAGTCCAGCCATTCCCCTGCTTCCTCTGGCGTGGCGAAGAAGTGGGTCTTACCATGGGCGACAACTCTCAGCTTCGCAGGAAATAATAATGAGTATTTGAGTTCATACTGTCGCAGGCGTCGTTTTACCGCTAAATAAGAGTGTCGCTGCTTCTGGACTTGAAAAGTGTAGTCCGGGAATATCATCACCTTGTGATTGTCCACTTGTATGTCCTTCAATTGTCTGGTCTCTTGAAGTATAGTGTCCCTGTCTCTGTAATTTAGGAGACGTATTAAGAAGGGTCTTGGGTTCAAGCCCGGTGGCGGCGGCCTGGCGGGCACCCTGTACGCTCTTTCAACCACGAAATGGGGAGACAGGGCCCCATCCGGCAGCAGCGTCCGGATCCAGTCCTCCGCATAGTGTACTGCTGCCCTCCCCTCCACTCCCTCCGGAAGACCAACGACGCGTATATTATTGCGGCGTGCCCGTCCTTCGGCATCCTCTGCTCTGTCTTCGAGGAATTCCACCCGGTGTAGCAGCTCTTGGATGTTCTTCTCAGCCGTGGTCACTCGTGGCGTGACCACCGAGATCTCCCCTCCACTGTGGCTGCTCGGTCTGCCAGCTTCCGGTGGTCCGCATGGAGCAACGTGAGATCGAGTGCCACTTTATCGATTTTTCCTTCCAATGAGGTGCGCACCTGGTTCATCGTCTCCCCAAGCTTTTCGACCGCCGCCAGCACCGCGTCCAGCTTGTTTGCCATGGGGTCCGCCATCTTAGCCTCCGCTACTCTGTCCACGTGCGCCCGGGTCTGTGGGTGAGGGCCTGTCGCACCACCAGCACCAGTCTTCGGTCTGCTCCCTCGTGACATGAGGCGGTGCGCGCCGGTCGCCGAGGTGGACGAGTCTCCCCGCAGCTACTCTCTCGGTAGCACTCAAAGATCGCCTCCACCCGCCGTAGCGGCCCAGACCTCAGATCAATCCGTCGAGGCAATCTCGGAACCACGCCCGTCGGCCGGATGTAGGAGCTTCTGATCCGGGCGCATCCACTATTGGTCCTGCACCGCAGCGTCTGGTGGGAAAGACGCAGCGGGCGACAAAGTCGGCTCCACGCGCCTGGACGCCAACGCACCTCTACTGTGGTAGATCTGTCATCCAACTCGGGCCCCACCCGAGAGTCTACCATCCAATGCACCAACTGTCGTCGCACTGGGCCCTGGCCAACGGGGGCGCCCGCTCTCCGTGCCCCCTGGGATGCCCCTGCTGATCTTGCTTATGGCTAGGGGAGGATGGGGGTGCTACATCCACCACTCTGCCAATGCAGGCCACTGGTGGCGATGCGCACCGCTCACGCTCTGACGCCCTGTTCCGTCACTCGCCCGCCATCTCCAAACTGCGAGGCAGCCTTCGCCGAGAGGGCCCCCGATGCTGTTGCTGGTCCGGGGGGACAGGGCCGCTTCTAGTCTGCCTCACTGTCCATTTCTGCGCCAGCACCCTTTTAACAAGCCTGCTCCTCCTCACCTGGCAGTCCCAGCATCCAGGATCTCGCCTCTGGTCCGTGGTATAGCTCCAGGGTCATTCACGCCATCCAGTCCGCCGCTCCAGGGGCACCACTCGGTCAAGGACGCTACACCTGCCGGGGTCTTTTGTCCTGTCCTCGGCCCAGCACGCCTGCCGGGCCCTGTTCCTGCGTCCCTCTCCTCCTGCGCCCGTACCTCCGATCAGCGGAGCCCCGGGGCCACACCGGAGCGCCCCTAGCCGGTGGCGGCGCAGACCCTGCGCCGGCTGAAGCGGCGCCCGCCTCGTCACTGTAGCCGCGGCCGGTGGCAAATACCTCTGCGTCGTCTTCACGGCACCCGCCTGGTCCACTCCTGCCTGTCCTCCCTGGCAGGCTGTGCGAGAGCAATTTCTGGGCTGCTGCGTGTGTCGGGCCTAGGGGCGGAGTCAGCCTCCGGCCTCCGTTTGTCGAGCGAGCCCAGCTGCACGGCACCGTGCCCCCGGCTCAGCACACCGGCAGGGGCTCAGCTCCGCAGCTCCCCTCTCCGCTCACCGTTTCGCCCGTCGAGGCTTCAGGGTCGTCTCGGGAACGATCCGATCTGGCAGTGGCCCCTTTTGTTTGGCACAGAACAGGATAAATGTGGCTGGGGAAGGGAGCCGTAGACGGAGCTGCTTAGCTACACGTCCGTCTCCATTGCCGGCTAAGCCACGCCCCCCATCACCATAGCTCTCATGGCAACCATCTCGGTATTTACCATCAAGAACCCTCCAGCAGTATCTGTAGATAAACGATCTACCACTGTGGATAATTTCCGAATTCTAAATGCATTCAAAGATACTCCCACTGCTGGTATCAATGCACCAAAAATATCACCTACTATTTCTGAAAAACTTTCCCTTTTTCTACGTGTAAAGGTATTTATCATTTTGTGTGTTCCTTTTTCTTTTCTATCCATATGAAAAATCTTTGGAAAGACCAGGCCTAAGTAACATGACCCATACCAATGGTCCGGCAACCTATAATAAGCCCCATTTCCACAAACATAATAAATCCCTGGAAATATTGGATCTTTTCCCCCTTTGAATCCCCATCCACCTAAAATTTGGTAATTGTCATGGCAATTACTGGAACCCACAAAATAATTGTCATATCTTGTCTTATTTCTTCTAATGCACAACCTTTCCTGTTGGGGCCAATCCAGAGTCATAGCTGCATTTGTCTTTTTCTTGTCATGATTGTCTTCCTCAAACGCCCAAAGAGGTGTTTTTGTCTCTTCTATCACTTTTCTTTGAAATTTCACTCTCCTCTCTTCAACCATCTCTAAAAATACCTTTTCTTCCTTCTTTAACTCACAGGTAAGGTTGTACCTAATTATACTATCTAATGTTAAAATCTTATCTTCTAAAAATATTCACCAAACGTTTTTCCCTCTTTTATTTTGTTAAGCTCTGGAACTACAGAAACTTTTGCAAAAATCTTAATTTTGTCAGTGTAATAATATTCTAATCTACCTGTTTTATAAAACAAACTTGCTAAAACACTACATGTTATTCCATATGTCAAAGGGAGGTGATGATAAGTCACACCCTCTGCTACAGATGCAGGCAACTGCATACATACATAGCAATCTCTTACATCCATTGTTTCTACATACTCATATAATAATTTAGTAAAAACATTTTTTGAAAAATCTGTTATTGATTTGTCTTTGTGTAATTCTGCACTACTCTTTAAAATAACTGGTTCTTGAGTGTTAGCCCCTTTTTCTTTCTCAGTGTTATTAGACATTTCTACTACAGCTAAACTAATTGGAATAGTGATTGCTAGAACCACCCATACTGTTATTAATAATCCTGTACAAAAACAGCACATCTTGCACCATCTACTTAAAAACTCACATTTACATTTTCTATCTCTAGTATTCTCCATTTTGTTTTATAACCTTATTTATTTGTTTTCTAGAAAATTGTGTCACTACACCTCAGCCAATGTTTTGTCTTTGCTTGGTACTTTCTTTTAATTCTTTCTCAGAATTCTTTCTTTGTCACATCAGGTAAATTCGTCAGTTCAGTGTTTTGTCAAATCCGGTAAAACTATCTAAACTTCTTCAGGTTTGTTGCACTTCACTTTCACCAATCAGGTTTCTTTGTTCTGGGTTTTCGTGAGTGTTCTTTTCTTCTTTGTGACTAGTCAAAGCACGATACAACCATTCAGGCGATCTATACTTCTGATTTACCTTCTTTATTCTTTTCGTTTTCTGCAAGTGTTTTCCACCTTGTTTTTCTTGCTCTCTTTGACTTGTTATTTCATTCACTTGTTCAGCACTTTTCCCATCCAACCTTATGATTCTGTATCTTAATTTTCTTACTTCGTTGGGCCAATTGTCTCCTTTTCTTGGCCTTTTTGCTTCACTTCCTTTTTCCTCTCTTTCTGTTTTCCAATTTCTTTTTCTTGTCTCTAGTTTTTGATTTCTTTCTTCCCCACTTCAGATTCTGTTTCAATTCTTTCGTTATTTCCTCTTATTTTGAAACTTATAATTTCATTTTCTTCTACTTGTGGTTCTTTTTTTATCTTCCTTCGTTCACCTATTTCTGTCCCTCCTCGAGGTTCTTCTGAATTTATGTCAGTCTCTCTATCTGCTTCTAAATTTCCCTGTTCTTGTGTTTGACTATCTGTCCCTACTGCTCCTCGGGGTTTTTCCGATTTTTCTAGCTTTTTGTTTGAAACTCTCCCTTCTTCATCTATTAATATTATCTCCGAAGGATTTTACCACAACTTGTACTTGGTTGCTCACTGTCACTATCTTCTGGCTCAGTTTCTTCTCTTATGCTTTCAAAATTCCAATTTCTTTTTAGAATTTCTTCACAATCCGAATGCTCTGTATCTGATTCTGAACTGGTGTCTGATATTTCCAGATGTCGACTTACAGGTCGATCTTCAAATTCTGGAACTTCAGCTATTTCTTCTATTTCCTCTTCTTCTTCTATCGTTGCACTTGTAGTTGGGTCTTCCAGATGTCGACTTACAGGTCGATCTTCAGGTTCTGGCACCCTGTTTGTTTCTTCTTCTCTTTCTGTTTCTGAACTGTTATCCAATACTTCCAGATGTCGACTCACATGTCGATCTTTAGGTTCTGGAACTCTGATGGTGTGACTGGCATGTACCCAGTGTTTCACTCCTGCACACTTGACTGCAGTGGTCGTCACCAGGATCACTTGTCGTGGTTCGTCCCAGCGAGGAACCAAACAGTTTCTTCTCCGGTGGACTTTTATTCGAACCCAATCTCCTGGATTCAAGTCGTGAGCTGGTTTTCTTTCAAGAGTGGTCGCATCCGGTCCAACCTGATGAAACACAGAATGCACCACATCAGCCAATCCTTTGCAATAATCCAGCACTAGATCATCAGTTATAGTCAGTAGCTTGTTGACAGGTACTTGCGCTTGTCTCATTGCTCGTCCCATGATTATTTCATGGGGACTGAGTCCAGTTTTCCTTTCCGGAATACTTCTGATTGTCATCAGAACTAATGGCAAAGCATCTGGCCATTTGAGTCCTGTAGCTTGACACATTTTTCCTAACCTGTTCTTGATTGTTCCATTCACTTGCCCTACTATTCCAGAAGCCTCTGGTCTGTATGCACAATGCAGTTTCTGTTTAATACTAAGTGCTTCACAAATCAGTTTAACTAATTCATTTTGGAAGTGTGTTCCTCTATCTGTTTCAATCGTGACTGGAAAACCATACCTCGGAATGAATTCTCGCAGCATAAGTTTTGCTACCGTAATATTATCATTCCTTCTTGTTGGGTATGCCTCCACCCAACGGGAAAACAAACAGACGACCACTAAGACATACCTTAATCTGTTGCAAGGTGGCATTTCAATAAAATCCATTTGCATTCTAGTGAAAGGACCCCCTTCTCGTCCTATTGTTCCTAGACTCACTACTGTCTTCCTTCCTGGATTTAACTGTTGACAAATAAGACATCTCTGACAAAGACTCTCAGCTATAGCTCTGAATTTTGGATTATACCATGTTTGTCTAAAAAGTCTGATCATTGAATCTCTCCCAATATGGGCTTGTCCATTGTACATCCGTGCCATGTCAGAAATCATGCTATCAGGCATAACTGGTCTCTCATCCCTGTAAACCAAACATCCGTTTCTTCATGTTTTCTACATCCTGCTTTTATCCAGGTATCTTTTTCCTCATCCTCTGCGGCTTCTTGTAACTGTCTCACCTCATCCCATGTTTCAATAGAGTTAATAAAAAGCAAAGGACAAGAAATATGCTCTCTTTCACGACATTTGTTCAAAGAAACCACATTCTTTGCACAGTACTGTGCCATTTCGTCAGCATATTTATTACCAACAGTTATGTAGTCTTCCCCATTTTTATGTGCATTGCACTTCACTACAGCGATCTGTTTAGGCAGCTGTATCGCCTCAAGCAGCTTTTTCACAAAATCTCCATTCCTAATGGGCGTTCCTGCAGACGTCAAGAAACCCCTTTGTGACCAAATCTGACCAAAGTCATGCACAACCCCAAAGCCGTACTGGCTATCTGTCACAATCGTAACCCGTACATTTCTTCCCAACTTGCATGCTTGAATCAGAGCTACTAATTCTGCGACTTGGGCAGATTGTACACCTTTCAGACAAGATGCTTCCATTACAGTTGCTACTGTGCAAACTGTGTATGCTGCACTTAGAACTCCATCAGTCGTTCTCAAACATGAGCCATCCACAAACAGAATATAATCTGAATCTTTCAAAGGCTCATCTCGTATGTCAGATCTTGGTTTTGTACAGTATTCGAGCACATTCAGACAATCGTGATCTACTTCATCCATTTCAATCACACTCTCTTCATCTGGCAATGATGTTGAAGGATTCACATTCATACATCTGTCAATGGTCACATTATCTGCACTCAAAATTACCTTTTCATACCTAGTCAGCCGACTATGTGTCATGTATTGGGTTTTCGTTCTTGTCAAAAGAATTTCCACAGAATGGGGAACATACACTCTCAATGGATACCCCATCACTATGCCTTCACTCTGTTCCAGACTCACACAAGTAGCAGCAACCGCTTTCAAACATCCAGGCAACGCTTTCGCTACGGGGTCTAAAACAGCTGAAAAATATGCAATTGGTCTTTTCATAGTTCCATGTCTCTGCACCAAAACTGAAAATGCACATCCATCTCTTTCACTGCAATACAGTTCAAAATCTTTCTCATAGTCAGGCATTCCCAATGCTGGAGCCTCACACAATTTCTTTTTCAGCTCTCTGAATGCTTTCATTTCTTCATCATTCGTTTCAAAAGGATCTTTAACATCCTTCTTTGTCAGTTTCTGCAATGGTTTAGCAATTAGTGAAAAACCGCTTATCCATTGTCGACAATATCCAACCATTCCCAAAAACATTCTTACCTCTCTTTGTGTCATTGGAGCTCTCATTCCTTGAATCATTTTTATTCTTTCAGTCGTTACCTTTCGCACTCCTTTCTCAATTTTATGCCCTAAATACTGGACTTCTTGTTGACAAAACTGCAATTTTGAAGGGGACACTTTATGTCCTCTTTTTGCTAAATGATTCAGCAAAGCAATTGTATCATTGACACATGCTTCTTTCGTTTTTGATGCCACCAGTAGGTCATCAATATACTGAACCATTATTGACTTTTCTGGCATTCTTAGATCTTCCAATGATTTCTTTAGGATCTGATTAAAGATTGAGGGACTTTCTGTGTACCCTTGAGGAATTCGGCACCATGCCAAAATACGCTCTCCAAACCTAAACGCAAATAATGGCTGGCTATCTGGATGCAATGGAATAGAGAAAAATGCATGACATAAATCAATTACTGTGTACCATTCTGCTTCACGTGGAATCTGGTATAGAATCACAGCAGGGTTCGGTACTATTGGGCAACAAGGCACAACAATTTTGTTTACCTTCCTCAAATCCTGTACAATTCTATATGTTCCGTTTGGCTTTTTCAGTCCCATTATTGGCGAATTACATGGACTGCTCATGATTTCTTTTAGAATCCCTTGTTCAATCATTTTATTTATTACTGGCGTTATTCCTTCAATTATTTCTGGAGTCAATTTATACTGAGGCGTATTTGGGTAACTCGTTCCTTCTTTCACTGTTATTTTAACGGGATCTACTCCTTTCATTAATCCTACATCTTCTCCTGTAAAGTCCCACACTTCTTCTTTCACTGTCCTTTTCAATTCAATTGGGATTTTCTCTGCATCAAATACAGGAAACAAACCATTTACTTCTGGTTCTAAATTCACCATTGTCATTTTATACAGCACATCCTCATCTGGAGTCTGAAATGCAATTCCGTCTGGGGTACAATAGATAGTGCAGTTCATCTTGCACAATAAGTCGCGTCCTAAAAGGTTCACGGGACTACAGTCACATACCACAAATCGGTGCATTTCACTAAATGGACCAATTCTTACTTTTACTAATTTAGTAAGAGGCGTTTTAATTTGCTGATTCGAAACTCCAACTACTTGGATATGTTCACCTGAGAGAGGAAGGTTTGGAATTTCCACTGACCTAACAGTAGAACGGGTAGCTCCAGTGTCAACAAGGAATGTTAGATTTGCACCATTCACTTCTCCATCCACAAATGGACCAGACTGATCTACCTCTAGAGTTGCGCCAAGCACGCACTCTTCCCCCTCTCTTAGGCACCGTCAGGAACTTTCCTCCGTGTCATCCTCATCCTGTCGCAACCAATATTGAGAAATTGCAGCTGCACGCGGCAACTGTGTTACCTGTTCTCCTCCGTAGAATCCTGTTTCTGTACTGTATTTCTGTTGGTTAACACTCTTGGGAAGTGGTGGTTGTGGCACCTGACCTTGTTGAGTAACTACCTCACTCTGCACCTGTGAATTTAATGATTGATTTTCCACATTAGGTTTTGGAGGAAATTTACACTCGTTTCTCCAATGTCCTAGCTTTCCGCAGTTGTGGCATGGCCACTTTTTCTTTGCCTCATCTATGCTCATTTGTCCTTTTCCTTTACCTATATTAGGTCGGGATTTAAACTGTCCTGTTTCACTACCAGTATTACTCAATTGAGCTTCTTGCTTCTCTGCAACTTTCACCTGTGCCCACATGGCCTTTTCTTTCAATTTACGCTCTTTACTCTCAATTTCATCACTGCAATACTTAGCATATCTCAAAACTTCGTCCACTGTGCTATTTTGCCAACCAATTAAATGCTGCTTAATCATTTCACTTATCTCTGGTTTTAATCCATACACAAACCTATATACAAAATGACTCATATCCTTCTCACTCAGTGTCTCATAACCACTATACTGTTTGAAAACCAACAACAATCTCTCATAGTAGGCGTGCACTGACTCTTTGCTTTCCTGCGTTGTTCTGTCTATTTTTACCCAATTTGTTTCTTTTGGTGGAATTTTATTCTTCAAAAAGTAACGACTTGGTCGTACTTCCTCATCACTTCTGGACCTGGCGCTCCTGTTTTGGCATCCCTTGGATATTCTACAGTTGGCCAATCAATGGTAATCTTACATTCTGTCCACAAATCAGCTGGCACTACTATATCAAACAACCCATCCAGATCTATCCACAGCACTTTTGACACCTTAACAAATCTTTCCACTTGTCTGTACCATTCTACTGGTTTCTCTCTCAATTTTGGGAAGTCATTTGTAAATGACAGTATATCCTGTCTGGTCCATGGAACATGCACATAACTACCTCCTGGAGTTTCTCTCATCGGGTACTCCCTAACAACTGGTTCCCTATCTGTCACTGCAAAAGCCAAAGATGCTTTATCTGTTGTTTTCTCATTCCTCTTTGACCATCTATTTCTCCATCTATCCACATCACCCCATTTTCTCAGTAAAACAATCAGCTCTTTTATTTGGGTCAGTCTTCCTGATGTGTTCAAATTTTCTATATCTTTTTCACAAAAATCTACTCTGTACGGTTTCTGCAACGTTCTCACTTTCACAAATTCTACTCCTAGTTCACTTGCGATGTAAATTTCTAGCTCTCCAAGTAAGACTCTTGCACAAAAACATAATCTCATCATCCTGATAATTTTTAGTTTTTCTGTTCCAATTGTTCCCAAAATCAATTCTTCCATGTCTATTTTCAACCTAATTACATCTAATGGTTTTTTTCCGGTTCTTTTGCTTTTAGCGCTTTCATCCATTCGTTTAACTCTTCTGGAGTCGGACCTACAGGCATACTATTTAATTCTATCCAATCGCTGCTTCTTTCTGGTGTTCCTGATGCGGACTCTGTTACCATAGGCATTCTCCTAATCTCATTTTCATTTATCGTCAAATTTGTAGGTGGGCTTGGTCTACAGGTACTAGCCAAATTGTGTGCACCTTCATTATTCAGTTCCATCCCTTCTCTTTTTCTTTGCAAATGTGAATTCGTGGGAATCACTAAGGAATGTTCATTAATTTTCTGATTCTCAAAAATTGGCATTACTGGACCTATCGTTACTGGTACAGTTACAGCTTCCATATTCTTGGTCAATTCTCTTATTTTCTCAGTCAATTCTTTTGTCGTTTTTGCTAATTCAGTTGCATTGTCACTTTCTATCTCTTCATTTTGTGAACTTTTAAATGTTTCTTGTGACCTATTTGTTTCATTTCTTCGTTCGGGTTTTTTATTCCTCCCAGTTTCCATTGGCGGTGCATTAGGTGTCACCACCGCAGAAGTCTGTTGGTATGGAGGTGGGTTTCTGTTTAAAATATCTTCCAGCAATTCGTCATCTGTTTCACTACCACCATACACATACTTTTCTACCACTACATGTTTCTTTTTCTCGGTACACTTTCTTTTTGCTTCTTCCTCAACTGCAAAAGCTGGAAACAAACCTCCTGTCATGTTAGCATATCTCCACCGCTTTACTCTGTCCTCATGATTTACTCCCCACAACCTTCCAGGCAAAAACTCATGATTCTTTAATCCTCTGAATCTCTCTCGCTCATACATCTCATCTTCCCATTCCGTTAAAGCTTCAAACTGTGTCGGTCTAGGTCTAGGTTCTAACATTACCATCTTTTCTCTCAAGTTCCGTAGTACAGCTACATTAAATGAACCATTCTCAGGGAAAGCCAATGCTCCATCATTCTTGGTGTATTTTGTCCAATTTTCTAACCATATGCATGTATGATATCCATATTTCAGCATCATATGTGAAGCTGGTGATTTCGGCGGAGGAATTATTTGTCCCTCTCTAGTCACTACCTTTTTGTCTTTCTTAAAGAAGTTCTTAACTTTCGACATCCATGATGTTTTCTCTTTACCATACTCATAGTACGACATGATTCACAACCTTTTTCTCCTTAAATGATCCGCAATTCAACACTGTTCCCTATGCGTTATTTCAACCAATACTAGCGCGACTCACACCAAAGCTCCAATCAGAGCGATTTCTGTCTACGGCACACTGACCAATCAATCCCAGTGCGGCTTTTGTCTACGTCAGTTCTGCTCCTGTTCTCATGTGACTATCGCACTGACCAAACCCAGCGCGGCTTTTGTCTACGTCACTTCTGCTCTTGACCCCTCCTTTACAAAATTTATCAGCAATTTCTTTTTCAACAATTTTTTTTAGTTACAACATTTTAACCACATTTCCATTGTCTGATTCGCTAAACCGAAAAGATAGCTTTGACCATTTACACAAGAATTCTGTATTTTCCAGTAGGCAGCGCTTACCTCTACCCTACCACAGAATTTTCAGTTTTGCCGATAAAGTAGCACTTCCCTCTACCTTACCCTTCTTTCAAGCAATCAGTAAACCCGTTTCTCTGGGGATAAAACACATGTGGAGACTATACTGCTCCTGAGAATTAAGGCCAGAGTTTCACAAGAAAACCGATCACTATTTCACTTACACACCTTTTATACGCAAAATGTCCCTATTATAACACAACCTGTGTTATTACCAAAAATGAATTCAGACAGTGTACAATTCCATGCGACTTCTCTTGCCACACGTGTTCCACTTCCTACTTCCCGGAAGCGTGAAAACTTACATATAACATAACGCGATTCAACAAAAAGTGTTAGACATGAACTTATCAATAATCAATAATCAATAATCACCAAACGAATCTATAGTAACCATAACTCTGCTACCAAGAAATCTGATCCAGCGCTGACAATAAAAATAATTCTCCTATTATGCTTTGGTCATCCAGGTGCAATTATTTCTCTAACACACACACTATATCCATATGACGGTGGGGCCCATAACACCTCATATACATTCACTTACTCATTTGTTCCCTGGATTTCCTCCGT
Source organism: Calotriton arnoldi (assembly GCA_963921515.1). Lineage (NCBI taxonomy): Eukaryota > Metazoa > Chordata > Amphibia > Caudata > Salamandridae > Calotriton > Calotriton arnoldi. Next base: position 323,087 of record CAWUFW010003862.1, on the reverse strand, counting down.
CATGAACCTAGGAGAAAAATGATTCGCTGGAAGGAGACGGGATACCTCTTTTATCATGACATAATATTTCTCATTTGCTTTTAAGGTATTCCGCTCATTGGTCGATGAACCAACTAGTAGGAATCAGTTGATGGTGATTAAGACCAGCTCAATCACAATGAACTCTTTAACATTTCATTTTAATCATTGAGCTAAAGAATCACTGAGTCATTTGTTTAAAGAATAATAAAGTTTATATAAAGTTTTGAATGCAGGAAATGAGATTAGCTTATTATTCAGATCATTACATTTATTATCTTTATAAGAATAATTTGAAATTGCAAGGCACTTTTATTAGACGGAAAAATGAGGTTATCATAATAAGAACTCTAAAAATCTATCTATCTATCTGGGGAAAAAACTAATAATTCTAATAAAATCTATCAAGAAAAAGTTCTCCTAAAGCAGCATCTTTATACTCAACTGGAAAAGGAAAATAACAGCAGCAGCATCAGCTCGTCAGCATCAGCAACCGCAACTTCTCCCATCTACAGCATCTAACTCACGCAGCATCTAACTTCTGCAGCATCTCCCGCAGCATTCGAACAGCATTCTACTCTCCAGCATTCTACCCCTCCCACCTAGAGTAGGTCTTCTTATACCCTAATTCTAGCTTACAGCATAAAATGTTTCTTCTTCATGGCGTGATTCATTCTCATTGGTTAAAACTTCAGGTCCATATACATTTTAATCAAACTTCCTGGTCTTAACCAGTTCCGTGTGGAATGTCCTTGCAAGCATCGTTTCCCACAGTTCATGCAATTGCTCATCCGTTTCGATCAGTCCAAATTGTATCTTTTTCTGTTACATTTTGTGTAACACAGTTCCGTCTATTGATTCAGTCGGACTTCTCACGCTTCTTGCTGATCATCTTGGCACACATCTGCTCAGAAGGGTCACAACAGCCTTGACCATACTTTCATCTTAGCCTCTCAGCATCAGCACGTGATCATCCCTTTTCCACAGCCTCTCTCCTCTATCACATGGTCTCCCGCTCATGCGTACTCTAGCAACTCGCGGCCATTTTATATTGCTGCTCGACAAGCCGAAGCGCACTATTTTCAAAGATAAACAGAATATTGTTAAAACAAAGAAATATAAACCCTTTCGTTTCCCTCCCGTCTTTCTACGTACCCCAATTAGGTAACACCTAGCAGAAGCCCCATATAAAGCTGTCCCTTACTTACCATCGCTTTATTTTGCAACCACACGTTTTATTTAAAAGCACAAATCATGCATTTATTATTTAATTAGTACGCAAATATTATGTTATGTTAAACACATAAACAATTATAAGTCAATTAATTTGCATACAGAATAGCGTGTTACCTTTATCCCTTAACATGTAACATACTTTGTTGGTTATTTACTTGAACGAACATGTTTATTAATATTTTACGAAAATATTAGGAGGTTAAAATTTTTACATTTACCCTGCTCCATCAACCACTTGGCCTGTTTTATGGATCTCCTGTGGTTGCTGTTTTGATAGGGATGATGTTGTCTGCACAGTTCATGATCCAGGTGTTGAAGTTACTGACACTCTATTCGAGGAATAGGGGGGTGGTGGGATTGGAGCCATTGAGGGCGTTTGTCCATTGGGTCTTTGATATTTTGCTCCAGCAGCGATGGGGGGCACTCTGCTGAGCGTGGACGGTGGAGTGTGAGCTGGTGACGTTGAAATGGATCATGTAGTGGTCAGTCCAGGTGAATTAGGTGATGTGGCTGTACTTGACGCAGTTGCTAGAGGTGAATATGGGGGCCTGTGCCCTGCGGTGTGAGTGGGGTCGTGGATGAGCTGGGTAAGTCCTATGTTGCTCATGCATTTGAGGAGGTTGGTGGTTTTGGTGTCGCTGGGATTGTCGAGGTGGAAATTGAGGTTGCAGAGGAATATGAAGTCATTGGAGTCAACGGCAAGGGTTATGATGAGGTCTGTGATGGAGTTGCAGAAGCTGGGGCACAGTCCAGGGGGCCGGTAGGCGAGGGTGAATCTGATGGTTGCCTTGCCATCAGTTTGGAGCCTGAAATTAAGGTGTTCAATGATCGGGGTGGGTTTGTCCATGGTGGTGGTGCCCTTGATGGTTTCCTAGTGGATGATGGCAATTCCTCCTCCAGGTTTGTTGATGCGGTCCCCTCTGGGTGATCTTGTATCCGGCAGGTACTGCTTTTGCGATGTCAGGGGTTAGTGAGGGGTTGAGCCAAGTCACGGTGAGAAAAACGGGTGTGCTGTGGCAGGTGAAGTTGCAGTGCGTGCAGGTAAAAGGGCGTGGCAACACAGTTGGCAGGGGGTTCTGGGGGTCAAGACATGGAGTTCAGCTGCGGTGCAGCTGTGAGGTGGTGTAGAGCCAGGGTTTCTGGCGCTGGGCATGGTCCAGGTGCAGACGGGCTTGCATTTTGGAACGCCACCAGCATGACCGCCATTAAGTAGGTCCTGGAAGCTGGGAGAGGTCCAGGGGTTCAATGTGGGGGGCTAGCGATGGCAGAAAGAAGAGGTGGGAAAAGTGCACAGGTAATGAGCGGGGAGGTGAAAGGGTGGAAGTGGGGAGCAACGATGGGGCGGCAGGAGAGAAAAAAGGTGGTCAACAGACGCACAACAGAGACACAAAAAGCAAGAGGCACAGCAGAGAGAGTGAGAATGCAAAAAAGAACAGAAGCAAGAGTGTGAAATGCTAAAGGCACAAAGCGAGATTGAGAAATGCAAAGGGGCACAAAATGAGAGTGAGAATGCAAAAAGGCTCAAAAGCAAGAGTGAGAAATGCAAAATGGCACAAGAGAGAGGGTGAGAAATGCAAAAAGTCACCAAAGAGAAAGTGAGAAATGCAAAACGCAAAAGGCACAAAAAGAGAGAGTGAGAACTGCAGTACAGCAAAGGCAGAAGAAGGAGAGAGAAGTCTAAGTGAGATAAGAGAGAGTGCAGGAAGACAGCAAGAAGGCAACTGGATCAGCAGTCACTAACACGGCATGCAGCTGGGTCCAAAAGGGCCTAGACTGGTCAGAGGACCAATCCAGGTAAGTTGGGAGCCTAAGCACCTGCTCAATGGGGTCACGCTAGTGAGGTCCTGGGAGCTGTGAGGGGCTCTGAGGTGCGGTGGGAGAGGCTAGCGAAGGCGGGAAGAAGAGGCAGGAAAAGCACACAGGAGAGCAGGTAAGGAGTGGGGAGGTGGGAAGCAGGGAACGGTGGTGGGGCTGGCAAGAGAGAAAGAAGGCGGGCAACAGAGGCACAACAAGCAAGAGGCACAGACGAGAGAGTAAGAATGCAAAAAGGCACAAAGCGAGAGTGAGAAATGCAAAAAGGAACAAAAGTTAGAGTGAGAAATGCTAAAGGCATAAAGCAAGAGTGAGAGATGCAAAGAGGCACAGAGTGAGAGTGAGAATGCAAAAAGGAGCAAACGCGATAGTGAGAAATGCAAAATGGCACAAGACAGGGGGTGAGAAATGCAAAAAGCACTGGAGAGTGAGAAATGCAAAATGCAAAAGGCACATAAAGAGAGAGAGAAAAATGCCTTAGAGCAAGGACAGAAGAATGAGAGAGAAGTCTGAGTGAGATAAGAAAGAGTGCAGGAAGACAGCGAGAAGGCAGCTGGATCAGCGGTCGTTAACACGGTGTGCAGCTGGGTCCGAAAGGACCTAGACTGGTCGGAGGACCAAGGACAGGATCCTCAAATGCTTACTCAACAGCCCAGAAGGGAATGGGTGTATCAGGAGGCTGAGATCCTCAGTTTCAAAGGACATAAACGTAAGGTAAGCTACCAGAGGAGTCTTCGCTACAGGAAGCCCCCTGTAGGAAAGTCCCTCTTCATGGTGGATCCCTGTTTTTCAGTGTTGGACACCTGGGTTTTGAATCTCTGCTGCATTCTGTGACCTGCTAAGCAGGCCTCAACCTCTGTGTGTACAACTGTATTTCCATCCACTCACAGCACAACCTGCCCTTCTGCGGAACCGACTTGGCATGAAATCAGGACACCAGGCTGAAATGAGCAGTGCAACCATTACTAAGTATCATATTGTAAGGTACCTGAAAACATACAGACTCTGCTGTCCAATTAAATATGCGTTCTAGTTGTTTGAATGTGAAGTAGGACTGTTTTATGTCCACACTTAGAGACCTGTCTCGTAGCTTTGAATGCCATCCCACAAGCTGTAAGCCTGTTGGAGTCATTCTTCTGTGTAGGAAAGACTAAATTAAATGCTAAACCCATAAATTGAGCTTGATGACAGAAATTTGGATTAATATTAATCGATATAGGTAGTTTTTAAAGAAATACACACAAAATGAAGAACTTACAATGTCTGCATTAGATTTGAAATATGGAAGCTAAAAGTCTTCTCATGTTTCTCAGCCAGGAATAAATGAATTCTATGTCTCAGGCAGGGAAAGTCTAATCCACTTAAGGCTTTTCAGGACCAAGAAGGAAACCACAATTTGCATTTGACCGTAACCCAAAGTAACGCATGGCAGCACAAGGAGCTGCCTTGTGTTACTTTGCACCACGGGGGCGTTCCACGGGTGGTGCATGTGTGTTCCCATGCAACCACCCTCGGGTTTTGATGCAAATCCCTATCTACAAAGAATTGTAGACGGGAATTTGTTCCAAAACCCTGCGCCTCACTGAGGCGGGCATAACAAGGAGAAATATTTTCATTTCTCTTCGTTTTTTCCTCTTTTCGTGTGCACTGCATTCTACAGCACATATAAACAGAGAAAGATGCCTTAAGGCATTGTTTATGTACAGGACTCCTTCCTGCAGAAAAACTATGCATCCCAGCATGCCGAGACCCTTGTACTATGGTGCAAGGGTGTCTGCGTTGGCGTATGGCAGCCAAAAGTGCAACAGCGCAAGGTGAGAGCAGAACAGCGCCACATCCTTAATAGATATGGCGCTGTTCTGCTTTCTCCTTTCGTGCAATGCAGCAGCTTTACTTGCTGCACTGGTTACCTGACTTCTATGTAAATCTGTCCCTGTGTGTTCTGCTGTGTACATCCATCTGCTCTTTCAAAAGCCATAGGTCTATTTCCTGAAGAGAAATAAACGTGGACATCGACTTTGGGGCCAATACGCTAATCTAACTTAACAGTGGTGTAAGGAAACCCTAGGGGGCCCTACTGCGAGGCCCTGGCAATAACCATATACTCGAGCCGACAAGTGAATGGGGGCCCCCTTTATGTATAGAAGACTGGGGGGTCCCTTTATCCAGCGTGGCTGTAGGGGTGGCCATTACACCCCTGTGACTCAAGGACACAACTTACACCCACAGCCTTAAAAGAAATTGTATAGATACCCGGGATGGGCCATGCGGTGCCAAAGCAACAGGACCAGTATGCTCTGAGAAACCCGTACACAATGGCTGTCCCTGCATGAGGGGCCTGCATCGAATGTGTGAGAGATGTAGAGTAGTAATATTGCTGCCATGAGTTAGGCCTAAGCCACACATCAACAACCTTCTTCTTCCAGAGTCAGCGGTGCACTGAAAGCCGGGCTGGAAACCAAAACCAGGCTTGGCAAAAAACTTCAAATCAATTCCACCCGTGGGGCCATGGGGGCTTTCAGGATAGCGTTACGACAGTCCATTCTGCTTTCAAAGCAGCCCTCATGCCTGCAGCTTACTGGGAAAATGGCAGAATGGCCAGTCCATCTCTGGGAACACTAGAGATGGACGAGCCACTGAAAAGAATGAACCAGCCTTGAGCCCGCTGCTGGGCTCTGGCTGTGCTCGAGGTCCTCTTGTACCCTTGATCCCAAAACAAGCCGAGCTTTCATGTAGCTTCTGTCTGCCACCCAAGCTGTAAACTCAGGTGCCAAGTATTAAAGACAAAGCATGAACATTTGATGTAAAACAGGCAAGAGAAAGAGTTCCCCAATCTAGTGGCTGAATTACACAACGTGAAACCAGAAAACCTGAGCTCAATCTCAGCTTCCCTGCTTGGCCATATGTGTGATCCTAGGCAAATATTTTATTTCACCCAGTATCCTTTTTCTACATTACCACATATGAGGGCACCTTCAAATATGTAAGTTCAGGATGTGTGCTGTACAAAAAACTCGTGCTTCATTTAATGCACTATAAAGTTGCTCTACCTATAACAAGAGTATAGGCTACAAATAGTGTGTCGTGTGGTTTGTGAACTCGTGTGATTTACATTACTAAGTTAGCTTAGGCCTGGCTGCCATGATGCCTCTTTGCGCACGTTACTTTGTGCCCCCCAGCCTCTGCTATTTTGGGACTATCTGCCTTTCACATTCTTCCTTGTTGCTTTTGGGTTGCGTCTGAACATTGTGTACAAGGTCGGAAAACAATGTGCCTTGTTCTTGCTGATCTGGTCAGACCCTCGTAATTAGACATAACACTGAATGCCACTGCACTGAGGTAATTCGGGTGCCTTTAATATTGTGATTTTCACTGTTGGAGGCACTTTGGAGAAAAACCTTTCCAGAGAGAAGAGCTGTGCTTGTCTGATGATGTAAACCATTGCATCTAGATATTGAGGTATGGGGGTCTGCCAGCCAAAGCCCAGAGGTCTTCTGTTTTTATAATAAACTAGATACTAGCACGGGGAGGGTGGTGTACTCATTTAGTCATATATTGACAGCTATATGAAATGCTTTCCCCGTTTATATTCTATGGAATTGTAACTATGCTTATTGTTTTATTCTTATGCATTATGCTGATAGTACTGACACGTGTACTGTACCTTAGAGCACGTTAGTTAAAATAAACATTTTAAACTATACAGTGTCTCTTAGTACGCACGTTGTGGACAAGTATGAGTGAGTAATGAAAGGGTGTTCTTACTTCTGCGAGTCCTGAGAGAGAGAGATACCGTGTTCTGGGTTGTCTAATAATTAGCAGCATTGTTGCTAAGAAGACGCTAAAGCTAGTCGGATTGGGGTGTTAGGTACTAAGGGGTATGGTTGGCTCACCACTATATTCCGAGGTCCTATTATCCTGTGCATAGCTCTGTGTATGTACAGAATCCCTACAACATGGCGCCCAACGTGGGGCTCCATGTTGTACATACACAGAGCTATGCACAGGATAATAGGACCTCGGAATATAGTGGTGAGCCAACCATACCCCTTAGTACCTAACACCCCAATCCGACTAGCTTTAGCGTCTTCTTAGCAACAATGCTGCTAATTATTAGACAACCCAGAACATGGTATCTCTCTCTCTCAGGACTCGCAGAAGTAAGAACACCCTTTCATTACTCACTCATACTTGTCCACAACGTGCGTAATAAGAGACACTGTATAGTTTAAAATGTTTATTTTAACTAACGTGCTCTAGGTACAGTACACGTGTCAGTACTATCAGCATAATGCATAAGAATAAAACAATAAGCATAGTTACAATTACATAGAATATAAACGGGGAAAGCATTTCATATAGCTGTCAATATATGACTAAATGAGTACACCACCCTCCCGTGCTAGTATCTAGTTTATTATAAAAACAGAAGACCTCTGGGCTTTAGCTGGCAGACCCCATACCTCAATATCTAGATGCAATGGTTTACATCATCAGACAAGCACAGCTCTTCTCTCTGGAAGGTTTTTCTCCGAAGTGCCTCCAACAGTGAAAATCACAATATTAAAGGCACCCGAATTCCTCAGTGCAGTGGCATTCAGTGTTATGTCTAATTACGAGGGTCTGACCAGATCAGCAAGAACAAGGCACATTGTTTTCCGACCTTGTACACAATGTTCAGACGCAACCCAAAAGCAACAAGGAAGAATGTGAAAGGCAGATAGTCCCAAAATAGCAGAGGCTGGGGGGCACAAAGTAACGTGCGCAAAGAGGCATCATGGCAGCCAGGCCTAAGCTAACTTAGTAATGTAAATCACACGAGTTCACAAACCACACGACAAGTGTATACTTGGTATATGACTTATCCTTTAGTTCACTAATGGCATTGTTGCCAGGGCTGGGGGACAGAAATGTATCGAAGCTCACAATTAAAAACTATCCATTTTAATGCAGTGGCATATCTGATGTACTAAGGTGGAATGCTTCTGTATGGTAAAGAAATGCAGATTTTCATTGTTTTATTTTGGACAGACCTTAACACATTTTTACTTGATGTTTGCAGCATGATTTACCTGCCAAGTATTTTCAAGACTCAGCTTGTGAATGGGCTCAGCCAAACCCAGAGGCGTACCTCCAGGAGGGTGTTTAGGGTGTGAAACCCCCCTAATAAATGGATTCTGGTTTGTGTAGTTTGGTCCAGGGCCTCCAGTCAGGTTAGCAGTGTCTGTAGGTCGGCTATCCACTCGGATTAGCAGCTCTCACAGCATAGACACACATCTCTATCAAGCTTTGCACGGCTTGTATACACCCACCCCTCCTCTTCCCTCTCACACCAAAAAGGCCAGGAATAGACATGTGATGCAGAGAAGCCTTTTAAATGTAATACTATTTTCATCCATTTTGGCATTCCAATGTGTGACCTTGCTGTATTTACTGTCCACGAGGCAGGCGCATGCAGCCTTCTCTTGTGGGCGCATGCAGGCTCCTCGCGGACAAACAAGTTATGCCTTGATTTGTATTCCACACTCTGCGGCGGTTCATCAACTGTGGATTCGCTAGCAACGATCATTCGTGGTGGTGATCTGCAGCTGCCGGACGCCGCGGTCGTGGGTGTTTTTGATATACGAATAAAAACCCATAAATTCAGCCTGCTGTCTTCGCATTGTACTTCAACATATTGGCGACGATCGGGATTCTTTTCCTGCACCCACCGACCCGCATTTTCATTTCCTTAAATTTTCACTTGGTTTTTCTCTACTTACCCAACCTCCAGGATACGGTTGGCAACGGTTGGCAACGTTCTTCGTTTCCTCCTTCAAGCGGAGCACATCTTTGCCTCTTCTGGCCACCTCGAGTTTGCCTGCCTGCTTTCATCTTGTTTGGTGAGCATTTCGCAGCCGGCTGTCTTCCCTCCTTCCCGTGAGCCCGCACTTCCGCTCATACGCAGTTTGGGACGCTCACACGCACGCCACACCAGGAAGCTCCCAGCGTGCCCTCCCCACTGCAGACGACACGCCCCTACCTTCATCGCGCTTCCTGCTGTCTTCGCATCATACTTCAACACAATGGCACTGTAAGTTGGAAAATCTCTGTTCCACACCCCCCAATCTAACTGACTAAGCTGCGCCCCTGGCCAGGACAAACCCTTGGCTCGGCTCTACCTGTTGAATTGCTGTTTCGCCCACATCTAGGGCACACCGTCCTGATGAGGAACTGCTTGTAGAAACAGAGTAATGGAAATATCCCTCCTACCATTAGACAGACTCAGCCTTTGTCACATGAGCGCCTAGAAGACAGCCCTGTCTGCAGCACCTGAACGTCAGTGTGCCAGGGCATGCATTTGTGATCTTCTAAAAAGGTGCCCTGGTGCACTAGCATGACATCGGCATATGAGGCTTCCAGTGCTTAATTTATAAAAGAAAGAGTGCCTGTGCCCAAAGCTCTGCACAGAAACCAGGGGCCATATACCAAGGCTGCATAGTCTAATCCACAACCAGACACTCCCTGCTCCCTTCTCTCGCTCTTGCAGGATTCTGCTTTCTCCCTTTTTGACGGTGTCAGGAAGTGGGGGATCCACTTCATGACGTACTTAACAAGCATTTGCAATGCAATAGGTCTACGCATTTACACGAGTTTGATCTATTGGCATTGTAAATGACAATGCCTTTATTTTATGTTTTGGTTTTAAAACGTAAATAAAAGGCATTGTAATTTTCAATGCCAATAGCTTAAACTAGCGTAAATGCGAGACCTATTGCATTGCAAATGCTTGTTTATACAGCACCTCTTTTATCAACAATTCATCCAACCAATGTGCTGCTGATACACAAATCACCTCTTCCCCACTCTCATGAAACACTGCTGCATCATAGCTACCGTGCGCTGAATGCCACCGCACTCCCTCCCTCATGTTCAGCGCTACAACACTTGCCTCACATTCCATCATCTACTGCGTCATTTGCCGGTTCTAACAACAACAAAAAGTTCCCAGCTCACACCGATTCAAAGTTAGTCAAATAAACAAGCCACACGTGACGCAAAGCCGTGGCAGACCCTTTGCCGATGTTAACTAGTTCTGCATTCAGGCATTAAACTGGTACTAATGAGGTAAGAATACCAAGGTCACCAATGAACTGCGGAAGGGTTCCTGTGTGCAGCATTAAACTAACTCTGAAAAATGTCATTCAAACACCGTGGTCAAAATGTTGTCCTTTATTATTCATGGATACCCCAGTTACTCAATAAGTACTGCCCCAAAGCAGCAGCTATTTCAAGCAGGCACACAGCCCCGAATTTTTCATTTCCAAGATCGGATGCCTTTAACCTTACAGTGCCTCCTAATTAGACCCCTACATCCAAAACATGTAATTAACAATACTGCTTTACAGAGCTATTTGGTAATGGTAAGAGCTGTTTCTAGAGGTTCAACGACAAGACATCTAAACCCAAACTGACGACCAGTTTCAAAACCTAACTGGGCTCGCAGAGAGGTACTTGTTTTATAACATTAAGTGTGCGCAACTAGCTTTGCTCACTACTGAGTGCAACACTGTATGTGGCACATATATTTACCCTCGGACTTCGAAAGGACGGTGTTAGTAAAACAGCGTCCCGTAGTTCCAAGCAGGATAGAATTATTGTTCCTCAGGAAATATCCCCTCCTCGGGGTCTTGCTGAGATCCCGTGACACCCTGAAGAAGGAGGCAAGTGGCGGCTTGAAGCACTAGAATTGGCCGGGACAACAATAACTATATATTCAAAAACAGCGGTCGACCTCGAAGCTGGGGAACAGGGTTCGCGTCTCGGCAACGACGCTCAACATCCTGTATTTCTGGGAAAATCACTTAATCTGTGTTTACCAAAATGAATGGTCCTTCTGTAACGAAACTGGTGCTCATGTAAAGCGCTATGATACCTGATATCCTCGGGACTAGTTTGCGCTATATAAAACTCTTTTAAAATATTTACATATATTTTTGACCTAATGAACAGGGAAGACACCAACAAACGCCGAGGATGCTGTACAGCAAACTGATGGTCATCACTAAAAAGAAGCATAAAATGCATATTACGAACGCCAAGAATGCTCCCTGAAAAGCGCGAGCGCCGAGAATGCTGTACAGCAAACTGATGGTCATCACTAAAATGAAGCATAAAATGCATATTACGAACGCCAAGAATGCTCCCTGAAAAGCGCGAGCGCCGAGAATGCTGTACAGCAAACTGATGGTCATCACTAAAATGAAGCATAAAATGCATATTACGAACGCCAAGAATGCTACCTGAAAAGCGCGAGCAAGGCGAGCAAAATATGCAGTCAGGGTGGGCGGCGAGCAAAATATGCAGTCAGGTTGGGTGGGGCCTAATGGAGACAGGGCGGACACCAACCCCGCTTCCAGAGAAGCCGGACACAAAAGCGACGACAATAGTTCTCGCCAAGGCGAAGCAGCGCATGCGCGCTGCAACGCAGGCGAGACCTAAAAAGGAGGAGGAGGAAGACAATTGATTGCCTCATTATATAACTCCTCTCCTTTATTCACAGACCCACCGAATGAATGCCGTTTTTCTTGAGAAGGATTCATTTCTTGAACATCACGATCCCTTTAAGGAACAGGACTTCCTTTTTTAAATTTTTTTTTATTTATAATTTCAAGAGACAGTCAATACATCATAATTAAGGCAATCAGAAGAACCACTTGTACAGTGCCTGTATGTCAGATAACAAAACGTATGTTGCTTACAATACAGTTTTTACAGATAAGACAAACATTTCAGCTAGCTTTGGAATCAAAGGACGCTGACTTGTGAAGCATAGGAGCGAACAGTGTACAGTAACATAGTTGGGGCAGTGCGGTAGTGTGGTCTAGTACTGATATACATGTCATGGGTCCATGCCAATGCAATGCTAATATATCTTTACACCTGTGAACCGGGAGCGGAGGGACTGACCGCCATGGGGGTGGAAGCATCTCCACCAGGGGAGCCAACTCTGAGGCGAAGCCAGTTTGCAAATGGTGCCCAGATGTCCTTGGGGCGGGATGCAGTGGGCATGAGATCCCAGTAGTTGGCCAAATGCTCCTGGCAATACGCCACATCCTGCATCCAAGTCTTCACCCTCGGACCTCTCGGGGACCCCCAGTGTATAGCCAGGCGGCGCCGGGCAAGTACCAACAGCATTGCAGTTAAGCGGCGGTGTTCAGGTCTAGTCTGCGCCACATAGCCCAGTAGCATAACCACTAGGGAGCATTCGAGTGGCTGGCCAGTAACAGCCTGAATCGTGTCTGACACCTCCCCCCAGTACTGGGAGATAACAGGGCATTCCCATGCTACATGCAGAAAGGCAGCTCCCTCCCGCCAGCACTTCCAACAACTTGAGGTGGCTCTTATTTGCAGTTTAAATAGTTGTAGGGGAGTACGGTAATAGCGGTGGAGAAACTTGAAGTGGATTAGCCTCAATTTGTAATTTGGGGAAAGGTGTCTAATTTGCGCGCAGCTGAAAGCCCACTGATCGTCTGATAACTGATCTGAGAGGTCTAATCGCCACTGAGTGAGCGCCCCCGGGTCCGCCCATGGCGTGTCTGATTGCGTGCAAGTGTAAAGTCTAGTGATCAGTTTCTTCGAGGACGGTGAAGTAAGCAGATTCTCTAATGGGTGCAGTGCAGGGGGGGGAGCTGGAAAAGTGGAATGCAAGGACTTGCAGGCGGTTTTGAGCTGATGAAATAACAATCGCTCCAAGAATGGTGCAGACCCCTCCCCTTGCTCAGTCGTTTTGTCCAGGAAGGTATCATTTGGATAAAGGTCTCCCATCGTTTTGAGACCCATATCCCTTGCCCTAGCTATTGCGCCCTTGTCCTGCAAGAACGGAAAGTGTAGGTGCAGTGCAATCGGCACAGTGGGTGCATGGAGTAGGGGCACCTGGGCTCGCCTTCTCAGGCCCTCCCAGGCCCATCTCACCGTTTCGACAGTGTTAATTTCGTTAGGAGTCCTGCGGTAGGGGTGGTATACGGCCACATGTAATGGGATCGGATCAGCGATATCTCTCTCAGTCGCAACATGGGGTTGAAAAGGAACAGGGTAACTCCAGTGGTGCAGGAATTGGGCCTGCGCGCTTAGGGCGTACAATTCGAAATCCGGGGCACCCAACCCACCCCTGGTCAGTGGTCGCGTCAATATGTCCCAGCTCACCCTGGGTTGGCCGCCGGCCCAAACCATGGAGATCACCGCAGAGCGTAATTGTTTGAAGAAGGCCTGTGTAAGGGGCAGGGGTATATTCACAAATAAATATAAAAATTTGGGGAGAACGATCATCTTTAGGATGGCTATTCTGCCGGCCAGCGACAGGGGCAGGGCAGACCAAAACTTGATTCGATCAGTAAACCAGTTGTGCAGTTTCCCAAAGTTGAGGTTCCAGATAAGTTGCACATCCCTACTAAGCCATATACCCAAATACTTTACCGATTCCCCCGCCCACGTCAGTGGGAAGTCTAGGGTGTGATCTAATGGTGCGTCTGTTAATGCAGAATGGAAGATTTCCTCCAGTTGACAGTAATTCCAGATAGGCCTCCAAAGCGGAGCAGCTCCCTTAGCAGCGGATTGAGATTTTCATCAGGTCGTCTGACGTATAGTGCTATGTCGTCAGCATACATAGATATGGTGAGAGTACGATCGGTGAAGACCAAACCTCGCGTTTGATGATGCTGACTTATCCTGGCTGCCAGTGGCTCCATTGCAATAGCAAATAGGAGGGGAGAGAGAGGACAGCCTTGTCGCGTACCACAGGTTATAGGGAAGGCGTCTGATATGAGCCCATTCACAAGTAGGCGAGCGGTAGGCTTCGTGTAAAGCAGCCGGATTAATTTAATAAAGTTGGGGCTAAATCCTAGTCTGAGCAGTATGGTGAAGAGATATGGCCATTCTAAGGAATCAAATGCTTTAGTTGCATCTAAAAAAACAGCAACAGTGGGGAGCTTGGGATCAATTTGATGGAGGACTGAAAAAAAAATTCTCAGATTGTGTGCAGTTGACCTTCCTGGAATAAATCCAGATTGGTCCGGCCTGGCGATAAGGGACATTAGGGGCTGCAGCCGTTTGGCAATGAGTTTCACCAGTATCTTAGTGTCTACATTGATCAGTGATAGGGGTCTGTATGAGTCACTACGCGTTGGTGATTTGTCTGGCTTCAATAAGTTTATAATAACGGCCTCTCGCATCGATGGGGGAAGAACTTCTGCCTCTAATGATTCCTGGTATACATCCAGAAGACGGGGGGCCAGAGCCTCCGCATAAGTTTTGTAAAAAAGCGTGGTTAGTCCGTCTAGCCCTGGAGCTTTGCCCGAGGGGAGGCCTTGAATAACTTGTGTTATATCTTCTACGGTAAAGGGAATATCAAGATATTCCCTATGAGCGGAACTCAACCATAGTAGCTCCAGGGAGTCCAAATATTCTATTAAATCGGGAGGGACTGAACTCTGCGTAGCTGTATAGAGCGTTGAGTAAAAATTAGTGAGGTGGGCATGTGTTTCGGTTTGACCACGGATAGGCGGGGTATCTGCGTCTGCTAATTCGTGAATGTAAGTAGGTGCAGTGTGATGTTTCAACAGATTAGCGAGGGTTTTGCCTGGTCTATCGCCCTCCCCGTATCCTCTGGCTCTCGCCTCCTTGCCCAGAAATCTGGTTTCTCTTTCGGCCTCTACCTCAAATTCGGATATAGCGCTGCGAATTGAAGCTAAAATTGGCATGTCATTAGTGGCATAGAATTGGGTTTCGAGGTCCTTAATATTTTGTTCGATTTTTGTCAGAGTGGTGCGTATGGAGCCAAGGACGCCCGCACCCTTGGATATGCATGCGCCTCGTATAACAACCTTAAATGCCTCCCATAAGGTTGAGGCAGAATCTACAGAGCCTTCGTTAATATTGAAGTAGTGTTGAATTTCTTGGGCAATTTCTTCTCTAAACGCAGAGTCTAAGAGTGCGTGTGGGGGAAGACGCCAGTTGAAAGCACGAGGCCGTGTGCGACAAATACGCCACTGTAACATTACTGGCGCGTGGTCGGAGAGAGTGCATGGCATATGTCGGACCTCCAGCATCCATGACATCACATTCGCTGTGAGTAACCAATAGTCCAACCGAGACCAGGCGTGGTGGTGTGAGGTTATGCAAGTGCCCTCCCTTAGGAGTGGATTGATGGTACGCCAAGCATCTAGCAGCCCGTGTTCCTGAATTATGGTGTTCAGTAATTGTGTGGCCTTCAGGTGTGGGTTGCGAGCGACACCCTCTCTATCCAGGGCATTATCAAGTACCGCGTTGTAGTCTCCCCCCCAGATCACCGTATCACATCCCATGACCACAATGTTCGCCCAGAGGTCTAGAAAGAACTGCGGGTCGTCCGAGTTAGGACCATAAACGGCCGCCAGAGTAAGCCGTGTGGACAGGAGACTGCCAGTAACCAGCACATACCGCCCCTCTGCATCTATGGTGGCATCGAAGGTGGTCCAGCCCAGTCCTCTCCTGATTAAAATAGAGACCCCCCTAGCATAATTTGAAAATGTAGTGGAGTGGATTTCCCCCCAGTACTTGTGCCACAGCTTGGGGTCGCTACTGCAGCAAAGATGCGTCTCTTGTAAGAAGCAAATGTCGACATGGTGCCTGCGTAAGTAGGAGTGTACTAGCCGTGCCTTTTTGAAGTCGTTGAGCCCGCGTATGTTCCAAGTTAAGAAATTAGTTACCGACATAGGGAGTGGTGTACCTAGGTGTTAACGAAATACACAGTAAATAGCAAGTTAGGAACGATAAATTGCTTCTCCTAGAAATATTGATATTGTACCAACTCCAAGTGCTCTTCTCGTCCTGTAAGAATAACATGAACCAATAATTTCCATCTCTTAGTCTGTAAACTCCCGTTTCCCAACCCCCGCCCACTACAACCTCCCAATTAGGTCGAGAATATGTGCCCTCCCCCCACCCTTGAAGCCCCTCAAAAACCCGTTTCAAATACAAACTCATTGGAGATCTCCCTGTGGGGACTAGGAACAACGGCAAACCCCCGCCATTTGGCAGGGTGGCCAGGCTAAGAGTGTCATCAAACAAGAGAAACAAACCTACTCATCTTGGGTGTAGGAAGAAAGTCAGCCCAGTCGGTAATAAAGTCACAGACAAAATGCTAATCACGCTGTATCAGTGGACTGCTAATGCATAGAAATAGAGATAATAGACATATTACGAGTAGCCAACATAAAACAACAGAGAGATGGTGTTCGTAGCAGTGTGCAGCATAGTGTAAACATGCAAGATTAATCATTATCACTTAGAGACGGCGACATGTCTTTGTTTCGTGGAGAATTGTGCTGGGGTTTACGTGGACAAATGTGTTTCGCGAACTTCAGTGCTGATTTAGCATCCGTGAAGTAGTGAGCCTATCCATCATGCGTAATTTTCAGTTTAGCAGGATATAGCATTGCATATGAAATCGAAGAGGACTGCAGGACACGTTTCGCCGGAAGGAATTCTCTGCGTGTGGCCTGCACAGTGGGGGTGTAGTCTGGGAAGAAGGATAGGGTATTACCCTGATAAGTGATGGGACTCCTCGCTCTAGCCTCCTTGAATATTGCGTCTCTGTCCGCGTAGTTGATTAAGCGCGCAATGATTGGACGTGGTGGGGCACCAGGCACCGGTCTTGGCCCCAGCGATCGATGAGCGCGCTCGACGGTCATAATGGGTGAAAGGACCGATCCAAACAGTTCTTGCAGGAGAGTGGTGATGTAGGGTTCCATTTTCGAGATGGCCGTCGATTCCGGCAAGCCAATGAGTCTAAGGTTGTTCCGGCGGGAACGAGCTTCCAAGTCCTCGTTTTTGGCTCTGATGACTTCCAGGACTCTCTCCATATTTAAGATCTGCGATTTGGACTCAGAATGCGACTCCTGTGTATCTGTAAGTTTATTTTCAAGGAGGTCTAGTCGGGTTTCGTGAGTGTCAACTGTTTTTTTGACTGCATCCAAGCTGGATCTCAGAGAGTCAATCTTCCCATCAATAGTTTTTAGGCTGGAGCGCATTTCAAGCAGTATTGAACGCAAGTCTTCCGCCGAGGAATCTGCGTCGTCCTGCAGGTCTGGGGCCGCACCATGTTCCAGCGGGGGATCTGCAGTGCGCGTCTGGCGCTTAGTTTCAAAAGGGATTTTTGGTTGTTTGGGATCCGTCTTGCCCATAGCGGCGGTCAAGCGATAGATGGAGGCACGGTGGGCAGGCCGAGATCCGTACGCTGAGAATAGATGTTCCCAGAGAGGGTACCAAGGACGTGGCCGGCAGCTCCCAGGGGCCCCCCACGCCCTGGACACGTCCCCCGGTGGTTCAGCAGGCAGTGGGCAGTAGACAGTAACGATCAATCTGCAGCAGTTAAGACGAGTGGTGTCCGATTGAAGTTCACAAGTGTCATGGCGCCCACGCACGCAAGCACACACAGGCCCCAGGTAGGAGGGCGCAGGTTGGGTACACTGTTGTGCACGCCAGCAACGGCAGGCAGCCCTCGAATGGGCGGCCCTGCTTCTAACGCAGGAGGATGAAACCACAGGGGGTGAAGCAATTTCAGCGTATCCTCCTCCAGTATGGGCCTTCCTCACAATCCGGTTTGCCAATGCTCTGACACCGCCAGCGGCCTCCAAGAGGGCAACAGCGAGGCCCGTAGGCCACGGAGTGAGGTGGGGAGAGTCCCAGCCGAACCGCGCGGCTCCCGATCCCTCCCCAGTGTCAGAGACACGGGAGGCCCGGTACCACTAACGGGCCGCTGTCGCCTCGCCGCAACTCCCACCGCGGACCCACCCGCCTACCTCCCGAAGTAGGAGGCTGGCAGGGATCCCAGCCCACGACGGTGACGACCAGTCTGCGCCGCAGCCCCGCCGCCCAGAAGGCAAATGATGCCCACCAGAGAGCAGGCCCAGCAACGCAGGCCTGGCCCCCAACCTAGCACGGAACACAGGTCTCCCCACCTACCTCAAGAGTATGGCGGTCCTCTGGTTCGTCTTCGCCCAACGGGGCACCAGGCAAGTCGGAGCAGCACCAGTCTCCAGCAGGCCCCACTGCACGTTGATAGCAGCAGGCTCAGGTCTCCGTCGCCTCCCCAGTCACCAGGCGGCGCGGCGCCTCCCGTGCAGGCAGCTCCGATGATCAGCCATCAACTCGTGGTCCCCGGTAGGTAGGCCCCCAGCAGAGCCCGCCCCAGGCTCCCAGCCGTCGGCGCCGCGCAGCAGCCGCAGGGCCGTTGGCGGTCCCAGCCACTTCAGCAGCGGCTCGGTCTCAAGTAGGCCCCAGGTAGGCCTCACGCATCAGGTCCGGACCGCCAGCTCACCCCCAGCCTCCGGGCGTCTCGGCGAGTCTCCGGCTAGCAGCTCTGGGCACCAGCAGGCAGGGCCTCCAGCGGCGCCTCGCAGGCAGTCCTCCACCGCAGGGCTCACCACACGGCCACGGCAGTCCAAACTACGCAGCGGCCGCAAGGCAGATGGCGGCCATTTTCGGTGTCGCCCCGGTCTCAGCTCCGCTGCGGCAGTAGGATGGTTTCCCAGCGTCCGAGAAAGCGGATTCTTCCTCCACACCCTCTCGGTCTGATGCGCCAGAGATGCCGGCGATTTAAGCAAAATTGGAGTAGGCTCGAACGATGGTATTTGCAGGATGTACGAGCCTGGCCTGCAGAGCCCCTTCAACAGGCGGCCTTCTTGCACCGCGTCGTAGCCACGCCCCCCAAGGAACAGGACTTCCTTAATCCCTTCAGTGGTAACGACATGGAGACACAAGATCCAAAGAGAATTTCCCCTCGCCAAGAGTTTTTAAAAGCCGGAAAGGGAGAGAGAGAGGAGGTCGTCGAGAGCGGAGAGAGAAAGCCCCCATCAGAGGAACGCCATGAGAGAGACTCATTCAACTCTTCCTGGACGAGCAGCGACCGAAAGCCCCAATCAGAGGAACTCCGGCAAGAAAACCTGCTGCATCCTTCCTGGAAGAATGGAGAGACACCCAACACCGATTCGCTTACAGAACCCAGGGAAGCCGGAGATAGCCAACGGGACCCCGAAGTGTCCCGCCACGTTCCTGGAGGAGCGTGGCTTTCCCAGGTACGCGCTTGCATACGGGGTATGACGGGGAGGAGGGGCGGAAGGGCAAACAAGTCCTAAAGAGGGGACAAAGGAAGAGAAAACGTGTACTATTAGGTTACCAGTACAATTAGTAACTGGAACAAAGATACCACTGGTGGAGGTTTTTGTGTGATGGGTGAACTTTCTGCACTCCCAATTCCCCATAAAGACCTAGAAAGCAAAAAGAGTTAAAACACTTATCTGGCTCTGCCTTTTTTCCAAGGCACAAGTACCATTGGGCAAGAGGGAGAAGAGGATCTGTCCACAGATCCGAAATGAAGAAGAAAGAAAGAAAAAGAGAAATAATTTTTCTGGAACTCAGTGATTGTCTACTATGAAATTAAAATAGTGAAAGACAGTACAAACATACGCTCCCTGCCTTTTTTATCTCGCTAACCTTCTACAGACAGGTTTACCATCTTTCTCCTCCTCCATCTTTCCAATCTATGGGCCACATCTGTAATATTTCACTGTAGGGCAGCGCCTCAAATCTTCCTGCTACGCTGACCTAAGGCAAAAGAAAAGGGCAGGAATGCACAGTATCTATCAGATACGGCACTTTCCTGCCCTCTTTCCCTGTGCTGGCTCTCAATTGGCTGCCATGCACCAATGCAGGCACCCTTGCACTAGGGTGCAAGGGTGTCTGCGTTGTGGGAATGATTGTTTTTGTGGGAGAAGGGACGCCTTCCTGCACAAAAACAATCAATTGAGGTGATTTCCTCCTTCTATGTGTGTTGCTGAAGCAGCACACATAGAAGGATGAAAAACGAGGAGAAGTAATTTCTCCTCATTGCGCCTCCTCTGTGGAGGCATAGGCTTTTGACACATTCCAAGGTTTACAGAAGGTTGTAAATCTGTGAATGTCGGAACACCCACCGTAACGGCCATGGCATGCCTCCCCATCGCAGTGTGAGTCAAATCTGCATTGCCTCAAACCATATTTCAAGGCCATGAAAATCCATGCAGAGTGGCTTTATGTGGCCTTGTAGATATGGGACTGCAATGTGCGCTGCCGGGAGAGTCATTAAAAGTGACGTTCCGGCAACGCCTTGTAAATTAGGCCCTATGTTTTTTTCCACCTTTTGCACTTGGGAACTATCCAATGCGGATAAATAAGTGCTGATTCCCCAAAATAAGTTCCGTGCCCCCCACCGCCAACATCCGGCTCCAATTAAGCACTGGAGTCTTCTACAACATGTGTGGGAGCCACGAGGGATAATAATCCAAATCATACAAGTTAGCCCTGTGCCGGCTACGCAGGTGGGAATCCTGAGTACCTTAAGCAATGGGCATTAATCTGCCACAAAAATAACTGTCCACATAAACAACCTGAGAAATACGCATATAGATCTATGCAACTGACTTTACTATCACTGTTTTAGATACACTTTTCTCCATTTTGACTGCTTATCGATTTGGAGTAATATCCCCAGAACAGTAAGTGGTATTAGAGTCCTTATTATCGCCTCTGCCATGTGATCTTTTTCAATCTATGTCTTCTGACTGCCTGGGCGTGCTTCTGCTACACCAGCCCGAGCAAGACTCAACAATAGGCCATGAGGCAAGTTAGGCCACATAAAAGATGTAGAGAGACCTAGGGCTGACTTCCCTTCCACCATAAATGGTGAGCAATGGCTGGGCCGGACTGGCCGTAGCAGGCACCGGGCGTTTTCCCGATGGGCCGGAAGGGTGGGGGACGGTTTTTGGCTCGTGGGTGCTGGTTTTGCAGCAGTGCTGCAATATCGGCCCCTTGTAACACATGTGCTTGACACTAGCAACCCAGGCTTCTCAGTAACACCCCCCCGGGCTGATCGAGCGAACTGCCAGGGCTGGTTTCAGTTCCCAGTCCAGCCATGAGCAAGGGGCTTGCAAAATACCACAAGGACTTTACGTGCCCATTCCACGCCCCTTGTGTCCCAATAATTTCAATGAATATAAAAGACTGTTTGGTGGAATTGGGAGGTGCTCTCAGTGAAGAGTGCACCCTTTAAAACTCTAGAAATCTGTTAGCCGAGAATAGAAGGATCAGGACCAGCACTTCTGTAAAGCGATGTAAGACCACGGGATGCCATCACTAGGTGGTGTCAAACCACAAGAAAAACTGAAATTTTATTAGTGGATGGGAAGTGCTCCAGCAGGAAAATTATATTGTGCCTGGCACACTGAAATTCCTTGTCAATGTCTAGTTTTCTCATTCTGTCTTCCCTATGAACACTAGTAGAGTAAACATATTGCTGAAGTGTGGCATTCAATCTAATTTATACCAGGTATGTGAATAGAGTGGTGGCTAATGGGGAAATTATTGATTCTGAAGAGAAAATGGCCACATTGAAAAAACCTTTGGTCACTGATATTTTTACACCGTACACCTTACAGTGATGGAGATATTAACGTTTTTGATAGAGAGATTAAGGATTTGGACAACTACTCTGCACCCAAAGTTTATATGTATTATGCAGGTGTAGATTTATGAAATCTGGCACAAGACAGATTACTATATGGTTATCCAACATTCAAGTACACAAACTACTCAGTGTATGTATGTACATGGCATTTCTGTAACGCAAACCAAGCAAAAAGGCAGCAGCACACTGTACATCATGGGTACTCTCAAACATTCCCCCAGGGGCCAAAATATTTGGTCTGTTATGTGACTGAGGGCTGCATATATATATATATATATATAGTCCCAGCGTGCAACAAGAAAGGGAAATACATCGCACTGAGCGAGAGGCCCACTGAGGGCGGGACAATCAATTAATCCTGCAGCACTTAAGGCCAAACTGGAACTGCTTGCGAGATAGCCATTTGTCAAGAGACCTTTGAAAAAGAGACAGCAGTCTTGAAACGCGTTAGGTCTGAATAACAATTACCGGAGAGCAGTTGTGCAAGTTTATTCCCTTGGAACAGAAAAACCCGATGGTTTAATTTACTGTGAGTGCGCCCTCAGAAGCTCTTGGGCGTTTGGTGATCAATCTGTGTACACGGCAGCCCTGCCGTGGGGGGCTGCAACATCCTCACAATGGAAGGAGGCCGTGGGCCGGAACTGTGTCCGGATCCCCGTAGCGCTACAGGAAATTAAGGAAAAATTAACTTGCGCACTGCTCTGGGGCCCACTAAGGGTGAAATGTATGTTTTTAAGAAGGATGGAATGCCCGCAAGATCTACTAAAGATGTAATATTGTTCTTTTACAGACTACGAGTCCCAGCGTGCAAAAAGAAAGGGAAATACATCGCACTGAGCGAGAGGCCCACTGAGGGCGGGACAATCAATTAATCCTGCAGCACTTAAGGCCAAACTGGAACTGCTTGCGAGATAGCCATTTGTCAAGAGACCTTTGAAAAAGAGACAGCAGTCTTCAAACGCGTTAGGTCTGAATAACAATTACCGGAGAACAGTTGTGCAAGTTTATTCCCTTGGAACAGAAAAACCCGATGGTTTCATTTACTGTGAGTGCGCTCTCAGAAGCTCTTGGGCATTTGGTGATCAATATATATATCTATATATATATATCTATATATATATCTATATATATATAACCTACTGGCGGTCACCAGTAGGTAGTTATAGTTAGGACCTAGTTTCCATAGGAAAAGCATTTTTTGATTTGCCAATATCTTTGGCGCCGTTTGACGAATCTTTACAATTTTTCAAAACTAATGCCCTGCTCCGGTCAGCTCTGGACTTGAAAGTTTCGGGGTGATTCGTCAAGTGGGGGCCGAGAAAAAAGGGGGGTCCCAAAAACGCGTTTTCTCCATGTTCATTTCCATAGGACACTTTAGACAAAGCTACAGCCCAAACTGCTGAACGGAATTACACCAAATTTAACAAAAAGGAAGCTCTTGGTTCAGAAAGCGACCATTTTTTTTAAATGGTGTAAATCCGTTCAGAAGTTCCTGAGGAATTCAAAAATAAAAAATATCGCTATCTGGTGACCGCGGTGGATCTGCGAACCCTCCCGAGCACGAGCTTTATTCTGATTGCCAACACTTCAAACCAGGAAGTGTTGGCAGCCATCTTGTGACTCGGTAGAACTGAGTCACAAGAAAAAAGGTAAAAAACAAGATAAGGGGGCAGGGTAGGAACACCCTGACCCCCTAGGCCTGGTCAGGGGATCCCACAGGGACCCCCAGTGCCCAAAAAAGCATTTTTCCCGCCGAAAAAAACCGAAGTGCGGTATCCCGCGCTTCATTTTAATAAGCCCCGGGGTGGGCCAGGTCCCGGGGGCAATGTGACAAATAAATGCAGGGGCCGTGCGGGCCCCCGCAGCCCCGGGGACGGCCACCTCCCCGGGGCTTTATTAATTATGCCCGGGGGCATGGGGCCCCCCCGCAGCCCTGGGGACCGCCACGTCCCCGGGGCTTTCCTTAATTATGGGCGGGGGCCTTGCTGGCCACCCCAAGCCCTTGGGACCGCCACCTCCCTGGGGCTTTACTTAATTATGGGCGGGGGCTCACGGGCCCCCCTAGCCCCGGGGACCACCACCTCCCCAGGGCTATTATAAATAGTAAGTGTGGGGGGGCTTGAGCCCCCCCACACTGCCCTGGGGACCAACACCGCACACTGTATGCAAATACGGGGGTCCGTTGCGCACCCCCGCCCCCGGGGACCACCACCTCCTCGGGGCTATGTTCATGTCGGGAGGGGGGCTGCGCGGCCCCCCCTCCAAGCGCCCTCATTGGCTCTGGAGACCGCCACCCCCCAGGGCCGGCTCCAGCAATGTCCCGGGGTGCCTACCCCCGGGACATTGCAGTTTGCAATGACAGGGCGGGAGCACGGCTCCCGCCCTGTCATTGCAAACTTGTGCTCCGCTTCATGGAAGCGAGAGCAGAAAACTGCTCTTGCTTCCATGAAGCGAAGCAAATTGCTTTTGGACAAGGGGAGCTGCATGTCAGCAGCTCCCCTTGTCCAAAAGCAATACCGGCTCCCGCAGGAGGCGTGGAGCCGGCTGGGACCGTGGGGGCATTAGGGCTCCCCCTGCAGTCCCCAACGTTGAGGCCAGGCCCCGGGGGATGGGGTCCCCGGGGCCAAAAGTGGCCCAGGGAAGGGGGGCCACGTGGCCCCCCTCCCCTAATAAAATACATTTTAAAAAAATGGAAAAGAGGCAAAGCCACGGGAGATGGGGTCCCCGGGGCCAAAAATGGCCTCAGGAGGGGGGGCCGTGCGGCCCCCCTCCTTTAAAATGAATGTTTTGAAAAAAAAAAAGGTGGCCATGCCCTGGGGCATGGGGTCCCCGGGGCCGAAATCGACCTCGGGAGGGGGACCGCGCGGCCCGCTTCCCGTTTCTTAACCAAAAAAAAGGTCTCAGGCCCTGGGGGATGGGGTCCCCATGGCCCAAAAATATTAAGAGAAGGGGGGCCACACAGCCCCCTTCTAACAATTAAAAAATAAAAGAGAAACCGGCAACCCCGCCCCCTCCCTGCACCACTCTGCAAACGCACTTCCTGGCGCGTTTTGGGTTGGGGTATTAAGTCCCCTTGATTCCTAAGAGTCCTTAGGGGCCAACTAGCCCACCAGGTACCTCCAGTAAGCCCCACACAGTGGGATTGGTAAGAGGTAGTCCGAGACCACGCCCCTTTTTACACCACTCTGCAAACGCGCCTCTTGGCGCACTGCTGGTGGGGCGATGAGGTCCTCTTGTGTCCTGAGTACCTCAGGACTAAAGTCGACTTCATACCCCAAGCAGCAGTGCGCCAGGAGGCACGTTTGCAGAACGGTGTAAAAAGGGGGCGTGGCCTCGGACCACTCTCAGCAATCCAGCTGTGTGGGGCTTACTAGAGATAACAAGTGGGCTAGTTGGCCCCCAGGGACCCTCAGTAGGCAAGGGGACTTCATCCCCCAACCAAGAGCGCACCAGGAGGCGCGTTTGCAGAGTGGTGGAGAAAGGGGGCGTGTCCTGTTTCCACCTCTCAGCAGTCCCACTATCTGGGGCATACTGGAGGTATCAGGTAGGCTAGTTGGCCCCTAGGGACCTCCAGCAGTGAAGGGGACTTTAATCCCCATCCAACAGTGCACCAGGGAGCGCGTTTGAAGAGTGATGGGCAAGGGGGGCGTGGCTTGCTATGAGAACTCACTAATCCTGCTGTGTGGGACTTACTGGAGGTAATAGGAGGGGTAGTTGGCCCACAAGGTTATCTTTGGGGGCCAACTACCCCTCCTGTTACCTGCAGTAAGTCCCACACAGTGGGATTGCTAAGAGGTGTTCGGAGGCCGTGCTCACCTTTCTCCACCACTATGCAAACGCGCCTCCTGGCACAGTACTGGTTGAGGGATAAAGTCCACTTTACTCCTGACGGACTTCGGGGGCCAAGTAGCCCTCCTGGTACCTCCTGTAAGTCCTACACAGCGGAATTGCTGAGCGCTGGTCGGAGGCCCAGGCCACTTTCTGCACCACTCTGCTAACGCGACTACTACGTTATAGTTTGAAATGAGCATTTAAAAAACCTTAGAAATTCACTGAAAAAACCATAGGTTTCAGGGACGTTATAGTTAGAAATTAGCATTTAAAAAACCTTGGAAATTCACTGAAAAAACCATAGGTTTCAGGGACGTTATAGTTAGAAATTAGCATTTAAAAAACCTTAGAAATTCACTGAAAAAACCACAGGTTTCAGGGACTTTATAGTTAGTTGGACATTTCACTCATATAAAACCTGAGAAATTCGTCCGTTGTAGTTAGTAGAGCTAACTATAACTCGCGCCCCCGCAATGCACTGCTGATGACGTCACATATTACATTGTATTGTAATTGCATTTATATAGCGCTTACTACCCCTGACAAGGCGTCGAAGCGCTTTTTCGGCGAGTAGCACGCTACTCCGGGACCCATAGAGGATTAGTGTTGAATTAGTATAGTGAACATGCAAGTACATTTTGAGTGGTGGGTAGGTTAGTCAGTTATTTGGATTTGGAATGATAGCAGAAGGATAGAGGAGGAAAAAGGTTTGTATTTATATAGCGCTTGTTACCCCTGATGGGGTGTTGAAGCACGCTACTCCGGAAGCCCATAAAGGATTAGTCGTAAATTAATATGGTGAAATATGAAAGTAATTTCAGTGGTGGATATTAGTCAGTTATTTGGAGTGAGAAGGATAGCGGAGGGATAATAAGGGAAGAAAGGTTTGCATTCATATAGCACTTGTTACCCCTGATGGGTGTTGAAGCGCTTTTCTGGCGAATAGCACGCCACTCTGGAACCCATGACATGGTCAGTGACATCACTGATGACATCTCAAAGCGCCAACAGTAGCACATACCATCCTGTGATTTGGGTACCCACCACCGCCTGGCTGCGGAGTGGTTGGATCGTGTTGTCTAGCTTTCGCCCAGAGGTGAGCATCGCTCTGCCAAGGTGGCGGTGGCGGGGATGCCGTCGAGTATATCTCAATCGCCTGCCATGCCAATCCCAATGCCAGATCCAGGGCACAAGTCCTTAAAAAGGAAGTGGGGGGACTAATCAAGTTAGGCAGTATGCAAGTGATATCAAAGTGCATGACATCACAGCGCAACATCGCGGCATCACAGGGAGTGACATCACAACCCATGACCTCACAGGAAGTGACATCACAATAAGTGACATCAGATATTAACACTTCACACACGTTTGGAAGGTCTATCATGAGTACATTTGAGCACATTATGAGATTTAACAAATGAGATTTTGCATCTAGGTTGTGCCAAAAACGTGACACAACCCCAGAGCAAAATGTTGGCCTCAATTGATACTTTTTTTTTTTTTTAAACTCTGCCACACAAAAGTTGGCAAGAAGAAGAAACATAGCAGGAAATCTATTCTGTTTAATTGGTTGCAAAGTCTGTAGTTTAATATATCTTATGGGGCTAATGCACCTGCTGCAGAGATCTTTGTGTGCTCAGTAAATCCCAGGGAATAATAATAATAATGGTAAGATAACTTTGGAGGGTAACGCATTTGATGGAGAGACCTGTGTTTTCTCTAGTCCCAGTTTTGAATCAAAGTATCGGAGAGGGTTGGGGGGCGGAGCTAGCCAAGCTAGGAAATGGCCGCGCCGTAGGCGAGCTCTCCCGACCGAGCCACAATCCTACAATTATCCTGGGTGTATAGCCGCTGAACGGACCCAAAGCTGATCGCCAACGCAGTGCAGACTATCGGCGGGGCGGTTGAGTGTCGGATTCCGCTCTACAGGTGCCTGCAGTAGCACTAAACAACATCGCTGGCCTTGCCGGGCATTGGCCTGGAGCCCGGCATCACGTACGTCGCGACGCACCAGGCACGCAAGTCCGTGGCGTGGCCGAGTGGTGCGGGCCCAGGAGTGTGCTCGGCGCCGCGGCGGCTGCGGGTGGTCCCGTCTGCCTTCCGCTGGGCTGCCTGAAATCGCCGGTGCACGGAGAAGAACGGAGGGCCGGACTGCAAATATCCGAACCGAAACATAACCGCAGCGCAAATCCGAGATGTCCCCAGCATGATCCCGGCCTGAGGCAAGTCCGGTAAGCAGCGTCTGCCGCGGATAACCGGCGATCCACGGGCTGCCCGCTATAACACTGTGTGATGAGATTGGGGTGTGGAGGAAAGACGGATGCACTAGATTCTTGCCACCAATGCCATCAGGGGGGAAGGCCCGGCTGCGACCGCCTCTACGACGCAAATCGCGGCCTTCGCTGGAACCACGCTAGGTCCGAAGGACGAGGGTGCTGAGACTGGTGCAGGTAATACTTGCCACTAAAGGGCCCTACCGACGTCAACCAGGGGGAGGAGGGCGAGACCCAAACCCAAGAGCTTCGACAAGCACAAACTTGCAGTCAGGCCTGGGGAGTTGCACTTCACTTGTTTTAAATACCACACCTGGAGGATACATACCCCTAGCCTCTCGCCGTACCAAAGCCCCCATCGGAACACCAGCAGATACGCCCTTCTTGCACACCGCGCGCTGGGGAACGCCTGGAACTCCTGCAGTAAGCACAACAGCGATATAACATCATCATTGACGACATGGGGAAACCAGATAAAAATCAACCCAAATTGCACTTTGAACAGCAGCGGAAGGCCGCAGAAACGGGGGCCGAGGCCCCGGATCAGAACCACGGAACCACACCCCTTCCGAATTCTGAGACACCAGTGGATTTCCAATCAATGTTCACAACGATACAAGCAACCCTATCCAATATTGATGGGAAAATAGACTCCTTGACTTATCGCGTCGATCGCATGTCGGAAAGGCTGGATAAACAAACAGAACGCATAGACATGGCAGAGCGCCGCATCTCGGATGCAGAAGACTCTCAGCATCAAATGGCACAGAAACAGACAAAAGCCGATAAGATCATACCGACCCTCTTGGCTAAAACTGAAGACCTGGAAGCCAGATCGCGTCGCTGTAACCTACGCATCATGGGAGTGGCGGAGTCGACATGGACAGGGACTATGTAACGGTACATTGAAACAATATTAATTGCTCTCATGGGTAGAGACACATTCTCTGACGTATTCATTGTCGAAAGGGCTCATAGATCCTTAGCGCCACCACCGGCGCCTGGGACGCGACCTCACCCTATAATCGCCAAAATCCTGAACTACAGAGACAGAGATGCGGCCCTTCGCAAAGCCCGAGAACTAAACACCTTAACGTATGAAGGAATGTCTATCTCCATCTACCCGGACTTTACATCACAGGTACAAGAGGCACGAAAGAAATTTCTTGATGTGAAACAGAAATTGAGAGAACACGGCATCCCCTATGCAATGTTATACCCAGCTCGCCTGAAACTCATGGCAGACGGAAAGAGTACAATCTGCAACGACCCCAAGGAAGTGCTTAAATACCTACAATCAAACCACCCACAAGCGCTTCGCCGCAAATCTCCGAGGGGAACACAGGCCGAGCAGGACCGCACCTCAGATGTAGAATGAATACTGTCTCTCCTTCGAACTTGGCGCTCAGAACTGTGGAATAGATTGTGTCAGCTCTACAGGTCTCGTATGCATAGCATATACTATCATGAGATACTTTGTAACCCATCAGCAATGTAAGAGAGGAGGTATGGATAATAACTACAGCTTGCTGGCTCAGACTGTACAATATATGTGAACTGCAGAGCGTACGTAACTGATTAATATATTTTGGTTATAACACACCCCTACAATACATCCACAATACAATGGGATTGTGGCTCGGTCCCCCAGCGGTATCACTGCTGGGGTTGATGGCTGGCAGCGACCGCCCTCCAGTGTATACCACATCCCCTGTTTTGGGGGCAGTAGCAAATCCGGGAACGGGACTGGGGAGGGGTAAATTTGTTAGAAGTTAAAGGGAATTGTTTTTGCCGTAATTGGGACGGTGAAGTGGGTGGGGGGTGGAATGGGATGGGAATTTGTTAGATTGGTAGTCGTATATCTGTTGGAATCCTATGAGCATGTCAGCGAGAACGTTGCACCATCTAGAGTAGTATACATGAACGCAATCAAGCAACCGCAATCGCACGCAGCATTAGAGCCACTAGGCATAATTGGAGATACCAAGACCGCACCCGATGGCTAAGGCTACACCATTGCAATTCATAACGTGGAATGTAAGAGGCCTCAATAGTCCCAAAAAGATTAGGCAGGTCTTCGCCTATCTCGACAGACATCGCGTTGATGTAGCCCTACTTCAGGAAACGCATTTGATTAGACACAAAGCAGATAAATTAGGTAGCAGATGGGCGGAGCTTGCAGTATCGGCCACTTACTCTTCATACGCGCGGGGGTCACAACCATAATACGCAAGGGCACCCAATTTCTATTAGAACAGACGATTATAGATCCACAAGGACGCTATGTTATTCTGACAGGCATCCTGAGAGGCACCAAGGTTGGAATCATTAACGTGTATGGGCCGAACACGGACGATCCCGACTTTTTTATGAATCTAAGGGCAAAGATATGTGACCTGCCAGTCCTGGAACTGATTTGGGGGAGACTTGAACGTGGCATTGGATGACACACAAGATAGATCTCACAACACCGCAGAACACCATACACGTGCAGTCTCGATTATCTTAAATAGTATGGCGGAATTCCGCATGCTTGACGTATGGCGTATGCGCAACCCGACGACACGGGACAGCACACACTCGTCGACAGCAAATAACAGCTGGTCAAGGCTAGATTATTGGCTCCTCACAAGTCAAGCCGCCACATGGACTAAGGCCATAACTCACCTCCCCAAAACACTCTCCGACCACAAACCTGTCTTATTGGCATTATTGATACCGACATATACACCTCCTCCATTTGTGTGGCGGTTTAACGCCGCGGCACTCCTGGACCCCAACTATAAAGACACAATTCAAACAGCAATAGAAGATTATTTCGCGGAGAATGCAAAATCAGTTGATAGTGCAGGTACAGTATGGGAGGCCTTTAAGGCGACTCTGAGAGGCATCTGTATAAGCACGAACGCAGGAATCTTGAAAGATCTCCGAACCCAGTTAGAGAAATGCGAAGCTCGAATAAAAATTCTGGAAGCAGAATTCGATAAGACACATAGCGCACCCACCCTTAGCAATCTACGCGACGAAATCAATCACTATAACACATTAGCGGATGATGAAATAAAATATACTGCTCGACGCCACACAGCACGTCGGATGGGAGAAGGAGGGAGACCGGGTAGACTGTTAACGCAAAAAATACGCACAGAACATAAACCATACACTGTCATCAAGATGGAAGATGACGAGGGACAGATACATTATGACACACAAGGCATATTGAATACGTTTGTAGACACATACAGTGATTTCTATAAGACCCAACACACAGCGCTGGCGCCTGAAATTCAGAGCTACATTGAAGACATAGCACTGGTGTGGCTATCCGATATGCATCGCGAAAACTTAGCCCAACCAATCACGGAGGAAGAGGTGCAGATAGCTATAAAATCACTGCCCAATGGTAAATCGCCTGGCCCTGACGGATATACCGCTGAATTTTATAAAGCGTATCTAGACCAATTAACTCCATATCTTCTCGAGATGTATGATGAAGCCTATAATAATAATATACTCCCTCCAACACTACGTGAAGCGCTCATAGTGGCACTTTTAAAACCAGATAAAAGGCCTGAAAAGCGGAGTCATACAGGCCCCTGTCATTAATTAACACAGATGTTAAGATACTGGCCACAGTACTCGCTACTAGACTGCAGCCACTTATGTCCACTATAATTTTACCCGATCAATCGGGATTTATTCCAGCTCGCTCAACAGCACATAACCTTCGTACCATTTTTGCCCTTCTGCATCAACTAAATCCGGAATTGCGGGCTGTGGCGGTGCTGTTGGACGCAGCTAAGGCCTTCGACTCCGTCGAGTGGCCTTACTTGTTCACAATCTTACAAAAAATAGGCTTACCACCCCTGTTTATCAAGTGGATTGCCCTTCTATACAACAAACCCACTGCCCGCATCAAGGTCAATGGACATATATCAGACATAATACCAATACAACGCGGTACCAGACAAGGGTGCCCGTTATCTCCATTGCTCTTTGCCATTGCGTTAGAGCCGCTAGCTTGTAAAATACGCCAGAAGTACGTACACGTGGCACTGCGGTTCAACCTCAGACCCATTAGCATATCACTGTATGCGGATGATATGGTACTTTACCTTCGAGACCCAGAGGAGAACCTATCACCAATGCTACGAGAATATATACAATTTGGACGCTATTCGGGCCTACGCATCAACTGGAGCAAGTCAGCAGTGATACCACTAACAGTAAACACCAGAGCACCACAAATGGACTTCCCTCTCGTGTGGCAGGAAGACCCAATTAAATATCTCGGAATATGGGTACATCGCGACCCTGAAGTGGTGCTTAGATACAACTATGGCACCGCAATAGATCGTATAGAAACACAAATAACCAGATGGATAACACTCCCACTATCACTGGCCGACAGAATATCACTGATAAAGATGGTGCTACTACCGAAATTGTTGTACCTCTTTATTAACATACCGATAAAACCGCCTGCTCCAATTTTTAAACGGATACGTACAAATATCATTAGACTGATATGGGCCGGGAAACAAGCCCGCATAAGCCTCCAAACCATGTCACTGCCGTATACCTCGGGCGGTTTTGCAGTTCCCGATATTTACTTATATTACTTATGTGCGCAGGCACAATATGCATACTATTGGTATCATCCCGTGCAATATTTACCACACCTAGCAGTGGAGGCTGGTGACGCTGACCCAATACCGCTCACAAGCGTACTCCCACATACACGGCAACATTTAACGTCGCGAGAAATAAACACAATTCGTACAACCTCACAGGCCTGGCACCGCATCGGCCAAATGGCGAGCAAAACCCCAATATACACCCCGAATCTACCACTGGCACATCACCCTGCACTATCAGTCACACAAGAAAAAAATAGTATGATGATACTAGAACAAGCTGGCATGCGGCAAATGAGTGATCTATATCCGAATGGTACTTTCATCACTCCCGATGACCTGTCCTATATAAGCAACCAATCTCTACTATTCAGATTTATTTATCATAGACTGTGGGCAGCCATCAGAGAATTGTACCCTACATATCCAGCTGAACCTCCTGTACTACAATCGTTACAGGTGTTGATAGCAACTCCCACCCACACTAAAATAATCTCGCGGCTATATGCACTGATACAGGCAGAAATTGGCGCACATACCCTCAAGGCCCGAGACAATTGGAACAAATGCCTAGACATCTCCCTGACGGACGAGGACTGGTCTTCATGCTGCGCACTTATAACACTGCTCACGCCCAATGGCAACCTCCGCATCATACATTATAAGTATCTACATCAAGCTTATCACACCCCAGTCAAATTGCATAAATATGGGCTGCGCGACACCGCTCGCTGTAGGAGATGTGGGACTGACCAGGCAGATTTTGCACACCTGGCATGGAATTGTGATAGGATAAGACAATACTGGGAGACTGTGATCAATCATTTAGGTATACTTGCTCCGTGTGCACTGTCATGCACGCCACAACTGTGTCTCCTGGGCCTCCACATACCTGCGAAATCGGCAAGGAAGAAATTGGTTGCCTTAATGTTGCTCTTGGCAAAACGTAGAGTAGCGATGAACTGGGACAGTAAGCAATCCCCTACTCTAGCACACTGGTTAAAAGACGCTGTCTATTGCAGGGACAATTTTCTATTATATGCAGAAGAACTACCAACAGCCTCCAAGCCCTCAGATATTTGGGAGCCACTAACAGCATATTTGCGAGAACACCCTGATTTGCTCTAGACTGTTCGTTAACTTATCCAATTGAACTGTTAATGGGTTGCAACAAGGATATGTCAAAGCTCCAATGTGTACTATTAGAGAATGTAATTTGAAGAACTCAGTGCTGTACTATGCTAATAGATATTGTTAAAGATGCGACAATTGTTGTATAAGATTATCAGAAATCTCAATAAAAAATTTTTTTTTAAATAAATAAAAAGTATCGGAGAGGGTTAATGTGTCTCCCGCAAAACACATCATCTAACATGCAAATGACGGATTTTTATTTTATGTGGCTAGGTGACTTACTGCTTTTAACACAGAGATCCTTTTGTTATTGGTAGTTCATAAATTGTAATCCTTCTAATGTAGCACAGCAAGCTAAGAAGAACATGTGACTCCTAGACCTTGTAACCCTCACTGTCTTATGTTACACATCTTGTACATTGATTTACACATTTATAGGATTTATTGTCAATGTATAATGTGTACGTGTGATGTAAAGCACTCTGACACCCTACATTGGGATGAGTAGCGCTATAAAAGAAATTAAACAAAATAGTGGTATTTAAATTTTTGTTTGTGTGAATACTGGAACGGATGAACACATCTGACATTCTCACAGTACATCCATATCTCTTATATACAGGGATTGAACAACATAAAAAGCATGCCTCTCTTAAGTATTTGTGAAGTGATGACAACAAGTTGTGTGCCTGTGTTTTCCCTCCCTTGCATTTGCATCTAGAAGTGAGGCTCAGATAACTCCCAGTCAGGATAGTGGAACAAAATGAGGCCTGATGTCCCGTTAAATTTGTCCTTTGTTATGAGCCCAGCTGGAGTCTGAAATATGAAAGCCGGCCTCGCCGCCTGCATGTTGCTGCTCGAAACGAAAGCAGACAAGGCACTGTTGAATGTGTCCAGGTGTTTGAAAATTACACCTGGACAAGGACAGCATATTTCATTGGGGTCCGGGTGGACGGTGTCCACCCTGTGAAAATAGTGCATGGACGCATGTATTCATGTGTACCCCCGACTTGTGCCCTGGCCAGATCTATGAGCAGGCTGACACTTGATGCGCCTTGGGGCAAGGCATGAAGCTCAGTAGACATATCTTGAGGAGTTGATGTGGTGTCTGCTCATTATGTGTGTGATTTATGCGCAGATGTCTGACCGGAATGGATGCAGCGCAGTACAGTGCCACATCATGTGGTAAAAGTCAGCACCACCCTCTCGGTATGCAGAATATGCCAGATATTCCCATAATTAGGAGCTTGTAACAAGCGCATGCTGTATTTCAAAGCCAAGATGGCACTAATTAAGGGGTTCCTAATACCGAATTGTGTGCTATGTATAGAGGTGGGAAAGCAAGGAAAGTCAAAGAGAGAACCGAACCAGACTTGAGTTGGAGGACTGGCTTGCCTCTAAGAGCCAGAGCATGAAGATTTGGCAGGTAAATGATATAGCAAACAGTGTGCAGAAACATATAGACACATTCCAATTAAAATAGGCTATTTCTGGAGTAGTTAATTAGATTACATCATTGCATTGACATCTATTTTAAGTTATAGTTTGTTGAACAA
This sequence comes from Calotriton arnoldi, assembly GCA_963921515.1. Taxonomy (NCBI): domain Eukaryota; kingdom Metazoa; phylum Chordata; class Amphibia; order Caudata; family Salamandridae; genus Calotriton; species Calotriton arnoldi. Next base: position 288,070 of record CAWUFW010003862.1, on the reverse strand, counting down.
GAACTTTTGCCCACCTTCATTGCCCTGACAACACAGCAATGAGTGAACCAAGATGTCATGGTGCCATGTGCACAGTATGTAAGGCCAATATTGTGGTTGAACGTGGACAACATTACTGTTTATTAAACCATATGTAAGTGACCTTTTTATGGAGTAGGCAACCAGAACCAATTTTTTACAAGGTGGTCTCAAGCTTTTTGTTTTTTTAAATCTTTTTATTCAGATAAAAAGAAACAAAACATAAAAAGCAAGAAACTTAAGTTACACATCACAGAATCGTCTAAGCAGTTTATCTTGGTAACATTTCATTTAAGCTACACAGCAATGACCGAGTTAGGATGCCCCCTCCCTTCTCCTGGCTCAATTAAGAAATCGAGACCTGACTGCGAGGGTGGGGGGAGTACATAGCCCTCCTCGTGAATCGTTCCATTTACCCCAGACTTTGACCCATTTCCTAGGGCATCCTCTGTTAATATAGACTGTTTTTTCTGCTATCATATCTTTTTCCCATTCACTGAGGCTCGGCGTCCCCATTGCTCCCCAACAGCGAGCTATATTCCGTTTGGCCACAGCCAATCCCAAAGTCATCCAAGTCCTTTTCACTGTAGTGATATCTGATTCCTCCCATATGTTCAGGAGGCACCATTTTGGTGTTGGGATGGCGGACGTGTCCCATATGCCATTCATCCTGGTGACCACTGCCTCCCAATAGGGTTGTATTACTGGGCATTTCCAACTTATGTGAAAGAAGGTGCCCTTTTGGTTGCATGCCCGAAGACAGCTCTCAGTTGGGGCTCTACCCATTTTCATCAGTGTGGTGCATGTGTAATAGACCCTGTGTAATATCTTGAACTGGATCAATCTGAACCCTGCCTTAATGGCCACTTCTCTAGGTGAAGCTAAGGCCTCTGTCTATTTACCGTCGTCTAGGCCTCCCAAGTCGAGTGCCCACTTTTCCCATAGTTGCTGATGTGTGTCAGGCATGTTGTTTGTAATTTTACGATATGTGAGTAAGGTCGCTTTGCGTGTCATGTGTCCGTCCAGTAACCGGTCTTCGAGTGGAGAGCAGTCTGGTAGTTCCTCCCCGGCCATGATGGCTGTCTGTAGCGCATGTCTAACCTGCAGATAGTGGGAGATCTCAGTGTCCGTCAACTTATATTCCTGACGGAGGTCGGCGAAAGGGAGCATTGCACAGCAAACCCATAAATTTGACAGGCCTATCAGGTCCCATTTATCAAATCCTGGGTGTCTCCCCAGAAACCCTAGGGCCGCCGCGTCCCACAGAGGAGTGGATTTTGTCAGTTTGTTTTCCCATCCTGGTGCTTTGTGGGCTACATGCCAGAGCTTAATTGTTAAAGTTGTTGGGTTCTGTGGTTGTGATTTTAGAGGTGTAGAGTATAGGGCCCATAGGTATCTGCCAGGGCGCATCACCAGACAATCCATTCGCATCGATGGTTCGTCTTCGGGTCGATATACCCATTGGTTAATAGTGGTTAGCTGTGCGGCCCAGTAGTACTGATGTATATCAGGTAGGGCAATTCCTCCATCATACCACCCTCGTGTTCGGTTTTTTTGCGCAATCCGCGCCGATCCCCCATCCCACAGGAGTGTTAGTAGTGCGGAGTTTATTGTTTAAAAGTAATTCGCAGGGACGGGGTATGATGCGTTGTGCAGGGCATGTAGGAAATGGGGGAGTGCCATCATCTTAAAAAGGGCTGCCCTCCCGAGGAGTGACAGCGGGCGCGACCGCCAGTGTTGGACGTCTGTCTTCAACCTCTCTAGAGGCAGAAGAAGATTTTTATTGTAGGAGAGGGTGGGATCTGAGGTGGCAAATATTCCAAAGTATGTGAACCCATCTGTAGTTACTCGGATCTCATAGTCTTTGAGTACCGAAGGGGGATTGCCTTTCAGTATATATATTAGCGATTTCATCCAGTTGATCGTGTAGCCTGATACTCGGCCGAAATTCTCAATTATATTTATAACTCTGACTAGGGAGTGCCTGGGGTCTGCCAGATATAGGAGAACATCGTCTGCGTTGAGCGATATTCTGTCCTCCCATTGAGTCGACCAGCGGAGGCCCCACAACAGGGGGTCGATCCGGATCCATGCGGCAAGGGGTTCCAAGACAATGGCAAACAGGAGGGGGGAGAGCAGGCATCCCTGACATGTTCCAGGTCATAGTGGAAAGGTATGGAAGTCTCTCCATTGACCACCACTTGGGTGAGTGGCTCGGAATAGAGAAGCTGAATTCAGCCGATGAACTTCTGCTCAAACCCTAATTTCACTAATACTCACCATTCAATGGTGTCAAACGCCATACAGGCGTCTAAGGACATGATGATGGTGTCTTCCTGTATATGTTGCCCTATACTTAGTACCGCATGAAGTCTCCTAAGGTTAAGCACAGTGCTTCTACCCGGCATAAATCCAGATTGGTCCAGATGAACTAGTCTGGTGATCACTTGTATCAGCCAGGAGGCCAATAGTTTTGCCAAAATCTTGGTTTCAACATTGAGGAGCGATATGGGCCTATAGGAGGCACAGTTTCCTGGGGGGTTTCCGGCTTTGTGTATAGTGATAATTGTGGCCATTCTTTGGTCTCTTGGAAGGATTCCTCGCTCCCTGCTTTCCTCCAACATCCTCAACAGGTATGGGGCCAGTTTTGCAGCGTAAAGTTGGTAGAGCTCTACTGGCAAGCCGTTAGGTACTAATGCTTTGCCCGGTATCAAGTCTCGGATTGCCTGTATTATTTCTTCTTGGGTTAATTCCCCATTGAGGAGGGTCCTATCCTCGGTAGTGAGTACCGGGAGTGGGATGTCTCTCAGAAACTCACGACATTCTTCCGAGGTCGCTCGCCCGGATGGGGAGTAGAGTCGCACGTAGTATGTTGCGAGCGCGTCTGTTATTTCGGATCTATCTGTTATGTGCTTACCCTCAGTTGAGTGCAACCCGTGTACCAAGGTATTGGCTTTTTCTTTTTTATCTAACCAGGCCAGAACTTTATTAGCCTTATCCCCAATCTCATAGATATGGTGGAGAGTCGCCCTGTGTTTCTCCATGGCTTCTTCCATCGCGAGCCCACTATATTCCTGCTGTTTAAGCGCCAGTCTGTGTGCTAAATCGGTATTGTCTTTGTTTGTGAGCTGTGCCTCAAGTTGTTCTATGTCTCTTTCAATGGCCTACATTTGTGCCTCCTTGTCCCTTTTATGGCCCACAGCCAGGGAGACACCCTGTCCTCTGATAACTGCTTTGTATGCCTCCGATAGCACCGCTGCAGAGTCCACCAAGGCCTCATTCTCGGTGAAGTACTCGCTCGGTAGCTACTGCAAGTTCTTTCCTAATGGTGGCGACCTTGAGGTACCAAGGACGTAGCTTCATGTGTTGAAAATGTATCGGTTCTATTCCACCATATGTCGCCCATATTGGTGTGTGGTCTGAGATGCCTCTTGGCAAATGACGGATTGCCCGGAATCGTGGCAAGTCATGAGTCAGCGTCAGGAAATAATCTATTCTGGAGAGGGAGCCGTGTGCTCCAGAGGGAAAAGTAAATTGTCGCCCCTCTGGGTAGTGGGATCTCCATACGTCCGTCAAGCCCATAGTGTTTAGAAAGTCTCCAAGCAGGGATTGCTCCCCGGAGTCTGTCTGTAGAGGAGGCCAACGGTCATTGGGGTCGTCAAGAGCGAGATTGAAGTCTCCCCCATGCATAGCGCACCATCAGGGAGCATCTTTTTTTTACCAATATACCCACCCCTCGGGACCCAGATGTGTAACTTGCATGTGCCAGCATTCTGTATCCCCATCTGTCTAGCACTTTGCTCTTAGTGTCAGTCATATGCGTCTCATGGAGGAGGGCAATGCTAGGCACGTGCTGTTTTATATATTGGAGTACAGTTCCCCATTTTATTTTGTCGCCCGGACCGTTGACATTCCACAACAAAATTCGCAATTGGGCTTTATCTATCGGTTCTGGCATTGTGCAGACTCGTATATGTCACAATCATTATGTCTGGTTTTCATTCCTGTCATCTGGGTAAGTTTCGCATTCTATCCATGTCAATTGTATAGGGCTGTGTGCTTTGTGGGATAGAGATCCTTTTGTAATGTGCTCAGTGGAGTAAGAAAGACAATAACTAGTTATCAACAGTATCCACCCTTCCTGCCTCCCTGCAAAGTGGGCCCCAAACTGCCCACCACCACAACTATGCAGACAGCCTTTCGTCCCTAATAACAGTTCAACTAACTTTGGAATCAGCCACCGCCTCCGTCCCGTCCAACCCTGTAAGCTTCAGTTAGTCATTTCCAGCTGATTCTAGATTGTATCGGGTGTGAAGTCCCAGTCGTTATTTAGGTGGTCTCATACTAGGGGGAGTCCCCCCAGCTGCCGCGATCACCCATCCCACACTGGCAGCCACCATTTCCATCTTCTCGCTTCTGTCTTTCACGTCGGTATCGTGCTCTGGATCCCGGGGCCGTTCTCCAGCCCTCCTGCCACTCCCAGGCTTCCTCCGGCGAGGTGAAGAACCAAGTTCTGTCCTCAGAAACCACCCTCAGGTGGGCTGTGAAGAGCATAGAGTATTTAATATTCTTTTCTCGCAGGGCTCTTTTAACCTCCAGGAAGGAGCGCCACATCCTTTGGACCTTCAGAGTGAAGTCCGGGAAGAACGTGATGGTTGCATTGTCATATTGCAGTGATGGGGCACTCCGCGCAGTTTGCAAGATCACATCTTGATCCCGGAAGTTGAAGAGTCACACAATGATGGGGCGCGGTGGAGCTCCCGGGCGCGGATGGGATCCCGGCACCCTGTGTGCCATCTCAATGGAGAAGAATTTAGAGAGACCACGGGGTTGTAGGTTTTTCAGTATTAAGTCCTCCACAAATAAATCAGTAGCTGGGCCCTCCGGTTTTTCGGGAACCCCAAGTATGTGGATGTTGTTCCGTCTTGAGCGACCTTCTACGTCTTGCAATCAGGCCTCCAGGTTCGCCGTAGTGCTTTTCAAGTCAGTCACTTGGGCTTTGAGGGAGGTTGTTTCAGTTTCTAGAGTCGCCGTAGTGGCTTCTATGTCTTTAACCCTGGCCCCCACGTTTTGCAGATCGGCTCTGACCAGTGAAAGCTCCGAGTTCATCAAGTCTATCTTGCCCTCAAGTGATGAACGCACTTCCTGGATAGCAGCCCGGACATCCTGAAGTGTGAGTGTCTCATCTGCAGCGAGGCCGGTCGCTGCCGGTGGGGGTGGATCTGTTACGTCGCCTTGGGCCGGTGCTTCTTTAGGAACTTTGTATTTGTCCAGCTTAGTATGGTGCCCACTCTTGGGCCCCTTGCCACCCATCATTATGCACTCTGTGACTCGTTACCGGTCTTTGGCTCTCACCCCTGCCTCTGTTTGAAGGGGGATGATTGTTGATCGGGGGTACACCGTATTTGCCACCGCCTGCCGTGGGCCATGCCTTCCCTCCGTGGCCTGTTGGTGTTCCAGTGAATTCCCACTGCTCTGTGTTGGCGAAAAGTCGAGCTCCAATCCTGCATTCACTGATCGCAGCAGTGGTCTCCATGCCACTATTGCTCCGCGGCCCAAGCTGGCCGCCGAGGTCACCATGGTATGATTTGTATTGCAGAAATATTGCTGCCTTTTAGGGCAGGAAACTGTGGTCGTGTGGGGTGCCTCTCAGATTGTGTTCCCCAGCAATTCTTGATGGTGGTGCCAGGCCTTCTGGGGGGCACAGTGCGGTTGTGGAGTCTCACTGCGGGAGGAGCCTACCTAGATCCGGGGTAGAATATCAGGGAGAGCTTCATGCCAGGTCAGTCTTTATGGGGCCGGGTCGTTTAACTCCGCCTCTCAGTTTCGTCGTGTATCCATGATCTCCCCTGTGGTGAGGCCTTTCGGAGACCAGGCGAGGGGGGTGGGGAGAAACTTATGCCGCATTCACCGCGCCCCCTCCCCACCATGGGCTCCTCACCTCGAAATGGCTGCAGTTCGTTGGGACCCGCGCGCCAGGCGGGTCTCTGGCCTAAAGAGCAGGTCACTGGTCTCAGAGCCGGGTGCGGCCAGCGCCTCTATGTTTCCGGCGTTTGTCACCGCGTCTGACCGCTGCTCAGGAGCCGCTGACCTCCTGGCTCTCCCTGCCGCCTGTCGCAGTTCTCTTCTGGTCGCTCGGAGTGGGGTGGGCCGTCTTTCAGGCCTCAGGTGTGGTGCTGCTTCTGCGGACTCACCAGCGGCCGCAGGTCTGGGTCTTGCCACGGAATCCGTGGGTGTTCCATTATAACATTCACGCCGGGGCACTCCAATTGCAGGTTAATTGCTTTGCCAATGTTTTGGCAGCTGGAACCGGATTAATGTGACGGATGAAGAGTGATTTGTTGGATGGGGCTCGAAGCCGCCTTAGCAAGCGGCCATCTTGCTCGGCGGTCGACCATGCCCCCAAGGTGGTCTCAGATTTGATGGTCAATTAAAATGAAGTATAGTGAACTAAAGTGATTTGAATAGGAGTACAATGTTTGGCAAAGTTGGGAAGCTGGGATTTCAACCGAGTTTTGCTGGCTGCATGATGTGCCGTTCGGCCACTGGATAATTACGTCCTTCTCTGTCCCTTTATCACCAAAGAACAATACTCTTTGTTCTATTATAGCCTTATAGCCCTCGGTAGCGGGCTATACCGGCTATTAAAAGCCCGCTCCAGCGTTAAAGGCCCGAGCCGAAGGCGAGGGCCTTTAACAAGGGTGCGGGACTTTTATAGACGGTATAGCCCAGCTACGAAGGGCTATAAGGCTATTAGAACATTCTGCCACTAGAGGGCAGAATGTTCTAACAAATAGAACAAAGGCTTCAGGGAGCGCGAGGGGATTGAAATCCCCTCAGGCTCCCTGAAGCCTTTGTTCACAGCCACAGCTGTGAACAAAGAAACATTGGAATGTTGGAGCTCCGGGCTTAAACCAGCCATTAAAAGCCCGGAGCTACTCCATTGTTTTCAATGGAGCTCCCAACATTCCAATGTTCTAATATTTCTTAAGCTAAGTTATTACACTACGTTCAATAAATACCAGTATCACAAGTTCTGGGAAGGTAGGAAACTATTTTTTATTATGCTAATATTACTGCCTTCTCATAACTTAATAAACAGTAAAGAGGGAGCAGGCCACCACCTCAGTAGCAGAACTTACATTCATGAACAAAACAAACCAGGCTCTGATTTCCTGCAGGTCTTCTTGTGAGACACTTGCAAACTGCAACTCAGCTAGGTGCAGACACACACACGCAGCAGAAAAGCACCTTATTAGATTTCAGGAACTTCTCTGCCTTGCTTCTTTTGTTTTTTAAAACTTTAATATGGAGGAAGAGTAGTGTCTGCGATGCTTGGCTCAGCTGCATTCTGGCTGAGCAGTCCCTGTAGGAAAGCGGAGAGAAGACAGTCATTCTGCGAGGGGTGGGCTCGAGCCTTGCTTTGCGTGCCCACCTCTCCTTAAGTGGTGTAGACACAAGTAATTATCTATGACTCACTGGAAAGTGATAACTTACAACATGCAGAGTTACAAGATATGCACTAAACAAGTCACTCATTTTTTCACCCTCCTTTAGAGCCACTTAAGGCTTGAGCCACAAACCTGGCTCTTGCTCAGCTCAAGCAGTGGCAGCCGGCACAGCTCGCGGGTGGCAGGGTGGCCGCAGGGGGGGGGGCACAGTGTAAAAAAATAAAAAATAAAGTAACACTTATCTTGCCCCCAGGTCCTGCGTCTCTGCTCCAGCTCTCCTCCGTCAGTCTCCAGGAACAGGAAGCACAGCTAGGCTTCCCTGCCCAATCACAATGCTGAAATGCAACGTTGTGATTGCTAAGCACCCAGGCTCACCTGACCAATCACAGCGCTACAATGCAGTGTTGTGATTGGTCTGAGCGTCATGGTTCGACACTCAGCCAGGGAATGGGGGCCTCGGCATGTTCTCCATGCAGGCTGTAATGCAGCCTGCGTGGAGAACAGAGAAAGTACGCATGACTGTTTGGCTGGCCCCAGAAGGCCGGCCAAACAGTCATGTGCACTTAGGAGTGGGCAAACCACTCCTCCTCTGCCCTGCTCTGAGGGCAGAGCAGCCCCACCCGCCCGCCCCAGCAAAGCAGCACGGAAACATAAAATGATAATAACTCAAAGTTATTATCATTTTATGTTTCCTTTATTTGTACTGCTTAAAAGCAGTGGGGCGACGCTCCTCCGCCATAGCATCACCATCCTGTTGGACCCTCAAGGCCAAAACAAACCAAGCTTCCATGTGTCTTCTGTCTGCCAACACTCTCTAACACCATGCTCTAAGAATTAAAAATATTACATAAACCTTTGATGTTAAAAGGGAGAGAAAAAGATAGCCATCTAGTAGCTGAATTGGATAATGTGAAAACAGAAAACATTGAATCAGTCCTGGCTTCCTCACCTGATGAAATTGTGTGATACCAGGCAAATATTTTATTTTACTGTGGGCCACATTTACGAAGATTGTGGCGCAGCGTAGCAAGTCACGTTGCTGCCCTGCATCACAGGAAAAGAGCAGGGGTGAGCAGTATTTAAGGCATATGGTGCATTCCTGTTCTTTCCCCCTGCACTGGCGCACAATGGGCTGCCTAACACCAACGCAGGCACCGTTGCACCATGGTGCAAGGATGCCTATGTTGCATGCAAGATTGTTTTTGTGCAGGAAGGGGCACCTTCCAGCACAAAAACAATCCTTAGAGGCATTTTCCTCTTTCTAGGTGTTCTGCAGAATACAGCACACGTAGAAAGAGGAAAAGCGAGGAGAAATACAGATATTTATCCTCGTTACGCCTCACCTGGGGAGGCATCCAATTTTGGCACATTCCCAGGTTTACAAGTCCTTGTAAATCTGGGAATGCATCAAAAACCAGGTGGCTTTGCGTGGCTTCATAAATCTGATTTAGAGGCTTGCGTATGCATGTACCACTTTGCGTGGTGCAAACGTGATGCTAGCCTTTGATAAATATGCCCCATACTGTTTCGAAACGGGCATAGCACCATTTCTAGCACCACGTGGAAGAAACTGCAGTTATATAGTTGTCAATATACATTGCAGCCATAGAGTGGAGCTGTTGCACTATAGATTCAGAACTCCGCAAATTGCACATTCCTTGATCTCCTTTCATTGTGTTGTTTAAATGTTTAAAGATGTACTAATGTGGCTGATTGTATTTTAATTGTGTAGGATACCGCGCTGTATTTATGGCAATTATAACACATAATTAAATGTGTAGAATACATCCTGTTATCAGGCCGTAGAGTTGGTAATATATTCTTTCTCCCTGCGAACGAGACCGGAAACTTCGGGGGGTGGTAAAAATGACCTCGTTTTAAAGCATATCTTTTTTGATTTAATGCATGAATTTCTCTTCAGCGAGTAATTTGTGGCCTCGAATGGATGTTTATTCTTACAGGAACTATTGTTCGAGTGTGACTGTTAGAATTTTCTTTTAAATTCACATGATAAATTGTTCTGGAAAGACAACATTCAGCGGTTTATTGTATTGCAGCATTTATGTAGCGCTTACTAGCCATATGTGGGCCATTGAAGTGCTTGTCTATATGTGCAGAAAGCTACGCCATTTAGGGTGTGTGGCTGAAAGACTGTTATCTTTATTTTTGGGCCTATGTGGGAAGTGTTTCCATGTAGTGCGTGATGACCACTGAGGTGCAGTTATCATGTTATAGGATGCAGGACCAGGGGCGGCTCCCCGCTAAGGCGGAGGAGCGCCGCCCCTCTGCTCTCAGAGCAGTGGAAAATGGAAAAATAAAATGAAATAGCAAGGTGGTTATCATCATGGTCTTTTTAGCTGGTTATCGCACATGGGGGGATATTCTCAAGGCCCGGCGATACCTATCGCAAACGCCAGTTAGCGGCAGTTTTTTTATCGCCGCCTATCCCTGAAAAATATCGCCATGTTAGCGGCGTATTAACAAGCCGTCGCTACATGGCGATAGTATCAGTGAACGGTGGTGAAAACTGCCGCTAACATCAGCGCGATGGCGATAGGAAATCCAGCGTTAGCGGGCGAAAACTACCGATAGGCCCATTAGCGGCAAAAAAACTCACGTTAGTCAGCCCAACGTGAGTTTTTCTTGCCTCTAATGCAAAAAATAGCCTATCAGTCAACATCCAATAGAAAATAGGCATAAAAACTAAAAAAATGCAGAATGGAGCAGCCAGGGCCAAGTGCCACACACATCAACAACCCCTGCAAGCCACCCAACATCCAGGATGACCAGGATGAGAGCCAGGATGCCTCGCTGGACCTGCGTCTGGAGCCTGGATGCCTCGCTGGACCTACGCCTGGAGCATGGATGCATCGCTGGACCTGCGTCTGGAGCCTGGATGCCTCGCTGGACCTGCGTCTGGAGCCTGGATGCCTCGCTGGACCTGCGTCTGGAGCCTGGATGCCTCGCTGGACCTGCGTCTGGAGCCTGGATGACTCGCTGGACCTGCATCTGGAGCCTGGTGTGGGATGAGGAGGAGCTGTGGAGTCGATGAGCCGTGGCGGTAGACATTGAGGCGCGACGATCGCCCGTACCTGGTGGTGAAGTCTGGCAGGTCGCATGGAGACACGTTGCTGACCTGTGTGAGAAGACCGCCTTGTGCACCTTGGAGCTGTTAATAGTAGAGGCGCTCCTGCGCCCCAACATAGGGAGGTCTGCATCGCATACTACGATCCACCACTACACCGGGGTGCACGGAGGGGATTACCAACGGTGGGTGCCGCCTCTCTGCATCACAGGTCGGATGATGTTGGGCTGGCCGGATGCTGTGGAGGGTGAGGCCCCTGAGCTGCGCCAAACTTGTGTGGCGGGAGCGCTGCAACTTCACGCCTAAGGGGGCTCTGCTGCATCAACTGCATCGGGAGGTTCACCAGTGGACTTGGCGGCGACTGCTGTACCCAGGCTTGTGAAATCACACCTGGCTGAGGCTCCTGCTGGCTGAGTCACAGATTTGGAGAGAGTGCAGCGGATTGCGCCACGGTGTCAATGTCCAGGTAAGGAGAAGGTGGGACGCGTAGCGCAGGACGCCTGGGGGTCGAGTCGCCCAGGCCTAGCACATGTAGATGACGCACCCCCAGTGGCAGCTCATCCGCTATGGCGGAAGAGCGTTGCCCCACTGCTTTTAAGCAGTGCAGAAGAGGAACAATCATCACATGATGATAACTTACTGATGTAACCGTCGAATGTTTCCTTTGCGGGTGGGAGGGTGGGTAAGATTGCTCCAAGCACGGGGCAAGGCATTGGCGGATTGGCATGCCCACTCAAGTGCGCAATGACTGTCTGGTAGGCCCACTCAGGCCTCCTAAAGCAGTCATGCGCACCTCCCTGTTCGTAATGCAGGCTGCATTACAGCCTGCATGGAGAACATGCCCACCCCTCCAGCCCCTGGCTGCATGCCTTGTCCCGTTGCCAATTACCAATCCCACCGCCGCATCGCAGCGTTGTGATTGGCTCAGGGGAGGGAGCCTGGCTGGCTACTTCCTGTTCCTGGAAGCAGACGCAGGAGAGCAGTAGCAACGAAGACACGGGACCCGGCTTCGAGGTAAGACTTCCCATATTAAAATATTTACAACACCCGCTCACACACACACACCCCCGCGTCCACGCCCCATCCAGTGTTCTTTGCGGTGTTTACCACCTCCCAGCTGTCCAGCCCCCCCCTGCACTTCGTAAATGGTGTCCGCTGTGCGCCCATGCGCAGCAGGCGTACCACTCGTGTCCCAAAGGTACATACGTAGTTACGACGCATGCCATTACATGGCATTCCATTCCAATGCATACTAATACTAGGCATATTGCAACAGTAGGGAAGGTGTTGCATAGCGGAGACGTACAAATTACTATTCCCACTCCTGTGAGTGCACCCAAAAACTAACCTTTGTACCCCAAACCAAACCGTGCACCCTAAAATTCCTTTTTGAGCCCCCAAAACACACCCCAATTTCCATATTTTACCCCAAATCACACCCCAATATTCGCATTTTACCCCAAAACACCCCCCAATATTCATATTGTACCCCAAAACACACCCCAATTTCCATATTTTACCCCAAAACACACCCCAATATTCATATTTTACCCCAAAACACACCCCAATTTCCTGATCAGACATCCGAAACCCATACCCACCGAAGAACTTTTAATGACCCCATTACTGTCCTCACAATGCGTTGTAATCAAATGCGATGTAAAGGCACCTGCGTTGTCGGAGTTGCGTTGTTAACAATGTACTGCCTGCATTGTAATGGTCGTCTCCCGTGCCAATGGCAACCACTAGGCTACGCCGTTTGCGTCCGTCTGCCCCTGGACCGCGCTCAGCACCAAGGAGCCTTCCTCTTGGACACTCCACCGCTACGACGCCAGCACCATCCTCGCCATGAATCCTGGACGCCACCTCGCCTGCCAGGACCTACCTCTGCTCCGGACCGGACGTCGCCATCACCATCACTGACGGCTGCAGTATCACCCGCAAGGAGCATCCCGACCGTCAAGGAGGAGGCATTGCCATCACCTACAGGAGCACACTCTGACTGCCCACGCACTCTAATGACCCAAGGATGAATATGGACCACCTAAACTCCCAGATCCGGACCAAGCCCAAGTACATCCTCTGCGGCACCCTCATGTGCTGGCCCCCCGGGCCATGGCCCCCCATTCTCCAATACCATTGTAGACCTCATTGCACCCCAGGGTCTCCCATCCACCGACGACATCCTACTCGGTGAACTCAAGTTCCACCTGGACAACCCCAGTGACCAGAACACTACCACATCCTGGGGAAGGTCCCCTACAACAGACGCAAGCAGCAAGTCACCTCAACAAGCCACATAGCAGGACACACGGTCGAGCACGTCACCTCCGCCAACGGGAACTTCAACTACAGCCACAACACCGGACTATCCTGGACCGACCATCATTGGTAACATCACGTCTTCACCTTGCCCACCGGACGCCACCGCCATCATCGCACCCCCTCGCAGCTGGAACAAGGTCACCGAAGAACGTCTCGTCAACTCCCTCCGCACCAACATTCCACCAATGCTTCCAAATGATGACACCGCAGCACGCAACCACCACCGATGGTTCTCCAACAGCGCCGACATTCGGGCACCCCTCATGAACGGCACTGCGTCAGTGCCTTCCGCCTGCCTGATGGCAGGCGTGAGGGTGACGCAGTGCCACAGGGATAAGCTGGCCCCATGCATTGCTGGAGTTGTGTCATGGTTGTGACACGACTGCAGCAATGCGTGACTTTAGCGCAGACAGATACGTCAAGATTCCTGACATATCTGTCATTACTTGCGTCATGGAGCGCTATCCAGTGAATACAGCACATCCATGCTGTCGCAAGAAGGGCGTAGTGAGAAGTGTTGCAACGCTGTCTTGTCGCAGCGCTGCAACACTTTTCATGACTGGGGCACAGGAATGCGCACTATCTTATTGATGGTGCGCATTCCTGAACTGTAGTTTTGTCGCAGGGCAGCGCTGCAACATTGCTTGCAGCGCTGTCCAGCACCAAAACCTGCTGAGATGAGGCCCCAAGTGTTATGCCCCTTTTTAAGACCAGCTATTTTCTGGTCTTAAGTAACTGGCTCTAACTGCAGTTAGAGACAGTTTTTTTGGTCTTCAGGACTTCAAGGACCCCTTGTGAATATGGAGTAGTGGGGTTTGCGGCCGTTTTTGCACGGGAACGCCTCTCCTGCATATAATTATCGCTAACAGAAGTAGCGATCTTTACAACGGACGTATTCGCCTAAAAACTGTCGCTAACGGCTGTTAGCGACAGCTTAGTAATAGAACGATAAAATAATCGCCGCATTAGCGGCAGAAAAGTGCCGCTAACGCGGCGATAACTTCTTGTGAATATGCCCCTTGGTTTTTCAGCTTATTTTGTTTAAAGCTTTTTGTCCTGATCTGACATGGTTGGAGACAGAAATGGTGAAGGAGATCTACTGGGATGGGATGGGATGTCCAGAGTCCATGTCTGAATGACATTGTGAGATGTAAAGAAGCAGTTATAGGGGCATATTTATAAGCCCCTAACGCCACCGGAGCATCACTTTTTCTGACGCTCCGGTAGCGTTGCGCCATTCCCCATATTTACAAGGTGGCACTAAGCAACTTAACGTGGCTTAACCCCACCTTGTAAATATGCCACTTTGCACCGCAGTCTGCTGCGGCAAAGGGGCAGGCAATGGGTGTTGCTGTGGGCCTTTCACCGCAACACCCATTGCTTTTTGACACTGCCCCAGATTTACAAGGCTGAGGCTGCACCAAAAACTAAGGCTAGGTAATACCTGGTCTTAGAATGGCGATACGAGGTGAAATTATTAATTTCTCCTCAATTTTTGATCTTCTGCAGCACACATAGAAAGAGCAAATCACCAATATAGATTGTTTATGTGTAGGAAGGTGTCCCTTCCTTCACATAAACAATCGTCCCTGCAACGCAGGCACCCTTGCAACATGGCACCAGGGTGCCTGTGCTGGCGCTGGGCAGCTTTTTTAGCACCAGCACTAGGGGAAATGCAGGGGTGCATCGTATTTTTGTAACTATGGCGCATCCCTGCATTTTGAAAATTTCTGAGTGCGGCTTGGCAAGTTTGGCTTACCACTGTGCTCTGCCATTTTCTTGTAAATATCCCCCATAGTATGTAGCTAGCTGGGACCAACAGTGTTGGAGTAGATTAGACTCTTTCAATTGGCCAAAAGTATGTGACAGATTTTTTCAGTTATTCCATGCCTGTTCAGTTGGTGATAGGGAATTTATTGGCTGGTTCAGCACAGAGTGATGGACAAGAGCTGTCCATTACTAATAATGATAAGCTATAGTTGACTACCTAACGCTGAGTGTTATGATATAGTGTGAGCCCAAAGGGTTATCTGCAAATTTACATTACTATGTACTGCCTGGCGAGCCATAGGTCAGCCCTTCTTACGTTACCTGGATATAGAAAGTAGTGTGCTGGTTGGGTTGTTCCATATCTGTGGGCTGTAATCTGTAGACTGAACTTGAAGGTGCGGTTATCTTACTGGTTTCAATTTCTGGCAGTGGCAGCGCCTCTGCTAAGGCGTCGCCGCACTGCTCACGGAGCAGTGTAAAAGAAAAATTAAATGATAATAACTGGAGTTATTATCATTTTATTTTAGTGTTGTCAGGTTAGGGCGGGGCGGGGCTCTGCTCCCCTGACGTCGGGGAGGAGGAGTGGTTGTTGCACTCTAATGTGCGCATGGCGCTTTGGCCGGCCGTCTTGGCCCGGCCAAACTGTCATGCACACTTTGCATGTTCTCCACCCAGGCTGCATTACAGCCTTGGTGGAGAACATGCCCAGGCTCCCTGTCCCCGTCTGAGCGCTGAACCACAGTGCTCAGACTGATCACAATGCTGCATTGCAGCGTTGTGATTGGCTCAGGGGAGCCTGGGTGCTTCCTGGAAAATGCCCGGAGGAGACACGATGTGGGAGAGACGGAGGAGAGACGCGGTGATCAGGTAAGAGCCCCTCCCCCCTCTCCCCCGCCCCGCCACCCCCATACCGTACCGGCAGCCACTGATTTCTGGGTAGTGGATGATGGAGTTATTTTGAAAATAGCATGTTTTCAACTGTCTTCTGAACTTGTGAAAGAGGCTGGGGGATGTTGCTGCTTGGGTGGGCGAGGGGCAGAAGGGAGGACCACAAGTTTATGCATGAATTGAACATGTGTAACTATAACATCCGATTTTGTACGCTGTGGTTTGTTTTCTTTGCTCGAAAGGGTCACGAGGGAGGGGTTCCTGATCTTGGGGTCGTGTGGAGGGAGTAGAACGCTTCTTGCCCCAACTTAAGCATGAAACCTTTCTTTCAATGCAAAAGTTATGCTGATCGCTTGTATCTGCTACGCATGGAATTTACTCTCAAATGTGCAGTTTTTTAAAGTGAAAATGATGCTTTTCTAGTCTATTTATAATGTCAACCCCATTCTAGCAGATTAATTGATTTTCCAACAAAACTACGTTTTATGGGATTCTAGAGGGTTACGAGTATGTCCAACCAAATCAATTTGAACAACAACAAAAAAGAACACATACTTTTTAGAACTGATCATTTCAAGCAAACATTCTACCAGTCGTACAACCTTGTTGTGGCAGTGCTGCTGATGTGACTAATTGTAATATATTTATATTTTGGATTTATTTGCTACTAAGAGCATCTCTATAGGCTATATATAGGTTAACATGTGGTCCCTGAAACATGAAGAGTTGGAGAAATACTTAAACCGAGTTAGTGGTAGCCCAGGCAGAGGATAGGCAGCTGTGATTGAGTCAACAAGTGGCAGTATACATTACACAGTGGCCTAGACCTCGGGTGAGACCATGCACAGTTATTATTTTTAACAGGTAGAGGAAGAGCGTATACACAACAGAGCGGTACGCTAGTACAGACTGGGGCAGGCAATGCTGGCACATATTTGGGGAATTTATCTAGCCTAGACATAGCCTTGAGGGGGTGCTGAAGAACTATACATACTACAATGACAATTACGAGTCACCATGAACCAAGAAGGCAGCATTTGGTCATATACGGAATGACATAGAAACAAGCATTGGCAAAGCCAACAAGCCTTGCCTGTGTGACCTATTGGCTTTGCCAATGCCTTTTGGTGATGCTGTACAGCATCGGCAAATGCTGTCCACCATGGCTAAAAGTTTAAAAAAGAAACCATTTTCTGGTGCATTTAGAGGAGAACAATATATACAGAAATTTACAAGATGTTAAACGAACACATGAGATTTGAGATGCTGCAAGCAGTAGAGGAAGGGTCAGGGGTCGACCTGAGGCAGTATGTTGGGGGAAGATAAACTGCCAACCATAATTTTTTTTTTTTTTTTAATGGATCCCTAAGTTTTTTTGTAGGAGCCTCCTGCAGTTACAGTACATCCCTGCTTTCTCCCTTGTCACTGTTAACCTCTTTTGCTTCCCCTTTGTTCTTTGTTTCTCTCTCAGTTGCCAAGGATAACAGCTTAAACGTGGGAAAAAGTCTCAGTCTCCAAAAATGTGTGCCAGTGCCGACCACATGCACCCACTGGCAGAAATTAAGCAGTGGTTAACTGAGAAAGGAAGAGATTTTAGTTTGGATCTGAAAGTATAGCAGTAAGGTCCCACCCTTAGAGGGGTAGTGGGGAGAGGTTGTCCCACAGAGTGGCTGGTTGTTTTTTGTTTTCTGATCTGTCAATTTAAAGGATCATATAATGTGTGTTGTGTGTCCTGTGAGTACAACCTGCTAGAGAGTGTTTCAGCTGGCTAGGCCAGTTTGTGAGTCTGTATATGTCTGAGAATAACACAGAGGAATTGGTGCACACACAGTTTACTCAGCCCCTTGTTGATGCACGTGTTCTTGAGCAGGGTTGTATGTGACTCCATCAAGAACCAGCCTGAGCCTAGAGGTGATACAGGAAGCATTGTGCCTGAGGGAGGGTTCCTGGGTGCAAGGAAAGAAACCGATTGGAATTTGGATGCTATAAAGAGAGGTTTGGGGTGTGAAGAAAGTTTGGGTTAGTGAGCAAAGGACAGGGTTGGTGTGTAGACGAACAGTACATGTGGAAGCAGTGTGCAGTTTTATACACAAACTCTAATCTCTCTAATCTCAAATTTCTTTTTGAGAAGAAACAATACTCCCAATTTTCATTGACAATACTGAACAGATTTTCATTAGCAACACCGGTGGGTAGGCTCTCAGGAGAAGCCCAGATTATCGTTTTATTTAAGTAATCGTGGATAATATACATTAGAATGAACTGGCATTAGCATACATCAGACGCAAAAAAATAAATGCCTTTATAATCACAGTTTTCTATTTTTATGCAGGCGGTCATGTTCCTCCACTTGGTAGTTCCATTCTGCTGAGGGTGATAAATGTAGAAAGCTCAACCGAAGCATATTTAAGTAGCTGAAGAACTTTCTTGGAATTTTGAACCTGCAGCGTGCTATTAAATAGCTTAGAAAGAGAGTCCCAGAAGTAGTTTAATTAGCACAGCCTCTGTGATGAGACCGTTGAGTAAAGATGTAACCAGTGTTGCAGGAACGGAGTGAGACAACCGATGGCAAATAAAAAATGTATGGGGATAGCATGGTCCCCATGAGATAATAACTCTGTTCACAGTAGAGAAAATAGCTAGGGAAAGTCATCGAATCTCACAACATGTAGTGTTATGTAGAATGAATCACTCAACAATAATGTGGTGGTGTTGTGCTGTGTGTCAAGACTAGGGGCATTATTTAGAGTTTTAGAGAATTTGTATTAAAGTGCATTATAGCCTCTGGCACGTGTAATACAACAAAAAGGGTATACGCCTCGTTTTGAGTGAGAATCCACCCACCAAAATCTAAACAAGGCCTTACCTTTTACTGAGAGGGGCTGATTGCAGACACATAAGTCCCCATCAGGCATGGTTTTCAAATACCAGATTTTTATGGCAACACTGACGTTTCATTGCCCAGAAGTGACCTGAATTAACATGGTAAAGCATTCCCTAAAATTACTGCTTGAACTAAGATGGAAACATCTATTACAACGCAGGCATTGCATCGTAGTGCCTTTACAATGCAGTCAGTACCATTACTGCGACGTTACCACGAGTTTCATTACAACGCAAGTCATTTCAACGACTTGCTTTAGGGCATGCGGTGTTGGACTGGTGTATGATTATAAGTCCAACTCCTTCCCAACTCCTTCCCTACTGATACACTGATACACTGACTGGAGTTTCAATAGTAATTTAAACTATTCCAAAGTCCAGCGCTTCCCTAAAGCAAGTCACTGTAATGACTTGCGGAGTAATAGAACTCATGGTAATGACACAGTCGTGGTATTGACTGCGTTGTCCACGTGTAGTTTTGGCATGCGTGGTAACAAATGCTATTCGAACTAAGATGGCACACTTAGGTGAACATAATTAGCCCACGGCATTGACACAAGAAGTGTGACAGAAGATGTGATAGGGCACCTGGGAATGTAGCACTGCAATTTAAATATTAGGAAAAGGGATCTTGCTTGTACAATGTGCAGTGCACAATACAAAAACCTATTATTTGCACTCTTCAATCATTCTAAAGGGTAGTGGGTGTACGAGATACACACCTTATGTTGAATATGCAAGACTACATATCTGGCCGAAGCCTGTTCTGAACATTATTTGTAGGCCTACGTACCGGTGTTGACTCTACAAAGCGTAGAGGACACAAAAGTTACGGCTGAGACTCGTTTGAGGAACATCCAACTACAGCAGGATCTTTCTGAGTTTTTGTAGGATCAATCTGCCAGAAGCAGAGACAGACATCAATGTTTTTACTGCTGGAAGCACTTGCTGGGGAACAGAGTCTAGGATGAATAGAAAAAATGATGGCGAACAAAGTTCAGCCTAAGACCTGAAGATGATAATCTTTGCATTGTTGGTGTTCAGTGCTAGGTTGCAACACACACACATAGATGCAGTTACGGGGACAAACGATTTGTAGGGGACGCTGATCTCCTTTCAGCCTCAACTGAGTCTGGGTGTCAACGTCATAGCTGTAACTGACAAAACCTTCACTCATATTCAGTAAAGATGGAGTTAAGAAGGGTAAATCTATACTTATTTATATATGCTTAATTTAACAAATTTGTGGTAGTCGATATTCTTGATTCAGTAATTTGTCACGATTATATTTAAAACTAGGTGTTGTGGTAGGTCAATGATGACACGCCTGTGGACATCTTACAATCTGACAGAGAACAATGGTCAACGGAGCTACAAACATTTACTATTGTTGACAAGAGATATAGCGCTCTCTATGGTCAGAGGTGGAAGTGCTTCAGGTCAATGTTACCAAGTAGAGGCCATGATTTTGTGCCCAAATCGTGCCTCCTAGTGGCGTAACAAAACATGAGGGGGCCCCCATGCAAGGTACGTGGAAGGCCCCCCTCTGGACTCGATCAGGAGCTCTCCGGCCAGGGTACTGTGCTGAGGGGGCCCCCTGAAGCTTGGGGGCCCCCCACACCACAGGGGGTGTGTGGGCTGCAGGGACCTGTGTTACTCCACTGCCTAGTTACAATGTCCTCCGCCCCTCCTTCAATTGGAACTCCCTCAATGATTACTGATCGGGTATAAGATCTTGGTTTTATCTGAGGTGGAGACATCGGTCTAAAACCTCTCATCAAGAGTATTGTTAAGGATTGTTGGATCAATATGTGTCTTCTTCGCAAGGTGTTACCTTCACTCAGATACCCACAAACACACTGAGGGCGCTCTCGTCACCTCAAGGCCTGATCATGGGAACCCTGTGTTTGGAGGCTTTCCAGGATCACAGGTAATTATTCTGCAGCAGTACACAACGCTGTAGTTCTGATTTTTATCCTTCAAACAGACATCATGTTTCATGTTTCATGAAGTGCAATGCTTGGTTACCCATAAAAGCCAGAGTGCATATCAAAATCGTGACACCTGTCCTTCAGTGCCTGCATGGCATGGGGCCTTCCTACCTTATAGATAAAATCTCTTCTAACCATACCAGAAGAACACAGTATGCTTTAGTGACCTCTGACTTCTCACACTCTCCCAATTTAAAGTGCATCTAAAGGTGACCTTACATTCTCAGTACTTGGCCCGAAGCTTTGGAATGAACTGCCATTTTACATCTGGAAGAAAGAGTCAATATTAGCCTTCCGGAAAGATCTGAAAAGGTGGATCTTCAGCTGATGGGAATTATTACTGACTGCTTGCATTTGCTGGTCCTTAGCGCTGAGATGCAGTTTGGTCAATGAATTGCGCTTTATAAATATAAATAAATAATAAATTAATATTCATTATATCGCTCCGCTTTCTTCTGGAATGGGAAGGAAAATATTCCACATTAACTGGAGAAGTAGGAGAAAAGCGAGAGGTCGCTTTTGTCAAGATTTGATGATGTATAGAGTGGATATAGGGAAGAAGAGGTGAGGGCACTGGCATCACTTCTGGGGCAGTTTCTGGGAGAACATCCAGGACATTTTTCAAGGTTTTAAGGACTCCAAAGCATTTCTCAGCCAACGCTGTGATTTGGCTGTTAAAAGACAGTGTCTGATCAAACCATATACCTAGGTTTTTTTTACCTTGGGCTTAGGGCTAGGTAACGGGCCAAGGGTTTGAGGCCACCAAGAGGTCGACCAAATGTTGGGTTTGCCTAAAATCTGAACTTCTGAAAAATCTCATAATTCGGATAAATTTCAGAGTACAGGTTTTTAAACTGCCCACAAGAAGGTGTATGAAGGGCCACTGGAATTTTGGGATTCTGCATCCACAGCGTTTTCCCGCAAAACTATTGTTCTCCAACACTTGCCACATACTCCACCGTAATTTGCAGATTTAGAAAAATTGTTTGTTCCTCAAATGGATCAAAAGTAAAAATGTGTGACACATGGTGCTGCTCTGTGGCAGAACCTTTGCAAAGATTAACTGGCCACAGTTCAATTACCAATTGCTTTATTCAGGTGTCAAACCGGTACAAATGAGAAACAACCTTTACCCAGACAGCATTAATATGCGTTAAAATGACAAAATATTTCAACATTACTTCCAAGGAGGTGCAGCAATATGCACACTTTAATCAAAACTGCCATTGGATTTGAGTTGGTCCTTCGTAGCCACATAATCCCTGTGGGTCTGGGTATATGTAAAGGCAGAAATACATTCTTGCTTTACATATTACCCATGTTACTTGCTATCTACAGGGACACATTTCACGACAGGTGATTTACAAAAAGGATGGGCGTTCACGAGACTGAGGCGTGCACGTGCACCTCCCACACTGCATCGCTCCCGCCCGCTTCGTCGCGGTCGTGTCAACAAGCTCTTGGTTTCCAAAGGGCAAACACCCGCAATCCTTGTTAAAAACCTGCTCGGAAATTGATTCCTCTTTCTGCTTTCTGCTTCCACTGTAGCGCTTTTAATTAAAAATGGAGCAGGGTTAAGTGGCCCCTTTCAGTCGCCGCCTGTGAAGAAGATGTGAAACAAGGCGGGATTATGCAGGCTGGATGTGAAGATACCGGCTCGTGGAACGCTGAGAAAACAGCTTGTGGCGGAGAATACCATTTTTTTTTTTTTTTAAATGGTGCTGAGAGCGTAAAGAGTGAAGGCTACTTGGTAATACGGCTGCATTAAAGCGTGTAATGTAATATGACATTTATAATCGTGGGAATGCCGTGCATGTTGCAGCGCATTACGTGATGAGTATATTTTTTGTTTCTGTCCGCCAATAAAGCTCAGTGGGTTGGGTACCAAGCCTAGGTGCAGGAGGGATGGGCCCGACCTAGATCTACAGGCATGCCCCTGACTTGTAAATGAGTTGCATTTAATTGTAATATAATTTAAATATATGTAAAAGTGTATCATGTGCATATCCTGAAAATGGCTCCAGCCTGCCTGGACAGGCACGGGACGTCTTTAAGGGCCGTTCTCTGTGAAAACGTGAGTTTGTGTAGGGATCGGAATTACCAGTTGAGGTGCTAATTATCTCACCATTCCAGTACAGGGTCGGTTTTGGGGCTGGTGGCACCCTATACTACAATCTTTGAGTGGAATGGTGTGTGGTAGATTGGGGTGGAGTGGGGTAGATTGGTTTATTTGAGTGGGTAGAGTGGAGTGGGGTAGCTTGGAGTGGGGTGGAGTGGAGTTGGATAGATTGGAGTGGAGATGAGTAGATTTGAGTGGGGTAGATTAGGGTGGAGTGGGGTAGATTGGGGAGGGATAGATTGGGTGGATTATGGTAGGGTAGATTGGAGTTAAGTGGTATAGATGGAAGTGAAGTGGGATAGATTGGAGTGAGATAGATAGGAGTGAGGAAGTTTGGAGTGGAGTAGATTTGAGCAGATTAGAGTGGGGTGTGCTGGAATGGAGTAGATTGGAGGGCAGTTGGACAGATAGATGTGAGGTAAAATGGGGTGGGATAGATTGGAGTGGGGTAGATTGGGTTAGGGTGGGGTAGATTGGAGTGGAGTAGATTGGGGTAGATTGGAACAGGGTAGATTGGAGTGGGGTGAATTGCAAGGGGTAGATTGGAGTAGGGTAGTTTGGGGTGTAGTGGGGTAGATTGGCTGGATTGGACTGGGCGGAGTGGGTTAGATTTGAGTGGAGTTGGATTGATTGGAATGGAGTTTAGATTGGAGTGGAGTGAAACTGGGAAAGAGTGGAGTGGGCTAGATTGGAGTGGAGTGGGATTGATTAGGTGGAATAGAGTAGGGTAGATTGGAATGGAGCGGGTAGATTGGACTGGGGAGATTGAAGTGGGGTAGATTGAAGAGGGATGATTGGAATGGGGTAGTTTGGAGTGGGGTACATTGGAGTGGAGTGGGGTAGATTGAAGTGACGTGGTTTGGATTGGAGTGGGGTAGATTTGGGAAAAGTGGAGTGGAGTGGGGTAGATTGGAGTGCAGTGTAGTTGGGTAGATTAGGGTGGAGTGGAGCGGGGTAGATTGGGTCAATTAGAGTAGGGTAGTTTGGAATGGAGTGGGGTAGATTGAAGTGGGGGAGATTGGAGTGGAGTAGATTGAAGAGGTATGATTGGAGTGGGGTAGATTGGAGTGGAGTGGGTTGGATTGGAGTGGGATAGACTGGGGTGGGGGTGGGGTAGATTGCAGTAGGGTGTAGTGGGGTAGAGTGGGTTGATTGGAGTGGAGTAGATTGGGGTAGATTGGGGTGCAGTAGATTGGGGAAGGGTAGATTGGAGTAGGGTAGATTGAGGTGGAGTAGATTGGAGTGGAGTTGGATAGAGTGTAGTGGGGTAGATTGGGATGGAGTGGGGTAGATTTAAGTGGTGTGGATTGGAGGAGAGTATATTAGAGTGGGTGGATTGGATGGGGTAGATTGGAGTGGGGTAGTTTGGGGTGGAGTGGGGTAGGGTAGATTGGAGTGGGATTGAGTGGAGTGGATTGGGATGGTGTAGGAAAGATTGGACTGCGTGGGATAGATTTGGGTGGCATGTGGTAGATTGGAGTGAACTGGGGTGGGGTAGATTGGGTTGAGTGCAATGGAGTGTAGTACATTGGGTTAGAGCAGAATGGGGTAGATTGGGTGGATTGGAGTGGGTGGAGTCGAGTGGGGTAGGTTGGAGTGGAGTGGTGTGGAGTGAAGTTGGATAGATTGGAGTGGAGTTGAGTCTGGAGTGGAGTGAGCTAGACTGGGGAAGAGCGGAGTGGGGTAGTTTGTAGTAGAGTAGAGTAGGGTAGATTGGGTGAACTAGAGTAGGGTAGATCGAAATGGAGTGGGGTAGATTGGAGTAGGGGAGATTGAAGTGGGGTAGATTGAAGAGGGATGATTGGAGTGGGGTAGTTTGGAGTGGAGTAGGGTAGATTGGAGTTGAGTGGGGTGGATTGGGGTGGAGTGGGTTGGATTGGAGTGGGTTGATTGGGGGACAATGGAGTGGAGTGGGGTAGATTGGAGTAGAGTGTAGTGGGGTAGATTAGGGTGGAGAGGAGTGGGGTAGATTAGGGTGGAGTGGAGTGGGGTAGATTGGGTGGATTAGAGTAGGACAGATTGGACTGTAGTGCTGTAGATTGGAGTGGGATCAATTGAAAAAGGATGATTGGAGTGGTGTAGTTTGGAGTGGGTAGATTGGAGTGAAGTAGGGTAGATTGGAGTGGGTTGGCTTGGAGTGGGCTACAGCCGGTGGGGTAGAGAGGGGTGGGGCAGATTGCACTGGGGTGGGGTAGATTGGGGAAGAGTGGGGTAGATTGGAGTGGAGTATATTGGAGTAGATGGGGTAGATTTGGGTGTGATAGATTGGAGTAGGGTAGATTGGGGTGGAGTGGGGTGGGGTGATTGGAGTGGGGTGGAGTTGGATGGAGTGGGTTTGATTGGAGTGGAATGGGGTAGATTTGACAGGTATATTGGAGTAAAGTGGAGTGGGGTAGATTTGGATAGAGTGGAGTGTCGTAGAGTGGATTTGAGTGGGGTAGATTGGGTGGATTGGAGTGTGGTAGATTGGAGTGGATTGGGGTAGATTGTGGCAGATTGGAGTGGGGTACATTGTGGTGGAGTGGGGTAGATTTGAGTGTATTGGGGTACATTAGAGTGGAGAAGAGATGAATAGATTGCAGTGGAGCTTGGAATGCAGTGGGGTAAATTGGAATGGAGTGGGGTAAATTAGAATGGTGTAGGCTGGAGTGGATTTAGAGTGGGGTGGGGTAGATAGGAGTACAGTTGGGTAGATTGGAGTGGAGTGGATTGGATTGGGTACATTGGAGTGGGGTGGATTGGAGTGGAGTGGGGTAGACTGGTGTAGATTGGAGCAGAGTGGGGTAGATTTGAGTGGAGTGCAGTATATCAGTGTGGAGTGGGGAATATTGGGGTGGGGTTGATTGGGTTAATTTGGGTGGAGTGGGGTAGATTGGAGTGGAGTGGGGTAGATTAGAGTAGAGTGGGTTAGATTAGGGTATAGTGGAGTGGGTTAGATTGGAGTGGGGTAGACTGTAGTGGAGTGGGGTAGATTGGATCATAGTGGAGTGGACTGGGGTAGACTGGAGTGGAGTGGGATAGATTAGAGTGGCATAGAGTGGGGTAGATTGTAGCGGAGTGGGGTGGGATAGATTGGGGTACATTGGAGTGGAGTGGGATAGATTGGAGGGGAGTGGGGTAGATTGGAGCAGGGTAGAATGGAGTGGCGTAATGTAAGTGTTGTGCAGTGGAGGAGTGTAGAGTGGAGTGGCATTTTGTGTCATGGAGTGAGTGGCATAAATTGGAGTGGCGTGACGTAGAGCCTCTTAGATTGGCGTGGCATAAAGTGGAGTGGAGTGTCGTACAATGGAGTGCCATGGTATAGAGTGGAAGGGCGTAGAGTAGAGGGACGTGGCATGGTGTGGAGTATGCATGGTGTGGTAGCGCATTGTCATTTCAGACAACACGTTGTCAAATGAAATGACCATTACATTTGCACTGGAAGACTGTTTTGCTGCGCACAATCGTTAATGTGTGCAAACATCATCACCTAGTGTATTATTGTGTTTTAGTCGTATTCAAATATTTGTTTCCACCACACTTCAGAATTACAGAAAATGTACTTCATTCATACTGATTCTGGTATATTCTGAAACATCAGCACAATTCATTTTTTTTGTTGTGTGCTAGAAAAAAAAAATCTTACACCCTCTCCTCTTACATGGATACTCAGCAGGGTTGGCATTTAAATTCTCTCACTTTGAAGTCAGAGAAAGAAAAAAAAACACCAAACTCCCTCAGAAGAGAGAGTTTGACATTTGGCCTCTGACTTTGAATGCACAGCAAATATTAAGATAAGAACAAGATTTAATGACCTGTTTACAGAGAGAGAGTTTGTGGAAGAATACAGTAAATAAGGTTTGGGCAACGGGAGCGATGAACTCAAGCTGGACTGCCTAAAGCAAATAAAGCCAGCAAAAAGAAAAGCAAGAAAATGTGAGTTACAAACCACAAAGCCAATGGTAAGCAATGGGCGGAATGAATTACTCGGTCAGCTTTCTGGATGTCACCAAGATGTCTTTAGCAAACCAGACAGCTGCGCAGTCTGTTTGGCCGTGACCTAAAAGGATCTCTGTGACAAAAGCAGTAACCTACTGGCAGATCCACATAAAATACAGTTCTGTGATCTGCATGTTCATGTTTTTGCAGCAGATAGATTAATCCTTGGTGCTACTTTTTCATGAGTGGAAACTGCCACTAGGCAAAACTCGATCTCTCTCCAGCAGGAACATTAATCGCCAGAGTTATCTTGACATTTTTATTGTTGGATGAAAATTGTTGGACACACAAGGAACTCTGGGGGAGGTGCTTTGTAAATGCATGTTATTTAAAAACACAGTGCCCCCCAGAGGTTAGCACCAGGTGTGGAGCCCCCTGCGACCTATCCTTCCTGTAAAATCCCACTTACATATATTGGGAAAAATGGCCAAAAAGAAGCAAAACATTCACATTGAGTGCAAGAAATTGCGCATCTGAATGTTATGCCACCTTCCTAGGGGAGAAACTCATAGCAGGAGGAACCTAATGCACCTGCTCAAAACCTCACCATAGGGTAATTGTATTTATTAGATGCAGTAAATACCCTTGAGTTACCCTCGGCTTGTAATCAGGCCCCAAGAGATCTATGTCTGCACATTTTCTGAAGATGTCTTTGCGGTTAAACCAATGCATAAAATATGTAGAATGCAAAGGAAAACCACCTTGGAAGATGAGATCATTCAGACTGCAAACACTAAAGACAGGCCCTGCAAAATAAGGCAAGACTCTACTAGCCAGAATGGAGGAAGTGGATAACAAATATATCAAAACTGACTCTTCTGTGACCTTTACGGAATTTATACTTGTAAAGATGGAACTCAATAAAAGATATAGATCTGATCTGACCATATCATATTTAAGAACATCATTAGTCCTGTGAAAACCCTTGCAAGTTATCTGAAAAGAATCATAAA
Organism: Calotriton arnoldi; assembly: GCA_963921515.1. Taxonomy (NCBI): domain Eukaryota; kingdom Metazoa; phylum Chordata; class Amphibia; order Caudata; family Salamandridae; genus Calotriton; species Calotriton arnoldi. The sequence continues at coordinate 260,609 of CAWUFW010003862.1, read as the reverse complement.
AGAAAAGTCTTAAATAACATACAGCAAGAACCTGCATGGAACTCTTCAAATGAATGATAGCTGCAATTTGAAAAGTTGAAATGTTTCACAGAATACTATAAAAGAGTTATATGAGCCATGGGATCACCTCTTAGAATCAGCTTAAGTAATTCTTCTTGAATCACTTTGAGGAACAGGCAGCGGGGCTGATTTAGAACAACAGCGCTGGGGTACCCCTACACCGAAATGATGGGCACCCGCTTGATTTACAGATGAGCGATCATTAAGTATATCAGTGATGGAAACTAGTTCGTATTTGCCACTGACATACTCCACTGATACCCAATGGTGTAAGGGCCCTTGGAGTTTTTGTCATTTGACCACTCGATCCTGCCCCAAAGGAAACCGTCCAGCCCTGTGTGCAAAATGACAATGGATTGGGATGCGGCCTGAGTAATTACCAGTGGCTGAGTTTAATTCAGGCATTCCATCCATCACTTTTTGTATACTTTAGTATGTCGCCCTAAGTGGGACGGGTATGACCAGACATGGGTCACATGCATACTTTTGCACTGGAACCAAGCTATATCCAGATGGTGGGCCCATGACAAGGCGAAATCGGTCCTGGGTTGCGTGTGTTCTGGTTCTAGGAGGACCTGGCTTGGCAGTTCGGGCTGGACTCAGGGGCGTAACAAACACCCCCGCAGCCCCCGCGGTGCGGGGGGGCCCCCCAGTCTTCAGGACATGAAGGGGGCCCCCTCAGCTCATCGGCTGTTTGTCTCTTGCTCTAAAGCAGCTGCAGCCTGCTCTGAGCTCCTCGAGCTGCTGACCTAGGGCTGAAGAGAAACAATGTAACAAGTTACATTGCTTCTCTTCAGTCAGAGCGCGCCAGGCCGGAAAAAGGATGGGGGTGGGGGCCCCCAGAGAGAGCATTGTGAATCTCAGGGTCGCTGGGGACACTGGGACATGCAGGCTGTGCATTCATCCTTTGCCTACTGCAGGGCCGGACCCTGCCTGCCTGTCAGAGATGTCCCGCCAAAGGACCGTCCTCCTGCTGCTGCTCTGGGCAGGGGTGGTGCGGGCCAGCAGCAAAGAGGTAAGAGTGGACAGGAGCAGGTGAGAAGGGTGCCTGCCAACCCAATCTATTTTTGTGGGGAATAACGAAGTTTCTCCAGTTTTGCTAACAACTCATTGTTTTGTTGTTGTTGTCGTATATTAAGACGAAAAACATATAATCAAGGTGTGTAGTCCAGGTATCCAGCGTAGAGAGAGAGTGGAAAGAGAGAGAGAGAGTGGAGAGAGAGAGAGAGTGGAGAGAGAGAGAGCGGAGAGAGAGAGCGGAGAGAGAGAGAGAGTGGAGAGAGAGAGACAGTGGAGAGAGTGGAGAGAGTGGAGAGCGAGAGAGAGAGTAGAGAGAGAGCGTAGAGAGAGAGACAGTGGAGAGAGAGAGAGAGAGACAGTGGAGCGAGAGAGACAGTGGAGAGAGAGAGCGTAGAGATAGAGAGCAGAGAGAGAGAGACAGTGGAGAGAGAGAGAGAGAGAGTGGAGAGAGAGACAGTGGAGAGAGAGTGGAGAGAGAGAGAGTGGAGAGAGAGAGTGGAGAGAGCGTAGAGAGAGAGTGGAGAGAGAGTGGAGAGAGAGAGCGTGGAGAGCGTGGAGAGAGAGAGAGAGAGAGAGAGCATAGAGAGAGAGAGAGTGGAGAGAGAAAGAGAGTGGAGAGAGAGAGTGGAGAGAGAGATAGTGGAGAGAGAGAGAGTGGAGAGAGCATAGAGAGAGAGAGAGTGGAGAGAGAGACAGTAGAGAGAGAGACAGTGGAGAGAGAGAGAGTGGAGAGAGAGAGAGCGGAGAGAGAGTGGAGAGAGAGAGTGGAGAGAGAGTGGAGAGAGAGAGGAGAGAGAGAGAGAGGAGAGAGAGAGGAGAGAGAGTTGAGAGAGAGTGGAGAGAGAGTGGGGAGGAGAGATAGAGAGTGGAGAGAGTGGAGGGAGAGAGAGTCTGGAGAGAGAGAGAGAGACTGGAGAGAGAGAGACAGTGGAGAGAGAGAGACAGTAGAGAGAGAGTGGAGAGAGAGAGTGGAGAGAGAGAGAGTGGAGAGAGGGAGAGCGTGGAGACAGAGAGCGTAGAGAGAGAGAGCTTTGAGGGAGAGAGAGAGCGTAGAGAGAGAGAGAGCGTAGAGAGAAAGAGTGGAGAGAGAGAGAGAGAGAGAGTGTGGAGAGGGAGACCGTGGAGAGAGAAAGAGTGGAGAGAGAGAGAGAGAGAGTGGAGAGACAGTGGAGAGAGAGTGGAGAGAGCGTAGTGAGAGAGAGTGGAGGGAGAGAGAGAGTGGAGAGAGAGAGAGAGAGTGGAGAGAGAGAGAGTGGAGAGAGAGAGAGAGCATAGAGAGAGAGAGCGTAAAGAGAGTGGAGAGAGAAAGAGAGTGGAGAGAGAGAGAGAAAGTGGAGAGAGTGGAGAGAGAGAGACAGTGGAGAGAGACAGTGGAGAGAGTAGAGAGAGAGCGAATAAAGAGAGTGGAGAGAGAGTGGAGAGAGAGAGCGTAGAGAGAGAGAGTGGAGAGAGAGAGAGAGTGGAGAGAGAAAGCGTAGAGAGAGAGAGTGGAGAGAGAAAGAGAGTGGAGACAGAGAGAGAGAGTAGAGAGAGAGAGTGGAGAGACAGTGGAGAGAGAGAGGAGAGAGCGAGTGGAGAGAGAGTAGAAAGAGAGACTGACTGACTGAGCGACTGAGATACTGACTGACTAAGAGACTGACTGACTGAGAGAGAGACTGACTGAGAGACTGACTGACTGACAGAGAGAGAGAGACAGATTGAGAGAGAGACTGACTGACTGAGGTAGAGAGAGACTGACTGACTGAGAGAGAGAGACTGACAGAGAGAGAGACTGACTGAGAGAGAGAGACTTAGAGAGAGACTGATTGACTGCGAGAGAGACTGACTGACTGAGAGACTGACTGACTGAGAGACTGACAGAGAGAGAGAGAGACTGACTGAGAGAGAGACTGACTGACTGACAGAGAGAGACTGACTGACTGAGGTAGAGAGAGAGACTGACTGACAGAGAGAGACTGACTGACAGAGAGAGTCTGACAGAGAGAGACAGAGAGAAAGAGACTGACAGAGAGAGAGAAAGACAGATTGAGAGAGAGAGAGACTGACTGACTGACTGAGGTAGAGAAAGACTGACTGACAGAGAGAGACTGACAGAGAGAGACTGTCAGAGAGAGACTGATTGACTGCGAGACTGACAGAGAGAGAGAGAGACTGACAGAGAGAGAGAGACTGACTGAGACAGAGACTGACTGACAGAGAGACTGACTGACTGAGAGAGAGACTGACTGACTGACAGAGACTGACTGACTGAGAGAGAGACTGACTGACTGACAGAGACTGACTGACTGACAGAGAGAGACTGACTGAGAGAGAGAGAGAGACTGGCAGAGAGAGAGACAGAGAGAAAGAGACTGACAGAGAGACTGACTGATTGAGAGAGACTGACAGAGAGAGAGAGACTGACTGAGAGAGAGACTGACTGACAGAGAGACTGACTGACAGAGAGACTGACTGACAGAGAGACTGACTGGCAGAGAGAGAGAGAGACTGACTGACTGACAGAGAGAGAGACTGACTGACAGAGAGAGAGAGACTGACTGAGAAAGAGAGAGAGAAACTGACAGAGCGAGACTGACTGACAGAGAGAAATACTGACAGAGAGAGAGAGACTGACTGAGAGAGAGAGACTGACTGAGAGAGAGACTGACTGAGAGAGAGACTGACTCAGAGAGAGAGATACTGACTGACTGAGAGAGAGACTGACAGAGAGAGTGTCTGAGAGAGACTGACAGAAAGAGAGAGACTGATTGACTGACTAACTGAGAGAGACTGACTGACTGAGAGAGAAACTGACTGAGAGAGACTGACTGACTGAGAGAGACTGAATGACTGAGAGAGAGAGACACTGACTGACTGACAGAGAGAGAGACTGACAGAGAGAGAGAGAGACTGACTGAGAGAGACTGACTGAGAGAGACTGACTGACAGAGAGAGAGACTGACTGACAGAGAGAGAGACTGACTGACTGACTGACAGAGAGAGAGAGAGACTGATGGAATTGGGGTCAAAGTGTGTATGAAGCAATGCAATGCCTCAAGATTGCTATTGTCTGGCGCGGAGAATGGGAGGGGGGCCCCCTCCATGTAGTTTGCAGGGGGGCCCCCTCAAGTTTCGTTACGCCACTGGCTGGACTGTTCCCATTGGAGCAGGGACAAGAATGATTTGCAAATAGCTGGGTCCAAACCGAGGTGGCATGGTGTACAAAATAACGATGGATTGGGATGCGGCCTGAGTAATTACCAATGGCTGAGATTGATTCAAGCATTCCATCCACCACTTTTTGTATACTTTAGTATGTCACCCCAAGTGGGACGGTAATACCCAGATGTAGATTCCATACACACTGTGTCACTGGATCCAAGCTATATCCATCTGGTGAGTCCATGACAAGGGCAAAACCGGTCCCGGGTTGCTTGTGTTCTGGTTCAGGAGGACATGGCTTGGTAGTTCGAGCTGGACTGTTCCTATTGGATCAGGATCAAGACTGATGTGCATATAGCTGGGTCCAAACTGAGGTGCATGGTGTGCAAAATAACAATGAAATGGGATGCAGCCTGAGTAGCTACCAGTGGCTGAGATTAATTCAGGCATTCTATCCATCACTTTTTATATACTTTAGAAACCACTTGACGGTGGCTCCTGCCAATGTAAAAGAGATGTCCGGTAGGCCAGCAGACATCTCTAAATAAGGAGTATGGTTACTCTGAAAGGACGATGAAGTATTTTACTCCGTCGCCCTGATGGAGTAATTACCTTACTCTGATCTCTAAATCAGGCCTAAAATTGCTCCAATCAACTCTGAAAATTAGTAAAAAAGTCGATCATCATTTCCTGTGGTGAAGAGTGGGAGACAGGTTCCTGAAGAAGGAGCTGGCACGTTTGTAGAGGTCTGAATGTGTTTATTCAGGGAAACGACATGTCTCTCCTACAGGGGCCCAAAGACAACTACCCGACATGGAATCCCAAGGATGTCATAGCCTTCCATGACGGCACAGCGCTCTAGACATCACCACACTTCTCCCCTTTTTACAAAGAAGAGCAAACAACAAATGATGTAGAAAATACAATAACAACTGAATTGGTTGAACAAAGTTTCTTTACAAAAACTTAACAAAATGAGTGAAAATAACGAACTGAAGAAATAAGGAATAAGCTAACAATACATCCCTTTCCATCCCTCCACAGTTGAACGGAAAGAAACTCAAGGCGGAGCGTCATAAGCTTAATCACAGATAAAATCTTGCCACTTACTAGGTGCAAACTTAGGGCTAACACTTCTCCTCAAAACTCTATGCATGTCTCCTCCATTAATTTTGTTGTGTAACCCTTCATAACTGCATCTGTCATCATTACATACACTGGGGTCTAGTGCTTACGAGAAGTGCTCCACCAGTTCCCGTCAGACAATGGGCTGCATTCTTTCTTAGTTCGCACACTTGTGTTGGTTCTTTAAACTTGGAAGAACCTTTCCCAACTAAACAGGGATTTTTAACACTTACCCAATCACCAATTTTTACTACTTCTAACAACTTCCACCCTTTTGGCACTAAATGAATTCGATCTGCTTTCCGCAATATTCCAAGACTCACTCACATTTGTGTGCTTTGGGAATAGCTTAGTCATCCAAAAAGGACACAACTCTGTGGCAGCCTTCCTGCCTCGCATTAGTTCAAAAGGAGTCTTTGTCGTAACATTGTGGGGTGTCGTTCTGTAACACCAAATCAATTTTTTGATTGCTTTTTTGACATCTATGTTGCATCTTAATGTGGACTGTATACATTCAACTAAAACTCTGTTAAAATGTTCAACTTTACCATTGCTCTGGGGGTGATATAGTGGTGTCCTGATGTGTTTAATACTACATTTATCCATCAAGGACACCATTTCCAAAGAAGTGAACTGAACACCGTTGTCAGCCAAGATCTCCCCAGGAATTCCTTCGCTGACAAAAACATCTTGGAAAAGCTTGATCACACTTTTGGTTGTAGGTTCCTTAACACCTCTAACCTCCACCCATCTGGATAGATGATCTATCATGACAATGAAGGATCTCATACAATTGGGAAGAACGTGGCTAAGGTCCCAGAAAATCCACACCCACGCGCTGCCATGCTCTACTGGGACAAATTACAGCTGACTCGACTGTGCCTTCAGTTCTCAAAACTTTATCATTCACCTTGCATTTCTCACATCTTTGAACAAAACTATCAATTTCATTATCCATTTTTGGCCACCAGAAGTCTTCTCTCACTCTTCTTTTGGTAGCCGCTGAGCCCAGGGGACCCGAATGCGCCAATTCAATTATGCGTTGGCAGAAACAAAAGGGGGGTATCAATTTATCGGCACGCACTAATTTGCCACTTTCCACTGATAATTCATCTGAAACCTTCCAAAATATCTGTGACTTGTCAGACAAGTTTTTCTCTTTCAGCCAACCTGATTCAACCATCTGCAAGACTTCTTTTAGTACAACATCATCATTCACCGCTTGTATCCATTCACTCTCTTTCTTGCATATGCTGACATCACCAATATGAGCAATAAAACACTCCTCAATTTCTGACTCCCAATCGTATTCACTGGAATCTTCAATGAGTAGTCTAGAGAAACAGTCTGCTCTAGTATGTTTCCCACCAGGTATATATTCCACAGTGTAAACTCCAGTAGTCTGGCAGATAGTCTAGCAATTTCAGCAGTTGTACGCTTCAATTTTCTCCCTGATAAAATGTCTACCAAAGGACAATGATCGGTCTTCAAAATAAATGGCCTCCCCCACAAATACGCTCTGAACTTTTCTACACTCCACACACACGCCAAAAGTTCCTTCTCTATGATAGAATATTTGCGTTCGGTTTGACGTAGTGTCGTGGAGGCAAAACCCACAGTTGTTTCATGAGTGCCATTTAACTGGGTTAGTACTGCCCCCAACCCATATTCACATGCATCTACAGTGACAATTGTCTTTCTGCCTTCTACAAACGATTGCAGTGCAGGTGCCGAGGTTATATCCTTTTTGACTCTCTCGAAAGTGCTCTGACACAATTCGGACTAAACAAATTCTTTCCCTTTTTTTAGTAAAACCTTGAAACATTCAGTGATGGTAGCAAAATTTCGCATGAATTTTGCGTAGGACTAGCATAAACCTAAGAAAGACAGTAGCTGTTCTCTATTTTGTGGAGCAGGGGCATACACAATGCTTTTCACTAAGCTAGGTTTGGGTTTCACACCGTGTTCCGAAAATACATGGCCTAAATATCCAATTTCTCTCGTTTTAAATATGCATTTATATTTTTGTAAAGTAGCACCCCTTTTTTCCAGCACTTCCAATACATCACTTAATGCACAATAATGTTCGTGTTCTGTGTTTGAGAATATCATCTTGAAAGATGACAGCATGATTTATACCATTGAACATTTCTGTCATAAGTCTCTGAAATACTGCTGTAGCAGAAGCTTTGCCAAAAGGCATTCTGCAGAATTGGAATACTCCATCAGGAGTTACAAAAGCCGTTAGATGACGGGAGCTCTCAGCTAGTTCAACTTGGTGGTAAGCTGCTCTTTAATCCAGTTTGCTGAACCAGCTGGACTGGCCAACCTTAGTTATTAAATCTTCAATTCTAGGCAGTGGATAGTTATCAACCCATATGGCTTCGTTAACACTTCTCAGGTCTACACACATACAAAGTTCACCAGATTTTTTCTTTGCCAAAAATATGGGAGACAACCATAGTGTTGCTTCCGTTTTTTCAATGATGCCCTGTGCGCACATATCTTTTAGCATCATAGAAAGATCTCCCCTTACACTCAGCAGAATGTTGCGTAGTTTGTGTTTGACTGGTAAGATGCCTTGCTTAACTTTAGTGGTATAGACAAAATCTGATATCTTCCCCAATTTATCTTGAAATACATTGCAAAATCTTTCATCCCACACATTTTTACTGTCACTCACCGAACCCAATCTCTTTTTTTCAATAATAATGGGTTGGTCTAAGCCAGGTCTTATTGTGATCCCAAATTCAGCCTGGTGAATTAGACCCAGGACATTAATTCCTTTTCTGGCCACATATACTTTACCTTTAATGGATTCCTCAAAAATGTGGCCCAGAAAAAAACAATCAGATCTACTCTACTACCTTCAAATGCTACAGTTAAGATGTCTGGAGAAGCTAAGACTTTACTATACCAGTTTTTTCAAAAAACTCTTGGGAGATAATGGTTATGCGTGCACCAGTGTCAACCAACAATTGAATTGTGTGTCCTTCAATGGAGACGTTAAGGTTCGGGTCTACAACCAGTTTTCCATCATCAGTGCTTACACTTTTTACACCCAGAAGTAATTCTCTACTCTCTCCATAGTTTTCTTCATCATAATCCCCGCTGTGTTCATTCAAGACAAAGCGAACATTCGTTGTTCTCCCTCCTCTACACACTCTGAAGAAGTGTCCCACTTTTCCACACCTTTTACATTGTTGACCCAGTACAGGGCAGAACCTGAAAGAAGACACATGTGATGGGGAACCACATCTAAAACAGCACATTCTCTGGGATTGTTGTGGCGGATTATTCGGTCTAAAAAATGCTTTTGTTCTTGGATTTCCCGAAGGATTCTTGGTAATGGGTTTACTAACCACTGCACCTGAAATCATGGACTTAGCCAGAGATTCTTCTAACAACTTTGCATCGATAGAAGAGCCCTCAATACTCTTGGCTAAATCTATAGCTTTGTCTAACGACGGGTTCTTGCATGCTAGCAAACGTTCTTGTATTTTCTTTGAGTGACATCTGGCTACTAATTGATCACAAATTAATTCTGCGGTGAAGGTGTCAAACTCACATTTGGTTGCTAACATTTTCAAAGCTGTAACATACGTATCTATGCTCTCATTGGGTTGTTGTGTTCTTGTGAAGAATTTATATCTATGCACTACCATGTTCTTAGTCTTGGAGAAATATTTGTCTAGTTGTGCCACTGGTGTATGAAATTCGTCTAAGTCTTCATCTTCCGCGGGAACATGTTCAGGTAGATGATCATACACATTTTGTCCTTCTACACCTAGGTGATAGTACATTAAACTTTTACGCCTTTCAGGTCTAAATTTTTGTCCATCAATTGCTCCTAAATAAGCTTTGAAGGATTGTAGCCACAGATTCCATTCCAATGGTGGCTCTCCAGGCCCTTGTAAAAATGGCGCTGGAGCTTGAACACTCTGCATATTGATGAAGAGATTTCTGTAGTGTGAAATGCACTGATGTTTTTATTAGCAAATGCTTGAGAAGCATGCAAATCGCTGTGATTTGCACTTGAACCATACACTGAGTGGTCAACAAGTGAAACGTTGAAAAGAAAAAAAGATGAGTGTGCAAATCACTGATGACAAATTTGCATAAAAGAGAAGGAGAAAAAAAATGAAAGCATGCAAATCGCTGTAGAAAGATTTGCCCAACAAAAGAAACAGATTAATGAGAAGCTTTAGTTTATTTGAGAAGGTTGAGTTTGTTTCTTTCGATTCCTCCTTTCTTTTTTCGAAGAATAAGTAAATGAAGAGGAATAGTTCAGTCCTCTTTCTGTTTCAGCACTCAAGTTCTAGTCTTTCTTCTCTTTCGCTGACTCTTGGGTTAAGGCTGATTACCCAAGAGCCATTTCGTCAGAGAGAGGTGATCGTGTGAACAAAGTGTGGCCAAAGAAGGTTTTGGCTGAAGAAATGTATGTTTGTTTGTCCCCTGACAGTGGACACTTTTGTTGATAAAGCAAATTGCCAAGATGTTTTTTAAATGCTTCGTGTGAGGGAGACTGTCTCGCGCGTCTCTGTAGTGCGTTCCTTCGAGCGCGATGAGTAGTCAGCTCATCTCGCGTGTCTCGTGCCTCGCACGTCTAGTGCCTTGCGCGTCTCGTGCTTGAATTGTCGTTGCTCGCGGTGAGTTAAGCAGTGAATTTAAGCCGCTAAATAGTAAAAAAAAAATCAAATATCTCTCACCTCAAGGTGACTTGTGACATGTGGCGTAGATGTGTCCGCTGTGTTTTGTACATTGAATGACGGTTGCTGGTAAAGTTTCATTTCGTAAATAAAATTCGGAGTCGGTCCTCTGGCCCCTGTGCCTTTCCACGCTGATGCTGCCTGGTACACTTGTAAATGGTTCCGGTTGCCCGCTCGTCGCTAAATTCCTGAAGAAGGGGCTGACACGTTTGTAGAGGTCTGAATGTGTTTATTCAGGGAAACAACGTCTCTCCTACAGGGGTCTAGAGACAACTGCCCGACATGGAATCCCAAGGATGTCATAGCCTTCCATGACGGCACAGCGCTCTAGACATCACCACAGTTCCACAAGGATCTCTACCAGCTCTGTAGAGAGATCACTGTCCCGCTCCAACAAAATCAAGTCCCTTCTTTCTCAAGTGTGTAGCTCAATTCCAAAGTGTTCCTTTAATATAGGCATGTTTACCTTCACATCCCCCACAAACAGCAATATCCTTTTCTTCCCTAAAATAATTGGGCAGTTTAACTGATGAAGGTGAACCGCAGGGTTATGCAAAAGGCACAGGTGCCTGCATGATACCCTATGTCGCTGTTAGCGAACAAGATGTGCTTTATAAAATACAGATCTTTTAACAACACGTTTTTGAGTAACATAATTCCCTCTAACTACTCTTCATCCTACTCCACATGTGCAGTGGCCTTGGAGACTGAGACGGCTTTTGGCTGCCTTAAATCGATGTTTATGTTCCATTTCCTTAAAAAGCCAGACTTCCAGGATGACTTTCTTAGGTTAGCTCAAACCCTCAGCTACAACACTTAAGCAATTCTGAAACTTCCATTCACTTTGGTTGTACATCACAATACTATCCCCATTCATCCAGGCATCCACCAACATTGCTTACTAACCCCTCTTCCATTTGTGCCAGTCCCTCTTCCATTTGTCCAAGTCCAAGACACTTGAAAGGATCAGACTAAATGAACACACCCATGGCACCTGCACCAAAAACTCTGACCATAAGTCTTCATATTATGAAGATTACACTGTACTGATAGCAAATTCTTTAACTGTCAGAGGGATCACGAGATCCATTGCCTCAACAAGAACCACTGCCAGATTATTAAAGTAAATAAAGTAATTGCAAATATGAGGGCAATTGCAGAGGACAAGCAAGAAAGAAACACACATTGAGCAACTGAGGAGAGACATAAGGGTAGGACCAACCCTTTCACAAACCCCTAAATTTGAAATGGGAAACACATCCCATCTAAGACAACCCCATCAACCCCTCCAGCTGAATACAGCCGCCAGTTCCCACAGGACTCAGGGTTCGGCAACCCCCTCTGCACTTGGTGTGTAGTTCATAAAAATCCAGGAATTGGAAGGCCCTATCAATACAGAATCACCACAGTAGGATGGGGACTCACAGCTTCCGTCACCTGGACTGAAACCCAGGAAGATAGAACTGAGCACCTGGATGAAGGAGTCAAGGGCCCCACGTGCTGGCAGTGTGGCAAGTTGGGGGTAAACCAGGATTGAGTTAAGTGACTTGGGACCACCCCAGAGTTAGAAATGGCAATGTCAAAGAGCAGAAAAAATCAGGCACAGTGCAAGGAATGTTCACAAAGTCTTCCAAACACAAATGAGACCAACAATGCAAGCACACAACCGATCCCTACCCGCACAGCAGCCCACATCTAGCCAGGGTGACACCTGCATCGGAAGATACCTCAGCTGTAACTAAAGATTCCTTGGAAGACTGTACCAAGGAATGAAGGAGAGCTTGGCAGCTCTTAGGGCGGTGATCAGGACAGACCATGAAGAAGTGAAAAACAACGTTTAAAGCTTGGATAAGAGTGTGGCACACCTTGAGGATACTATCAATATCAAATGAGGAGAACAAGAATTCATGTAACAGGAACTGATTTCCTTGCACTACCAGAACATAGCTGTACAAGGCAAATTTTAGGACCTCGAAAACCGCTCCTGCTGCAATAACTTCTGAATCAGGGTTGCGTCCAGTGAAACTACAGGGGCAATCATAGAGGCCTATGACCAACGCAGGTTCAGAGTGCTGCTGGAGGTGGACGACATGAAGGAAATCAAACTAGTTAGAATGCACATGGCAACCTGATGACCCAGAGTATGACATATTGACTGGAGTCCACCAGTTTCAGATGAAAGAATGTATTATGACAGCAGCAAGGGTTTCCAGAGGCTTAATATTTGGGGCTATAGAATTGGCATATATTAAGAGCTCTGCATGATTACTCTTCAAAAGCAAAGGTCCTCCCGACCGATCACCGACTTCCACAGAGAGCACGAAACAGGTGGGGCCACACGTTCCACATCATCTTTGAGTGGAACTAGCAACTCCACCGAAATCAAATCTTCCAGTGAGGCTACATAACTACTACTACTGGACCCTGATCCAGAGGAAGAAATAGAGCAGCACACAGGACAAAGCTTGGGCCCACCAAGATCAGGGAGACAGGGGGAATGGAATTGTGTATCCCACAAGCGGAACTCTGCCATACCCACAACAGAGACAATGAGGAGGGAAGAGAGGTTGGCAATCCGCAGAGTGCAGCAAAAATCAAGGATGACAACTGACTCAGCAACTGGAGGAGCTGAGAGCTGTGTCCAATGGGTCCCTCGACATTACAGTGAGCGGGGGAAGACAGGTCGGTGGGCGGGAGCTTGGGGGATTGAACTAGTGTATTGAGTCACAGTCACTAAAGTTTTCAATGAAGTTACGGGGGATTCGTCATGGGAAGTTAAATGGATAGGGTCATTTCTTGCACATCAGAACATCGCATTCTCCTCAACCAGCAGAGGGGGTTGGCCCAAGCAAGTGTTAACACAAAACACAGGGATCAGCAGTGGTCAAAGACTTGAAAGTAGCATCCCTCAACGTTAGAGGTCTCAAGCACCTCATGACCCTCTACACATTTTAGAAGCTGGTAAGGGAGGGGAGGGCATTTGGCTCATTCAGGAGACAGATTTACAAAAAAAAAAGATACTTGGTAGCTTCTATCACCTTCTTTCTCCACCCAGTACTTTGTACCCAATAAAGCCATAACTATGGGAGTAGGTACTCTCCTGGCAACACCTACAAGTTTCTCCTTGATTGACATCTCTGCTGATGAAGATGCCACATGGATACTTTTGAATGGCTGCTACGAAGGAGAGAGATATCTTTTGAATCGATATATGCACTAAATGTATGCCAAGATTCATTTTCAAATCAACTGTTCAGAAATTTCCATTGAGGGCAAGGAAACATTGTTAGTTCTCCGGTACTCAATGGATTCAAAGACAAAACAGAGAGGTGCTGTGGAGGTACAGTGACTCTTGTAAAATGGTAATAATGCGCATCAACACTATGTTCAGTGGGTATTAGTTTCTTCATTCTCAAAAACCCAACAGGCTCCTTCAATGGTTCAAAAAGTCAGTTCTCCTGCCCCCCAAATGTCCCTCCATTCTACCATCTAATTTCATTCTACAATGCAATGTGTTCATATTACCACGAGCACATAGTAATACAACATAGTAATACTTATACACACTATGAGGAGAGACACCAACACTCTCACAAGGGAAGGGACATAATGGTTATAGGAAGTGTCCCTATTTAAAGCCTGTTGCACTAATAAATCTGATTACACCCATTTCTCTACCACACACAAGACATATGCCAAGGTTAGATATACTATTCATTGTCCACACCCTGTAGCACATGATCACATGAGTCGAGTGCAAAGTCATTGCCCTGTCTGACCAAGCATTAGTGACCCGAGGGGTATGTGCCTTCTAGCATGGGGGAACCCCGACACTAGACAGGGCCGCTCTTGGAGACTTAATTCTTCTAATTTTACGCAAACCAGTCACTAAAGACACCATTTCAGCACAAATTAAAGAATTCCTCTATTTTAATGACATAGAGTAATATAGTCTGACTAAGGCATGGGGAGCTCTGAAAGTGGTGATTAGGAGCTTTTATAGCAGAAAGCTCTTGACTTAAGAAGATTAGAGAAGGGGTCAGAGTAACATTACAAAATGAGTTAAAGGTAGCAGTGGACCTACACAGAAAATCACAATCATAGAAACTTTGGTGCAAAGTCTTCAATATTCAGGGGCAGATAAAAATGTTTGACCTCAATATAGCAGAATGTGCTCTATCGGAAGGTAAGTACACAGAGCTAGGTAAGGATTTGCTATTCTTAACTCCACACCTACATACCCTGAAGTTATATATATCACCAAGTTATGCATATGTGGAGTTAGGTATAGAAGATGCCAAAATGTATGCAAGCATTTTGCCAACTAGACTGAATGAGCTCCTCACACACCTGGTGCACCCAGACCAATCCAGATATTTGGAGAGCTAACAGATCAGTGACAACACAAATAAGGTTATACACATAACCCATGCAGCACGTAGGTTCAGAGGAGAGACAATGCAGCTATCACTTGATGCCGAAAAGGAATTTGATAGAGTGGAGTGAGGTTTCCTGAGATCGACCATGGGAGCCTTTGCATTTGAAGTCATATTCAAGAATATAGTGTGGGACAGTTAGGCAGCCACACATGTGCAAATTTGAATCAATGGTGTAAACTCATAGAGGGTGCTGGTGAGGAGGGGAGCTTGACAGAACTGTTCTCTTTCTCCACCTTCTCATCACCATCTTAAATGGAGCCATGGGCACAAAACATTAGATGGTACACAGCAATATGAGGTATCAATCTTTGCCTGAGAAACTCAAACTCATAGACTTTGAAGATGTCATCTTAGTCTCTCTTTAATGTAACAACTGGAAGCTTTTGTCATTGCCTTGGGCTTCAAAATTCAATGAGGTATTGAGCCTCACGGTTACCCTGATGCACTTTGCATCCTATAGGAGTTAGCACCACTTAAACGGAATAGAGTTGATTAAGGAGTCGACATCACCCCCTCTAGAGGAGGGCTGTATAAAGCTAACTACCCATCTATGATCCTCTCAGTTAAGACAGAATTACTGGGACGGCATCGTCTGCCTTTGTTGCCTCATCTCTATAAAAATGACAATATTACCGAAGGTGCCTTTTCTCTTTCCATCTCCTGTCTTTGTACCCAGAAGAAAGCTGGATAACATCCAAAACCTGTGCTTAAATTTTAATGGGAGTGGGCTAAGATGTTGAGAATGAGATCATGCAGGGCTTCCTATGGCCCGGGTTCTGCAGTACTGGGTATCCCGGACCTCACTAACTACGACAGAGCGGCCCAGTTTCTATATATATGGGAAAGGGCCCAGGGCAGAGGAGATCCGTGTGAGTAATGCCATGGATTAAGAAAGCGAATAAGTCCTGTTAAGTGACCAACTCAGTAGAAATGGAAGCAACTCTTACATTGTGGGATGCAGTTAACTTTAAGAAGGACCTTCACACCCCATATGGTAACTCTGACTTCCAGTCCTGAATCAATGGATGTAGAAAGTAAAAAGATGCTGGAACGAGGACAACATAGTTCCAGAGGGAGATATTAAATCTTTCGAACAAGGTAAAAAGGACTATGTCTTAGCTGAAACAGAGCGATTCCGATAAACACAATTACATCACTGGGTCTTGCTGAATTCCGTGAGCGCTGGGACCTCAAGAGGCTTGACATCTAAACTATTCCAGAAAATATATTCAGCAGGCCCCACATAAATGGAGCCTTTAGAAGGTGTGATAGAAAGAGTTGGGAATTACCCTCATTGATGAAAAATGTTCTAATCTCATGCATGACCGATATAGAAGCAAAATCAGTATTTAAGTAAGGGAAGCAAATCTAACGATCCTCTGAGGATACAACCCAGCATGACTGCATTCCTTTAGCAACAAATGGTCTGACAAATGCTGTGAGCAAGGCACATTGTCTCAGATCCTTTAGCAATGCTCTAAGATTAGGGGCTACTGGGGGTTGGCCTTATAAGACCTACACCCAATCAAAGGGATTAAAAGTACCTTCTACAGCATTAGGGAATTGTTGGGGTGCATACCTGGGCTGGGGTGGGGGATGGCGAGGTAAGGTATAAAAAAATGTTGGTCCTGTTGTTTCTGCTTGAAACTAAACTATCATTGATTGAGAGATGGGAATGTGCAGACTCCCCAGTAAGGTTGTATCAGCACCGTGGACACTGGTTAATGCTGAGGGCTGAGAAAGTTGCACATGAACTGCCAGGGACGGAGATTTGTTTATTTAGGAGATTTATTTAGCGCTGACAAGACTCGAAGGTATCAGAGCACTTTACATCGGTATATGTTCACAACAAAATAACGAGTATAATCAGTTCAATTAAGTCAAATCGAATCGTCAATGGTTAAGCACAAGGGAGGAGAAATAACTGGGGTGGGTGGCCCAGGGAGAACTGAGGGTGGAGATGCTGTCTTGTTGGGCGATTGATGATCCGCTAGTTGAGGTGCCAGTTGAGGAGGCGATCCTTTAACTGTTTCTTGAAGCACAAGAAGAAGGGGCTGGTCCTGATATGTATTGGTATGGAGTTCCAGATTTTAGGGGCATTGCTTGAGAAGGATCATGCCAGAGATTTTTGTTTGTGGGCATTGGGCGGGATGAGGAGCAGGGTATTTAAGCTTCTGAGGTTTCTTGTCTGTCTTGCCCTTTTGAGCTTAGAGGTGAGGTAGGTTGGTTTTCCAGTGTGCAGGGCTTTGTGGTTAAGACAAGCTGTTCTGAAGCTGCAGCGAGCGTCAATCGGGAGCCATTTCAGTTCTTTCAGGGTCGGGGAGATGTGGTCATATTTTTTGATTCCTGTGACCATTCTGGCTGCTGTATTGAGAATGGTTCTGATGGGCTTAAGGTGGGATTTGGCAGTGCCTTTGAGGGTGGCATTCCCTAGACAGCACCAGCGCTTGTGTGGCAGATTTGAGATCTTTCTGCGGTAGGTAGGGTTTGATTTTGTTCAGAAGTTTCAGGTTGTAGAAGGCACTCTTTGCACTATTCTTTATATGATCTTTCCTGATCAGTTTGGAGTCCAAAGTGATCCCTAGAGATTTGGCTAGTGTTAGAGTGCAGTTGAGAGCATCTATGGAGTTTATCCATTCAAGCATCTGTCATCTGTAGGGGATGCTCTGTCTTTGATATGAGCAGAATTTTTCTCTTATCTTGGTTGAGTTTTAAGTGGTTGCGAGATAGCCAGTGTTGAACTTCTTTCAGGGTGGCATTAAATTGGTGAATGTCTTCTACTGAGGAGATTTCCATGTAGCGTTGGGTGTCATTTGCGTAGAAGTAGAAGGGGATTTTTGCCTGGTTAAGGATGGCGGTGAGAGGTTCCATGCAGATATTGAATAGTGTGGGTGAGAGGACAAGACCTTGGGAGACATCCCAGGTTATTACTGTTTTATCAGAGGTCTTATTGTCTACTTTTATTTTTTGAGCGTGGTTTTGTAGAAAGGATGCAAACCAATATAAGACCACTCCATCCGCACCAATTCTTTTTTGGAGGGAATCCAAGAGAAGCTTACGGTCAACTGTGTCGAAGGCCGACGATAGGTCTAGCAGAATGAGTAGGCAGCATTGGTCTGTATCCAGGGACTTGTGTAGGTCATCTACTATGTTCAGAATGGCTGTTTCCGTGCTGAATCCTTTTCTGAAGCCCGCTTGGTGAGGGTCCAGGAGATTATTGTTTTCAATGTGCTGGTCAAGTTGTGCGAGAACACATCTCTCTAGAGTTTTCACTAGGAAGTGGAGATTAGAAACTGGTCTGAAGTAATTGAGGTTGTTCGCATCTGCTCCCATTTTTTTTTACCATTGGGGTGACTTGGCTGAGTTTGAGACAGTTTGACATCACTCGAGTTTTCATGGAGCTGTTTTTAATCTTGGTCTAGATGGGTGTAGGGCATGGTTTACTTTTTTTGCCAGGGAGGAGGGTTTGGACGTAACCAGCAGAGAAGATAAGTCCCCCTCCGTGAGTGGGTTGAAAACCTTCCAGCTTCTAGGTCTTATGTGGGACTCTTGGTTTTGAATGCACTCAATATTGTCCTGTGGGGGATCGTTGCTAGGAAGGTCATGGAGTGAGAGGAGGGGTTGTTATCTTAATTTCTGGGAGGGGGTGTTCCCAGGGTGGATTTGATTGAGGGAGAGCTTGATCTTCGTGATTTTATCATTGAAGAAGGTGGCAAATTGCTCACATTGTTCTTTGGATATCTGAGGTTTATTTTAGGGCTGGCTTGGAGGTTTGTTGGTTTATGATGTTGAAGAGCTCATTTGGGCGGTTTTTGTCCTCATCTAAAGCGTTGCGGAAGAAGGAGGCTTTTTCATTCATGATGTGTTTTTTGTATTTCCTGCGTTCCCTCCTGAGCTGGTCCCGGTGGGCTGTGGATGAATGTGTTCTCCAGAGTCTTTCGGCTGCTCTGAGCTGTCTTCTTTGAGTGTTGAGGTCTTTATTGAACCAAGATCTCAAGGGATTGTTACTGACCTTTTTCAATTCCAGAGGGGCTACTTGCTCCAAGATGGAGGACATTGTTGAGTTGTAGTGGGTGATGAGTTCAGCTATTGAGAGGTTCTCAGATGAGGGGGTAGCAGAGACGCCATTGTTTCTTCAAGGTCTTGTACAGGAACTTGCCTAATGTTTTTCGTCCATTGGAGGGTTTTTTGTGTACGAGTTGGGTGGGGAGATATTTTGTTGATGTGAAATAAAATGATGGGGTGGTCCGACCAGTCGACAGGGAGGATGCTGTCAATGGTTAGTGTTTCTTCTTGAGCAATGATAGCATTTAGTGTTGAGCCTTTATTGTGGGTTTGACCTTTGCAATGCTGGGAGAGGTTGTTACTGAGTAATAGGTCATTTAAGGATTGGATTATGGTGTTGCTTTTATCGTTGCAGTGAAGGTTGAGGTCACCTAGGACGATGTTGTTGGTGTGTGAGAGTGAGCAGTGTACTATCATATCTGCTAGGTGTTCGCCAAAGAATAGTGCATTACCCAGTGGGTGGTAGAGAAGGTGATAGTTCATTGTTATGTTGTCTTTCATCCTTATGGTGGTGCCGATATGTTTGAATGTATTGTAGGATGGTGTTTTTATGGATAATGGTGATGCCTCCACCGTGGCAGTCCTTCCTGTCTTTCCTTGTGATTGAAAACTCCGGTGGGACAAGCTTGTCCATAATCGGGTAGGAAGATTCACTTAGCCATGTTTCTGTAATGAATGTGATATTAATGTCGTGATTCAGGGTTGTTTCTGCTAGTTCTGTTGCATGCTTGGTTGCTGATCTGCAGTTTATGAGCATGCATTTGGTCTCTCTGCAGTTAATAAGAACTTTAGGGGAGAGGAAGTCAGGAGGATATTGATGAGGTGAGCTGGTGATCTGGTCATTAACGTTGGTGTGAGGTTTTTCCCTAGTCCCGTGATAACCTGGATTGATTTTGGAGGAAGAGCTGTATCTATTGTAGTATTTGGCTAGCACTGCCGCCTCACTCAGAGACATAGTGGCAGTCATTCTTTTAGGCCTCTTAGCTTTGTTGTTCAGAGGTGTTGTGGTCCAGCTGCGTGGTTGTGTCTTCACTCATCTAAGGAGTTGTGTGCTGTTGCATGTAGGAGGGTGATGGATAGGATTTGGAGATATGTTTAGGTTCTTTGTGATAATGTTGAGACCCTGTTGTAGTTTTTCTAATTGGTTCCCTATGTTAGTCGCTCATTTAGCTTGGCATGGGCATTTGCTTTTGTGAGGGGGGGTGCGGGTGGATCGCTTTGTGCTGTACGAGGTAAGGCTGTCTATAGTCTGAGTAGTTGAATCGGTGAGTTGCTTTATGTTGTAGGGGGTGGGGTTGTCCAGAGTCCTAGAGTGCATGTTGGCGTGACCTTGAGCAAGGGAGTCGGTGGGGTAGCAATTGGAGTTGTCACTTAGTTCTTTTTTAATGACTGGTGGATGAGTCGAGTCCGCCCCTTTGAGATTGTGTCCTCAGTGCATTGGTCAGATCAAAAGGTAGGCAGTAGGTTTTGGGGGCATGAGCAACTCGTTCAACATACTGAAAAGTCTGGGAGGGAGGGGAAGGGAGTATGGTTTGTGCGGGGGTGGAGAGTGGAGGATGGTGAGTGGTGAGGGAGGGAGTGGAGTTAGTGGTGTGACTCATGAGTGTTTTATTTTGTTTAGTGTTCCGTGGGGAGAGTGGCTAGAGGGGTAAGAGATTTGCGTCAGTGATATGACATTTTTTAGTGTTGGGACTATGGATTCAAAAGTGTTGAGGTTGGCATCATTTGCTTGTATCACGATAGTCCAGTTTCTGAAGATGGTTATGGTAGCATTGCCTTTGAATGTGGGTGAGTGAGAGATTGCTCATTTACAGCCATACGGGATGTTAGTGGTTTTGGTAATATGAAGGTACTTTGTTAGGACTGCGTTCTATTTTGCAGGACGGGTAGTGTAAAAGATGAGATCCTTTCTCTTTGGACCTTTTGATGCGTTGTAGTAGAAGTCTGCAATGAGCAATTTGGGGCCTCGTTTAATCAGTTTGTGTTTGAGAGTTTTTGCTGCTGTGGTAAAAAGGTTGGGGGAGGGTGATGGAGAAGGAGTTCAGAAAGTGAGGTTTCAGGAGGGAAGGTAGTGTAGGGGAGGTGCAGCGCAGCAGTGCTGTGTAGTAAGGCATCTGAGCTTGGTCGGGGGTGCAGCGCAGTAGCACTGTGCAGCAAGGCATTTAAGTTTGGGCGGGAGGGTGTTGGGCACAATATGGCAAGTTAGGTTATTCGTTTACCACAGGGGTCCAGGGCATTGGGAAATTGTGACATATGGATGGTTTACTACCATCGGGTGAAATCTCCGTAGATCCAAATGCCCCAACCACTGATGAGTGGCATGTACTTGGTAAAGGGCTCATACGGCAGAGAAAAGCGGCATTATTACCAGCAATGTGGACGGGGCTGGAGGCACGACAGTCAAGGATCCGGTGCAGGAGGTTGTTCCAGAATACTGTGCAAGAGACGCAGGCTGGCTCCCGATGCACTGCACAAGCAGCTGGCCAGCCTGCAACTGGCAAAGGCTCCGCACCGGTTTAAGGGCCAGTGACACCGCTATGTATGCAGGTCGGAGGTGCAGCAGTGACGACTCCGGCATGGAGGTGACCCCGGAATGTGGTGAGTAGGCCACTAGCCATCTCCCGCTGCAATACACAAGACCGTGGAAAGGTCACGGGTACAGCCAGTGCGGGGCATACAGAGGCGCACTCAACCCAATTTCTTAACCTTACTGTGGCATATTGGCTACAACCATAAGCAATCCACAGCCCAGCAGCAAGCGCGAGTGGCAGACGGGACAATTGAACAAGCTGTTTCCACTCTCTAGTTGCAGGAAATACCACCATAGTTATGCAGCCATGACCTGAAAATAGTCAGTCATGTAGGACGTAATCCAGGTGGGAGACAATCTGCGCCAGCCTGGAAATCAGGCAGGGTTTGCGCCGAGAGCAGCCGCCGGGCCAGGGCTCAGAGAGACAGCAAGAATCTCCCAAGGCTGCTCAGCTCTCGTGCCAGGGGGCAGCACGGGCTAGATCAGGACGCCGTAGTCGGGATGCCATCGTCGTGGTTCTCGCAGGGAGCATAGACAAGTGGGCGCAGTGCTCACCAACAACCCCTAATAGAGGGGTAAGGTGCAAAGTAGCATCACAGCAGGATGCTGGGCTCTGGCCCAACCCTGTGTGGTCACTGGCAAAATGGCAGACACCATGTCTACCGCCGATCACCCAGGAGGGTGTGGATGGAGCGATCTAAACAAAGTTTAGTACTCTGTGGAGCACAGTTTTAATTTTTTTTTGCCAAAGATGCTAAATCAGTCACTTTCCCAAGAACAGTGAGGATAATACAGATCCTACCAAGTGACTTCACCTAAGCAGAAGCAACCTGAGACTTTTATGATTCCCCACCTTTAGTTGAACCTAAAATGAAAAACCTCACCACACAGTGTGTACACCATGCCTAATGTATAGTTAGGCTTTCCTGTTTTCAGTTTCTATTTTTGGTAAATTCTGGTGGGGTTTTTTCAGTGTTTTGAATACTTTAAAAAAACAGTGGATATCAGTTGTTACACATTTTTGCGCCATTAAAAACAACAGAAACAGTGTGTTTCCGGTGTTTATGGAATGTTTTGCTTTTAATTATTGCTTGCTTTCTGCACAGATAGTGCATGTGTATAGACAACTTGTGTACAGGGTATATGAGGTCCAAATACATTTTTACAAATCAAACTTATTGTAGTACACCATACAATACTTCTTTTGCAAGTCTTTTGTCAAGCGCGTTCACTCTTTCCTTCCAATGTAAACGTTTATCTGTGAAAAGGCCCTCTCAACCTTGGCACTTGAGACGCAACGCCAAAACAGCCAGTACACAGTTTGTTAACTCTGGCCAATGACATAGCTTTCTATGCAAATACTGGTGCACCTGAAGAGTGTGATTCTCTAGGACATGCTCTGCAACACATGCGTTGAATTGGGCGCATATGCCCTCAGTTATTGAATCGGTCAAAAATGAGGCAGTACTTTTCAAAGTCTGGGGAAAATTCAGAAGGGATATAGAACTTGTGCAGAGTACCTCAGTGAGGCTTCATTAACTTCAAATGCCATGGTTGGTGAAGGAACATTTCTATGCATCGTTGCAAGCCATTTCCCATAGACTGTAAAATTAAGTTTCTTGAATTGCTCCTCAACATTTCTTTGCTTACCAAGTAGCAAGAATTCTAACATGGAGCATGTTGCAGTGCCAAAGTCACTAAAAGTGTTGCTCAGCCTACTCTCAAGTAGATGTTTCACATCTACACCAATTACCCTGAACACTTGGTAGACAAGGGTGTTTTCAGTCTTTAGTATTTTGATTATGTCCACTTCAGCAGTCATATTTTCCTGTAAAAACCTGAGCATGCAGTGGACTGTACTTTTTTCACATCACTATCAATATGTGACCAAAGATCATCACATTTCTTGCCTTTGGCATCATCACTAAGCGAAAATTCTGTAAATGGTCGCCACATGGATAATATAGCATTCACAGCCTCTAGGGCTCAGAACCACCGGCTAAGTGACACAGTTAGGATGACTCTTTCTTTGATGCCACACAAAGCACCACTATCTCAGATGCTTGGTGACAACACTCTTTTCACACATACCTGTCACTACACCTTGCATTGAATGTTTAAAGCCTGGGGTGTTTGGCAATTCACCTACAATCAATACTGACTCGCTAGAAAAGGGGGCTGATGTATCAAAGGATTTCACCCATTCTCTGCCTGTGGGCAAATGTGATGGTACATATTAGGAAAGATTCTTATGAAACCAGCCATATTTCCTATCAGTGAAATCAAATGTAGCCAAAATATCAAATATGATTTTGATATTTCCTGATTCTCTACAGTTTATGAAATAACTAAATAAGACCTAAAACATGCTTCTAAACACTGCATCTTTAGACCAAAGACCACAAAACTGAAAAAAAGCAGAAGGAAGAATAAACAATATTTTAGTGACATCCCTAAACAACAAACCTCAAGCAGAATAATGTTAGCCCAGTCTTTCTTGCCTCTGCTTTGTATAACAAACTTACATTGTATTGGCCCCTTCAGGAAGAACTAAAAAAGACTCTTTCACTAATCTTGTCCTTTCTTTGAATGACACTTAGTTTGTGGTTGCGAAGGTGTATTTTCAGTGTTTATATGTTTACACTGGTGATGGATATTTTCCTTTTGGTGGGGTTTTATCAGTTATTATAGGTTTAAACCTAAAACCAGATAGTCTATGTATAGTGATATGGAACCTGGGAGTAGGAGTAGGAGCAGGAGCAGGAGCAGGGTAGGGGTTGCTTCTTTTTGTGTTCAGTATACTTAAATGCAAAAGAGTAAAAACTATAAAAACTCAAAGTAATGTTTGGGAAATTATGTTTTATGTGTCCTTGTGCAGCACAACTGTAACACCCAGTCCTGGTTTTGAACACCTCTTGGCTAACCCCAGTTTTCCAATTCTCATAACCCTTCTGGAAAGATCCAGTATCCTTGGGGTTTCCCCCTTCTGGAGGTCATCTGGGAAATAATGTGGTTGCTCTCAAAGGTTTTGTCTGCTAGAAGGGACTGTTATTACTATGACTTTTTGACTAGACTTCCCTTTTGTCTGGCCCACTATCCACTGAGGGATCAGAGAATGTGCCAAATATTGATACGAAACACTCAGGCAAAATATCCACCACATCTGTTATGAAGTAACATCATGCTTTTTAACCCCCGACATGATGGTGGTGTCGAGGTTTAACTAGCCCCTACCTAGGTGGCACTTTAGATAGTGTCTACCAAGTTAACCCAGTGTTCTCGTGCCTTGGTGGGCTTTTTCGAAGGGTTGCGGCCAAGACAGAAGTCTAACCTCATGCTGGGGAGTGTGTGCAGCTCCCAGAGGCCAGAGGCAAAGACTTGTGTGAGCAGGAGGTGACACCTCCGTCCACACAGGATGGCTAGTGATTAGGACTGGTGCAGCGGTGAGCCTCAAAGGCTTTACTGGTGCCACTGGACAAGAGAACTTGTCCCCCACTTGAGAACAAAGCCTCCCCCTGCCCCAGGCACTGTTTTTCGCAGGCAGAAAGGAAATTAGCTATGCAGGAGGCATCCAACTCAACAAGGCTGACCACATCTCTAGGGTGTTGCAGCTGAAGTGTACAGTCGAGGATGGTTTTGGCTATCTTGAATTTAGGCTAGAAATCAGGTTCTGACTAGTTTTAGTGACATACGCCCACAGGATGTTATCACTACTGATGCAGATTAGTCGCAGGACTAGATGCTCATTGGCTACTAGTCTTCACACCCACTAACACCCCCTAACTCCAGGATTTAAGGGGTACCCCAGACACCAGAACCTTAGATTCGATGTGATATCAAGAAGAGACCCGTGTCCACGACAAGGCAGGACTCCACAAAGATAGGAGCTAAGCTCTGCACCTGTGGCAGCTACCCTGCACCTGCTGGATTGCGACTCGACCAAGGCAAGAGACTGGTTCCACAAGGAAGGTGAACCCCTCTGCAAACTCCAGACTTCACAAGAGCTCCCTTGGGCTAGAGGAACTAGTCCCCTGCAGTCGGCAGGCACAAACCGCTAAGTCCACGACCTCGAAGCCCTGCTCCCTGAGCCGGCCTCCGTGGCCTCTCAAAGTCCTTGGGCAGGTGGCTTCTGGGAACTGTAGTCCTGACCCTCAGCGAGGCTCAGCTTTCTACAACGTTCCCTTGGTCCTCTGGATAAAGATTTCCTCAACTGGAGTGCTTGCAGGTACCAAGGCTTGTTGGTGGTCTACAACCTGCTTTACTCGACGCTTCAAGAGAAGAGATTCACCTGCTCGAATGACCAGCCACTGTTGTTGCTTCATCTGAAAGATCTTGCATTTGTTTTTACCCTCTCTTGGCACGCCTGCCAGGTCCTCTGGCCGTGGATCCTGTTCAGCACCATGGATAGCCAAGAGCACCTCTACACCTGAGTTCCCCGAGCCAGGTAGATCGGATCTGCCTGGAGACTCCTGGTCCAGAGCCAGCTCCTTGCTTACATTCTAAAGGGTTTTGCTCAACTCGCCCCGCAAGTAACTTTTTGCTAAGGTAACCATTTCAACACTGCAAGCCTGATTGACAGCTCCGTTTGACAGCTAAAGTGCCCCTCTGCACCCCACTCCACTGAGCCAGGTAAAATTGTGCTAGCTGCCGTGAACTGGTCTAGGGACTCACAAGGCCTTAACTCCAAGTAGGTTCCATTGAACTCACTCTCTAAGTAACCAATTGCATATATGTGTTTTTTTCCCATTGACCGCAACGTTAATGTTTTCACCTTCCAAAGTACTGATTTATTTAATGCTTTAAAATTGATAACTCTGCTTTTACTGTATGTATTGACTTTGTTTTGGTGTCTAAAAATATATAAAAATCAAAGCTATTTTTATAAGCTGGTGTCGGATTTCTCTTGAGTTGTGTCAATTACTTATCGTCCATGTTAGTGATGTGAAATGCTTAACACAGGTTCCAGTAAGTAGCCTGTCTGCTTTTTGCCACTCTACCAGGACTGAGAGAAGATGTACTGAGAGAGTACCCAGGGTCCATCTTTGTGTACTGTGCTAGTATTACATGGTAAGGCGTCCCTGTCATACCACATAATGCTTTCACCTTGCAACAGTATCCTTTCAGCCAACTCCTAAATAAGGCCCCCTGTCTCCTTCTGAGCTCTCTGCTTGCAGAGCTCCCTGAGGAAGCATAGCAAAGTCCAGCAGAAGCCAGCAAAAAATCATCACCAGATTGTGCCAACTAAGGGGATTCTTTTTTTTGTGTTCTAATTATTTCATTAAAATCACAAATGCTAAGGGAAACAATGTCATGTATAGTCAACAAGGGTGTTCAAGAGGGATACAGTTGTCTAATGTAGTACATGCACATCCGGCAAGGGGCGGGGCATAACCAATGCAATTGTGAATCAATTACAGGGGTGGGAAGTGAGGAAGGGAAGTAGGGAATGGTGAGACAGAAGAAGGTGGAGAGAAAAAAAGAAATGGGAGAGGAGTAAGGCGGGAGAACGGGGGGAGGACCAGGACTGGAGTATGGAGGGGTAGCAGGGGTGGGCAGCGCCTGTGGATTGTGCAGTGGGAAGAGAAAGGAAGGTGGGGGAGGGGAGGGAGAGAACAAAACATAAGATGGCATTGGAGATGGTAAAGGGTTTTCTCGTAGAAAAGGGGACCAGATAAGAAGGAACCCATCTGCCTTATCCATCAAGTTAAAGATCACCTTCTCATAGGAGGCAGTCTTGTACATGGGCGTGAGCCATTCCTCATGTGTAGAGACCTGCAGGGAGCGCCAATGATGTAGAATACAAATTTGTTGGCCGCTGTGAGAGGGGTGGTGAGTAAGCGGCGGGCATGATGTGTTAACTGGGGGAGATCCGCTAGGTCGTGCAGGAGAAGTAGCGGGCTCGTCAGTGGGACGGGCACATCCATGGTCTCCCTCAACGTGGACCTTACTGCGGCCCAGAAGGGGTGAACTAAAGGGATTCTTATCACAGGATAACCCAGAGACAGGTTTAAGAGTAAGCATTCACCTCCAAGGGCAGGGCTAGGTAAGAAAGACTATGTTGTGATGTGTTCTAATTAAAACAATACAAAGGGTTCTATCTATCTATCTATCTATCTATCTATCTATCTATCTATCTATCTATCTGTTGTGGTTGCCACTGGGTAGTTATAGTTAAGTCAGTGTTTCCATAGGAAAAGCCTTTTTTAATTTGCTAAAATCGTTGGCATTGTTTGACGAATCTTTACAAAACTTTCCAAAAAAGTGCTCTTTTTTGCCTAGCTTGTGCATGAAAAGCTTTGGGATGATCTGTCAAGCAGGGGCCGAGAAAAAACGGGAGGGGGGTCCTAAAATGGAAAATCCCCATGCATTTTCCATAGACTTTTTCAGTCAGTGCTACCGCAAAAACTGCTGAACGGAATTGCAACAAATTTGGCATGAAGCTAGATCTTGGTACGGAAAGTGTGCATTTTGTGATTTGGTGTAAATCTGTTCATTCATTTTTACAAAATTAAGGTGGACAAATATTTGGATATCTGGACGGTGTGGTTCGAGGGACTCTTGTGAGAGTCCCTTGAATCCAATTTTGGAAAAATAGAGCATTCTAATTGACCAAGGGAGCTTCTTTTTCTTCGGGCCAATTCACTCCTGTATGAGGCAGACTCTTGCAAGAGGGAGCGCTCTCACTGGCTGCCAGCAACATGAAGTAAAATGTTGCTGGCAGCCATTACAGAGTTTGGGGACTTAGTCCACAGTCCTAAAAGTTAAAAAATATCAGCGGCTGGATAGGGATATCCTGCCAGCCTAGGTCCTGCGTGGGGACCCAGAGCAACCCCCTGGCCCAAAATATAAAAAAATATCGACCGTTTGTGCCGTAATCCAGAGGAATTGCAGCAAAAATTTAAAAAACTCAAAATGGCAGCCGGCCATTTTTTTAAATCTTTGGGGACGGGGAGTTGGCGGGGACCCCCAAGTCGAGCCAATTTGGGCCCTGGGGACCTAATCCCCCGGGTCAACTTTTATAAAAAGTAGAGGGGGCGTGCAGTCCTGCTCCATGAAGCGTTGTGGGCCGTGGGGACCCCATCCCGAGGCAGATTTCTTTTTTAAAAAAGGGAGGGGAACCCCTCCCAAGCCTTAAAATGCCACGGGGACCCCATCCCCTGGGGCCAATTTATGTAAAAAAAGGTAGGGGAGCCATATGGCCCCCTCCGAAGCCTTTGTAGGCCCCGGGGACCCCATCCCCCGGGCCGACATGAACTTTAAAGGGAGGGGAGCCTCGCAGCCCCCATTTCCTGAAACTTAAAAGGTCTCGGGGACCCCAACCCCCTGGGCCAGTTCAAGTACTCTCTCCCGGGGAGCCCACCCTAGGGAAAAGGTAGGTTCCCTGCCTGCACTAGCACGGGCAGAGAAGCATATGTTTGCTCCCACCTGGTGGGAGTATTTTTAAATCTCCCGCCAGGTGGGAGCAAACATGCATTCGCTGTCTGCAGGAGCGTAGGTAGGGAAGGCATTTTTGCTCCCACCCGGTGGGAGATTTAGACATGCTCCCGGCAGGTGGAAGCAGACTATCATTTCCGTGCCCGCACTCCTGTGGGCAGGGAAACACACATTACTTCCGCCTGGAGGGAGTATGCAAAGAAAGCTACTCCCTCTGGGCAGGAGCAATGCTGGCTCCTGCACTTTGCGGGGAGCCGGCTGGGGATGCGGGAATCTAAGGCTTCCCCTGTGACCCCCAATTTGAGGTTTGTGGGTGCCCTAGGAGGACACTGGGGCACCCAGCTGTGGCAGCAGGGGATGGGGTCCATGTGCCCCTCCCTTTTTTTACTGGTTTTGGGCCTAGGGATGGGGTTCCCTTGGCCCAAAAAGGTTCGGGGAGGGGGACTCACCCCCCTCCCCTTTTCTATGCAATTCATCCCCAGGAGATTTGGGTCCCTGGGACCTAATAAGGTTCGGGGCGGGGGCTGCACGCCCCCCTCCCCTATCATCAGTGGTTGGCCCCAGGGGGTGGGGTCCTTGGGACCTCATAAGGCGCCCCCTGTCCTATTATTAGTGGTTTACCCTGGGGGATTGAGTCCCTGGGGCTTTTTAAGGTTCGGGAGGGGGCCACTTGCCCCACTCCCATATTATTAGTGGTTGGACATGGGGTTCCTGGGGCTTTTAAGTCTCAGAAGGGGACCACTTGGCTTGGGCCGGACTGGCCGTACCAGGCATAGGGCGTCTCCCCGGGAGGCTGGAAGGGTAGGGGACGGTTATGCAGTGGTGGGTGGCGGTTTTGTTTCTGGGGCTGGTTTTGCAGCGATGCTGCAATATTGACCTCCAGTAACAAAAGTGGCAGTGCTTCACACTTAACCCCTCCCCCCCCTGTGGGTCTGACAAAATTGCCAGGGATGGTTTGAGTTCCCAGTCTGGCCTTGCACTTGCCCCCTCCCATATTATTAGTGTTTGGCGCAGGGAGATGGGTCCACAGGGCCCCCTTCCCAAAAATAACTGTTTTGGCCTCGGAATTGTGTCCCCAGGGCCTCTTAATGCTCGGGGACATGTGCCCCTCTCCCCTATTATTATTCTTTAACGTCAGGGGATAGAGTCCCTAGGGCCCATTTGGGCATGGGTAGGGGGGCAACACGCCTCCCTTGTCAAAATAATTGTTTTTGGCCCTGGGGGCTAGGGTCCCCGGGGCCTTTTTAGGCTCAGAGAGAGGGCCACGCACCCCCCTCCCCTATAGTTAATTTAAGGCCATGGGGTGGGGTCCCTGGGGCCCATCTGGGTGCATGGAGAGGGGCCATGCCCCCCTTCCCTAATTATATATATGTTTTGCCCAGGGGCATGGTGTCCCCAGGGCCTCTTAAGGCTCAGGAAGGAGGTGTCAGCCCCCCTATAGTTAGTGTATGGCCCCGGAAAATGTGGTCCCCGGGGCCCATTTGGTTTTGGGGTGGATGACAATGTCCACCCTCCCCTAATATAAATATTGTTGGCCCCGGGGGATGGGTTCCGGGTCCAACAGCATTCTTTTCAGTTCACTAAGTTACTTGTGGACTTGCATGCCCCTATGCAAATACTACATAGAGTATGCAAACCCTAAAGCAACTGACATACTGGTTCAGAAAAACATAAAGCCTCTGTTTCAGCTATTGAGACAGCTACAGAAGCACGTTTAGATTCAGTCACTCACCAGAAGGTAATAATACATGCAGCAGACTTAAAGGTAGTTGCAGTCACACCTTCGCAGCTCAGTATTGCCTAACACAGGCACTGAAGTATTTCTGCAGCCACTTACATACACATTTAGACAGCTATAGAGGTATTATAGCAGGCAGTTACCTACCAGCACATTTACTTAAACATCTCATAGCACTGATAGAGGTGTACTTCTACACTCTCTCAGATATGTAGGCAAGTACTGTCACAATCTTCTCAACCATGCAGAAATAGTATTTCAAAATGGGTGATGGCTACTTGTGCAGACCCTGTCTGTGCACTGCCACTGCAAGCTTCACTTGCCATTGTATAGGTGTTTCTGAAGTGTCAAACTCATGTTTTAGTGCACATAACACGCTTCTAAGATATGCTGTGCGTATGCCATAAAGGATGCTGTTTTTTGCTTAAGATATTGGCAGATGTCCTTTTGAGTTGAATACGTTATTTAAGCACTTGTAGGCCCCTATGTGAAGTACTTCATAGAGAATGCACCCCTAAAGCAACTGATATACATGTTCACAAAAGCATAGACACTCTCGGCAACCTAATCAGACAGCTACAGAAGTACATATACATTCAGTCACTTACTAGAAACTACTTATGCCTGCAGCAGGCTCGAAGGTAGTTGCAGTCACACGTTCATGGCTCTCTATTCACTTACAGATGCACTGATGTATTTTTGCAGCCACTTACATACACATTTAGACAGCCATAGAGCTAGCTACTAAAACACACAGTCACATATCAGCACATTTACTTAAACATCTTATGGCACTCATACAAGTGTACTGCTACTCTCACTTGCATATGTAGGAAAGTACTGACACAACCTTCTGAAACATGCAGAGACAGAGTATGTGAATCATGGGTGATGACTACTAGTGCAGACCCTGTCTATGTATTCTTACTCCAAGCGTTACTTGGCGTGTTATAGGTTGTTCTCAAGTATCAAACCCATGTTTTAGTGCACATAATAAATGTCTAAGATATGCTGTAGGTATGCAATAAAGGATGATGTTTTGTGCTTAAGACATTTAGAGATGTCCTTTTGAGTTGAATAAGTTACTTGTGCTCTTGCAGGCCTCTATGCCAAGTACTACATAGAGTATGCCATCCCTAAAACATATGACATAGATGTTCACAAAAGCATAGAGTCTCTCTTTCAGTTACTGGGACAGCTACAGAAACACTTATACATTCAGTCACTCATCAGAAACCATTTATGCATGCAGCAAACTCAAAGGTAGTTGCAGTGACACCTGCATATTTCTCTATTGGCTAACACAGGCACTGAAGTATTTGTACAGCCACTTACATACACATTTAGGCAGCCATAGAGATATTATAGCAGGCAGTTACATAACAGCACATTTACTTAAACATCTCATGGCACCGATAGCGATGCACTTTTACGCTCTCTGAGATATGTAGGCAAGTACTGACACAACCTTCTCAACAATATACAGAAATAGTCCTTCAAAACATGGGTGATGGCTACTAGTGCAGACCCTGACTGTGCTCTCTCACTGCAAGCTTCACTTGGCATGTTATAGGTCTTTCGCAAGTGTCAAATCCACTCACAAACTCATGCACCCAGTCATTGACCCACTCAGACACTCATGCACTCACTTAGACATCTACTCAAGCAGTCAGAGTCTCACTCAGACAGTGATGCATCCACTCACACACCCAGTGACACACTTATGCAGGTAGTCCCAGACCCCCTCAGACACACACACACCCAGTCACACACCCTTTGAGACACTCACACACTCAGTCACACACCCACTGAGGCACTCTTGCACTCACTCACTCACACACTAATTTTCAAAGGTTATAGGTAACAGGTAGGAAGTTGAATTGATAAAACCTTAATAATTCACTGAAAAAAACAAAGGTTACAGGGACATTATAGTTAGGAAATAGAATTTAATAAATCTTAGAAATTCCGACCTATAACGTCCCTGTAACCTTTGGACTTGTATGAGTCTGTGAATGGGTTTGTGAGTGGTTGTGTGGGAGTGGGTGTATGTGAGGTTGTATAGGGGTGTGAATGGGTGTGTGAGTGGTTCTGTGGATGATGTCATCAGTGATGTCATTTGATATGTCATCAGTGCTGTCATCAATGATGTCACTGACCATGTCATGAGTGATGTAATATGTGAGGTCATAAGCAGTATATATATATATATATATATATATATATATATATATATATATATATTATCTACTGGCGGTCGCCAGTAGATAGTTATAGTTACAACCTATTATCCATAGGAAATCCGCGACATTCTATTTGAAATAACTCTCTTGCCGGTTGACGTATCTTCGCAAAATTTTCAAACTTTGTGGCCCGCTCCGGTCCGCTCCTACCCTGAAAGTCTCGGGGGATTCGTCAAGCGGGGGCCGAGAAAAAGGGGGTCCCAAAACGCGTTTTCCCCATGCAATTTTCCATAGGAAACTTTAGACACGGCTACAGCCTGAACTGCTGAACGGAATTACACCAAATTTGGCAAAGAGGTAGTTCTTGGTTCAGAAAGAACCCTTTTTGTTAAATGGTGTAAATCCGTTCAGTAGTTGCTGAGAAAATCAAAAGAAAAAAGATAGGTATATCTAGGGCCGCGGATCCTCCCGAGCACGAGCTTTATGTTAATTGGCTGTCAACACTCCAAATCAGGAAGTGTTGGCAACCATTTTGTCCCTCGGTAGAACCGAGGGACAGAAACAAGTGCGCAAAGCGCACAAAGGGGGCAGGGTAGAAACACCCTGACCCCCTAGGTCTGCTCAGGGGTCCCACAAGGACCCCCTGGGCAAAAATTTTTTTTTTTAAAAATCGGCAGGATGCGCTCAAAGAGCGCGAACCCTGCCGAAAAAAAAACGAAGCGCGGTCTCCCGCGCTTCGATGCTAATTGGCCCCGGGTGGGCCAAGTCCCGGGGGCATGCTGGGGGGGTTAATTTATGTGTGGGGGCCTCTAAGGGCCCCCAAGCCCGGGGACCACCACCCCCGGGGCTTTATGGATAATGGTGCGGGAGGGCTCTGAGCCCTCCCGCAGCCCCGGGGACCACCACCTCCCCGGGGCTTCTTTTTTATATTTAAAAACCTGTGTGGGGGCTCCAGCCCCACACGCCCGGGACCACCACCTCCCGGGGCACTAAGAAAAATGAAAATGGGGGTCGGTTTTGGACCCCCAAGCCCCGGGGACCACCACCTCCCGGGGCTTTCTCGATGTAGGGAGGGGGCCGCGCGGCTCCCTCCTGGAGCCCTTGATGGCCCTGGGGACCGCCACCCCCAGGGCCGGCTCCTGCAGTGTCCCGGGTGCCTACCCCCGGGACACTGCTGTTTGTAATGACAGGACGGAGCCTCGCGGCTCCGTCCTGTCATTGCAAACTTGCTTTGGATATTGGAAGAGAGAGCAGGAAACCTGCTCTCTCTTCCAATATCCAAAGCCGATTGCTTTTCCACATGGGGAGCAGCATGTTAGCTGCTTCCCATGTGTAAGCAATGCCGGCTCCCGTAGGACACGGGGAGCCGGCGGGACTGTGGGGGT
The DNA here is from genome assembly GCA_963921515.1 of Calotriton arnoldi. Lineage (NCBI taxonomy): Eukaryota > Metazoa > Chordata > Amphibia > Caudata > Salamandridae > Calotriton > Calotriton arnoldi. The sequence continues at coordinate 226,780 of CAWUFW010003862.1, read as the reverse complement.
TTGGGGACCCCCACAGTCCCCAACGAGAGGCCAGGCCCCGGGGGATGGGGTCCCCGGGGCCTAAAAATAGGAAAAAGGAAGGGGGGCCACACAACCCCCCTTCAGGGGAAAAAAACAAAACAAAAAAAAACGATCGGGCCCGCAGGCCCCGCCCCTTCCTTCACCACTCTGCAAACGCGCCCCTGGCGCGTTTGCAGAGGGGGAACAATTCCCCTTGAATACTGGGGGTCCCTGGGGGCCAACTAGCCCACCAGGAACCTCCAGTATGCGCCAGGGAGCTGCCTTGCAGAGAGGTGTACAGAGGCCACGCCCTTTTTACACCTCTCTGCAACGCAGCTCTGTGGCGCTTTGGAGGAACATGGTGGGCTAGTTGGACTCCAGGGACCCTCAGGATTCAAGGGAGTTAATCCCCGACTTAAAACGCGCCACGGGCGCGTTTGCACAGTGGTGAAGGGAGGGGCGGGGCTTCAGGTGACATGTGTGCAAACAGGCCCCGTGGCGCGTTTTAAGATGGGGAATTAAATCCTCTTCAATCCTGAGGGTCCCTGAGGGCCAACTAGCCCAACAGGTACGTCCAGAAAGCGCCACAGAGCTGCGTTGCAGAGAGGTGTAAAGGGGTGTGGCCTCTGTACATGTCTCTGCAACGCAGCCCCTGGCGCACACTGGAGGTTCCTGGTGGGCTAGTTGGCCCGTAGGGACCCTCATGATTCAAGGGGACTTAATCCCCCAACTTAAAACGCGCCACGGGGCGCGTTTGCACAGATGCCACCTCAGGCCCCGCCCCCTCCCTTCACCATTGTGCAAATATTCCTCTAAAATCAGCCGAAATACGAATTCCGATTTACTCACCTGTTATCAGGAGAGACCTCAGTGCTGCATCTTTCAGCCCAGTACTGATCCTCAAAAGTAATTTTAACCGTACTTACCGGTAACTTGAATTTCCTTCATAGGCTAACATTGACTGGTTTCACTTGGAAATTCTTCTAAGTGTGGAGTTTTGGAACTTTAAAATATTCCTCTAAAATCAGCCGAAATACGAATTCCGATTTACTCACCTGTTATCAGGAGAGACCTCAGTGCTGCATCTTTCAGCCCAGTACTGAACCTCAAAAGTAATTTTAACCGTACTTACCAGTAACTTGAATTTCCTTCCATAGGATATCATTGCCTGCTTTTTGCTGAAAAAGTTTCTAAGTGTTGATTTTTGAAACATACAAATATTCCTCTAAAATCAGCCGAAATCCGAATTCCGATTTACTCACCTGTTATCAGGAGAGACCTCAGTGCTGCATCTTTCAGCCCAGTACTGATCCTCAAAAGTAATTTTAACCGTACTTACCGGTAACTTGAATTTCCTTCATAGGCTAACATTGACTAGTTTCACTTGGAAATTCTTCTAAGTGTGGAGTTTTGGAACTTTAAAATATTCCTCTAAAATCAGCCGAAATACGAATTCCGATTTACTCACCTGTTATCAGGAGAGACCTCAGTGCTGCATCTTTCAGCCCAGTACTGATCCTCAAAAGTAATTTTAACCGTACTTACCAGTAACTTGAATTTCCTTCCATAGGATATCATTGCCTGCTTTTTGCTGAAAAAGTTTCTAAGTGTTGATTTTTGAAACATACAAATATTCCTCTAAAATCAGCCGAAATCCGAATTCTGATTTACTCACCTGTTATCAGGAGAGACCTCAGTGCTGCATCTTTCAGCCCAGTACTGGTCCTGAAAAGTAATTTTAACCGTACTTACCGGTAACTTGAATTTCCTTCATAGGCTAACATTGACTGGTTTCACTTGGAAATTCTTCTAAGTGTGGAGTTTTGGAACTTTAAAATTTTCCTCTAAAATCAGCCGAAATACGAATTCCGATTTACTCACCTGTTATCAGGAGAGACCTCAGTGCTGCATCTTTCAGCCCAGTACTGATCCTCAAAAGTAATTTTAACCGTACTTACCGGTAACTTGAATTTCCTTCATAGGCTAACATTGACTGGTTTCACTTGGAAATTCTTCTAAGTGTGGAGTTTTGGAACTTTAAAATATTCCTCTAAAATCAGCCGAAATACGAATTCCGATTTACTCACCTGTTATCAGGAGAGAACCCAGTGCTGCATCTTTTAGCCCAGTACTGATCCTCAAAAGTAATTTTAACCGTACTTACCAGTAACTTGAATTTCCTTCCATAGGATATCATTGCCTGCTTTTTGCTGAAAAAGTTTCTAAGTGTTGATTTTTGAAACATACAAATATTCCTCTAAAATCAGCCGAAATCCGAATTCTGATTTACTCACCTGTTATCAGGAGAGACCTCAGTGCTGCATCTTTCAGCCCAGTACTGGTCCTGAAAAGTAATTTTAACCGTACTTACCAGTAACTTGAATTTCCTTCCATAGGCTAACATTGACTGGTTTCACTTGGAAATTCTTCTAAGTGTGGAGTTTTGGAACTTTAAAATAGTCCTCTAAAATCAGCCGAAATACGAATTCCGATTTACTCACCTGTTATCAGGAGAGACCTCAGTGCTGCATCTTTCAGCCCAGTACTGATCCTCAAAAGTAATTTTAACCGTACTTACCAGTAACTTGAATTTCCTTCCATAGGAATCCATTGTCTGGTTTTCAGCAGAAAAGTTTCAAAGTGTCGATTTTCACAAACTACAAATATTCCTAAAAAATCGCCTGTATGACTTAAACGCATTCTTTCAACTGTTTACAGGAGATGCACCAGTGCTGGATCCAGGATCCAACACTGAGTAAGAAAAAGTAACGATAACAGTTTTTAACTTCTAAGTGAATTTCCTTCCATAGGATAACATTGGTGATTCTATGAGAAAAGTTTCTAAGTGTGAACTTTTAAAGTACAATAATATTCCTTAACAATCACGACTGTAACCAAAACGCTTTTACTCAACTGTTTACAGGAGATGTCCCAGGACTGAATCTAGGATCCAGTAATGTGGTTAGAAAAGTAATCCATAAAGTAACTAATTGCATTTAACTAGAAATTCACATTGAGCTGAATGTTGCATTGTGTTTGAAAATGTGTTGCCCATTGCAACAACTGTAACTACTGTACTTAAAAGTCTATTGCCTATGTGCAAAGTAATTAAACTAAAGTAATTCATTCTGAGAAAGTATTTTTTGTAATGTAATGTATAATGTAATTACAATGTAATTTAAAAAATAAAATATGTAAAAAAAAATTGTTTCTAAAAAATGTGGAAATCAATATGAAAAAAATTTATATAACAATTAATACATTTAAAAATTGTCATTTACAAAACCTTTGAAATTCACTGAAAAAACTGTAGGTTTCAGACATGTTATAGTTACAAATTAGCATTTAAAAAACCTTTGAAATTCACTGAAAAAACCATAGGTTTCAGGGACGTTATAGTTACAAATTAGCATTTAAAAAACCTTTGAAATTCACTGAAAAAACCATAGGTTTTAGGGACAGTTATAGTTAGTTGGACATTGCACTCGTACAAAACCCGTGAAATTCCCCGTTATAGTTAGTCCAGCTAACTATAACTCGCGCCCCGCAATGCACTGCTGATGACGTCACATATTACATCACTCATGACATGGTCAGTGACATCACTGATGACATCACTGATGACATCTCAAATGACATCACTGATGACATCATCCACGTGATAATCTGATGCACCTCCTCACACTCTAATATAACCTTTGATACACCCACTCTAAATTACAGACTGCCATTCGCAAAACCATAGACACTCCAACACCAATAACTACATACCCACTCACTGATTCTTAGGTCTACGCACACATCCACTCACTCACCCGTACAGTCACTCATACTTACGGTCACTCAGTACAGGACTATCATATGCACTCATACTCCTATATAGACACTCAAACACCGCCACTCATCCATAGAGGTACTCACACACCTAGTCAGTCATGCAAATAATTAAACACACTACCATTTACTCACCTATACAGTTATACACACACCAGCTCACTTACTCATACAAATAGTAGCACATTCTTACGCTCTTATACAATCACTGATACAAGCACACACTCATCCATACAGCCACTATCACAATCACTCACTCTCGCTTATAGCTATTTATATACTCCAACACACATATATACTGCCTTTCACATATGTAGTTACTCACACATGTACCACTGGGACATACATTCACTCACTAACACACTCTTACACACACTTACCCACCCATACAGTCTATCACAGTTGCACTCTTGAAACCATCCACCCAGTGAATCACCCACTCACACATCTATGCACAGAGTTGCACACACCCCTCCCACACAAACACTCAGGCACCCATACAGATACTCAGACAAGCATTCAATAACTCATATAGACACTCATGTAGCTATTCACAAACACATGCAGCCACTTACACAGCAACAGACAGACGGATACAGACATTCACCCAGTTTAGTCCCTAACCCATGCATTCAGTAAGATACGTTAAATCACTCACTTATAGAGTCAGTCACGCACCTACTAAATCATCCATACAGACACTTACACACCCACTCATTCTTCAATACGTCTTTTCCTATATATATTAAAAATATTTAAACTTTACAGAAACACACAGTCACTGGATGATGTCATCAGTGATGTCATCAGTGATGTCATTTGAGATGTCATCAGTGATGTCATCAGTGATGTCACTGACCATGTCATGAGTGATGTAATATGTGACGTCATCAGCAGTGCATTGCGGGGCGCGAGTTATAGTTAGCTGGACTAACTATAACGGGGGAATTTCACGGGTTTTGTACGAGTGCAATGTCCAACTAACTATAACTGTCCCTAAAACCTATGGTTTTTTCAGTGAATTTCAAAGGTTTTTTAAATGCTAATTTGTAACTATAACGTCCCTGAAACCTATGGTTTTTTCAGTGAATATATATATATATATATATATATATATATATATATATATATATATATATATATATATATATATATATATTACCTACTGGCGGTCGCCAGTAGGTAGTTATACTTAGGACCTAGTTTCCAAAGGAAAAGCGTTTTTTGTTTTGCCAATAACTTTGGTGTCGTTTGACAAATATTCGCGGAATTTTCAAAACGAATGGCCCGTCTCAGTCATCTCCTGTCCTGAAAGTTTCGGGGTGACTTGTCAAGCGGGGGCTGAGAAAAAAGGGGGGTCCCAAAACGCGTTTTCCCCATGTTAATTTCCATAGGAAAAATTGAAACAGGCTACAGCCCGAACTGCTGAACGGAATTACACCAAATTTGGCAAAAAGGTAGGTCTTGGTTCAGAAAGCAACCTTTTTTTTAAATGGTGTAAATCCGTTCAGTAGTTCCTGAGAAATTAAAAAAAGAAAAATATCGATATCTGAGCACCGAGGAGGGTTCGCGAACCCTCCCGGGCACGAGCTGACTTCTGATTGGCTGCCAACACTCTAAACCAGAATTTGTTGGCAGCCATCTTGTGACTCGGTAACCGAGTCACAAGAAATCAGTGAAAAAAGGTTAAAAAACAAGAAAAGGGGGCAGGGCAGAAACATCCTGACTCCCTAGGCCTGCTCAAGGAGTCATTTGAGATGTCATCAGTGATGTCACTGACCATGTCATGAGTGATGTAATATGTGATGTCATCAGCAGTGCATTGCGGGGGCACGAGTTATAGTTAGCTCTACTAACTATAACGGCCGAATTTCTCTGGTTTTGTACGAGTGAAATGTCCAACTAACTATAACGTCCCTGAAACCTGTGGTTTTTTCAGTGAATATATATATATATATATATATATATATATATATATATATATATATATATATTTGGATTTGGCTCGCTCCTTGTCAGAACAAAACCACGGCAGTCCAATGCTGATTCTTCATCAATTTTTTATTTCCACATCGTCAAAAGATACATCAACGCATTTCGGTGTATGCACACCTTGGTCGTGGCTTAACGCCGCCTTGTAAATAAGGCCCCTTTCACGCTACACTTAGCGTGAAAGGGGTGGGCAGTGGGTGTTCCGCCGCAACACCCATTGATTTTGATGCCACCCCCTATTTACAAGGGTGGCGTAAATAAGAGGCAGCGCCAAAATTAAGACCAGGGAAAACCTGTTCTTAACATGGCGAAACGAGGAGAAATGCTTTATTTCACCTTGTTTTTGCTGTTTCTATGTGTGCTGCATTGTGCAGCACACATAGAAAAAGCAAAACGCCATGAAAGATTGTTTATGTGCAGGAAGGTGTCCCTTCCTGCACATAAACAATCATTTAAAAAAAATTACGATTTGCAACTTCTATGTGTGCTGCACAATGCCACACACATAGGAGTTACAAATCGCCATTCTGGATTGTTTATGTGCAGGAAGGGACACCCACTTGGGCAGAATTGGAAAATATAGGAATTTCGTTTGTGATATCATGTAATGACAAATGAGAATTATGACCCACTGGGGAAAAATTATAATTACAAACTATGTTTTTGAAGCCCATTGAGGCATTATTGGCTTTTCAAATTAAATGAGAACATGTAAACTCCTCATGTATAATTACAGTGCAAGAGAATGAATAGTATTATTTATGTACTGCTTTCTGTATCTGTTATATTTAATTTGTTTAACAGATTAACATATACGTATATCCATGTATAATACCATTCCAAAATGGATGCCGTTTTTACCATGAACTTGAAAGTTATCAAGTAGTCCTATGTTTATGTTTATATGTTTGGTGCACTACATGTAATGGGTGAAAACGAATGTCTATTGACCCGTGAGAAAGGAACGGCTGTTCCGAAACGCGTCGGGCGTTTGTCTATCATTGTGAAGTAATAAACCACGTTTAAATTGGATACTGGGCTCGGCGCAATCTGTTGCATGAACGTGTAAGATTGGTGTCTTGAGGTGAAAAGGATCGCGTCCTTGCCGGAGCCCGCCGCCATTTGTTGGCAGAAGTAACGCGAATAACTTTTGTTCTTTGTTATATATATATATATATATATATATATATATATATATATATCCCAAGAAAATGCTCCTTCCGACTGCGATGGACCCGTGAGAAGTGGCGTGCTCCCCGGCGGAGCAAGCCGGTAATGTCACTATCGTCAAAACCACAAATGTGCACGCTCTCAGTAAACGAGGAACTCCGTGATAGTATATCCACAAGTTGTTTATTCACAACGCGTTTCAGGGCAACAACCCCTTGATCACGTGAAACGTGCACAAGCAGTGGGTGACTAATAAAGCATTCAATGAAGTCATAAACACAAACATAGGACTACTGCATATCTCAATCATTCGAAATAAATGGCAGACATATTGGAACGGTAAACACAAACACGAAAACACAAATCATGATGTATAACGTGTACTAGTGCCCCCGCTGTTCTGGACTGTACAGAAATGCATTCATGCAATGGATGGAATTATACAAATACTGTATTACTGGCAGCCTGCTGCTCATGATGTTAAAAATGTTATCTCCATGTGAAAAAAGAATGATGAAAATGAAAATAAAATACAATACAATACCCAGTAAAACACTCCTAAGTTGGGCAAGTGCCCCGATGAGACAGAATTCGAGACAGGGGTGACGTGTCCGCAATGCCTGACTGCAACAAAAGTGTTAATGGACTCCAACATCCAGTGCATACTATGGAGAACTGTATCAAAGTGCGTATCTACTGCTAAAAAAAAGAGAGAGCAATGCTGGCCAACTGTATCCAATGTCGAATACAAAGTAAATATCAGCCTGCAGGTTGGAGTGTTGTAAAATACAACCCCAAGGGGAAAAAAATCTGCTCCTGTACTGGACAAATGCCCTAATGAGACAGAAAGGGTGGTAAACGTAACTGGCAGCGACCAACCCCATATGCCAAAGGCAACAGTGAATTGCAAACATGGTAAGAAAATTGGATAACGGGCCAGTGCCCAATAAAATACATAGTGTTAAAAGAGGAGTCAGGAAATATCAGACTTCTAGCAGTAGTCCCCAGCAACAACGGTTAACGGGCAAGTGCCCTAATGTACCAGTTATCAGGAGAGGAGTCAAGAAATAACAAACTTCTGGCAGTAGTCCCCAGTCCAGCATGATAACAATGGATTGCAGAGATGACAAATCAATTGAAACGTAGTTACCCAGTCTCAGGACCGTGACGGTGATGATAAGGGGAAAAGGGTAGGTGGCCCGTGAAAGTGATTACAGGTGAGGGGGCCCCTTCCTTTCCTCCTGAAATAAAGAAAAAATAGAACACATGTTAAAATCACAAGTGGTCCAAAACAATCAATAAAATATCAAAAGGTTAAAAACTAGACAAATAAATACGATCAAATGCACACAAGGAGTAAGAAAGCTGTAAAAACAGAATATACTAACTCAACTGGCAGCAGTCTCAGTTATCTTTGAGATGGATAGCCATTTCTTCGTCAAAATTCAGCCCACCTGGTGTCTTCGTTTGAAACTGCACAATCAGTTTGGACTCTCTTTGTCTGAGTGGTTTTGACGATATATATATATATATATATATATATATGTATATATATGTATATACGGACGTGGTCGAAACGTGTCGTCCTTTTCTGCTGTATCGAAAATAAACCTGCTAAACTGACCGAGTGGGCTCGTGTGGATCTTTTCATTGGATTTGCATTTCCTTGGGATATATATATATATATATATATATATATATATATATATATATATATATATATATATATATATATCATCATGGCACTGAAATGTTTGCTTGCATTCCTTTTTTGAGTTCTAGAAATCCCAATGCGAGTTCTGGTCCTATTTATTTCCTCACCTGTGGAGTGCAGCCATACACCCCACTGTCTACAAACATTTTCAGTCGTAACACGATTCCTCACTTTAATATCCTTAAGGGATCCAATTTACCTTCCCACTCATACACCTGTTTATTTGAACTTTCTTTTATCTTGGGAGTATTGAAAAATGGGCTAGAAGCAGCTGCCTTCTTTTTAATGCGGTATGGGCTGAAGAAATCTCATTTATTTGTAACAGACAGAAATCAGATCAATTTTCTCTTGATAAACTCCCCATTTTTTAAGAAATTGGATCATTGTATTAAAAAATTCGGATTAAACACCATCACTACCAAGAACTGCTTCTGGCAGCTGCGCCAGGGAAATAACTAGCTTTTTGGTTCCCCAAAGCACACAGTTAGATTGCTGGAGCTGTACGAATGTTCATATCAGACTAATGTAATACTCAGTATGCCAGTCTCCTCCACCACTGTCGCCAATGCCTTCAACTCATGCAAAATGCAGCAGTCTATTAAATTTGAGGGTTCCAGACAAGGAGCCATGTATCTGCATTGTCAGATTCTACCTGTAACTTACCTGAAGAGTCATGTATTAGTGTATTGCAGTAGGGAATATGGAATCCCAAATATCGACTGGACAGAATATTGTTACCGCAATATCGAGGGATAAAATATCAGAAGTTAAGTGCCCAGAGGCAGGTAGGAATTTACTATTCTTTACTCCACATGCACGTCCCTTGAGGATATATATACCTGACGGTCAGAACTGCTGACTTTGGAGCTGGGGAACCGGGTTTGAGTCTCGGCGTCCACTCAACATCCTGTGATTCTGGGCAAATCACTTAATCTCCCTGTGCCTACCAAAAATGAATGTGTCCTTGTGTAACGTACGTGGTGCTCATGTAAAGTGCTCCAATACCTTCGGATCGAGTTCGCACTATATAAAATAGCAACAAAAAAATAAATAAAATGGTACATAAATGTGGAGCTAGGTATAAAAAATGTATAGACACTTACCTTTTGATATTTTGTCCCTTGATATTGTGGTAACAATATCCTGCCATGTTGATATTTTCAATTTGGTATTCCCAGCCTACACCGCAGTAGAGCTGCCTCCTTTCCTCTGGCTGGTTGAGTCTGATGGAAAACACAGGGTAAATAGTCCCAAAGGGATACAGCTGATGGAAACTCCTGTGAGGATCTTCTCCTGGTGCTTTCAAATGTCAGGTTTTGGGCAAATAAATTGTATCTGCTGCCTGTGAACCTCATTTTCTAGCAGCCATGGAGTATAGGCAGCCCAACCACTATGAAAAGGGCGTCCTTACCTCCACGCTGCATAAGTTTTCCCCACAATTGTGTCACCTGTTCTTGTTTTGTTTTGTTCGATTCCTAGTTCCTTGATCTAACCCGTACCTGGCTGCTACTATTTTGTGTTTTGGACTTGTTGCTATAATATAGCATTATAGCCCACTACCAAGGGCTATAACAGTAGTAAAAGGGTCTGATCCCGAGTTATAGGATCAAGGCGCAGGCTAGGGCCTATGACGAGGGAGATGGTCACAATGGTATTGCAATATTCCACCTATTGAGGGTAGAATGTTCTAAAATATATATGGAGAAACAGAAAGACAAGCATTAGCTTATTTCGGAATGCCTATATCAGCCATTATTGGCCCTGAGCCACTCCATTGTCTTCACTGGAGCTCTCAGCATTCTAATGCACTAATAAAGGTCCGTGTCCTTCATAAGTGCACACATTAGAACCCTGTAACAGATTCTGGTGGTTATGTGTATCTCCTAGTCTTGAGGTCTTGGTGTCTTCAGAAATCTATATCCCCCACTCTTCTTGGTAGAAGGTTCTGCTGCTGTAAATTGTTTGGCGCTCCAATATGTCATTTGAGGGGTGGGGCTTTACGCTGTGGCCCTGCAATGCCATTTGGAAAATGGCTGAAGGTTTTATCAATCACTGAGTATTAGACAATTGCAACTTTTCTTGCCAGTGACTAACGTATTTTACCATTAAGGGCTGTATTAGATACATACTGAGGATAGAATATCTGGCTATTAACAGGGAGCTGGAGATTCAATCTCAGAGAACGGGAAAAGTAGGAGCAGTGTGTTCATCAAGATGTTGTAGGTATGTGCCCAGTGGCGGCCAGCACAGATCGGAAGTGGCGGAGCGGGTGAGTTAGGGGGTGTAAAAAAAGAAGTAAAAACACCTTACCATATTGCCGCGTCTCTCTTCGGCGTTAGGCCGGAACAGGAAGCACCCAGGCTCCCCTAAGCCATTGGTCTGAGCGCTGTGGCTCGGCACTCAGACAGGGACTGAAAGCCTGGGTATGTTCTCCATCTAGGCTGTAATGCAGCCTGGGTGGAGAACGTGCAAAGTGCGCATGACTATTTGGCCGTCCCCACCACTCTGTGAGCAGAGCAGCCCGCCCCGCAAAACTACATTCTTCTTGGACGCCAAACGGAGACATAATGAAGACAACAGGCTTGACTGAGCAATAAAGTCCTGAAGCTGGCTCTCTTCTCCCTATATCGCCCTATACACGGTGCTCTCAACACCTAATGAAAAAATACAATCTAATGGATGCATAGTTGAATGTGTGCCCAGGTGCCTGAGCTGTAATTCCAGTTCTCCCCTGACCAAAACTGGGATCCTTGACAACAGTGCTGTAGTTCCTAGATACCACTAAACTCGAAGTTGTTGAGCAATAGTATTACAAACTAACCGAAATACACTGTCCATGGGTTACTTGGATGCCAGTGTTACCAATGAACAAATGAAATAGCTCCTTGGGTTGAGTGCCAGCTGCAGTGATTTGTGTGTAACCTGCTGGTCCCAAATTCAAGCTCAGACAAGGTCCTTTATGACTTGTCATAAGTGACATCTTCAAGCCCTTATAGGCTTTTTAGCCAAAAGCTAATTGCATGCCAGGATTTGCAATTCCATACTTATAATGGGGAAAACAAAGGTCTACGTTACTCAATACAAAGGGATGATAATGGCCTCTGCCCCTCCACCCCAGCACATCAGGACCATTGCTTTGGACAGACGCTAGAAGCTGTTGGCTGCACATCCAGGCAGTCAGAAAAAGCCAAAAGGGTCATTCACGTGTTAGAAGATGGGCGCGCACACCATGAATACAACACATTTCCTATCATCTTGCAGTGCTGCGGGTACACTTATGTGTCAAAAAGAAGAGCACAGATTCTTGTGAGGCCCCTTCTACAATACGCCTTACGTGGGTGCCTTTTTGCCCCCGTATATTGTGAATAGGTTACTCTATTACTAATTGGGCCAGGGTCCCATAGCCCCCATTCTTCCCACCACAACCCATTCCAGCATGCCACTCTAGACAAGCAGCTATCCAAACATCCCTGTGTGTCCTGCTTCTTCTGTACATGTAAGCACCGCCCTCCTGGCTTCTCACTCCATCCCTCGAGCCACAAAAATATATACATATTCACTGAAAAATACACAAAGGTCAAAGTGTTGTTATAGCTTTTTGAAAATGTCAGTTTTAAAGGTAACATTTTAAACTAAAAAAAACACTTGAATTCAAGGGTTATAGTTAACTATGGCTCGCACCCCCGCTGTGCACGGTGTTGTCATCGTTGATGTCATTGCAGATGTCATCAGTGACTTTATCAATGAAGTTACAGAACATGTCATGAGTAATGTAATATGGGAGGTCATAAGTAGTGCTCCTACTCTGCCACCTTGTAACTAGGAGAGAACGTGCTGGGGAGGGAGGACAATGTAAACAAGCACTGACAAAGCCAATGGGTTCGGCTTTTAGTAAGGGGAAGTGTCTGGTAATAGTTGGGCAACTCTGTGTATTGCCCCTAGCTGTCCGGGAAAAAAACACCCATAAAAAAGCAACATTTTGCCCTGCAGGAGAATGGAAATTGGAAGTGAAACACCTTTGCACCATCTTCCATCATTGTATTTATGTTCTGCTGTTACCTGATTTAAAAAAAAAGAAAATTAGGGGCCAATGACACACTGATTCAGTTTAAGAGGCGTGGCATAGGTTGTAATAGGGCCTTTCAGATGTTATGTTGTGTTACATGGTATTTATATAATTCTATGCCATTTGTTGTGGGCATATTGGCTTTTTTCACTGCCTCAGAGGGCCTGGCAAGAGTATGCTCTGATGGCTGTCTCGCGATCTTTAACTTCAACTCATGGCTGTGCTCCTACCCATACACGCTGACTGTCGGATGGCGAGAACAGTTCATCCCTGTTAAACTTGTGTTTCCTTGATGTCCATGTCTGTGTCTTATTAAACATGGCTTGGCAAAGGTAATCGGTTTTGCTTTGGGACCTATTGGCTATGCCAATGGTTGTGGCCATGCTATACACTATCACTATCCCCAATGCTGTGCGGCATGTCCCTTAAAAACATTAAAAAAGCCATAAGTGGCCGGCCGTGCAATTTTGTAAGGGCGAGCACCAAGAATGTGCACACCTACAAAATGACACAAGTGCCTGGATTGGTAAACCAAAAACAAAACAAATAGGATAGCGTTGTGGAGAAAGCAATACGGGGGGAATGGGAAGCAACGTGGAGACAACACCGTGGGGGAGGGGTAAGCAACACTGGGGTGGGGGAACGCAACAGGAGGGGATGCATGAAGCAAGACAGTGGTGCTGGAGGAAGCAATGAGGGGGCAACACCGAGGGGGGGGCAACACCAAGGGGGCAGGGCAACAGGAGGGGGGGCGTGAAGCAACAGGGGGTGAGAGTGGGGGGAAGCAACACAGAGGCCACGGGGAAAGAACATGGAGTGGGAGCAAACAGAAAGAGATAGGAATGTGGGGGGGAGAAAAGGAAAGCTAGAGAGCTCAACGCGAAGGTGGGGGAGAGGCATATAGGTGAAAAAATAATGCAGGGAGCAGTATAAGCACACAAGGGTAGGGAGAAGCACGCAAGAAGTTAGTGCAGAAGAGAGGGAGAGGTACACGAGGGAGACAGCAGGAAAACACACATTCTCCTAGAGTACTTAAACAACAAGAAAAAAGTATCGCCTGAAAACAGAGCAGCGGAAGGACACAAGTAAAGGGTCCATGGTACAAGGAGCAACAAACCCAAGGAGGGGAAGTGAAACCCACACTTGCTAATAAATTAGAAATAACCAAATGAGAGCGACAATGAAGAAAACCAATGGTAATTAATGAGCGGGCTCGAAAACCACAGTAAAGTAACAACATGTCTTGCTGCAGGCATTGCATTCGCTGAGACAAGACCTAAAAAGTGATGAGGATTGCAGCTTGTGTGCCTAAAATCAAGTGTATCATTATAACTGAGGTAGGCATGGTCTGTTATTATCTATATGACTTAAACTAAATGCTTATTCCACTGCCACCAGGGGCTTTCGCCAGACTTACTATGTACCTATATCTCATTTTGTATCCTGGCAAACTGTGCCTGCTAGAATGCAGGAACGATGCTCAAATATTTAAGGTTTCCTTTTATCAGACTTCAGATACTATTAGATAGAAATAAAGCTTGAAAAGTGATAGGTCTACCTCAATGGTATTAGCAATTTCCTCACAATTGTTCTTTCCTTTGCTACATCAGGAGAGGAGAGGACTACATATATCCTGTCCGATACAATGCATTTATTGAAAAAATTGACTTCTTCAGGCTTCAGATCTCTTACTGGACACATAGACAACACACATTCTCTGTTTAATTGCCCAGATTATACCAAGAAAAAGTAGTTGCTATGGACATAAATGTTGTACAGCACTCAGATTATTATTATTATTTTTTTTTTTAAACTCTTTTTATTAACAAAGCTCGAAAGACCATATCATACATAAGCATTTCCATAAGTACATCAGTTATCGAACACAGAGAATCGATGACATTATGTTCATGAGTAAAACGGGCAGTTTTGCTACCTTCTGACGCCTCTCTAATCCCCTGCCCCCAACCCTCTATACTTTCGCCACGGCATCCACACTTTTTCCCATTTTTTGACACATCCCCTACTTTTATACACTGTTTCTTCGGCACTCAGAAATTTTGATCAGGGCTGGTCAACTAATACAATTCTTCAGAATAACCAAAACATAGTATCACCCTTAGCTGTGTTAGTCCTTTGAGAATTCTCAGGGAATATAACCATTCATTGGGACTCAGACATGATGACCGATTTAACCGACTAATCCATGTTTACATCTCTGCACTGTGCACTACCTACTTTGACATTGTCTCATTTTGTCAAGAAGCAAATAAGAGAAAGCTAAGCCTGGCAGCATCCACTGGTGAATTTTCAGTTTAGGCGATCATCAAAATGAGGGAAAATGTTTTTTTTGTTTTTTTTTTTTAAATCGCTGACGATTTTCATCAAAAAAATGTGCCACATCGATAGGGAATCCCAGGTCCTTATATAAACATACAAATTCCTAAAACATTGCAAACTGAAAAAATATATTATTTAAGAAAAATGGAAGCAACGTTTCCTATTAAGCTGTCTTTTATGCCTATCACAACCTGTGCAAGAAGAAAAAAGATGGGAAATTCTCTGGACCAAGGAAGGGAAATAAAAAACAGCACAGAATAAAATCTGTAAGGATTACAAGATGGTGGGGGTACCGAGTTGGAGATTGTGAATAAGAGTGAGGGTAAAAAATTAGAGAAAAATGGAAAATGTCAAAAGGATTTGAAGGGGCCAATCAGTGTAGGATGGCATAATATGTCCCTCTGTGTCTTATTGGAAGTGCTCAGTTTTCAGTTACATTTTTCCCAGCTGAATTTTGAGTTCTCACTGACATATGATACAATGTGAGCTTGGGCTGGTCTTTTTGTCCACGGTCGCTGTATTAGAAAATTGATTCATTCAATGTTATTTTGTTGAGATTAGAATCTGATTGGCACTTGTATTGGGGTTGGTAGAGGGGGATGTGATCTCTTGGGTGATAATACATCCCCTCTTCCACACAGCACCTAAGGGCTAGGAGTCCCCCCACCTGAAGCCTGCTGGCCAATAACCGAGGACTGTATTGTTTGATATATGTAATCACAGACATGAATCACTCAGGGTAGGCGACTCCTCATAAATATTAATCACAGCCTCCCTTAAAAGACAAAAAGAAAAAAAAAATCAATTTTTTTGCAACCAGGGGGGCTGATTGTAATTACAGTCCAGGACGTGTTGTCACTCTATTGCAGAAATAAATACATTCTTAAATAGCTGGCTTATGGAGACTTAAAGAGCAACAGGGAAAAGCATTTACAGGTGGAGTGGGAATATGGTGCTCGTGGCAATGTGTAAGGTCAAGTATTCCTAGGATTGCAAAAAGAGAAGCTTTTTAGGACAATGGCAGGAAACAGTTTTTTTAGGTCTGTCGGTAATTAGAGAAGTCAAATGTGAGGCGATGGATAGTGTGGAGGGAGCTACTTACTGAGGGGCAAGCGTTGAGTGTAGAGGGATCTTTCACCACGCGCTGGTAATTCGGAGTTTGATGGGCAGTTTGTTATCTTTAATTATGGAATTCTCTTTTATGTGTTAGGGTACAGACCATTGCAAAGCTGCCTATTGGGCTTCATTTCATTCCACAGACCAGGAATATCCATTATAAAAAAGGGGTATTCTACATGTTTTGATTCAAACTCGAGCCTGGCTTCGAGCCTTCCTCGGGACATGGAACTCTCAGAGGTACACACTTAAGTTTCATGCTTTCATGTGTATGCCCCAGTTACTGCCAGCAATGTCACGGTGCAGAAAGTGGAAAAAGCGACATCAAGGTGCCTCCATTTCTGTGTCCACACAATAAAATGATTGGAAGTAAGTGGAAAAACTGATTCAGAAGCAAGTAACTTGGAGAATGTGATTCTTTAGTAGAAAACTACCTGAAATAGGGTATAGGTAGAAAAGTATCACTGCAAGGAGGTTTTTAATAGTGTGGGCAGCCGGGCAATGTGACGTGATCATAAAATGGTTCTGATGCTTAGTTGGTGTCTGAGACGCCAAATGAGAAGTCCTGGATCATCCCCAAAAATATGTTGAGACCATTGGGTGATGTGAAGGTTGTGCATGGGCATCTATTGCGGAGGGCCATCAGTGGCCTTGTTAGATGGTTAGGTAGCATTGTCTTGATCACTAAGGGGTGAGGAGTGTATTATTTCAGAGCTGTGACTGCAGGGATTAACCATTTGTGTAAAAATCTTGTTGCTCACTGGGAAGTCTAACACCATTTCTAAAGTGCTCACTACCCCAATGGGTCTCTTGGTTCTGCAGTTGGGTTTATGTGCATTGTGTGCTGGCTGCTTTTGTGTATAAGCTGTGTTGAACTTGTCTGTGATCTGTTTTGTCGTGTGAAATGGGCGTCTCCTCAATGGTCATCGGTATGGCCAACACAGTAATAGCCGACTACTGGTCAGACCTGTGCTCTACTAGACATATCTGTGTTCTGTTTGTCATGAGAGGCCTTACACATTGGCTGACCAATAAAATGCAAACTGAAACAGAGGTCAAAGGTCAAGAGAGCATATTGTTGTGCTGATTGGTGCCTACAAAGCAACTCGACAGGGAGTCCAGAATAGGTGTCATTGTATTACTGGGTAAGACTGTTGCAATGGCCAGTGTGATCCAGTGAGGTGGAAACAGTAGAGTGAAGGAATCTATTCTTATGTTGTAGCTACTGGAAGACATTTGATAACTGCGGTGAGTTGAAGCCAAAGAACAGGCCAGTGAAGGACTATTCACTTGTGAACTTTGGGGATATTTACGAGCCCCTTGCGCCACCGGAGCATCACTTTTTGTGACACTCCAGCTGTGCAAATCACAAAATCATATCTATGAGCCACTATGCGTGGCTTTGAATGGCCTCCTAGATATGGAGTAAGGCAAGGCAGTGTAAAGCGCTGCGTTGCCTAACTCTGCGCTCGGGAGGCGTTTCATGGGCGTTGTGGTGGGTTTTCCCATGCAACAACCATGGATTTTGACACTTCCCCAGATTTACGAGACCATGCAAACCTGGGGAAGCGTCAAAACCTTACGCCTCCCGAGGTGAGCTGTAATGAGGAGAAACAACTTCATTTCTCCTTGTTTTTCCTCTTTCTATGTGTGCTGCATTCTGCAGCACACATAAAAAGAGGAATATGCCTCTTAGGATTGTTTCTGTGCAAGAAGGTGCCCCTCCCTGCAGAAAATCAAACCCCTTCCAGGCGGCGAGTCCTCCCTCCCCGCCCCCCCGCTTGTTACCACCAACTGCGCGCTTTTACCTTAAATCACCACTGACAACGTTCTTTGGTGCCTGAAAAGGTCGCAGTTTATTTTCAACATAAAATTTTATACATAAAATTTTCACATTTCAAAAGTTCATGGTCATATTCCTTCAATGTCCATGTTTCAACTTTCCTCTATTGCTCCTTGCAATTCCTTCTCTTGTATAATGGACCCAGCCTCCTCAATTTCCTGGGAGCGGAGAGGCCCTTTTTCTGGGTTTTTTATTCACGGGTCTAGGCTTCAACTTGCTACTGATTTGGAGGGTGTCCGTTGGACCTGCCCGGGCTGCAAGTGCCGTCCCGCTCGCCCTGTAACCCTTTCGTGGGCCCTCCCTTCTCCCAGGGGTCCCTGCCGTGTGGCATCCCAAGGACCTTACTTGAGCATCTACTCTACCTTTCCTGAGGCTGAGTCCTTGCCATCTTCTCCCTCTGCACCCCTGCCGTAAGGCATCCCAAGGGTCCTGCGGGAGTGTCACATCTATTCTTTCTGTGGCGGCACGCCGCCCCTAGGCTCCCTCAGTGCCCCTGCCGTGAGGCATCCCAAGGACACTGTGAGAGCCTTCCGTCTATCTTCTAGTAATTTTGGTTCCTACTAGCTTCCTTGTGTTTGATCCGCCATGCTCCCAACGGTTTTTCGATCGGGGGGAGCTCCCCCCTACCACGGCCCCTCCTTCTTGCCCTAGTTGAAACCCATTTGTTCCAGTCTCCCCACAATGTTTAGGATGAACATGTCCATACCCACCCCCATGAGGTGTACCCCGTCTTCCAGGTGGTACCCTGGAGACCTCAAGTTTATGAACCCGTGTCGCACGAAGCCCCATCCCTGGGCCTTACACACTTTGGCCATGGTAATATTGAGCTTCCTTCTGGACTTCTCGACCGCTCCCAGATCCACTGCCCCCCGCCAGGCCCTCCGCGCTATTATTTCTGAAAATATCATTTCCGCTGGGCGGATCAGGCGTGCCATTGCCGTGAGACTGCTCTGCATGTCCTCTAGTAGCGCTTGCCTTCCCAATGTTGCTAAGTCGTTCCCTCCCAGGTGGACTACTACCGCGTCCGGTCTGCCACCTTGTTTCAGTGCTTCCGGCGCCGCGAGTAGCAGCTGGTCCCATTTCATTCCTGAGCGCCCCCACCACTCTAGGGCGGTGTCCCGCAGCCATACTCCACCGAACTTGCGTCTGGCTGCCGCCCACTTTTGTGCCCGCTTCACGTAGGAATGTCCCATTATCCACACAGTTTTCCGCGAGTCTCTTGGACCTAGATGGGGCGGGAGAAAACGTGCTCAGTAAACCGTGGGGCGTATGTAACGCTTGATGCGCTGGATGTCCAGCGGCCTATCCCCTTGATCAGCCCCACCTCCAAACCTAGTCCCGCTGCTGTCGTGGCTGCCCCTATTCTGAAAGAGTGTGAGCCATATTCGCGCGTGGGGAGACCTGTCTTATTCTCATTTCTCATCACCGCTATGAATTGAAAGCGGCTGAGGAAGGACTCGTCCCTGTGCCTGAAAAGCGGCCCCTGGCTCGGCTCCCTTCCCCCCAGGTGTTCTCGCAGTAGGCGCACCGCGCAGGCGTCTGCATCATTAGTGCAGTGTATCCTGGTCCTCCTACCCTTGCCTGCTTGGTCTGTTTTTGACCGCCGCAGCAGTATGTCCATGTGGCCCTCTTTTATCTCCACGTCTTTTCTGTGGATGCAGGCCGTACCCGGGTCGCTGACCGATGGGGCTACTAACTCGCTGACCCTGTAAGCCCCAAAAAATGCCATCGCGAATGCTGCGCGGAATAGTGCTCCCTCGTGCCTAGAGGCGCATACCTCTGCTATTGCCCCCAGCATCCTTGTTAGTATTTCAACGTGGATGGGACGCCTTGTGTCTTTGCTCGGCCGTTGCAACCGCCCCCATCCCTTCATTGCCATTCTGCATTTGAATGCCCTGGTGGGGTCTGCCTGCCCTTCCATCTTTGAATAGTATGCCACTGCATTTAGATGTGATTGGACCCAGGTTTTTGTCTTCCCAGCCATAAACGCCCACTCAATGAACCCTGTGACCTCTCCCTGAGAGGCCCACTGGTCCCTTTTTAGCCCAGTCCTGGCCCTGAATGTCTCCCAGCATTTACTGTAACGGTTTATTGTCTTCGGGGCCAATGCATTGCTCAGCAGTGTCTCCAACCCCGTCTCACCCATGCCCACTCTTCTTCTGGCATAGGGGTCATCCTTTTGTCTGCTGCTGGGGCGAGTTTTCTGAATCTTTCCCACTGAAAACGAGAAATGGCTTCCGCCACTGAGTTTTCTGTTCCTGGAATGTGTCTTGCCCTAATCGCAATGTTGCCCTGTAACTGGCCGCTCACTAGTCTACGCAACAGGGTCGCCACTGCTGGGCATTTTGCCAACCCCGTGTTAATTGCTTGTACCACTGCATGGTTGTCTGACCACAGTGTAATTTGCCTATTCGCCAGCTGCTGAGCCCAGATGTGGAAAGCCACCACTATGGGAAATATTTCTAGTAGCGCTATGTTTTTTGTCAACCCCGCGCTTTGCCAGGCCTTAGGCCATTCCCCTGCTGTCCAAGCGTTCCCCAGTATTGCCCCGAAGCCGTACCCTCCTGCTGAGTCAGTGTAGAGTTCTAGCTCGCATGCTTGTATCCATGGGTCTCGCCATATCAGGGTGCCATTGAATTCTGCCAGATACTGTCCCATTGCTCCAGGTCCTCCTTCACCCCTTGTGTGATGCGGACCCTGTGGTGCTTTTGCGTCATGCCCCTGGTTAGCCAGGCTAGCCGCCTTGCAAACGTGTGCCCCGCGGGGATCACCCTTGTTGCGAAGTTCAGTTTTCCTAGCAACTGCTGTATCTCCCTTAACGTTGCCTTGCTTTGCTGCCGCAATTGCTTTATGCATCCCCGCAAGTCAGCTACCTTCTCTGGCGGCAGCCTGCACGTCCCGGCCACCGAGTCCAACTCAATTCCCAGGAAGGACAATTTTGTGGTCGGGCCTTCTGTTTTGTCTTGCGCCAGGGGGATGCCTAGTTCCTGCGCCATCTGTACAAATTTGTCTAGCAGGTTGTCACACTCCTTTGTGCCTGCTTTCCCGATGAATAGGAAGTCATCTAGATAGTGTACCCGCCCGCCCTTTGGGGCCCTCACACCCAGTTCCCATTCCAGAAAGCCACTGAATGCCTCAAAGTGTGCGCATGATATCGAGCACCCCATGGGCAGGCATTTGTCATAATAATAACGGCCGTCCAGTTTGAAACCCAACAGATGGTAGCTGTCTGGGTGCACTGGCAGTAGCCTGAAGGCTGATTCTATGTCAGATTTTGCCATCAGGGCACCCTTTCCTTCCTGCCTAATCAAGTCCACTGCATCATCTACCGATGCGTATGACACTGTGCACTCGCCCTGGTCCAACCAGTCGTTGATGGATTCCTCTTCTTCTGGGTGGGAGAGATGATGAATCAGCCGGAATTTTTCCGGCTCTTTTTTGGGCACTACCCCAAGCGGAGATACCACCATGTCTTTAAAAGGGGGGCCATTGAAAGGCCCGGCCACTCGCCCTAGTTGTACTTCCTTTTCTACTTTCGCCTTAGCCACCCCGGGGTTGTCTTGCACTGACTTCAGATTCAGGCTTTCCCGCGCTCCCTTGGGCCCTTTGTAAGGTATTGGGAAACCCTGCGTGAAGCCTTCCGCCAGTAGCTGTCTGTCGGTTGCTTTGTGGTACCCCTGTAATAGATGCAGTAGTCTGCCTGTCCTGATAGGGGTTGGTAGCATCTGCCCTCCGCCCCCGTCCCCCTTGCCCCTGGTTGGAGGGGCCTGCGCCTCACTTCTTTGCGCCTGTTTTATCTTTGTTGGCCCCTGGCCCTGTGTTTCGTCTGCAGCGTATGGTGGGGTGGTTTCCCCCGCATGACCCACAAGCATGCTTGAACCTGCATGACTCTCCCCACTTACACTCGTCTTTGTCGAATTTCCAACATGCTTTATTCGACTTGTGCCCTGACTGGTTTTTTCCTTTGAAATCTTTCCCTTGGCTTTCAAATTTGCCCTTACATCCGTATTGACGAAAATTGCTTTCTTTTGCGCCAACCCCCTCTCTGGCCGCTACCATGTGTTTTGTGAAGCCCTCCATGTCCTGGCAATCCCATTCCATTATTGGCCACACTTGCATTTTTCCCTAAAACCCTCGTCATAGTGCAACCATGCCTCGCCTTGGTACTGCTACTGCGCCTCGTGCACCTTCTGCTCATATAACCAGAGTGCCGCCGCGCTTGTGGGAACTTTTCAATAAAACGCATGCTAGCGTCCTGAAAGCCTTCAGCCAGTTCTCTATTGACCTCTCCACTCTAGGTTTTCGGGGAGCCCTTCTGTCCTCATCCTTTTTGTCTTGCGCCGTCAGGTCTATCCCTGCCTGGCGCACCTCTAGCAGTGAGAAAATGTCTATGAATTCTTTTCTCCTAATCCTCTCCTTAACGGTGAGGGGGATGAGGTTGGCCAGCCCTAACATTTTTGTTGTCGTGGGTGGGTCGCTCGGGGAGGGTCGTATATATTCGCTAGCTGGTTTCCCATTGTTTTCTTGTCCCTCAGTGGGTTTGGTTGGATTAGGGCTACTTACCCCGCTGGCCCCTGTGTTCCCTTGCGGGTTTGCCCCGGTCCCTGCCGTAACGCCCTGTGGTGTTGGGCTTGCTGCCCCTGGTTCCTGGCCTGTTGTTCCCCCTGTAGGTCCACCATTGCCTATCCCCGTTTCGGGAGTCGGGGTCCTCCCTTGCCCCCTTGGTCCCCATGCGGTGTACCTATTAAATGGGGCTCCCATCCCTGGCCATTGCCACCAGGGCAACCCGGATGATTGCTCCTCCTCTTCCCTGCTCCATGACTCTCCTTGGAATTCTTGTCTCCCTACGCCTAGCCCTGTCTGCCATGGAGGTTGCGTGTGCCAAGGAGTGTGCATCTCTACGTTGTGTACCCCCAGCTGGGTGCCCATATTGACATTCTGCCATGGGCTGACGCGTGCCCCCTGGCCCGATCCGCGCCCTTGCGTGCTGCTGCGTGCGCCATGCTTACCATTGCACCTGCTGCCTGTTTCGTTGTCTCTCTTGAGCCTTTCCCGAGGGGCCGCCGTGAAGGCTCCAGGCCCCTCTTCCTTGCTGCTCTCCTCCGACTCCAAGCTGCTGACCAGCTCCGGGGTTCTGGCCTTTTCCCTTCTGGGCTGTGGGGGGCCCTTCGCCCTGCCGCCAGCTCCCTTGCTGCTTTTTCCCTGGGCCGCCTTTCTGGCTGCATGCCCCTTCTCCGCTTTCTTCCTTGGGGCCGCCGTTCTGGCTGCATGCCCCTTTTTTTGCTGCCTTCTTCGGTGTCGGCTGTGCCGGGGACTCCCTTCGCGGCCTCTTCCCTTTCCCCTGGTCCACCTCCTTGATCTGCTGGTACATCCAGCTCTGCCCCTTCAGCGCCACCAGAGCCCTGGCTTGCTCCAGCATGGCCTGTAGGTGTTCGTCGAGCTCCGGTCCTGCTCCTTCGCTGCGTCTCTTCTGTCCCTTCTTTGGCGGTGCTGCTACCATCTCCGCCTCCCTGAAGCGGGCCGGGGGCTGCGTTTTTCTCCCCTCTGCGCCCTTTCTGTTGGCCATCTTTGCTTCTCCTTGTTGCCTGCTTCACCGACCCCTGTGCGCTGGCTTGTAAAATTGGTGATGCTTGGTTTTTGTGTCGCACGGTTGTTAGGCACAGGCCTCAATACGTATGCCCAATCATTTCTAAAATGAAGCAAACAATCCCTGTGTGTGTCCCTTTAAATGTGGGCGGTTCCGCCCGCGCTGCTCCACTTGGCCACGACAGCCTGCTCTCTCGATCAGCTGCTTCTTTTTCCAACAGAAAAAAGGCGCAAAAGACGTCCGCTCCTGTTCGCGCTTTCCACGCTCGGGCAGGATAGGGAATTGCTCCGGGAGACCTCTTCTGCTCACGGTTTCGTACCCCACAGCTCACCCGGCAGGCATGGCAAAGGAACGGCAGGGAGGGTGCGCTCTCTGCGCTCGTGCTCAGGAACTCAGTGGGACCAAGGTGGGTCCCACAGTCGGCCCGGTGGAAGTGCCCGGTTCGTCTCTCGTTCTCGGCGTGGTGGAGGCTGTTCACCGCTGCACCAGCCGCCCTCGGCCCAACGGCTGCCCAGTGACGATGGTGGGAGTGTAGGCTCCGCTCACGCTGCCCCCACGCTGCAGTTCAAAGTGAAATATAAGGTGGGGAGTGTCCGGTTATTGTTGCGCTCCCGCTTGGCAAGTTTCACAGATGAAGGGCTCGATGCTGGCCCGGTGGCAAAAACCGCTGACTCGCTGCTGCAGGACGGCGGGAGTGGAGGCTCGTCGTCACGTTGCTCTCGCCGACCTCGGACCAACGGCTGGACCCTGGACAAACTGCTGCGGCAAAAAAGGGCGTGAACACCGCCCGTTTTTGCTCGTCGATGCTTCTGCTCGTTGCTGCAGGACGGCGGGGGTGGAGGCTCGCCTTCGCGCTGTTCACGCCGACCTCGGCTGGACCCTGGAAAGCCTGCTGTAGCAACAAACCCAGCCCGCCTTTGTTCTTCGATGCTTCGGCCAAAGCTCCACCGTCCAGCAGTCGGTAAGTCGATTCTTCTTCTCCGTCTCTGTTCTTGCCAAGGGGGGGAATTGTGCTTTCTTGGGCCGTTGGCCCCCCTTTTATCCCCCCTTTAGGTTTGCTGGCTTGCCCCCTGATTGGGGGGGAGCCTTCTTTGTTTACTTGGGCCAATCCTGGCCCCCCCCGGCCTAGCCGGTATTTTAATGAGGGAGCGGGGGCGTGCTCCCGCCTCCGGCCGGCGTTCTACCCGGGTCCCCATTGGGTCCGGCTCTGCCTTCCCGGCCCGGGACCAATCCCGCTGACAATAAACGTGTTGTCGCTGCGAGACACCCTTACTAAAAGGGTCTTGGAGACCTCCCAATGCTTAACATTTGTTGGCTTCTTTGTCACTCTTATTTGCTGCCTCCTAATTGGTCAGCTCTTGGCGATGTCACTTTCTGTTCTTACGTTTGGATCATGGACCAAGTACTGAATGATTTACTTTGATTAGTGTCCTTCCTCTGTCCATCTTCTGCTCACTGTGATTCAGGTACTATTTTCTTTATTTTTCTTGTCAGTGTTACGTCTTCAACCTTCCACTCCCCATTGCTTCTTCCCTTCTGACTCTCCACCCCTTGTCTATGTTGCTTCTTCCCCTCTCACCCTCCATGCTTGTCCATGTTGCTTCTTACCTTCCCACCCCACATCCTTGTCCATGTTACTTATTTCCTCCCACGCCACCCTCTCATTGACCATATTGCTTCTTCCGTCCCACCCTCTCGTTGCCTGTTACCCCCTGCCCGGCAAAAAAAATGCTAAGATGCGGCCAGCCTTGGCTGTGTCATATTGGGGGGGCAAGGGAGGACCCCGACTCCCGAAACGGGGATAGGCAATGGTGGACCTACAGGGGGAACAACAGGCCAGGAACCAGGGGCAGCAAGCCCAACACCACAGGGCGTTACGGCAGGGACCGGGGCAAACCCGCAAGGGAGCACAGGGGCCAGCGGGGTAAGTAGCCCTAATCCAACCAAACCCACTGAGGGACAAGAAAACAATGGGAAACCAGCTAGCGAATATATACGACCCTCCCCGAGCGACCCACCCACGACAACAAAAATGTTAGGGCTGGCCAACCTCATCCCCCTCACCGTTAAGGAGAGCATTAGGAGAAAAGAATTCATAGACATTTTCTCACTGCTAGAGGTGCGCCAGGCAGGGATAGACCTGACGGCGCAAGACAAAAAGGATGAGGACAGAAGGGCTCCCCGAAAACCTAGAGTGGAGAGGTCAATAGAGAACTGGCTGAAGGCTTTCAGGACGCTAGCATGCGTTTTTATTGAAAAGTTCCCACAAAGCGCGGCGGCACTCTGGTTTGTTTCCATACCATTACCCTCCCATTGTCTGTGTTGCCCGTTACCAGCCTCCCTCTCATCGTCCATGGTGCCCACTCCCACCCCCCATAAGAAAAAAAAGTGCTATGATGCATCCAGTGCTGGCCAACATGGCTAAAAGACATTGGTAAAGTCAACAGTTTTCGCATAGGCGCAAACTATTGGCTTTGCCAATGCTTGTTTAATAATATTATTCAGTCAGACCAATTCTTCCATTACGACAAACAGCAGTGCCTTTATTAATAAGCATTGGTAGAAGCAAAAGGTTTTGCCTTTGTGACCCATTGGCTTTGCCAATGCTTTCTGTCGATGCTGTGCAACATTGTTAAAAAATCAAATTACTTTTTGTCAATGTTGAGTAGCATCAGCAAAAAGAACAAGCATTTGCAATGCAATAGGTCTCGCATTTAATAGAGTTTGAGCTATTGGCATTGTAGATTACAATGCCTTTTATAATGTGTTTGTTTTTAAACAAATACATAAAAGGCATTGTCATTTTGTCATAGCATATAAACAGTGGCAGGAGAGAGTGCAGGTAAAAGGGAACAGAATACGGTACTGTTGTGTGTCGAGACAAGAAAAGCGAAGAAAAGAAAAGTAAATACTATGTGGCAAAAAAGTAAACATGAAGGACTTAATAAAGAAAAAAACCAACACGTAAATAAAAGGCATTGCCATTTACAATGCCAATAGCTCAAACTCTAACAACTGCAAGACCTATTGCATTGCCAATAGGTTTCGCCTTTGGGACCATATATGTGTTTAGCCAGAGGTATTAGTTTTTCGAATGTTTTTAAGAGCATTGTGGCTGCTGTGCAGCATGTTGAAAAGTTATAATAAAAAGACTTAAGCATTTTTGTTACTTTATATATAAGTAAGACGACATTATGTACAACTGAATGACCCAATTAAAAAAGAATAAACATAAGAAAGGTCTTGTCGTTTTTTTTGTCGTTGCAATGTTGGCAACTTCTTCCTGCCTATTCTAATGTTGAGGTGGTGCTTAGTGATGCTGAGGTGGTGTTGAGTGATGTTGAGGTGGTGCTTAGTGATGCTGTGGTGGTGCTGAGTGGTGTTGAGGTGGTGCTTAGTGATGCTGAGGTGGTGGTGAGGTGGTGCTTAGTGATGCTGTGGAGGTGCTGAGTGGTGTTGTGGTGGTGCTTAGTGATGCTGTGGTGGTACTTAGTGATGCTTAGTGAGCTGAGGTGGTGTTAAGTGGAGTTGTGGTGGTGCTTGGTGATGCTGAGGTGGTGTTTAGTGGTGTTGAGGTGGTGCTTAGTGATGCTGTGGTGGTGCTTAGTGATGCTGTGATGGTGCCTAGTGATGCTGTGATGGTGCTTAGTGATGCTGTGATGGTGCTGAGTGGTGTTGTGGTGATGCTTGCTGATGCTGAGGTGGTGCTGCGTGGTGTTGAGGTGTTGCTTAGTGATGCTGAGGTGGTGTTGTGAGGTGTTGTGGTGGTGCTTAGTGATGCTGTGGTGGTGCTGAGTGGTGTTGAGGTAGTGCTTAGTGATGCTGTGGGAGTTCTGAGTGGTGTTGAGGTAGTGCTTAGTGATGCAGAGGTGGTGTTTTGTGGTGTTGTGGTGCTTAGTGATGCTGTGGTAGTGCTTAGTGATGCTGTGGTGATGGTGAGGTGGTGGTGCTTAGTGATGCTGAGGTGGTGTTGAGTGGTGTTTATGGTGCTTAGTGATGCTGTGGTGGTGCTGAGTGATGCTGTGGTGGTGCTGAGTGATGCTGTGGTGGTGCTGAGTGATGCTGTGGTGGTGCTGTGTTGGTGCAGTGTGTCTGTGAGTGTGTCTGTGAGTGTCAGTGTGTCTGTGAGTGTCAGTGTGTCTGTGAGTGTCAGTGTGTCTGTGACTGTCTGTGGGTGTCAGTGTGTCTGGGGGTGTCAGTGTGTCTGTGGGTGTCAGTGTGTCTGTGTGTGTGTCTGTGAGTGTGTCTGTGAGTGTGTCTGTGAGTGTGTCTGTGAGTGTGTCAGTGAGTGTGTCTGAGTGTGTGAGTGTCAGTGTGTCAGTGAGTGTGTCTGTGTGTGTCAGTGTGTGTCAGTGTGTGTGTCAGTGTTTGTGTCAGTGTGTGTCAGTGTGTCAGTGTGTGTGTGTCTGAGAGAGTGTCTGTGAGCGTGTCTGTGAGAGTGTATGTGAGAGTGTCTGTGAGTGTGTCTGTGAGTGTGTCTGTGAGAGTGTCTGTGAGAGTGTCTGTGAGAGTGTCTGTGAGTGTGTCTGTGAGTGTGTCAGTGAGTGTGTGAGTGTGTCTGTGAGTGTGTCAGTGAGTGTGTCAGTGAGTGTGTCAGTGAGTGTGTCTGTGTGTGTGTCTGTGTGTGTCAGTGTCTGTGAGAGTGTCTGTGAGAGTGCCTGTCAGTGTGCCTGTGAGTGTGTCTGTGAGTGTGTCTGTGTGTATTTAGACACCCTTTTAATTTAAACAGCATTGTTTGATTTGCACATAATTTTGTCTGCTGTGCATAAATCTGCATGAAGTTTAATCAGCTATCGGCTGAGATGCTAGAAGCCTTGCAATTGCGTACAAGAGAAAAAAAGTTAAGGGCAGGTAAATAAGTGGCCAGGAAGGTTGAACTTTTCTCACAAAGAGTGGTTTAGTTGGTTTAGTGTAAACCTGATGTCTGGTTTTGAGACGTAAGCATTTCAAAACGTGCCAGTGGACTTGAAAAGATTAAAACCTCTGTGTATCTCTGTTTAAAGTCTTGATACATTGATTTGCGAATACTGTCAATCACATTTGAATTTTTTGACAATTGTGATTGGCTGGGGAATGGCTCTGTAGATTATTTTATTCCTTCGTCTTGAAAAGTGCGAATTGATACAGATTTCAGAGTTATGTGCTGGAGAAAAAAAAAACTCTACAGCAGTTGATGTTAAGAGTCTAACCCCAGAGGAGTGCTGGGTGAGTCAGAGCTGTGGAAAATGTGTACCACAGCAGGAAAACAACATAGAAAACAGTATGTGATTCACGAGTCAAAATGCGTCTGAGTGAGCTGCCATTTAAGTAGTAGATTTGTCATTTTGTGATCAAATTGCAAATCCTGTTCCATCCTATTTGCGACTTTTACAAAGGATATAAAAAAGACAATGGTGCAGGCAGAGAGGTGGAAAGAAAGAGGCCGAGAAAAAGAGAAGGGACGAGATAAAGTAAGTGCGCAGCAAAGGGTGTATGCAGAGGGGTAGGGCACACGTGGCGGGTGGGAATGCTGGGCCAAGGCCCATGCACAATGAGAGTTGACTACCCATGGCAGGTTGTATCCAGGGCCTAGCTGCGGGGATAGAAGCTGTGACGTGCGTTGTGCAAACTGCAGATGGTCGCAGCGCCCAGTTCTGAGGGTTGGGCATGGTGTGGTGTCATCGGCGCACAGAGTGAGTGGCACACGGCTTGAAGGGCGTCAGTACAGAGCGTGACCCAGCACCGAGGTTAGCAGTGTACTGGCTGGCACAGGGAAGGAAGGCAGAAGTAAGGCAAGAGATACGGAGGGCAACAGAAAGAAACAGCAAGTCTGCTGAGAAGTGCATGCACCTTCCCTCTCAAAATAATAGAGTGCCGGTATTCAGTATCTGACAGTACCGGCCCATTTAAAGCCCTGGCAATGTAAAGGAGATTAAGTTCCTCCCTATCCCTTCGAATGATTTCCGCAATAGTTCGCCCTTCGCACAGCGCTTTCATTCGAGCACTGAGTGTACGCAGTGGCTCACTCGTGAAAAGTTCATGGAATTGGATGAGCTCTGATTGACGAATCTATTAAACCAAACAGAGTTGGCGAAGAAACGTTGTCAAGTGTATCAGATACGCACTTCATCGGTTCCGCAAACGCCTGCTTCTTTCACTCATCGGGACAGAGGCATCATGGTCCTACAAGCGAGGAACCACTCTCCACGAGACACAGACTGAAACATTATTCTAAATACATTGGAAAAAAACAGACATGTCATTAATCATTCCGAGTGCCGTTGTACATAGTTCTGGATACGAAACAGCTGCCCTGCCGAGGGTTCGGGCCTCCTGTTTCACAGAAGCTCGCGAGTGGTGCGCGCGCGCCACAGCAAGCCATGTGGTTTCAGTTATCGCGCCCGTGTCTGGGCACGATAATTGAGAATCACATGGTCTATTGGTGTCTACTACGCGCACCAAGCGCGTAATAGACACCAATAGGCCATGGGCGGAGCAATGTGCCCGCCTGTGGCCAATTGCGTGCAGTCTTTTATACAAAGACGCACGCAAAGTGCCAATGGGGTAGCACTAAAGGAAAAGCACACGCACGAGCGTGTGCGATTCCTAGGTCAGTGCTAAAACCCCGTTTTCAACTACTAAATGTCTCGCGCTGCACGAGCACTGCTGCGCAGTGCAACGCTAGGCGCGAGACCTAAAAACCAATGGTAAAAAAAGCGCAATGATGGCAGCTGCTAAAGACTGCTGGGTCATTCCCTAGGTGCACTTTATCATATGTGTGATGACATAAGTATGTGTATGTGTGGTTTGTCCATGCGTCACCACGCAGCGTATGCCTAGTGAATGATGCGAGTGAATTGTTCAGTTACCGATCCAAGATGGCAGTCGCCATTTGGATCGGTAAATAGAAAAATTCATTTTATTAGCGCAAAAGCTCTTTTTGTAGCAAACAGAAGCTGCCGGACCTAAAAAAAAAAGAAATAGTGGTGACGGCATGTGTTTCCAAGGGTTGCTTATTTATTATGTTTGCACTTGTGTGAGCGTGCAGTGAACTATTCCCCCGCGGCCCAATACTATTTGTTAGGGGTTGAAATGTTCTTGCAGTATCCATGTTTGGTGGTAACTCTGTTTGTGCCTGCCTTTTTAGATGCTGTGCTGTATCGTCGCTCCCCCTGTTGTCTGTTTAAAGTGATTGAACTCCTTGCTTTCGCCCTTCTTATTCGAGGCCTGCATAACTCCAAACAATTAAAGACCCATTTCTCTTCTGGATGTGGTGGGAAAATTCTGCAGCAACGTGATGGCTATTAGACTCAAGACACATCAGTCCACTAACAATATTATTAATGATTGTTAGGCAAGCTTTCGGAACAGGTCTTGGCCCGTTTGAATGGGTCTTATGGTTACATTGTTATGAAACATGCCACTCTGAGCAAGAGGGTGCCCCTGTTTGCCTTCCTCGATGTCGATGGTAGCTTTGATACTATGGATAGACTGCTTTTAGGGTAGGCCCTGAACCAGAGATTAATGTCACCAGTATTGACTGATGCTATTTTATGTATCTAAATAATTCAGCAGCTGTCCAATAAAGACCAAGGGGGGAGAGAGCTGCACAGATTCCTATGCCCAAGGGGATATTCAGGGGTGCCCTTTGGCACCTTTATTGCTGCTTAATATACTTATAGACATGTATCACCACCTCACGAAGTGTGACACTGATTGACCAACAGACAATGACGTGCATGTAGCCTGTTTACTATACATGGATGATTCCATTTTACTATACTTGGCTGATACAAATTACTGGTGCGCCCTGAATACTTTCTTTATAGCTTCAAAACTATTGTTTAACTAAAAAGTAGGAGTTATTGAGGTGAATGCAAGGCAGCAAATCAGGGGGGGCATATTCTCTGAGGAGATCCCTTTGATGAAATAATGTCTAACTTGAGTGGTGGAAAAGGTTAAGTACCTTGTGATTCAAATTTGTACTGAGGGGTTTACAAAAATCACAAATAAAACATAGAGCTGGAATATTGTATCACTATTGTGTCACAATGGTCAGGTGATGGCAGTCTTACATTTCAAGTTTAGTGGGCAATTGTCAGCTCCCCTGAAACTCTTCAGGTCTAAATCTATAGCAGAGCATAATATGGGGCTACGCTCTGCTGTCATTTGAATATCAAACCCTTGTCTCAAATCCAGGACACTTTTTTTTAGAAAATTACACATGGTACCACAGTCGACTCCGATCAACCTACTTCATTGGTGCAGAGGGGAGTACTATAATGCATGTGGAAGCAGTTAAACCTGTCCTCTTGTGGTCAAGGGCCACTAAGGTTTATCAGGATGACCTACTTGACCTCTTGAAATCTGACCACCCCATTGCACTTCTAGAGGTACCTCATATGAACAACAGCTGGATTGCCTTGGATTTCAACTTAGTCTGGTCAGGAACTACTACCTGTTGTAAATCTACTCTAGTAGAGTGACAGTGGGATAAGGTTAGATGTAATGCTAGAAAGACAATATGGTCTAAATCCCTGCAGTCAACTTACCCAAGCTGTATATCTCTCTCAGGCAGGGAAAAACTCCCAGGACGTCTGTTGTCTGCACGTAAGAGATTTTTTAATATCGTTTCTATTTAGCCATTCTGCCTCCAAGTAGCTGTTGCAGTGAGATGGGCTCATGGAAATTCTAAAAAGTCAATGTGGCACCCATTTTCATCAGGGAAGAAATGCATTTTTGTGGCTACTGTATGGTTACAGGGTAAAGCTGCTTCAAGTTCAATATGGTAACATGTTGGAAGCCCTAATTTTTGTAAAGGTTTGGACAAGAATACTACTCACTCTTCTAGAAAACAGAGTCACACCACCACCAAAACACAATTTCTAGACTGCCTACTAATAAATGCTCGATCACTCTCTAAAAACAAGCACCACATCTATGACCTACTCACTGACACACAGCCTGACTTACTCTTCATAACTGAATCATTGTTGGGAGAGGGGATGTCTCCAGTACTGCATGAAGATGTTCCTCCAGGCTATCAAACTGTCACACAAAATCACATAGGAAAAAGAAGAAGCGGACTAGCTGTTCTATTCAAAGAAACAATAAACCTCATCAAAGCTGACAATATTTCCATACAAGGTTGTGAGGCCCTCATCACCAGATGCAAACCTACACCAACTTCCTCCTGTAACTTCTTCCTTCTTTACAGACCATCACCTAGCAATGCAACATTCCCAGACACCTTTCTAGACACACTTTCAAACCTTATGATACCAAACTCCAACCTATGCTCCCTTGGTGACCAAAACATATGGTTTGACAAACCCAATATGCCCCATCAAGAACTATCATCACTGGCCTAGACACACTGGCCCTTATTTATGAAGGGTGAACGCCGCCGTTGCATCACTTTTTTGTGACGCTGCTCCCTATTTACAAAGTGACGCATCTAGACAGATGCGTCTCTTTGTAAAGCCCTGCGCTACATTATATCCACGTCAGGTATAATGTATGCAGGGTAGGCGTTCCCCCGTAAAAAAGGATCGTAGA
This sequence comes from Calotriton arnoldi, assembly GCA_963921515.1. Lineage (NCBI taxonomy): Eukaryota > Metazoa > Chordata > Amphibia > Caudata > Salamandridae > Calotriton > Calotriton arnoldi. The sequence continues at coordinate 193,581 of CAWUFW010003862.1, read as the reverse complement.
AGTGGCGCAGTGAAATCTATGAGATTTTACTGTGCCACTTCTATGACTGCACTGCGTCAAATCTTTACGCCGGCTTCAAGCAGGCGTAAGGACTTACGCAGGGCCTTTCACATGGGACTCGCCCCATGTTCAATGACACATTGCTGGAGTTGCGTCTGTTTTCTGACACATTCCAGCAATGCGTCATTACTGTACCGACAGATACGTCATGATTCCAGACGTATCTGTTCAATCCTTGCGACATGGAGCACCGTAGTTTAAATATGCAGCATCCATGGTGTCGCAAGGAGGGTGCAATGAAAAGTGTTGAATCGCTGTTTTCAACCAGCGATTCAACACTTTTCATAAATGAGGCCCAAATAATCTACAACAGATCATCCACAAAGCCACACACATCGCTGGACACATCCTAGACGTAATTTTGTCAAATCCGGAACTACTTACCTTTCAAAGGATTACTCCAGTCACATGGTCTGACCACCATCTGGTAGCTTTCCAACACAAAACACCACAAACTACCACACCTAAGGCCACCTTACATGCAACCACATATCGACCATGAAACAACTCAATGTTAAATACTCAGAAACACAACTAACATCCAACACAGATCTAGGCCCAATACATTGAGTTCAAACACTATAAGAGTGGCTTCAGGAAACTTTTGATGTCTTAATATCACTAAGAACAACAAAACAGGACAAAAGAAAACAAGCACCTTGGATGAACACAGAACTAAAAACGATAAAAGAACAAATTGCAAATCTGCAACACACCTGGCTCAAAACAAATAACAATCAAGACAAACTTCGCCTACACAAACGTACCAGAATATACAAGTCAACAATCAAAAAAACTAAAAAAAGTACTATTCAAAATGCTAGATCTGCAAATAAAGAATTTTATAAAAATTCTCACTGAATTTCATAAACCTAAATGTACAGAAGGAACTTATCCCATTTCTCAAGTATTTACGGACAAACTGGCAAATCATTACACAACCAAAGCAAAGATGTTGGACTCCTATTTAAAAAAAAAAGGAAAATCACCAGCACCACCCATTTCCAATGATCCCGTTCAAGAACAGGCTAACCCTTGCTCTGTATCACTTCAAACAACTATCAGAAGGTGAATTTATGGATCTTGTCAAAGCAAGCAGGCCAGCTACCTTCCCTTCTGACCCTTGTGCACCTCAAATCTTTAAGAACATTCTAACTACCTCTGCTGCCACACCTGTCAGTACAATCATCAATAATTCTTTAACTACAGGAGTCTTTCCAGAAGACTTGTAAAAAGCATACATGCACCCATTAATAAAGAACACAAACCTGGACCCACATAACCAAACAACTATAGACTGATTACAAATGGACCATTTCTGGGCGCACTCCATACTTTCCGATTTCCAAACAGGATTCCGTCCAGGCAGAGGCATGGAATCTGCCCTCATCGCCATCTGGGATTACCTTAAAAACATAGTAGACTGAACAGGGTCGCTGAACTACTTCTCTTAGATGTTTCAGCTGCCTTTGACACAGTTCATCATGACACTCTAATCCAAAGACTCTACAAAGCCGGCATAGAGTGGGCTACTCTTGACTGGATCACATTCTACCTTAATAAAAGGACAAATGTCATCCATACCCCCCTTTCTCATCCAAACCAGACCTCACAAAATCAAGGGGCCTTCAACGCGCTATAATCTCACCCATGCTTTTCAACATCTACATGAAGTCTTTACCGGCAATGATCAATACATTTTAGTTCACACACAATAACTACGCAGATGAATCACAAACACCTCTTAAACTGGAAAGCCCCAAAGATAAACGTACCAGAATATACAAGTCAACAATCAAAAAAACTAAAAAAAAAGTACTATTCAAAATGCTAGATCTGCAAATAAAGAGTTTTATAAAAATTCTCCCTGAATTTCATAAACCTAAATGTACAGAAGGAACTTATCCCATTTCTCAAGAATTTACGGACAAACTGGCAAATCATTACACAACCAAAGCAAAGATGTTGGACTCCTATTTAAAAAAAAGGAAAATCACCAGCACCACCCATTTCCAATGATCCCGTTCAAGAACAGGCTAACCCTTGCTCTGTATTACTTCAAACAACTATCAGAAGGTGAATTTATGGATCTTGTCAAAGCAAGCAGGCCAGCTACCTTCCCTTCTGACCCTTAGCACCTCAAATCTTTAAGAACATTCTAACTACCTCTGCTGCCACACCTGTCAGTACAATCATCAATAATTCTTTAACTACAGGAGTCTTTCCAGAAGACTTGTAAAAGCATACATGCACCCATTAATAAAGAACACAAACCTGGACCCACATAACCAAACAACTATAGACTGATTACAAATGGACCATTTCTGGGCGCACTCCATACTTTCCGATTTCCAAACAGGATTCCGTCCAGGCAGAGGCATGGAATCCGCCCTCATCGCCATCTGGGATTACCTTAAAACATGGTAGACTGAACAGGGTCGCTGAACTACTTCTCTTAGATGTTTCAGCTGCCTTTGACACAGTTCATCATGACACTCTAATCCAAAGACTCTACAAAGCCGGCATAGAGTGGGCTACTCTTGACTGGATCACATTCTACTCTAAAAAAAGGACAAATGTCATCCATACCCCCCTTTCTCATCCAAACCATACCTCACAAAATCAAGGGGCCCTCAATGCGCTATAATCTCACCCATTCTTTTCAACATCTACATGAAGTCTTTACCGGCAATGATCAATACATTTTAGTTCACACACAATAACTACGCAGATGAATCACAAACACCTCTTAAACTGGAAAGCCCCAAAGACATTGGAAACTCAAACATCTTCAGTTGCCTCCGAGCCATTGATGAGTGGATGACATGGAACCCTCTCAAACTGAATGCGTCCAAAACTGAAATATTTACATGTGGCGTTTGGAAAACTTATGACCCACTCTGTGCTGGGCCTGACGATCTGGAACCACCTCCTTTAGTATCAAAGAAAGTATGAAACCTTGGAATTACCATGGATTCCAAGCTAACTATGAATGTCTGAGTGGCTAAGTTAGCAAGATCAAGCTTCATTACTATGAAAAGTCTGCAACGCATCTTCCCCCACCTAGGAATTCCACACACGATCCAAGCTACCATCTCTCTTATACTGTCTAAACTTGATTAAGCCAATGGCCTCTACCACGGATCATCTTTATCAAGCATGAAAAGACTACAACAAATTTAGAACTCTGCTGCCAGACTACTCCTACATGTAAAGCCACAAGCCCACATCTCTTCTGCCTTGAGGGCCCTACATTGGTTACGGGTTGCCAGAAGATAAACCTTCAAGCTGCTGTGTATCAACCACAAAGCAATACATGGAACAGGACCACTTTTCATCAGAAATAAAATGACCAAATTCATACAACTAAGCTCCAGAATGGCATCTCGCCTCAAAACCACACCATACAAGAAAAAAACATGGGTAGTACATCTATGTTCAAGCAGCCAAACTATGAAATTCATTACCCTAAAACATAAGATCCAAGGATAACTATCTTATATTCAGAAAACTACTCAAGAGTTGGCTCTTTCCTATGACCACCATACTCAATACATAAATGTACAGCATATGCCTCTGCATGTAAAAATGTATAATTTGATTATATGTATGTATTTAGATATGTGCAGTTCTTTGTACAAATATACATACTACTTATGATTTAAAAATATATAGATATTTATAGGTCAGCTTAACAAATGTAATGTATATATTACTTATGGTTAAATATATATCTCCTGTCCGCACTGATGGCGATAAGAAAATACAATTTAAAAAACTTACAAAGCATTGGTGCCTGGCTGTGCTGCTGTTTCCTCGCCTTTTGTGAAATTGAAGCTGAAGTGGATTGTGGCTATATTTGGAAACATTTGTATATATATACTAATTCCATCCTACATGCCAATAATGGCTATCCAGGGGTCTTAAAATGGAGCATCCCCTACAGTCAAATGCTGACAGCTAGGAGGATATGTTCGACTGACGAGGAATTCAATTAAGTGATCTCTAACATGATGAGAAGATCTGCCAAATGGGTCTATCCTTTAAATGTCTTGGAGAATGCAAAAGAGAGGTTCGGCAAATAATGAAGGGACCAGCTATTGTACCAACTAAGCAATGATCCAGTCCAAAATGATGAAAAGGTAAAGAGGCTCTTCTTTGAGTATAATGTGGCCCAATCCAGTGTAAAGAAGATCTTGCAAAAAAATTGGCATGTGCTAAAGAAGGATGAACATTTGAAAGATATTGTTTGCACTGGCCCATGAATAACATCCAAAAAAAAACAATTCATTGGGGGATATTTTGATGTGTAGCTTCTTTGACCCTGGAGGAGAAAAAAATTGGATTTCAAACAACACTAAGGGCTTCATTAAATATAATTTCTGTAAAACGTGCAGATATGGATTCAATCAAAAGATTTATCAGACATTTGAGGGCCACAGTATTACGATTCGTGACAGGATCACCTGCAATACAGACTGCATGGTATATGTACTGAAGGGTGAATGCGATAAGCTATATGTGGGTAGCACTATCAGCAAGTTAAAAGTAGGGGTGGGTGGAGCTCGTAGGGTTGCACCACGCCTAATTCAGTGGAGTTGCAGAAAAACTCAGTGAAATTCCACTCCACTCTTCCCCACCACCATTATGAGACTGAGAGACTTTCAGTTTCCCACCATCCTTAGGTAACTGCACGGGTGAGCCTGCACTTCCGGTGACTCAGTGAGTTGGTGCAAGTGCAGTAACTATTAATTTAAGCGCATTGTAAAAAATCATAATAACATAAAGAGCAGCACTGCACTGTACCTTACAGATGCCATCTTCAAATCAGTCAGCCCCGCCTCACCGATCTCGAAAAAATGCTTCCCCTGCCCTGCAGCCGTGTTTTCTACGGCAAAGTTGCCCTTGCCGATGGTCCGACTTCGCTTTGCTCCAGCTCATTCCAAATCTGATTTCCGTTCTGGGCTAGACCTGGCCCATGTGGTGGGTATGTGGGGGGAGCCATCGCCATGTCTGTCAGTGCGGGGGTCAGGTGGACGGGGTCCTGCGACAATTGGGTGCTGTGCTGTGGTGCTCTACTGCTCTCCAGGGATCAGTTTAAGATCCCCTGTGTGGCAGCAAGGGAGTCTGACTGTTGACCAGAGAGAGCGGAGGCAGTATTGAGACAAGTTGGAAGACAATGAGTTTCTTCCTTGTAGGAGGAAGGGGTCGCATCCAGCCTCCCCTGCTGCAAGTGTACAGTGCTCTCCTCAGCCAGCAAAAACCACACAAGTCCTCTCAGAAGGCTGGCCGGGCTGCATGCTAACCGGCCCCACAGCCTACTCCACATTCAGGATGGTCAGCCCAGTACTGGGGATTGGGACATCGAGAGGCCGTGCTGAGAGTGGACATGCAAATACAAACAGGCAAGGAGTGCGCCGTCTTTTTAGCAGTCTACCAGAGCTCATGCCATCGTTACGAAACTGAACATGTAAAGTGCATTTAGTGTTGACATATATGTGCAAACCAGAATAAAAAAGACTTGGGTGAAAACAAATCATTTCTCTATATGCTAAATATCCACAGCTTAAAGCTACTGCCCCTTTAAATCTGCTGTGCTTCTTGTCTCTGGCACGTGTATTCCAGCTTCGGACACTGCACAGCGAAGAAGATATCCTCGCTCCTCAGGTGTGCTGAGGCAGCAGGAGGGATGTCTACGAGGATCCACTTCTGGACACCAGCCTCTAACTGACACACCTTTAGGGGCGGGGCCTGGCAGTCAGCCGAGGAAGGGTGTGTTTAGGCAGCCCTACACCCCAGCCTCCCTTCATTCCCCTACCTACAACTAGCACCTGCGCAGCAGGAGTCCTTCCAGGGGATGCTAAGCCACAAAGCCATCACACACCTACCTATCAGACTGATAAATACCCACCTCCGTGCCTGCTTGCTGCCAGCCACCGGAGGACATGGTAAGCCCACATCGGTAAGCACTAGCTGCAGAAAGTCTGTGCTGCGACGTGCACAAAGCTACAGAGCTGTGGGTGTGACTTTTAATGCTGAATTGTGTTAAAATAAAAAGTCCTGAATACATTGTTGCTCAGTTTATTTCTTTTTTCTAACTCTTCTGTGCCAATGTGTTTTCACATGACATGGTCTCTTTTAGACCCTCGATATGAGAAAGTTTGGATGTGTGAACCTACAGGATTATTTGAGAAGAAATACAACCTGGTGGGTGGCTAAGTTGGGATGAACATTGCTTTCAGAGCAGCAAAGATCAAATCTCGCTCTGTTTTTATCAAGATGTCAAATCTCGCCTCCATCTCGAGCACACACTGTGATCCTGGTTACATAGGGGTGGGCGCAAACTCAGCTATGTGGTGGAGTCTGAGTTTTTTGACGAACTCCGCACTCCCAGCAGAGCGCGGAGTTGGCAAAACTCTGCAAACTCTGCTGGCGTAGCGGAGTTCACCGCCCACCCCTAGTTAAAAGTTAGGATTCTGCAGCATATGCGGGCCATTAAGAATGGTGACAGGAGCTATCCCATGTCCCGCCACTTTGAGCAATACCACGTACGGTCTCTGTCAAGTTTTAAGTGCTTTGTAATCAAACATTATATGGCCCACCTATGAGGAGGGGATAGAGAGAAAGAATTGAGGAGAGAAGAATCCTGATTGATCATGACACTAGGCACAGAAGCCCCTTGGGGACACAATACAGATACGGAATTACATGTTGATTGGTAGGGCTTAGGTGAACAATGAACATTGATCATCAGTGTATATTTGAAGGGTTCAGTGTTTTGTATCTCGCTCACCACATAATGGTGCTGTCACTATCAATTTTAAACCTTATTCCTTTGTGGATCATGAACTTATTACCACGGGTTGCTATTTTCTCTTGGTTGACCAAAGTCCTACTCTGCTCTATGTAGATCTGAATATTTGGCTTTTGTTGTATTTTCTCTTCAACTTTATAGGTTCCTTATATCTGGCCGTCAAGTTGTTTTATGCTGGGCAGCTTTATTTACAACTAGGATGAGAAATCAAGTTTGTTAATGATTGCCCTGTGGATTTAATTAGGGTCATATCTGGATTATGTATAATGCACATGTTTTAATTGACAATCATGATAATGACACATGTCCTTTTAGCCCTACTGCATGGAATCAGCACATGCTTCTTTAGGGGTATTGGAATAGCACCCATTTACACTTGCTCATAATTGGATAATCATTAGACTCTTAAAACTACTGCAAGTGATGTTAACACCACCAATTGGTCATAGGGACAGCAACAATAGTGCTACATCAACATATAGAATAGACACTTGAATCTCCTTAAGTGAGTTTTGACCATTATAAAGCAGCACTGGAATTGTATGCTAATAGATTTGTAACCCCGGGCGTAGTGAGTGTAGCGGGGCTACGCGGAGGTCCACGGAGTTGCGAACAAACTCCGTGGACCTCCGCTATGCTACGCTACGCCACTCGCGGCGGGGGCTGGCCAACTCCGCTCAGCTGCGAGTGTGCAGAGATTTGCCTTCTCCGCGGAACGCGGAGGAGGCAAATCTCCGCACACTCCGCGGGCGGAGCGGAGGTCTCCACCCGGGGTTATAGATTTGAGCACTCATCACTTTAAAAGTCCTGAGGCAATGATATTTGACATCTTAGCACTATGAGATCGTAATAGCACTTACCGCTTTAGGATTAATGCCATGGTAACTAGTACGGACATTTTCATTTTGTACTAGTCACACTCGGCCACTGGAGTAACATCAACTGGTCTGGAGTAATGTATGCACAAGGCAGTTTATGACCTTCAAGTCAACTCAAAGTCAAAATAAGCTTTATTCCATTTAACAGATTAAATCATAAAAGCACATAGTAAAAAACAATCATAAAAACATGCAAGTACATTATCACACATGATCTGAAAACATCATATTAGTGTGGTATTACATTTTTTTTTTTTTTTTAAAAAGACCATCTCCATAATTCACATAGTTTTTAGGTCTCGCCTAGCGTTGCTGCGCACATGCGCAGCTCGCTCGGGGAGATCTAATGTGGATGAGGACTTTCAGAAGGGGGCTTGAAGCCCCGCCCCTCATTTCCATTGGCTGGCGTCACCGTTTATGCTAAACGGTGGCCTGACATTGAAAATGAGGCTTCTTTGTTACCGCCCTTTTGCCTTTTGGGACGGCCCATCCGGACTGGATCGTTTGCTTCACGGCTGTCGTGAAGCAATTTCTTATCTAAAGTAGGCTTGTTATCTAAACAAGCCGTGAAGCAAAGGATCCAGTCCATATGGGCCGTCCCCAAAGGAAGCAATCCTCCTACTGGTCTCGCACAGACCACCCGACCAAAGAAGCAATTCCTGACACCCTTCAGGTAGCATCCACACTACCGGTGAAAAGCAACAAACCTGCTGTAAACCGTGTTGTATACATGTGTGTTAACATACCAAAATCACGAGATACTATTTACGCTAGAATGTGCCTATAAGCAGTTTTTATTTCTATAATACGTCGCAATTTTGCCCGGTTGACCGCGTGGTTTTTGTTTCCTTTCTGTATAATTCAGCCCCCCGTCCCCATGTTTCAGCTGCCCTGCATCTGTGCGTGCTAGAAAGCGCTTGGTCGCACCGCGGTCCCCTTTAAACTACTATCGTATCTGTATGACGGTATCGTCCAGATAATTGTTAATCACTCCAGCGACATCAAATTACATCCCCTTTTGGACAGCAAGAGAGAACCGAAAAAATATTAGACCGAATACATAAATATACCGATGCAACTAATGGCCAGTAGATAACGCCCTTTGCACAGTAATCCCGAGCCCGCCGCCCGCTCATAGGCTCTGCTCCCTCTGGGCTCCTGTGCAGTCCTGGCTGCAGCCGAGGGCAGGCGGGCCTGGGCCCTCACACCGGGCAGAGGGTGGGCAGAGGGCTGGGGTTAATAATACATGAATGAATTAATTAATCCCAGCGGGTCCCATGGAATCGTTCATTCTGAGACTGATGACGTGCACGCCATTACGTCACGATAGTTGAATTTGTCATTTACAGATTTTCAGCCCGGGCGGCAGATGCTGTGTTTAAAAACGAATCATTGTTCAAACCAAGCTCTGTGGAAGTCATTGCAACTCTAACAATATATTAATATTACAGATACTAACATCGGCAGTGCGGACCCAGGCCGCCAGACAGTTACCAATAAATTGCACTCTGTACAAACTCCCAGGATCCCCTCCCCCTCCCCTCCAGGGCGGAATCTATGAGGTTTTTCCTCTCTTCGTCACTGTACCAGGGGCCTGGCGGCACTGCACTTCTCCCAGCTGCACCGCACCCTGCTGCTGGCTCACCTGCCAGGGAAGACCAGATAGCGCCTTGCACCGAGTGAACCCTCCTGCTTCTGGGAGCTAGCGCACTCCTGTGCATTCTAGGCGGGCTCGTGCAAGGCGAGGGGCGCCGGACTGCAGGAACGGGCCTGAATCTTTCACACCGAGGGCTTTGATTAATTTATCTCTTCCTCATAGTTCCTGGGAGGATGGGCCGGGCGACTGATTCACCGGAGACCGCTCCTTTCACAGGTAAACGGCCCGTTTCCTGTCTTTTTTGTAAAGTTTGTATTTGTTGCTATAGTCATGCATACACCGGAGGCGAACTGTGCACTTGAAGGGGTGCCCTAAAAGACGTTCTATGTCACCATCACCTTTGATTAGATGTTTTGACCCTCGGGCTGTGCCGTATGTTGTGTTGTATGGCGGTGACTCAACAGACAGCACGAGCCAGCCAGCCAAAGGATGGATGGCACATAACTGTCCAAAACTAAATGTGCTTAAAGATTGTTCCTGCTCCAGGGAAAAGAAACTGCATGCAGGGACAACAAGGTCTGGCCGACCGGCCTAGGTTATTTTCTGTTTCTGGTGGCTAAATAAAAACAAGCATTTGCAAGGCAATAGGTCTCGCATTCACGCGAGTTTGAGCTATTGACATTGCAAATAACAATGCCTTTTATTTTTGTTTTCGTTTTAAAAACATAAATAGAAGGCATTGTCATTTACAATGCCAATAGCTTAACTCGCGTAAACGCGAGACCTATTGCATTGCAAATGCTTGTTCTACATCTAATCACGCCTTTCATGTATTTAGTTAGGTAGCTGGTAAACACGTCATGTTCTAAAAGTTGTAATATAAAAGAGGCTGGGCGACATTGTCTCAATCCTAACACCCTTAAAATAGATGCTATCCATCTTTTTCTTAACGTGGAATAAAATTTACAAAACAGTAACATGTGCATTGTGGATTGGGTAGATGTATCGTAACATGGACACGGGCATAGAGTTCTCTACCAGTCATTTGTGTCTGGAAAAGTTATTAGCCTATGTAAGTTTCCTAAGCGTAGACGGGTCAGCAGCATCCTGTCATACCCCCCTTTTACAGTTACAAGGTACGGTTGCAAACCAGATTGAAGAAGTAACATTTGGTTTTCCCTAACTGAAGGTTTTACTATCTCGGAGGACAATCTATTTGTTTCCAAAAGCTCTAAACAATCAGTCTTTAGTGATTTTCTTGAGATTATGGTGATGCTGTCCGGGTCGTTAAAATATTCAGGATGCCCGAGATCTGTCATAAAATTCTTGACATATTTTATCCATGGAATGTGGAGCACCCTTTGAAGCTTAAAACAGTCATTTAGCACATCCCGATTAAAACTAGTAAAAGTTGTTGACCATATCTTATGCCATAGCAAGATCGGTTGAATCTTAATTAAATCTGAAATATACGGCACCCCGAGTTCTGCACGGCAAATATAAGTAGCAGTGCTATTCGGGACCGCTAGTAAATACCTCAAAAATGCATTTTCAATTGATTGTAGAGGTTGTGGGTCAGCATAGCCCCAGATACCAGCGCCAAACATGGCCGTCCAAACACATTTGGCTTTGTAAATCTTCAATAGCTCTACAATCGGCCTTTTGCCCAGTTTTCTAGCAAAGTTGACTAAAGCTGCCGTTGCTTTTGAAAAAAACAATTTTCTTGCTAAAATGGCGTGTGACCAGGACCCCTTTTGGTCAAAGAGAATCCCCAGGGCGAAAATCTGTGGTAAACTCAACCTTGCTGTTATTGATAAATATGTCTTGGCATTTTACACTATTGTTACCACATTTCATAATGTATCTTTTGTTGATGTTTACTTGAAGACCCAAATTAGACATAAAGGTTGAGAATCTGCAGACAGCTCTTTGCAGCCCAAGTTGTGTGCGTGACATAAGAACAGCGTCGTCCGCGTACAACAACACTGCAATTGGGTGGTTGCCAATGTATGGGAAGTCCTGGCATTCCCTTGTTAAAACTGGGCCTAAGCCATTAATATACAAAGTAAAAAGGAAGGGGCTAACACGCACCCTTGTCTCACCCCCATTCTAACTGGAAACTTAGCAGTGCTCTCTCCTAGGCCACCATAGCGAACCCTGGCGTGTGCATCTTGATATAGCTGCCTCAAAAAATGTATGAGTTGCGTATCCACGCACAAGTCCTCTAATGTGCTCCAGAGTTGATGTTGTCTGACACAATCGAACTCGGAACTAAGATCTACAAATGCCAAACAGAGGTTCCCACTTTTGGCTCGTGTATATTTGCCACAGATAATATTCCAATTTAGCCCTTGTTCGATAGTGCTGAGTCCCTCTCGGAAGCCATATTGCAATTCTGTGATTACCCCTGCTTCCTCCGCCTACGTCTGCAGTCTGTTCAATAGGATTCGGCCAGCCACTTTCACCAGGGAATCTAATAGTGATATTGGCCGATAACATGTGGGATTGTTATGGTCGCCCTTTTTAAAAATAGGAACCAGTATTGATTCAGACCAGGACGGGATAAAACCATGGATGCAGCAAGCTTTCAAAACCGATGTTAGTAATGGGCCCCAGAATAAAGGATTAGATTTATAAAGGTCCACAGGCACCCCATCTGGGCCTGGAGTTTTACCTCCCGCACTTGCCTTTATAGCGTGGATAACTTCATCCACAGTAATGTCAACATCCATTGGATAAAAGGAGGGTAAAGCTGACTCTTTAGCTTGTCTGGGCATGTCTGTCGGTGTCACTTGGGCGTTATTGTTGTACATATTTGAGAAATTATCCACCCAGTGGTCCTCGCCAATAGTAATCTCAACTGTAGGTAGATCTCTCGGGGCTAAAAAAAGGTGCATTTACTGCTTTCCAGAAGTATTGATGCTTCTTGGAGGGCCCGCCATGATTCTTCTCTTAAGGCGTCTTTTCGTTCTTTAAGGGCATTTCTATATGCTTTTCTGGCATTCTAATTTCAGACTGGTTTCTAGCCGGTTTATGTAAAACGCTTTTCAAGACCCTGTGAGCTTTAGAACACTTTATATCAAACCATCCTTGCTTTTTAATGTGCGGTTTTGTATTTTCCACAAATAGATTCCTCTTGGCATCAGAACATATTGCCATGAAGGATTTCAAGATATCAGGGTTTGCAGCAGTCTTGTCGAGACAGACTGCAAAATATGATTTACAGTTATTAATAAGTATCTTTGTAAATTCTGTTGGATCCAGTCTTGCCCACTGGAGTGAATATCCATTAGTTTTATTTAAGACAATATCCTTAACATGGTGTTCAGATAGGCCCTTTATGTTTAGCACACTACGAGGAAAATCAAAAGTAATACTTATGGGAAAATGGTTGCTCAAAGCAACGGAGTGCGTTGCAAAGTGGTGTAATCTGCTACAGTGCCTATTTGAAACCAAGACATAATCAATAGTAGAGCGCAACCCTCGACCGTTGAAAGTACAGCTAATGGAACTGTGGGGGAGCAAAGTTCATTTGCAAATCCAAGGTCAGATGAAAACTTAATTGTATTTAAGTGGTCCCCAAGTGTTGTATGAGGAAAGTGGGCAGTATCTATTCCGTCGTCAGACTTTAAACCATACATACCTCCCATGGCATGCGGACACAGAGCAGAATTAAAATCCCCCCCAAATAGCGCACATATCCTTATTCTTCTCGTTGTACATAATGTTCAAATCCCTCTGCAGTTTTTTCATGACCCCCACCACCGGGTCTTTTGGAATATTATTATAAAAATTCAATAGGGCAGTGCAGTGTGTATTGTCAATATACAACATCAAAACTTGATAGAAAGTGTCTGACATCAGAAATGCCAACTTCTTAACATTCACTCTGTGGGAAACATAAATGCATAAGCCTTCCTTGTTCCTTCCATGGGGTGATGGAACCGCCGGGAAATGAAATGCTTTATAACCATTGATGTGCAAAGTACCCACCGCCCAGGTCTCTTGTAGGCACAATATATCAAAGTCCTCGACAAAAAATGTCCACAAGGGATTAGAAAGTTTGGCACTCAGGCCCGCCACATTACAAAATAGTATGTCACTTGATGATGTCCTTCCATGGTCACAATTACTACACATTTTGTTTGTATAATCAGTTAGTGTATTAGGATGTTGATCTACAAATATCGGAATACTCTGGCTGTCTACTGGTAAACTTATGTTGCTTCTTAGAGAGGTGCCATCGTCAGAGGGTGGTTTCCTAGTGTCAAGGGGGATTGGTTTCACTGTAATGTAGTGTAGGGCCTCATCCCTCTTTTGGATTACGATTGATTCTGAACTTTCAAGTCAATATTCATTGATTGAAATAGCACTTACTGCCTTAGGATTAATGCCATGGTAACTAGTACAGGCATGGTATTCATGTACCATAGAGAACAGTCCACTAAATAACTTGCACATTAGCGCACATCACTTTAAGCTTATTATATTAAATGTATGCTTTAGCACTTTAGAAATAGGATCATTATGATGCTTAAGTGATTGATTGAATATATGTTTGAACATCTAGAGCATTGGATGATCATAGTCTGGCTGAATTGAACTCGGTACATGCAATATATCGTCATAAGGCAGCATAATTATTCAAGGGCTCAAGCAACGTGAGGTATGAGCAGTGGCAATTAGAATTGCCCAAATTGTTGCATTACATTCTGCCTTTTAGCTTGTGGATATAATGTCATATTCAGATCAGATGTGCAATATGTAGGATATTGAACTAGATGGAAGTCAATTGTGGGAATGTGCACCTTGTGAGACCTATATAATGAACATATGCATAAAATACATGTATACAGAAATTACCAAATGTAGGACCACAGGATCAGTCTGGTACCAATATGACTCACATGATGGGATATGTGCAATAGTACTTGAAAATTGTTTCAGGACATGTGCAATATATATTATGTTTTGTGCTGAAGTAAGTCGTCTGAACTTAGGTTGGGGGACATGTGCGAAATGCGTGTCATGAATCGGAGTGCTCATGAAAGCAAAATACAAATTGTTATGAGTGCAGTAACACTAAAATATTTTATTACATAAATGTGAAATGTTTCTTAAAATGCAATTGGTCATGTGGGCCAAAATGGAGAACTGAATGAGCCAAAATTGTGATGTTGACTGCTCTAGTGCCTGGGGGCCAATGAAATGGAAGAAGGACTATGTAATATAATGGCATGACAATAGGGGAGGCCCAGTTGAGAGGAAATGCGTCAGCCGTTTAAGTTTTTGTAATTTTGTTTCTCACTTTAATGCTAAATAATTGGTGTTCACCAATAAATAATTAATCCTTTTGCACCATTTTCTGGCTCTGGATGAGTCGGTAGCTGTGCCACGAGTCAAGGAGGAGACAGTGTGAGGAAGTATATATACATATATATGTATATATATTACCTATTGGCAGTTGCCGGTAGGCAGTTATAGTTAGGAGCTAGTTTCCATATCAAAGCGTTTTTGTTTTGCCAATAACTTTGGGGCTATTTGACGAATCTTCATGACATTTTCAAAACTAGTACAACGCTCAGTTCAGAGGCTGTGTTAAAAGTTTCATGGTGATTCATCAAGCAGGGACCGAGAGAAAGGGGTGTCCCAAAACTCTTTTTACCCATACAATTTCCTATAGAGATTTTGAACTCGACTACAGCCCGAACTGCTGAATGGAATTACACCAAATTTAGCAGAAAGCTAGCTCTTGGTCCACAATGAGCCTTTTTTAGGTCGAGCCTGGGCAGCACATGTGCTGCTCTGCGTGCCATGCTGTTTTGGAGTATGGACTTGAAGCCCGCCCACTCTCAGCCCATGTTTTTCATGTTTGTGTTATTGTCTACTGTAAACTGTGGTTGTTCAAAAGGCTTAGAAGTCCCGCCTTAGTACCGCCTTGTCTCATTTTGTAACCTCCCATGGCGTCTCCCCCTGTTACGTGCGTTGTTGCTCGGGAGGCTTTAAATACAGCTATGCCCAGGTGGTCTCAGCCCTATCTACTAGCCTTAATGGTTTCATAGACTGCTTTGGAATCTGCTGCTTTTCTGTACACGATGCAACACATTTTGACCCAAAAGCATTCAGCTCTCACATCCAGGGACCCTTACCCTCCAGCAGCATATACAGTGCAACAAAGGCCAAACGCGGCTGCATGTTTTGTTTTTTTACTATTAATTAAATTCTTTTTTTTTTATTTGCCCCATGCCGCACTTACACTTTAATGTCAGCTGCGCCCCTTACCTTAAATGAGCCAAGTCTAAAGAAAGGGGCGCAGCCACCATTAAAGTGAAAGCGCAGCATGGGGCTCTTTTACAATAAAAAAGTATTTGTTTGTCACCTTGACAAACAAATGCTTTTTTTTGTAAAAGCGCCCAATACCGTGCTTTCACTTTAATGGTGGCCACGCCCCTTTCTTTAGACACAGCTCGTATAAAGAAAGGGACGCAGCCGACATTAAAGTTAAAGTTGAAGCGCCTCATTGGCGTTTTATAAACAATCATTTGCAATGCAATAGGTGTCACATTTACGAAACTAGTAAATGCGAGACCTATTGCATTGCAAATGCTTGTTGTTATTTGGTGCAAATCCATTCAGTAGTTTTGGAGTATTTAAAGAAAAACAAAATTTGTATATCTAGAGGTGCAAACTCTTCTCAAATCCTCCCAATCGTGTGCAGAGATCTGATTGGCTGCCAACACTTCAACTAGGAAGTGTTGGCAGCCATCTTGGGACAGCCGAGTCCCTAACAAAAAGTGTAAAAAAGAGAAGGGGGCAGGGTAGGAATACCCTGATCTCCCAGCCCTGGTGCTGGGGTTCCCCAGAGACCTCGCCAGGGCAAAAAAGTATTTTGTTTTCAATTTGACAAGCGAGAGCAAACAGTAACTACGCGCTTGTATTTTTGTTTTCACCTCTGCCATATAATGGACTCCTGCTACCTTTAACCACCCCGGTGGGACACAGAGTATTTTTGTTTCCATTTCTGCCACACAACGGACTTCTGCTGCCTCTAACCACCCTGGTGGGACTCGGAGTCCCAAGGTGCAACGTTAGTAATCATCCTCAGCCGCCGAGGGGGGAGGCGTGATCATCGCGCTATGAAGCGCCGCCTCGACCCCCGCAGCGCGGGCTGCGCGCAGGCCTTACCCGGGGGAAGCCCGGGCCAAGGGCGGGCACGCCCTGCGCCCGTCTGCACAGGAGGAGGTGGGGCGGGGCCACTCCCTTGAGTTTATCGTTTGGGATCAGCAGACTTTGTAAAGTGGGAAGCAACTGAACCTGTGGACCATCGTGTGAGTCGCGCTACGAGAAGATCGCCAACCTGTACTTTTAATATATTGGGAAAGTCAGAGCGTCCACCCTTACAAAACAAGGTACTGTTTTTAGACTTAAAAGACTAAGCTTAGTTTCCGCCCCCTGTTGCTCGCATTCGTGACTTAGTGTGTACACATCATTATAGATATTTTAATACGAGGCCCGGCTTGTGAGAAAAATTAACTATTTTTGTGTGGAACGTGGGACCGTGGACTTCAAATAATTTGCTAACTGTTAAACTGTGATGAAGGGCGGACTCTACACTCGGCAATAGTTGATTGTTAACAATTAAGTATATAATAGTAGTTGTGCTGAGAATTGTTAACTTAAGATCAGAACTTTTACAGCATAAATTATCTATTAGAAATGGGTAAGAGAAAGCACATAGCCACTGTTGGCAAGAACCGTACCCCAGATAAGTCCCAAATTATGCTCCTGAAGTATATCACAGGGGCCATGGGGGCTATCAAAAAGCAAATATCAACGGTTGAGGAGGCATTACACACAAATAATGATTGCGAATCTACCCCGACAACCATTTCTCATAAGCACCACGACCCCCAAGCTCCTGATCATACACCTGAGAAATATATTAGCTGCCCCGACAATACCAGTAAAGACATGGTCAAAGACATGGATCTTAGAAAGGAACACAACAAAAGCAGTAATAACAAGGCTAATGGCTGTATTCAATTTTTCCCCGAAACTATTTCGCCATCAAAGTCCAACTCACCACCCCCCTCCCCCCCCCGAAACGGGTCAGAAAGCCAAGAAATAACCCCTCGAGGACTCGTATAATACGAGAGACAGCGCGACCTAAGCAAGCGACTAGTCAGCCCCAGGGTAAATAACAATCGGTCCCCCTTCCGGCATATACAAATATAGATTCAGGTACGTTAATAATTGATAAGCTAGATAATTTAGCTGATTCCCTTAAACAATTCGACCAACATGTTAACAATATCCTGGGCTCCATACAAACCCGTTTAGCGAAGGTAGAAACTAGAACCAATTCATGCCTGGAGCTACTGAACATTGTTGCTACCACTCATGCACCATAAGCCCGGGATACTATGACATGCCTAGCTCCGCTCAATGTTCCAACACAATCCGAAGCAAATAATACACTGCCAAATGGGCCAGGTTTACATCTCCCTAACCATGCAGGCACACTAAACGACAGAATAATGGGTAAGGTGACCACATCTAGATATTCATCTCATTTTGAAGATAGAGGAGGACGTCATAGTGACACTGTTGCAACGATTCCAGCTTTAACGGCCCAACAAAATGATCACATAGTGCACATATCTGATCGCTTGGACCTACCACCTGCGGCTACACCATAAGTGGTAGTACTAACGAACGTCCCTCCATTACCCATGGACAGTAGAGAAAACTGGATTTCATTACGGAACAAGTCATTGAACTGGCTAGGTGCTAGAACAGGGCTAACCAAGCATCTATTTAATGAATTCAAAATGGCAAGAAGGGTTAAATGGGTAGGGAGTGGGCAAAAAACTCTACCTGGCGACTGTATTGCATTAACTTTTAAGACACCTTTGTTAGTTGAAACCGTGCTGAATAGAACTAGAATTAGCAACATTCCTGTAGACATGATCGCTACTGTCCCGTTAGGATAATTCTACCAACCAAAATCCTATATCAACGACACCAGACCAATGGTAACATCTGCACAGAGACCGACGACAGACCATAGGTTTTCGGTTCAAACCTCTAATTGTTTTCACTGTCTATCTTCTTTAGATGGTTTGGACTGACTCGACGATCATCTTACTACAGGCAGTATAGATAGGTCCACAAGATTGGACCCCATAGATAAGGTCACCAAGGGTAAACGTACACAATTGGCAATTAAGGAAGTCAGATCGATTACAGAAAGTATGGTAAAAACGGGCGGCAGTAATAAGCATAGAGTGGATAGGTGTGAACTATTATGATTCCTAAGTTGGAATGTTGCTGGATTAAAGATATTGAGATTTAACACGGAATGGATAGAGTTCATGACTGATTATCAAATTATTTTATTAGGAGAGATGGCTTACTGAGCCCGTTCACATTAATGGTTTTTGGACGTATTTCACATAGGCCATTCAATCAACTCATGGGCGGGCGAAGGGGGGATTGTGCATCTTTGTGTCTAATAGTGTCCAATTTACCAACATTAAAATGGTCAGTTATAATCCATACTATCAACTACTATTATGTGAGTCTCATGGGGTAACAAGATTGGCATTAATCAACTTCTACAATAACACCACAACAAGAAAAATTAGTGACACTTTGAATAGTTTGAGTGTGGAACTGGAACATATTATCTCATACAGCAATAGTCAAACCATCATTTGCTGGGGTGGCGATTTAAAAAAAAAATATATCTTTTTATTTTTATTAACCAAAAAAGAAGAAACACAAAAAAAAAAAACTGCTTCAGAAGTCAGTACAGTATACATAGTATGGAGGCCGGCATACACAAATACAGAGAGAACAGAGCAATTCAGACCTCCCAGTGTCCCACCCCCCCCCAACTAGGTAAGCAGGGAGTACAGCCATACAACGTGTACCTTAAAATGTCAAGAGTTTCTTATGATATTGGGGACTGATCAGTTCTGTAGTTCATCCAGGCCCCCCATATCTTCTCCCATTTACGTGGGCATCCCCTGCTCTGGTATACTGTCTGTTCAGCCCGCTGGCACCAGTCTAAATCATTTTCCCAGGACTGCAATGTTGGGGCTACGCTGGCACCCCATGCTCGGGCGATGTTTCGCCTTGCCACCGCTCCCGCTAGGGCAAGCCAGGTTGTGGCCCATTTAGGCCATACTATATCTCCTGTCAACCCCAGGATATGCCATCTCGCCTCTACTGGGACCTGCTCACCCACTAGCGCTGTCATTACACAAGCCACCGCCCTCCAGAATGTCTGAATCTTGGGACAGTCCCACAATATATGAAAGAACGTTCCTGTCTCCCCACAGCCCCGTACACACTGTGCTGACATACAATGGCCCATGCGGTATTGTACTGATCGCGAGGCGTAGGATCTATGTAGAATACGTAGCTGGATCAGCCTAAATCTCGCTCTCACCGCTATCTCTCTAGGGCTCTGTAGGGCCTCCCCCCAATCCTCATCCTCCAGGAGACCCACGTCCGATTCCCAGGCCGTCCGCAGGGGTCCCAGACAGTCAGGGGTATTATTTATAAGTTTTTTGTACATAAGGGATATTGCTTTATCAATCATTGGGTCAAGGAGGAGTCTGTCTTCAGGTGGTGTGTACTCCGGCAGCGAGACTCCTTCTTTTAGGTGACAATGAAGTGCATGCCTCAACTGTAAGTACCGAAAGTGCTCAGTCGTTTTCATTTGGAATTCTACTTGGAGACTATCAAACGAAACCATTTTCCCTTTTTTCCAAATATCTCCCAGGAGGTCAATGCCAATGCTGCTCCAACCGTGGAGCCCTTTCAGGTGCCTGACTTCACTCAGAAAATCTCCCTCCCAGAGGGGGTTTTGCTCAGTCAACCGGGCCTCCCATCCAATCATTTTAATCGCCTTCCGCCAGGCCATGACCACGGTCTGTGTGTGGGTCGGGAGGGACGAAATCACCCCTCTCCCCCGTACAGGACCGAAAGAAAGCTAGCATGGCGGTCAACCCGGTAGGCCGGTTCCTCAGTTTGTAGTGTAGTTCCTATTTCCCTAATATGCTCTGCGCATTGGAATAATATACCCTATAGGTTTGACATAGGACTGAGGTCAGTATGTCCCTATCGAGTATATTAAACTTAATTACTTTGTGCCAGCTAACTCAGAGGCCAAAGGATTTATTGAACAGTCTTGTTTCTCGTGTAAGAGATATGAGCTGTATGATCAAAAGACAGTATGCAAGATATATAATATACAGCGTAAGCAGTAGAAAGAAATAATACTGCGCTAGCATTATCTTTTAGCTATGACACATATATTCATATGCATAAATAACATAAGCTAAAAATGCGAGTACTCATACGATGCTTCTCTACGCTAGTTCTACCCCAGTGTACCTAACCTAACCTAGGTGTAGGGCAAGGTAAGAAGTAGGTGAAGTATTCTATAGTATGGTATACTAATAGTCTGGTATGCCAAGAGTCCCTCTAGGTTCTAGTCAGCTCCATACCTTGAGAATGAGAGAGGTGGGAATCTCTTTCCGGGTCTCGAACTCTAACACCCCGCGAAGGGAGTCAGAACACTGGAAGCTGGATTCTCTGCGAGCAGGGATGACAGCGTCTCTTCTCAGTGCGTCAGGCCGGGACACGGGCTCCTCTAAAGTCGAGGTCTCCTTCTACTTGCTTGGGCAAGGGAAGGTATATTTATACCTGGTAGGTGCCTTGGAATGTTAGCATTGACGTGAAGTCGGGCAGAGGAAGACGTCAGGAATGAACCCTTAAGGAATAGCGGTTCATGCATAATACATGAGTTCTTGGAGAAATCAATAATCCTGTGCTAGGGGAACTCCCAAGAGCTTAAGGGTCTGGTTTCTAAGAACTCGTTGTGACGTTGGGGTGGACGGATGGAGGTGACCATGCCTGTATTTGGATTGCATGGCTAATGCCGAAATAAGGACTGGGATCTTATGCCTATATAAGGGCAATGCGAATTGTGCCTATATGAGGACATGTTTCAGGAAAACCTATATACGGACACCAAAAGCGTAATACAACACCCACTCCACTTTCGAATGAACGATAATACTAAATGCTAAACATTAAATGCTAAACATTAAACTGAGTACACATGCTGCTAAAAACATTTCTAAAAGCATATTAAAAGAAGTTTTTAAAAGAAACTTTTGCTAAAACATGTAATGCAATAGGTACTGTACATTTTTAAAGCATTTTTTCATTCTAAGCATCTATCATAAATAAAATGCAACATGAATGAATAAACAGAAATATACGAAATGGTTGACAAGTTTTTCAAAAATCAAAGCCATTTCATAACATGATGCTAAAATGAAATTATAGTAAAATAAGGTGACAATGTGTCCCTGGAAGTATTCAAAGAAGTCCGTTTTATATGAATAGTTCTACTGTAAGCAGATTGAGATGCCATGTATTTTCAAAAACTAGAGAAAAAGAAAAGGTTCAATTTTAGGAAGAGTTCCAAGTTTTGTTCTGTTTTGAAAATATGGAGGCCAAATTTCATTGCTTCCCTGGTACACTGTGAGCCGAATCAAAGTCAGTGTATGGGTCTGGTGTAAACATGAAATCATCTATTTCTGTAGACAAAAGATCGTCTACCGATGTCGGTGACAGTTGGAATACCTCATTTAGAAGGTTAACTGCACAGAGATGTGAAGCATCGCCTTCAGCATAGGATGCCGCAGCAATGTTCGCGTCCGTTGTTACCTGTGTGCCTGTTGATCCCTCTCGTACCTCAGCAGCAGCAGGAAGTGTCTGTGAGATCTCAAGGAATGCCGTCATCAGGATTGGTAGCCTCTGGGGACAACACAGAGCATGGGCCAGCAGAGTATCGATATCCGTTGGCAAGACTGATGGGAGTGTTAGACAGATGTCTAGCACGCATTCTTCACCGCAAAGCAGGCAGCGTAGAACAGGTAAGATGCAATCTTGCCAGATTGGTCTAAATGACAGAGACCATGTTGTATTAAGTTCCCGTAGACGAGGTATGCCCAAAAGTTGCACTATGCGCTCACGGCACTTCTGTTCTAGGAGAGCTTTCTCCAAATTGCTGGGAGTGACGCTGGTGGATAGGCTTGCCATAGCGTAGCAGTAGGAATAAAAACAGGATTCCCGCAACCAGTGCTAGAATTAATGGCACACCACCAAACACTGAATGTGCGAAGTTTGGAATGATTCTGAGGACTGCCTGAAGAGGTGTTAACAGTCCTGAACAGATGGTCTTAAATACATGTACAATCCCGCTCGTATCAGACATGTTTAAGATACGTCCCATCATTTCTACGAAATGTATAGGGCAGTTTGTAAGAATTAAAGCCTGTATCTCAGCCGAAGCCCTTGCAATTTGTAAATCATAGATTTCTTTGGCCGAGGTCAAAGGCACGGTCTGTTGTAAAAGCATGGCTTTCATTCTGCTTAAAGTATCAAAACGTATAAAAGAAACATTCAATGAAGGCCATAGAGGCGACTCCCTGACTGTCTCTGTTTGGGGGAACAATACTTGCATACAACAAGTAACCCTGGAGTCGACCGTTACCAGATATGGAATTCCTGGCAACATGCCACAGCAACTCTGATCATTCAACATGAGGTAACTCCCGTTAGAAAGTTGGCCAAACGTTGGATTAATCACAGCAGCTGGTGTACCCTGCAGGTGACAGGACAAGTTTGCCACAGAACCATTACAAGCCCCGTGTAAAGAAATGTCCTGACATATGAGAGAACCACTTAATGCCCTTTCACAGTTTGTACCGCTTAGAAACACTTCACGATCCCCACTCCAACATCTGTATTTGTAAGGTAAATCCCAGGATGTCTTAATGTATTCCTTACCCAACCTTTCATATTTGCCTGCTTGCATTTGTTTGAGGCAATACTGAAAATGAAAAGTAGTGACAGGCAGAGTTATTTTGCCATGGATAAGCCATTCTGTAGCTGGTTTTTCTGCCACTGTGAATGGTAATTTTTCCAGTTTTTCAATGCTCAGCACTGTATACTTTGCTCCCCTTTGTGCCAGTTCGATCTGTTTATCCGTTAGATTGTATTCAGCAAACAGAGACGACGTGTTGATAAAACGCCAAGGCACATAGCCTGCACGCAAAGATTGCAGCGTCCAGCCTAATAACATAATAGAACGTAACTGAGATTGGCCTTGTTGTAACATGGCTAAATCTTGTTCCAGTATGTCAATAGCAGAGGATACAATGTTGTCCAATGAATAAATTCTGGATGACAAGGTTGTTAACCCATTGCTGACCACAGTGAGAGATTTCTCTAAGTTAATACGATCAAGTTCACGTATTCTTTCTGCGGCCTCTGCCTGTGAAACCTTCCATACTTCATTATAAGCAGCATAAATGCCGGCATATATGAAACGTTTTTGATGCGGTTTTCTTGGTCCTAGCAAGAATTCCCTAAGGTCTGCGTCTTCTTTAAGTAAAGATAAGTGTTGTTTCACATCCTCGAGTGTATATTTTTGTAACCAGTCGAGGCACAATTTTCCTACACTGTATGTTGTTACTACCCCTGGATGTTGTCGTTGAACATATTGTGGGTCTGGCCTATGGATGGTAAAGCCCTGTATTCTATTCAGGAATCTTTCTTGACAGATGTTTGTGTCTGTGGGCCAGAGTAACCATTTTTTCCAATCAGGATCTGATCTGTTGTTTTGTAGTATAGTGTCTACTGTGACCGCTCCCTGTGTAGTTACTTGCAGGTTTTGGTACAGAAGGTGTGTTCATGTCTTTGATCTTGGCTAAACCAAGGCAAGACGTTTGTTGCACAGTGTCATTCAAAAACATTATTTGATGTGGGATGATACAGGCTCTAAACAAAGCTTCTATCCCTGCACTTGCCAATCTTTAGAACCCCAGGCAGATTTTGTGTCAATTGTGTCTTTCCAAAAGTCAAATCCTTGTCTAGACAGTTGGGTAATAAAGGCTGCAGAATAAATCTGTTTTGTATTAGTTAACATAATTTTCTGTCCTGTTTTGTTTACATTTTTATAGTAAAACGTTTCTGGATCAGATGTATTGTACCCTGAAAAATATGGAAACTTATTTGCAAACGTTTTTGAACTACCCTTTGGAGGTGTAGGACAATGTTCCCATTGGTTAAACATAAACACATTTCTAGGTGTCGCAGATTTATGCAAGAAATGATGACCATAGTGGTTATAACAATAAAGCTGTTCATAGTCTGATGAACGCTCTAAGTATTCATTGTTAGAGAACGCAGCAGACCTTTCTAGGTCAGACATCATATCATTTACAGTCTCAAAGTCCCAATCATCAGAATAGGTACTGGAGGTAATAAAGTCACTTAATGAAATTTTAAATAAATGTGGAATGTTCAAAAGTTCAGTCGGGCCGAATATGTCGAAATCGGTTTTGTCCCACACTATACCATCCTGTAAAGCGAACGGCTGTGATGTTCACTGCTGACAAGTCTCTCGATTCACGATGGGAAGATTTGTGTGGTTTTAAAAGTAAGTTCACATTTTTACTTTCAGTGTCCATACGAATGTATCTGCCATTTATAAGCATGCTAAGAGTCATAACCAAAGCTAGCCTAAGCAGAAAGAAAAATATTCCAGAAATAATCCATATTTCAATCCATGGTGAAACCAGATAAGTCTCTTTCAGAAAATGAAAAAGGTCTTGTACTTGTTGCTTGAAAGTTTTTGAGGCTGGCGTCGTTTCAGGCTCACTCGGATCCTCAGAAAATGTATCAAAGTTAATGAAATAGCCAGAAGCAGTTCGGTCAATTGTTGAAATTGCATCAGGATTCGTAGAAATCGCTGGAACCAGTTGATCACGTGTTACGTTGGTGTAGACAGGTGTATTTGGACGAACTGTTACTTGAGTTTCAAGAGGGATGAGTTCCATAGCATTGTTGCTTAGTCCTTCATCTGTTACTGCTGAATTCTCGATGGTTATGAGTCTTTCAGTCTGAACCTCTTGGATAGTAGCGAGAGGAGTGCGTCTGCTACTAGGTCGGAGTCCACGAGGCCTACTATTTAGTATTGGCCACATACTGTGGTTTGATGAGGTCGATTGACACAAATCTTTTCTCCCTTTTTCCAGCAAGGGGCGGCAGAAGTACTGTTCTTGTTCTGTGGATGGCTAGGACAGGTACTGGTTGTCTGTAAGAAGGTCCAAATTCCTTCTTGTCCGCAATCTTCTCTCTGACTAGATCCCCAATTTTTGGGATCCAGACAGGCCTTGCTGGGACTGCCGGTGTTTCCCCAGTGGTGGCTGGCTTCAGGAACACGTTACTTTGTTTCGATCTTAGTTCATTTAGATCCAGTAAAATAGCCAAACGATCTTTGATATCAAAGGGTTTATTTTCCACCACTGTGCCTTTACATTCGAGATCAGGAACCCACATTCTTGTCCCAAATAGGACCTCATATGGAGTGACCCCCCTAGAGAACTTCTTGGCAAATTATTTAATGATCGTTGGACCCCATAAAGATGTTTGACCCACCCATCACCCGAACCTAATACTCTAGCTGTTATAGACTGCTTTATGTCCCGGTTTTTCCTTTCCACAACAGAATTTCCCTCAGGATGAAACGGAGAGGAGTACCTCAATGCAACGCCCAAACTGGCCATGGCTTCTTTGTAAGCCCGAGAGCTAAACGCAGGGCCCTGGTCAGAATGTAGTGTGCCTATTGCGTATGTGCCGATAAAGACTCCCAAATCTTTTATAACAGTTCGAGCGTCAGCCGAGCGCTGAGGCCATATCCATAGGAACCTTGAGCACGAATCCACTGCGACCATTATATATTTATAGTTACCGTCCCTTTGCAAGGGACCGCAGTGGTCCAGGTAAACACAAGCTAATGGTTTGTCTGAGATCAACAGGGGTGTCTGCGCAGGACGTCTCACTGTGGAGACCTTCATCTGTTGGCATATTTCACATTCCAAAACATAGTTCTTGGTCTGTTTCCTAATGCCAGGCCACCAATATCTTTGTTTAAGTAAAGATACTGTTGCAGAAACACCTTCATGGGCAGAGGCTATCCCTTCATGTGCTGCTAGGATCAGTCCTAATCTACGTTCCATGTTTGGAATTACCCTATCCCCCACTCCAGGGATTCGAGCAAAAGGAACGTTGTTTGCATCAATTACATAAGAGTACTTGAGTGGAATTCGTTTTGGTAACGCTGCACCACTGCCTTTGCTTGAAGCATTGACAGCCAACAATATCTCACTGTCTATTCTCGTTTTGAACGAGTGATCGCAGCTACGGAAGCCGTCTGAACAGCCCCCTTTGCGGCTTCGTCAGCCAATGAATTCCCTGCAACGTGAACACCATCACGTTGATGACTCAGCGTGTGTATCACGTGAGCTTTTGGTAGTTCGTCTTTCAGCCGAACTACTTGTTCCCAAAGCGTTTTATGCTTTATTGTGCCACCTTTTGCATCTTTGAACCCATTTTCAAGCCAATTCTGTATCTATTCATTATACGACTGAACACAGTAAAAAGAATCGCACACTATAAGTGTGGGGAATTCGCGATCTGTATTTTCAAGTGCCAGTTTGAATGCTTGTAGTTCAGCTCGCTGAGCTGTGCAATCTCCTAGAGATTGAGTTTTAGTGACCATTGGTCTGAAGTTACCATCTTGCATGCGACCTTTAACGATTGCGCACGCCGCACTGTAAGCTTGCTTACTCCCTGTAGCGGGTTGTGCTGATCCGTCAGTATAAATTATAAATTCGTACTGATCTAGAGGCAGAATTTCAGTGGGCAGAGGACATTCATGTTCATATTGCAGGAACGCTTGTGTTTTTAAATCAGGATCAAAAACATATTCAACATCTGTTGCAGCAAGAGAATTAACCCATTGTATCCATCTAGGATGTAAAGCTTTTGCATTTGGGATGCTCGCTTTTGTGACCGCCTCTAAGGCTGGTACTGGGGTTACGACAATAATGCGTTTTCCTTGAGCTAGAGCTCTTTCTTTTGCTACAGCGGTTTAAACTGCTGTCAGTATTTTTTCTGTTGAAGTGAAGCGCATTTCTGCTTGTGTATAAAAATGTGATTTGTATGCTATTGGTACTTTTTCACCCTCATTAAATGTTAAATAGGTGAATCCGCATTGTCCCAAAATTATTCGGATCACTAAATTGCGTGTATTTACGCGTGTTTTGTAAGTGATTTGTTGCTAACATGTTAGCTTGGAGTGAACGCAGGATTTCTGTGTGTTCCTGAGTCCAATGTTTTGTTGAAAAATCAGGTTTGATTAATTCGTAGAGAGGTTTAACCCTTTCTGCGTAATTTAGAATGTAAGTTCTTCCAAAATTTAGGAAACCCAAGATAGATTGTAAAGGTTTCAGCGTTTTTGGAGGTTGGAGAAGCGCGCACTTTTCTAAAACGTTAGCTGCCAGGCTTTTGCCTTCACTTGAAAGCTCATATCCTAGAAAAAGGACATTGAGATGGGCAATTCTGGATTTTTTAAAGTTGAATTTATAGCCTTCAGAGGCGAAGCCCAATATAATGGTACTCACCCTGTTCAAGTGCCTATCTAGGTCATCGTCTGTCAGATAGATGTCATCGACATATGACAATGCCTCATTATCATAAATTTGTAGTAACTCTGTTACCCTTGCTGAGAATAACCCTGGGCTATTCTTAAACCCTTGTGGGGGTCTACAAAATTGACGCTGGGTCCGCATTATTGAGAAAGCTGTTAAGTACCTGCTTTCAGGTGCTATGTTTTGACAAAAGAAACCATTTGAAATGTCCAATGTGGTTTTATATTTTTTACACACAATGTTGTTCATTAATGCTGTACTATGTGCATTTTGCACTGCAAATGTTTTAGAACAAGTGTTCAAGTGTCTGTAATCCAAAACTAGACGATATGTATTGTCTGGTTTGGATACAGGAAACAAAGGATTGTTCATTGAGGAGGTGCATGTTTCAATCACCCCTTGGTATTCAAGTTGATCTAAGATCTCCCTGACCTGTTTTTTTAGCTTCTTGCTTTATTGGGTACTGCCTTTGTGCAGTAGGTTCATTTTTTAGTTGTATTTTATGGTGAGGTGAGTCCTCATCCCATCCTACATGATTTTTGTATAATGCTGGGGCCTGGGCAACTGCCCATTTCCTGGCATAAGTATATTTTAGGTGAATTGGAATATGGTTGGAGAAGGCTGGCATAATGATGTCCTCGCCATGTGGGCACTCCCTGACAAAGTATGGTGGCCAGTCTTTTTCTGCTAGAAGTATATCATAACCCCTTGAAAGTTTTTCCCAAAAGAGTATTTTCACTTTTCTTGGTATGTCTCCCTCCATTCGGAGTGTTATTTCATATAACTTTTGTGGAGTACTAACCCTGGTGTCTACAGTTTCTACTGTAATGTACTCATTCAAGTCCACTATCTCCAGAAGTTCCTTCAGGTTCTGGCGAGCTATTGTGACTTCTGCTGCACTGTCCAGCATTGTCTGAGCCCATTCTCCGTTCTTGAGCTGTGTTCTCAGTATTCTCTGCATGTCTGATCTTCAGATCTGCTACCTTCTTTTTTGTGAATTGAGGTTTTGATTTATTTTTCTGAACGTGTTTGTCGTCTTTGGATTTCACGCGTTCTTCTCTATGTTCTGACTGTCCTCTTCTTTTCGATGTCTGTGACGATATCTGAAAGGTACGAGAGGAACGTGTATCAGTATCTTGATACCTGTCAGGTTTTCTTAAATTATCCCTAATCCTGAGGTTATACCTCCTTTCAGAGGGTTCCTTTTGAGGAGACCTACCTCAGGTTTGAGAACGTTTCTCGTTTGAATTTTGTTTATTAGTTTCCCACTTCTTTTTAGAAGATGTAGGAGTTTGTTTAATAGAGTCCTTCTCAGGACTTTCAGATAGTTTTGGCTTCAAAGGTTTTCCACCCAAACTATCTCTGCCTAATTCTGCATAAGATCATTCTATTATTCTGGGTAGTTCATTTTGATGTTCTGTTACATCAAATTCCCTTAAGCGATGGCGGATCGCCACTGATGCTGCCTCCCCTTTAATATTAGATAATATTATTGTTGAGACCTGGTCGAAGTTTTTCAGTAATTCCATACCTAAATTCAGAGCAGGTTCTGCCCCGTATTCATTTTGAATTTGTTTCAGGACATCTGGTATTACAGCAATTGACGGAACACCATGTGTTTTAGTATAGATGGCAGCAAAGACTGCGCCCCAAGTGGTGCAATCTTCCAGTTGTGGTGTGATCCCCATTGGTAAACACATTGTTAGGATTCTGTGTTTCTCATAAGGGCTAGTATTAGGAAATACTGCTTCGACTTGAGGAATTTTTTGAGCTATCCAGAATGGAATTTGCTCACGTTTTGTGGGCATTTTACCCATGACTGCGTGTAAAGTCTGTGGAGTAATTTTTAGTGTATTCCCCTGTTGAGGGGTTTGATTTGGAATGGTCATTGGTGGTTGGACTGTGAAAGTCCGCATGACATATTGGACTAATTGTCTGTAAATTTTTATTAACTCTTGTAGTTGAGTAAGTAATTCCTCGTCTGACATTACATCGATGTCAGGATGAGGTGTGTAGCCGGCTAGAATCGGCCATGTTGCTCCTGGTCTACCTAGTGGACTGAGCCTGGTAATGTTTTTGTGATGTTTTAGGGTGCCTTTAAACCAGAGATGATGCTCCTGGTATGTGAGTGGAATTTCAATATCCTCGAAAGGAATATATTCCTCTGGTGGTTCATCTTCTTTGAAGAAGTGAAACAGTTTTGTTACTGGATTTGATTCTGGGAATACTATCCATGAATAGAATACCTCTGTCTGAAAGGATTCGTGTGCCTCTATCACGAAAACTGCTCTACCACCTCTTGGTGGTAGGTCGTGTTTTATAAGTTTTAGAGTGATGGCTCTCCATAAGTTTGGAGGGATGTCTATAACACCCTCCTCGGTTTCATTTAAACCTGTAAAGTTAAAAGCTGTTACGACTGGGTCAGCCGCAGCTACACCGTTCTCGGTGCCATTGTCCCCGTGTATGGACATTTGTTTTTTGAAAAATGTAGAACAAGTTTCAAGGAAACAAAAGATAAGGTGCACAATATTTTGGAACACTGTATCCTTCAACGTTGAACAAACCAAACAGCTAATATATAGGTTTTTTTCCTATTTAGCTTTGGCGGATACTTAACCCTACCCACTCCAGACGTCTTATGGAGTATGTGAGTAGGGGTCTCTGAGAAAAGCACGACTGAGTTACTCAGTATCTAGCATTAAATTAGTGCCTTACCAAACCGTTGGGCGCCATGTAGTGTAGTTCCTATTTCCCTAATAGGCTCTGCGCATTGGAATAATATACCCTATAGGTTTGACATAGGACTGAGGTCAGTATGTCCCTATCGAGTATATTAAACTTAATTACTTTGTGCCAGCTAACTCAGAGGACACTAGAAACTCCTTGTAAACAAGAAGGGAGTAGTTTCTGGCAACCGCATGAACATGACAACTTTGTTTCCCTTTAGAATCGGAACACTCTCAGAATCGTGGAAACAACAGATAACAGTTTCACTCAGCTAATCGTGCATGCTTAGTTTCTTCAGTTGCACAGATAGAATAGACGGGCGTTTCAATAAAAGGATTTATTGAACAGTCTTGTTTCTCGTGTAAGAGATATGAGCTGTTATGATCACAAGACAGTATGCAAGATATATAATGTACAGCGTAAGCAGTAGAAAGAAATAATACTGCGCTAGCATTATCTTTTAGCTATGACACATATATTCATATGCATAAATAACATAAGCTAAAAATGCGAGTACTCATACGATGCTTCTCTACGCTAGTTCTACCCCAGTGCACCTAACCTAACCTAGGTGTAGGGCAAGGTAAGAAGTAGGTGAAGTATTCTATAGTATGGTATACTAATAGTCTGGTATGCCAAGAGTCCCTCTAGGTTCTAGTCAGCTCCATACCTTGAGAATGAGAGAGGTGGGAATCTCTTTCCGGGTCTCAAACTCTAACACCCCGCGAAGGGAGTCAGAACACTGGAAGCTGGATTCTCTGCGAGCAGGGATGACAGCGTCTCTTCTCAGTGCGTCAGGCCGGGACAAGGGCTCCTCTAAAGTCGAGGTCTCCTCCTACTTGCTTGGGCAAGGGAAGGTATATTTATACCTGGTAGGTGCCTTGGAATGTTAGCATTGACGTGAAGTCGGGCAGAGGAAGACGTCAGGAATGAACCCTTAAGGAATAGCGGTTCATGCATAATACATGAGTTCTTGGAGAAATCAATAATCCTGTGCTAGGGGAACTCCCAAGAGCTTAAGGGTCTGGTTTCTAAGAACTCGTTGTGACGTTGGGGTGGACGGATGTAGGTGACCATGCCTGTATTTGGATTGCATGGCTAATGCCTAAATAAGGACTGGGATCTTATGCCTATATAAGGGCAATGCGAATTGTGCCTATATAAGGACATGTTTCAGGAAAACCTATATCCGGACACCTAAAGCGGAATACCACAAGTTGGTGAGAAAGCCCACCCATTAACGTTAACCAGCTGGGCTGCCCAGTAGTACTTTCTTATGTCCGGTACCGCCAGCCCTCCTTCGTAGACCCCCTTCTGCAATTTCTTCAAAGCAATCCTAGGGCAGCCTCCCCCCCTTATTAGTGTTCGCTTCGGACTCAACCGCACGAAAGAAAACTTCTGGAATCTGGAATGGAGTGTTTTGTATGGCATACAATAGACGCGGTAGAGCCATCATCTTGAATAAAACCGCTCGTCCCATAAGGGAGACCGGCAGGCGCCGCCAATGAACAACATCCCCTTTCAACCATTCTAGCTGTGAGTGTACGTTTGTAGGAAACTGGCTCTATATATACTACACCAAAGTGAGGTATAGTGTGTATAGAGTCCAGGTGACCCCAGAGGTAGGCAGAGGTTAAAGTTAGATAGAACCTTACTCTCTATTTGTGGTAGAGTGGTCGAGCAGTAAGGCAGTATCAGAGGACAGTGTTAAGCATTTGATGTACCCACTCAGTCAGCAAATGAATTCACACACTCAAAGACTGAACTCTAGACCAATTGTTTTTGTATAAAAAATATATTGTTGTTTTATTTTTAGAACCAAGCAAGCCTGGCACAGGTAAGCATTAAATACTTTACAGTAATAAGTTGCTGATTGTAGAACAGTTTGAAAATGCAATAGGAATTGTACTTTGTTTGATTTACAGGGGATGCAGTAGGTTGCAATACTTAGCAAATATAGTACATTGAAATGAATAGGCTTTTTCAGTAAATTACAGGTAAGTTACTTTTTACGTTACTTTTCTAACTCAGTGCTGGATACCTAGATTCAGCACTGGGACATTTCCTGCAAACAAGTAAGTAAATACGTTTTGGTTATTCGTGCGATTTTTTAAGAATATTTTCAGATTTCAAAACTCCACACTTAGAAACTTTTTGGAGCAGTACATTGAAATTAATAGGCTTTTTCAGTAAATTACAGGTAAGTTACTTTTCACGTTACTTTTCTTACTCAGTGCTGGATACCTAGATTCAGCACTGGGACATTTCCTGAAAACAGGTAAGTAAATACGTTTTGGTTATTTGTGCGATTTTTAAAGAATATTTTTAGATTTCAAAACTCCACACTTAGAAACTTTTTGGAGAAAAAGTGTCAATGTTATCCTATGGAGGAAAAACAGGTTATCGGTTCACAGGTAAGTTATCGACTGTGGGAGTTAAGGTTCTGGGGTTAGACTCAGGGGTCCCCCAGGGTCAGTGATGCACTCTTGTTACACCCTCAGCGCCACTAGGGCGGCCGGGTGCAGAGTGTTGAAGCCCAATGTTATCCTATGGAGGATAGGGGGTCTCCGGTTGGTGGCTGCTGGCAAGCAGGCCACTGGGTTGTGGGAGCAAAGCTCCTAGACTTTAGCTCAGGGCAAATGGGGAAACAGCTTAGCACAAAAGGTGCACCCTTAGCAGTACTAGGGCGGCCGGGTGCAGGGTGCTGTTTTGACGTTGGAAGCCCTGTTGTTTCCAATGGAGAACCTCCGGTCAGCAAAAACACTGCAGGCAGGGAGACGAAGGACTTCTTGGTGCGACCACCACTTCGAGAGGTAAGTTGGGAAGTTAAGGGGTGGTTAGGCACCGTTGGTTTGGGCACACAAGGCCGTGGGGCATCGGGTGCAGGGGTGCCTTTTGGGGTCGGATCGGCTTACCAGCTCCGGGTCGCGGTTAGAGGGGCCTTCTAGATTTCGATTGCAGGCGTCGGCTGGAGGCTTGAGGCAGGTCAGGGGTCACCGGATCTCTGTTCAGGATCGCCGGGGTGACCTCCTCGTGGTGTTTGCCCACTCGAGCTCGGGCCGTGGACGGCGGGTGCAGAGTGGGGCAGATTCGCGGTTTCCGGCGGCTGCCAGAGGGTGCAGTTTGAACAAATCCGGTGTTCACGGGAGAAGCAGTCTTTGGAAGTGAAGGCAGGCAGGCCCTCCGAGGTTTTTGAGGTTGCTGGCTGCAGGACACACCGGGATTTTGCAGGAGCAGGTTCGAGGGGAGACAGGCCGGTAGGGCTGGGGCCAAGTCAGTGGGCGTCTTCCTCTTGTTAGCTGGCTGCACAGCTGTTCGGTCCTTCTTCTTCTTTTCTTCTTGTTTCTTGGCTGGATCTGAGGAAGCAAGGTTCAGGGTGCCCCCTAAATACTAAATTTAGGGGCGTTACAGGTAGGTAAAGGGCAGGGACCAATGGGTCCCTTCCCTGGGGTGGGTACACCCCCTATCGTGCCACCCTCCAGTGGGAGGGGGGCAGGAGCCTGTCTCTGGTTGGTTGGGTCCCCCCATACTCAAGATGGCGGGGATTCGGAGTTGTGCTTCACCTCGCCTCCCCCACCTGAGGGGTGGAGTTGGCAGAGGTGGGCACACCTCTTTCCCTCACTTGTTTTTCCCGCCGGTTCTCCCACCCAAAGTGGGGGGTAGAACCAGTGGGGACCAGTTGCTGAAAGCAGCAAATGGTCTGGGGAGGCTCACAAAGGCGGCATGCCTTTGAAGCTTCCCCTTCGTTAACCCTGCCCATCCAGGGGGAGGAGGCTTGGCACCTCGTCCCAGTATGTGCATTGTTTCAGGCCCCAGAGAGCAGCAGTCTCTCGACCCAGGGGTCTAGAAACATGTCTGGTGGTGGGAGCTGAAAGCAGCCACTCAACCTGGACACTAGTGGTGGGTTAGTTTTCAGGGGGCATCTCTGAGATGCCCTCTGTGTGCATTTTTCATTAAATCCCACACTGGCATCAGTGTGGGTTTAATGTGCTGAGAAGTTTGATATCAAACTTCTCAGTTTTCAGTGTAGCCATTATGGTGCTGTGGAGTTCGTAATGACAAGCTCCCAGCACCATATACTCTTAATGGCATCACTGCACTTACAATGTCTAAGACACTGTAGGGGTACAGGGCTCATGCACCTGTACCCTCACCACTGGCATAGGTCACCCAGCGAGAGGGGTGACTGATCTATGCCAGGGCAGTGGGTTGTAGGCATGGCACACAGGTTTTGGTGCAGAACAAAGAGAAGAGTCGAAATGGCACACAGGAATGTGTGCCATGTCGACTCTTCACTTTGTTCTGCACCAAAACACGCAGCCTGCAAAGGCAGTGTGTGTGTGTAAAGGTACAGGGCCTCTAAGGGTGGCACAATAAGTGCTGCAGCCCTTAGAGGTCTTCTCGTGTCACAGTGCCCTGGGTACCTGTGGTACCATTTACCAGGGGCTGA
This sequence comes from Calotriton arnoldi, assembly GCA_963921515.1. Lineage (NCBI taxonomy): Eukaryota > Metazoa > Chordata > Amphibia > Caudata > Salamandridae > Calotriton > Calotriton arnoldi. The sequence goes on along the minus strand of CAWUFW010003862.1, from coordinate 158,471 downwards.
CCTGTGGCCAGAGATACCAATTGGGTTAGTTTTGGGGAAAGAACACAGGTCCTGGGGACCTGATTGGCAGGGACCCAGGGCACACCAAGTAAAAGTGCATCAGTAGTCTGGCAAAAAGTGGGGGGGTTACTGCAACAGAAGCCCACTTTCCTACACAGTTCAACTGCATAAACTCCTCTTTCGTTTTGGTAATCCAGATGCCCAAGTATTTAAATAAATCTTTATGGACCAGCTCCTTGCACGCCGACGTCAGAGCCGGAGGCTCCCCGCCAAGGTGAATACCAAGGACTTATCCCAGTTTATACGATAACCAGAGTATTGCCCAAACGATTGTATAATATGGATAAGTCTATGGAAGGTCTGTCTGGGTCTATGGGCATACAACAGGATATCGTCCGCATAAAGGGAGATGCGCTCTTCCCACCCCCCCCCACATCGATGCCTCTCACTATCGGATCCGCTCTCACCCATGAGGCCAGCGGTTCAAGAGCCAACGCAAAGAGCACCGGCGAGAGCGGGCAGCCCTGTCGCGTGCCCCTATGAAGCCGAAAAATTCTGGAAACCGTCCCATTAACCCGGACACGTGCCAACGGGGCAGCGTATAGAAGCTCAATCCAGCTTCGGAAACCCGGGCCAAATCCAAACTTAGTAAGAACAGCAAACAGGTATGGCCATTCGATACTGTCGAATGCCATATGGGCATCAAGTGACAGGAGTGCTGCCGGGTCGTCAGGCCGCTGCCGTGCCATGTGCATAACCCCATACAGTCTACGGAGATTCAATCTGGTGCTTCTATGGGGCATGAATCCGGATTGGTCCGGGTGAATCAGAGACTGTATCATTGGAGTCAGTCTGTTCGCGATCGCTTTAGCGAGTACCTTGGCCTCAAAGTTCAGGAGCGAGATTGGTCGATACGAACTACAGAGATCCTGTGATTTGCCCTTCTTAGGGATGACAACTATGGTAGCCGTCCTCAAATCCGGGGGTAATTGGCCCTTCGCCCTCGCCTCTCGGAACATACTGAGCATGTGAGGCGCCAGTTGACCTGCCATGCATTTATACATTTCCGAAGGGAACCAGTTGGGACCCGCTGCTTTCCCGGACTGAAGGTCGCGCATGGCACCCTCGATTTCTTCTACAGTGAAGTCTGAGTCAGCTGCCTCCCGGTCCCCACCGGTAAGCGTCGTTAATACTATATCTTTCAAGAACTCAGCACAATCCTCTTCACCCCTGTCCTTCTGGGACTGGTAGATCCCTTCGTAATATTTGGCAAACACCTCGGCTATAACTGTGCCCGTCCCCTGTATGACTCACTCCGAAGTCCGAAGCTCAGAAACCCAGTTACGACCTCTGTCTCTCCTTTCCAACCACGCAATAAGTTTATTTGCCTTATCGCCAAGATCATAAATACGTCGTTGCGTGGCTATGGCATAAGTATGGGCTGTATTCTCCTCTAAATCCCTGAGTTCTTTCTGTTTGAGTCTAAGTGTATGCAAGCGTCCGGCCTCGCCCCCCTGAGACAGTCCCGGTGCTGAGTCAAGTATTGCTATCTCCTGTTCCAGACTGTCGCAGTTCGCCCTTTTTTCTTTACATCTAGCCCCGGCCGCCGCTTGTACGTGATCCCTGGCTACTGTCTTATGCCTCCCATAATATGCAGTGAGAGCGCACAGATCCCATATTTTCGGTGAAGTAGAGTTCAGTACGTTCCTCAAACTGTTCCCTAAACTCCTGATCTTTAAATAGGAAGGGGTCTAAACATGGAGGTAGAGTCCAATCCCTCACTGGGCCCCGTATGAGTACTTCCACCGGGGAGTGATCAGAGATTCCATGGGCCCTGTGACAACATGCCTGAAAGAGGCCAGTCAAGGCAGCATGTGTAAAAATATAGGTTAAGCGTGACCCACTGCAGTGCGCCGCGGAGATATGAGTATATTGCCTGTCCACGGGATTATGCAGTCTCCATAGGTCCACTAACCCCAGTGCAGTTGCAAAGACCTTTAACGGTTGCGGCCCCCCGGCCCTGTGGGAGCGAGTATCACGGTCTAGGGCCAGCGCCATAGTCTCGTTCATGTCCTCACCCAGGATGAGAGTGCCCACTGGCATATCTAGTAGGAGTTCGCTAAGGTCTGGGAATGTTATCCCGTGCAGTCCCGGAGGGATATACACTGAGCAAATGTTAAGGGTGAGACCTTACCATGTCCCAGACAATGCCACATATCGCCCCATTCGATCAGTCCAGGAACGAACTATCACCAAAGGCACCGTGTTTTTGAGCAAAATCGCAGTCCCCCTGGAACCCGTTGTAAATCCTGCGTGGAGCGCAAGCGTGTACCCAAACCTGTTGAGAGCAAGATAGTTATTCCCCTTCAGGTGCATCTCCTGAAGGAGCACTACGTCTGGAGAATGTCTGCGTAGGTATTGTAGCACCATAGTCCGTTTAATTTTATCCCCCAGACCATTCACATTCCATGATAGCACCTTCAGGTGTTTAGTAGGATGCGAGGCCATCTGAGAGGAAAAACTGTCGAATCATCTCCCCCTACCCTCCCTGCATGCTGCCACCCCCCACCCCCATGAATCTGTGTAGTACCATGTGTCCTAAGACCAAGGTCAGTGCAAATGTCATTACTGTTCTGAAGCAAGTATAACACAACCGTGTAGAAAAAGACCCCATGAACTGCATCCCCCCTCCCTGCTACCATGCTACGTAGGTTTAAAACTACCCACATCCCCAACTAGCAGAGCGCCTGTCGCCCAGAAAACAGTCAACTAATGAAGGGGCTGCCGAGCGTCGCCTTCCCAAGGCTCCGGGAGGCCCGAACCCAGCCCAAGTCCAGGAGAGTGTCATTGCAATGTAGTAGCAAGTCTACAGTATCAACCATCATAAAAAGTGCAATAACCTACTTACTAACTCAGGCAATATACATTACGTGTTACAGCAATGAGTCCCAAAGACCAGGTGGCTATAGCGGTGGGGTAATTTTTTGGAAGTCTCAGAAACCGCTGGGCTCATCGATGTGGACCGCCGGGAACGCTGATCTCGAGCGTCCATTCCCTCACGTCCACTTGAGGAGCCTGGTGAGCGCTCACGAGTATCTCTCCAGCCATCCACCATACGATGATTGTCTTTATGTGGGCGCCCCTCATCCAGCCAATCCTGCACCTCCGATGGAGTTGTGAAAAACCATGACCTCCCATTAGCAATGATTTTGAGTTTCGCCGGAAAGAACATCATGTATTTGATGCCCCTTTCCCTTAGGGCTCGCTTCACTCCGTCAAAGGTGCGACGCTCCTGTTGCACCTTTAAAGTAAAATCCGGGAAGAATCTCACAGTCGTGTTCTCGTACGGGAGGTCGCCATGTAGTCGAGCAGCTTGCAAAATGGCATCCCGGTCCCTATAATTAAGGATCCTGGCAATGATTGTTCTGGGGGGAGCCCCAGGTTTCGGTGGAGGGACCGGGGCCCTATGAGCCCTCTCTACAGTAAAAAAGGTGGATAGCCGTTTAGGCTTGAGATGGTTCAATATTAAGTCTTCAAGGAAAAGGTCCATACTGGGGCCTTCTGCCCCCTCCGGAACCCCCACCACACGGATGTTGTTCCGGCGTGCCCGCCCCTCCTGGTCCTCCAGCTTCAGGGCCACTTGGCAGTGTTGATGAACAAGTTGTTGGACTTTCTCCTCCAGTTTACGTGTGGTAGACTGAAGCTCCGCTATATTCGTCACCGCCACTGTAACTCACTCTGAAGTCTTGTTCATGTCGGCTCTGAGTAGATTCATTTCAATTGAAACTTTATCGATCTTTGTTTCCAGCGTCGCTCCCAAAACCTGAATGGCCGCCATTATTGCGCTTAGAGACAGTTCCGGGGCTTCATCCTGACCACCTGCAGCGCTCTCTGCCGTGGCTGTTTCGTGACTGCGAACTTATCCAACTTATACGACTGCACCGGTGGGGCCCCTTTCGGCTTCATTCTGGAGGAGGTGGCCAGGGTGTGGACTCAGGGGTGCCACGTGGGCCGATACGCAGTTGGGCCCCGCCTGATGCCAATATCACCAAAGATGTCCCAAAAGGAGCGTGGGGTATGGAGGCCGCAAGTCACACACTGCTGCGCAATCCCTTATATGGGGCCACCGCCCCGCAGATCACACTGGCTGCCACTCAGGGGTGAAGGCCATAGAGCGATGGCGTCAAAAGTGAAGCGGGAGGGATTTCACAAGAAATGAAGTGGTAGGGCCAGTCTTACGTGGGGGGGCCCTGGGCGCAACCGCAGATTGCTAATATGTAGGCCGCTGGATGGGGTCGCCGCCCCACCGACCACGCACTCCCACACGCGGGCCCGGCCAGTTTTTGTAGTATTAGCGAAGGACGCCGCTCAGCAATTGGGCCGTCCTCCGCAAATGTTCTGAGCATTGAAGGGATCCGCAATCAGTGCGGGGAGGCTCCTCCGCCCCACCCGCTCAAGTCCGATGCAATGAGGCCGCCAATTACACTTCCCTCTGCCACTCGCCACGATCCACCGCCAGTAAATGCCGCCCGGTGCCTCAGTCCCACCAGGCGGGTGTGGCTGAACAATGCCGACACATCTTTCCTCATGGGCCCAGGTTACACTAGGGCGATATCCCAGTAGCAAAGGGCACCCCCGACACAATCACTATACCGGGGCCGCCCCTCGCAGTTATCCCAGATGTCGCCGGAGACTGTAATCCATGCGTGGGGGGCCCGATCCACCTCGCCCGCTCAAGGCCGTCACAGGGGGCCGCCGCTCCCACTGGTCACACAATATTCCCGCAGCCACCCGACACCGCCCGGCGCCTCAATTCTTACCGGGCGGGTACGGCAACGCGGCACAGGATCTTCGGGGCCCAGATCGAGCGCCCCCAGGACACACACGTCGGCGCCTCGGTCTTGCGCACCAGGATGTTCTGGCATCCGGCTACGTGCTACTCGAGCACCGCTCAGCCGCTCCGGAGGCCTTCACGCACATCCACTCCTCCAGGTACAGGGCGCAGCTCCTTACTTCGGACCCCAAACCGCAGCGTTTGGCTTCCGCTGCCCTTCAGGTACATATAACGCTACAACTTCAAGGAGTAATATCGGATATCATGGGCTTTTGTCGCGGAGCTCTCTCCCTAAGCTGCCATCTTGGCAGACACCAGGCCACGCCCGGGGGGTGGCGATTTTAATCTGCAACAATGCCCTACTCAGTTGGACAAAATCTGTGGTATGGCAGAACAAGAGGGTGATGATCAGCCTCACTTTGGTCATGGGTGTTATGGGGACAAGCTCAATAACACACTGTCCAAATTTGATCTGGTTTTTGCAAATGAAATTGCTTCCCCGTATGTGGCTTGCAAAATAACCTTTTATGGAAGGAATAGCCAGAGTATTATCGACCACATCCTATTCTCGTATAGGTGTTTTGGTTATCTCTTTAATTTTTCTACTCACTCAATCCCACTTAGTGATCACTACCCACTGAGTACACAAATGAATACGGCATTATTTTTCAAGCAGAGACGCAGTAAAATATACAAACAGATAAATGAAGTTGAGTTAGCCAGGATGAATGGTTATTCTCTGTGCTGGACCCAGGCTGACCCGGAAGGCTTCCTCTCCAAGTTGATCAGTAATAAGAGGAGCAACTTCGAGTGCTGTTTAGACGACGCTAGTTTAAATACCGAAATCATTACAGCTTTCTTATCAATAACTGAGGGGATTAAAAAGGGCCTCCTTGCCGTGGGTGAGAAGGCTAAACAGAAGGAACACGGATGGTTTGATTCATCGTGCTCTAAAGCACTTAAAAGATTAAAGGAGGAGTTACATAAAACACCCAGAAATTCCTCAGAAGTACGTAAATGTAGATCTGAATATAAGCAAGCAGTAAACTTACGGAAATCATCTTTAAGAGAGAAGGCATGGGAGAATCTACAGGAAGCAAGCGCAAGTAATGATTTAAGAGCATTTTGGCGGGTTATTAACTCTATACCTTTTGCTAATCCTGAAGCTCCCAGAGTGGAGTTTGCCCTTCTGGAGGGAGAATGGACTAGCCATTTTTCTAAGACCTACGCCTTACCTGATTCACTACTAGCTCGTGAGCCTGTCTATAGCCATGTTGAAAACACCGCCCCATCTTTAACTTCTTCGGTTACACCGTTTACATTAGAAGAAGTTACAAATGCTATTATAGGGAGCAAGAGTGGCAAGGCGGACCGGATTCAATACCAGTTGATTTATATAAAGGCAACATCGACCTCTGGGGGCCCGTGTTAACCCTGGTACTAAGGGCCTGCTGTCTAAAAGGGAAGCTGCCCACTTGGGGAGAGTCCATCATCGTCCCGATTTTTAAAAAAGGCGACTGTCTCAACTCCGCCTGTTACAGACCTATTTCACTCCTCAACTCTCTTGTCAAGATAGTAAGGCACGTAATCTTAAAAAGGCTGCAAGACTGGGTGGAATCACAAAACATCCTGTCAGACCTACAATACGGTTTTCTCCCGGGAATCGGTACGATTGAGCAGAGTCTTAATTTAAGCCTGTTAATTGGAAAGTTTGTCCATGTCAAGAAAGCAAATTTATACCTAGCCTTTGTCGATTTATCCTCGGCCTTCGACTGTGTCATACATTCCAAGCTTTGGCAATGACTGATGGACGTGGGAGTGGAGGCATCAACCATCAATCTATTGAGGGATCTGTACTCGGGCTGTAAAACCAGGGTTAGATACGGCAATAGGGGTGAATGCACCGAAGCATTCAGCGTTGAGAGAGGGGTCAGGCAGGGATGCGTTCTGGCACCCTTTCTATTTTCACTTTACATCGACAGTGTTGGGGAGGTACTTGCATCATCAACCAAAGATCTACCACAAATAGGAACGCGCCCTGTCCCGGCCCTCCTCTACGCTGACGATGCTGTCCTCATGGCCCGCACACTCTTAGCTCTGCAGTCGCTGCTGTCTTACTTCTCACAATATATGAAAGGTCTTGGTCTGCTGATCAATATAGGAAAAACATTTATTATGAAATGTGGCAGGATAAGCCAAAAATGCAGAGACATAAGAATTAATGACACTCCCATTGGCTTCACCAACACGTTCTCTTATTTGGGAGTTTTATTTGACAGAGACTGCCTGTGGAATAAAGCCATTGCCAACAGGAAGTTACTATTTAGTAAATCCTGTATGGCCCTCAGGTGTTCTGCAAAACGCCCGGGCACAAACCCCCCGAGGTAATGATGAAAATTTATAAAGCCAAGTGCCTAAGAATAGCTATATATGGGGCAGGACTGTGGGGGTATAGAAATTGTACAGACTTGAAAACAGGGGAAAATTACTTTTTTAGATATTTACTCGCCATCCCTAAAAGCACATCAACTTATGTCACCCACGCAGAATTGGGGGCTCAACACGTCACAGACACGATAAAGCTGCAACCAATACTCCTATGGCACAAAATTTGGACCTCGGAGCATACAGTACTCAATCAAGCAATCATTGGGGACTGTCTAAAACTCAGCTTGCATTCAAGAATTTCATGGCTAGCGTACGTACAACGCTTCTTTCATGACATGGGCTGCCGTGAGTATTTTGAAAGACCAGATACTCTTCGCACCATTAGCAAAAAAATTCTGAAAGAGAGCTGCATGACGCACTTAGAGAACCTTAAATGGACATCCGAAGCACCAAAACCGAGTGTATTAAAGAACCAATTAATTTTAACTACTTTTAATATGCAACCTTATCTCAAATCAGTTTTGTATGGAAGATATAGATTTGTTTTAACTCTCCTAAGACTTGACATTTTCCATCGACTAGTCAGTTTCCCTAAAATGAATGATTGGGCAGATAATCTGACTCATTGTCCTTGTGACAATTTGTTGCCCCAGGATACTATGCATGTGGTCCTTTTCTGTAAGTTTTATACCTGCTTAAGGAAAAGCTACATCCTACCAATATTAAAACAGCATAGCTTTACCCAATGGCGCCCTGCATATGTATTCCTGCAAACACTACCTACCTTAGTAATTTGTTGCAGATTGGGGTCTTTTTTATGGTCAGTCTTTTATATTAGAAAGAACATGGCTTTAACATCATGACTGGGCTAAATTGTATAGTATTAAACCTTTAAATGTTCTAGAAACACTAAAATGAACACTTGGCGGAACTAAGGGCAGCGCAATATAATACTCCTATAGCCAGATTTTTAATTGTTTTTATCCTAGCACATAGGCACTTTATAAAATTTGGAATTGACATGCTCGTCATTAGAGCGCCACCCATAGTGGATGAGATTTTGCACATAAGCACAAAATGCCAACATAAATAGTCTTTTTAACTTATTTTCTTTTTCTTTCTTTTTTTATTACCTGCGTATCTTTGTTTTACTATTACTGTTGGATAAATACCGTATAATGTTGTTTTGATGTTTGTTATGCTTTTATGGATGTTTTTATGCATTCGAATAAAGAATAAACTAAACTACGCTCCCAGCTGGGAGCGGAGTTTTCATCTGTTTTTCATCTGTTTTCCTGCCCGCTGTCAAACAGATGAAAGAATTGCTCCCACATGTAGGGAGCAGCATGATGCTCATGCTGCTCTGTACGTGTGAGAGCAATGCCGGCTTCTGCGGAGGCGGGTCGCCGTCAGGGACCGCGGGGGCATTAAGGCTACCCCACGGTCCCCAATGCTGGAGACTGGGTGCCCTGGGTAGGCTCCAGGGCACCGAGCATAAAGAGGCCAGGGCCCAGGGCATGGGGTCTCCGGGGCCGAAATGGGTCCAGGGAGAGGAGGGCATGTAGTCTCCCTCCCCATTGATTTTTGGTCAGGCCCCAGAGATGGGATCCCCAGGGCTGACATCGACCCGGGGAGGGGAGCCGTGTGGACTCCCTCCCCCATTGATTTTTGGCTAGGCCCCATGGGATGGGGTCCCTGGGCCTGAAATCGGCCAGGGAGGGGGGTCGCTTTGTCCCCTTCCCAATTGATTTTTGGCCAGGCCCCAGGGGATAGGGTCATTTGGGCCAAAATCAGCTCAGGGAGGGGGGCCATGTGGCCCCCCTCTCCTTGTAAAAATATAAAAACTGACACCATGGGTTTCCCTTTTAATTACTGTGAGTATGCAAATGCCCAAAATCGTCTGCAAGCTCTGCTCATTTGGCCCCGCCCCATTTCTTTAGTAGTATGCAAATGTCTTCCCGTCTTTTCCCATGTTGATGGACAGTTTACCAAAAGGCCCAAACGCGTTTCCCACCAATTTTGGTGACGGGTTCTTGATGCAGAGGAATAGGAAGACATCTGCATCAAACAAACAAGCACTTATTTTATGGTGGAGATTCTCCTCTTTGTAGTCTCATCGTCTTCTCTTGACAAGGATTCATGTTTTCACAGATTTGTGGATGAAGGCACATGAACAATCACAGTGCTGAAATGACATGCACACAAGGTCATTGGAGACATTACCTTGTGGTCCTTTACACAGCTGTACTGTAGAATATACACTAGACATTTACCCAACGAGGTTGCACTTACTAATTAACCAGTAGAAAATAATCCAGTTGGGTAGACATTTTCTGCAAAAATGAGGACTCTTCCTGGAAAAAATGACATTCCATTATGGCCCTGATGTTCATTTCACAGAAATTAAGCCTCAACGGGAAGCACATACAAATATAAACATAGCAGGTGCCCCAGTTGAAGCTCCACTTCTGTAAAGTACAAATTATCCTAACTTCTTACACTTCACAAATGCGAAGCAAGTGTGTTTCCTTTTGTATTCCACGTTGAAAAACAATATGAAATCTTTAATGGATGTGAATTGATCATTGACCTATTGGAGCACAATCTGATGTGTAGTGGCTGTGACGAGTGGTTTCTTTCTTGTTGTCTCCTGGTGAGAGCAGAGTCCATGGTTCTCCCTTTTAAATACCCTACGTATGCATGTGACCACAATCCATAGCACCACTCACACACCCACTCACAGACATACACAGGTACTCACACACCCACTCACACACCCACACAGGCACTCACAGACCCACACAGGCACTCCCACAAGCACTCATAGACCCACTCACAGACCCACACAGGCACTCACACATGCACTCACAGACCCACACAGGTGCTCACACACCCACTCACAGACCCACAGACACTCTCAAACACCCACTCACACACCCACCAAGATACTCGCATACCCACTCACAGACCCTTTACAGCCACTCACACCCCCAGTCACCAACCTATACATCTACTCACACACCCACTCATAGACCCATACAGACACTCACACACCCATACAGACACTCACATAACCACTCACAGACCCATACAGCCACTCACACACACCCATTCACAGACCCATACAGCCACTTACACACCCACTCACTGACCTATACAGCCACACACACATACACACTATCAAATGGGACAGGTTTTAGTTAGGAAATAAAATATAAAAAACCATAGAAATTTACTGAAAAAACCAGAGGTTCCAGGGACATTATAATTAGGGCTCCCGGTTTTATGGTATTTAATTTTTGACTTTCCCGTCTGTATTTAACCATATTTACATTTTACTAATTTTATATGTATTTATCCATATTTATTTTGGGTTTTGTGCAAAAAAAGGAAGCTGAAACTAGTATATTTCCACATTTATTTAACCAATAAATGTGCACTCCTGCTTGATGTCCTGAGCGGTTTCAATGATATGAAAACCCACCGATGATAAATAAATGCACTTATATAAAAACAAACACATTTCAATATCAACCCTGTGCATATCTACTGCTGTTTAAGCCTCTTTACTAAAACTTATTTCTTTTTTTAACCCTTTTGCCTGCCAATCTGCATAGCTATTCGCTTGACAGCCATGACTGACAGCATTTAGAATCACTGAAAAAACAACCCAATTTCCGTTTTTATCCACATTTTAAAATAAATACAGAGATGAAAATAAATGAGTTTCTGTCTGTAACTAGCCGTAAAAATCAGTAAAAATGGAAAACAGGGAACCTTAGTTATAATTAGGGAACAGGATTAAAAAACCTTACAAATTCACTGAAAAAATGGTTACAGGGACGTTATAATTAGGCTCAGATTTCACTTGTAGAAAACCAGTGAAATTCAGCAGTTATAGTTACCTGAGCTAACTATAACTTACGCCTCCGCAATGCACTATTTATGACCTCACATATTACTTCACTCATGACATGGTCAGTGACATCACTGATGACATCCTTTAAGATATATGTAGATTGTAGCTAAAATTCCCACATAATCAGTACATTATGGGTTTAACACCGGGACCCTACTCAGTGAAACAAATGCAGTTTCACAGCCCAAAAAATATAGTAGTTGAAACAGTGCAGTGTGCTGATGAAACAAAATCTGTACTAGCCATCAAATCCTGACAAATCTTCGAGAAACCCTTTCGCATAACCAAATGTTTACAGAAGGTGAAGAGACCAACTCCTGCTCTACTTGCCCAAAAATGCACTAATAATGGACGTTAAATACCCTCACAATAAGGAAGAAACGTATCAAATTAGAGAAGTACTAACCTTTGTAGGACATACTTAAATATATATCTTTTTTTAATAATGGAGCTTTTACACACCAAAATGATCATATACAACATTAAAATATGAAATTTACAAATGAGGAAAACAAAAGACTCTGTGACAAATCCAGTGCAACCGCTGAAAGTGTTTTTAGAGCACAGGGAAAAAATATGTGCACCCACCAACACAAATATTAAACTTAGAAGCCATTTCCCAAGTGAAGGGTGCAAACAAAGGCATCTGCAGCCGATGGCACAAAGACTTACAATGTGTGACGACTGGTGGCAGCATGGGGTGGGGGTGTTCCTGCTTGGTCCAGTGGGTGTGATGAGGCTGATCCAGTGTCCCTGAGTTTTAAAGGGGTGGTGGTCAGAAGGGGGTTTGGGCTGCTGCTGGAGCCCATTCAGCTTTTGCCTTTTCCCTAAATTTGGTGTGATTTGCGTACACTGCTCTTTGAAGCTATGAGTAAACAGCCATCTGCTGCTGCAAGACAGCGTTTCAACCAACGACCTGTTCTGCCACTGTCAGAAATACTATACCATCTGGGCACCGCCGTGTCCCATGCTCGGCTATTACAGAGTTAGGTGGAACTCAGCAGGCTTCGGAACGTGTAACTTTTTCACTACATTTGAACAATTGTTTCTCGCACGTACTACAGATATGTGCGTTTGTTTTAAATATATGTATTTCCACTGCCAGTAACACCTGTCTTACAGCCTTATTCAGTAGTAACGGAAGTCAGTCACAATAGTTGTATGGTACTAACATAAACTAGGAGGAGGGAGGGGAGGCAATGGGGTGAAGCACACAGGTCAGCACCACAGATAATGGGCAGGTAACAGAGAGTAATGTAGGGAGAGCGGTGTGCATGAGGAGCACAGCTCAAAAACAAATGCACCCTCAATAGAGAGGATGTGGAGTAACATCCAGAGATGCCCACTTTGGAACTGGGGAACTGGGTTCAAATCGTGGCGTTGGCTCTCCTGTGCCTACCATAAAAAAGAAGGAGGAAAGGGGAAGGGAGAGGGAGTGGGTGGGATTGGTGAAGATTAGAGGTGGGATAAAGTGTTCAGAGCCTTCCACAAGACCTGGCTTGTTTTCTCCTTCCTTTCTGCTATGTGCTGGAGCTACAGTCGGGGGCAGCAAGCAACGGAGTGGGAGGTGCGGGGAAGGATGGCAGCAACAACAGGGAAAGGAGGGGCGGAAGCGAAGATGCAATAAAATACGGGCACCAAAGCAGAACACGCACCCACAGTGTAACACAAGCAGGAAAGGAATAAAAAAATAGTCCCCGAACAGATAAACAAACAAAGCATAAAGATATAGTACTTGGTCCCTGCTCCGTGGGAGGACATGAAAGACAAAAAGGAGGGACAAAGAAGAAGGATTCACCACTAGCAAGCAAGGATTTTTAAAGGACACTGAAACAAACAAATGGAAAGCAGTGGCCTGGCTGTAAGCCCACAAAGAATATACATCAGGTCTCGAAGCGCGACCTAAAAAGAAGAAAAAAGAAAGGAGGGGGTATTGGGAAAAAAGGGGGAAAACACAGAGAAAGTAGACTTTGTTACCTATATCTGTATGTCTTGAGATAGAGATATGTGAAGAGATAGGTATTTACTCTTGGTACAGCGATGTTGTCAAAACCAGGTAAAACAGAGGCAACACCTAGGTAAAAAATCGGGAGATCACACATAAAAATATGCTATGTAATGTGACCCCACCTGGAAGGTAGTAAGGAGCCCACTCACAGTAGATTCAACCCCTGGCTCTAACCTCAAATTCAAATCATCATATATGAGGTGGAAGACAGCAACACTGGGTAGTAGGTTAATCCTATACATTTATCTTCTGATGTAAGTGAAATTTCAATGATGTCTGCTGACAATCCTGCAAACAATCAACATATCATGTAATGCACTTCATGTCTCCAAAGCCTAAACAGACACTATACTGTCATAAGGTTTCTGCACATACAGAGCTATGCACAGGATAATAGGACCTCGGAATATAGTGGTGAGCCAACCATAGACCTTAGCACCCAAAACCCCAACCCAACTAGCCTTAGCGTCCCATTAGCACCAATGTACCAATGATTAGACAACCCAGAACACGGTATCTCTCTCTCAGGACTCGCAGAGGCAAGAACACTCTTTCGTCACTCACTCGTACCTGTCCACAACGTGCGTAATAAGAGACACTGTATAATTCAAAACGTTTATTTCGACTTACGTGCTCTAAGATACAGTACACGTGTCAGTACTACTAGCATAATACATATGAATAATATACTCAGCATAGTTACAACTCCATAGAATACGAACGGGGAAAGCATCTCATAAAGCAGTGGATATATGTCTAACTAACATTACCACCCTCCCCGTGCTGGAAGCTAGTTTATTATACAAATAGAAGACCTTTGGGCTTTGACTAGCGAACCCCCATACCTCAGTCTCTAGATGCAAAACTACATCAGCAGACAATCACAGCTCTTCTCTCTGGAAAGATCGCCTCCAAGTGCTCTAGAGCGGGCGAACCGTATTATTAAAAGCACACTAATTTCTCCATGGCAGCTGTACATGGTGTTATGTCTAGGTGCGAGGGACGGGCCAAATCAATAAGAACCAGGGACGTGTTATTCGACCTTGTAACTGTTGTTCAGACTGAGCCCAAAGGGAACAGGAGAAAAGGTGAGAAACAGAAAATGCAGACAGTTGTAAAATAACTTAGCAGGAGCAGAGGGCGACAGAACAACGGCTAAGAGTAACGTGCTCAAAAGTCATCATGGCAGCCAGGCCCGTGCCAACGTATCCAGGCAGGCCAGGAGGCCACAAACCACAAGACACCCTCCCCTGGACAGTCCATCGGCCAAGACTAAAAACGAAGACAGAGTTCCAAACACCTGAGCAGAACAGAGGCGTCCACAGTTTGAAGAAGTGGAACGTGATAAGGCAGCAAAAGACAGTCAGCGAGGCAGTCCACGAACAGTGAACGGTAAATCAATCCAAAAACGTGGAAGTGCAGAAAAACGCTATACCGTCCAAAAGGACATCATTGGAATCGTCAAAAAACGCAGACGCCATCCAGTCCAACAGGTCAAAGCTGCAGGAATGTTCCTCAGAGGATGGAGCATCCAAAAGCAATGCGGGACAGCTTGCGTGATATTCAATATAACTTCGAAGTAGGAGATTCTGACCAGCCGCCCAGATATCCCATTGCGCCAAAATCCCCAGTGCAGCCGCACGCATCATAAAGCCAGCAACGGAACAGTCCCGTTCATGGGCCTCTAAGGGACCCACCAACTGAACAAAATCCGGAACAGACAATGACGAATTGGAGAGGCAATAATCCATGGTCCATGTGAAAGGACAGCGGATGCAAGACATCACAGGTTGCACGCAAGTGAAATACGCAAAGCGAAAAGAAAGGGTGTAGGACACACTGATAGTCGCCAAGGGCAGAACATCGAAGCCAACCAGAAGTCGCTCACGGAGCAGCTGGAGGCGTTCGGGATCGAGAAGGGCCCAGTGGTGAGCAGCCATTGCGCAGAAAACAGACCAACAGCAAGACACCAGCCGCCAAAGCGAGGATTAATGGGAAACCACCAAAGACGCTAGAAAAAATAGAATGTATGAACGCCGGTATCACACCGAAAATAGTTTGGAAGGTGGACACCAAGCCGGACCCTACAATCTTAAAAAAATGCACTAGACCCTCAGTGTTAGATGCGTTAAAAATACGATGAACTAACTCCCCGAAATGTTGGGGGAGGTTGGTGTTCAAAAGGGCCTGTATTTCACTGTGGGTACTCGCCACCTGGAGAACGAATGTCTCCCGGGCGGACGTGAGCGTAACCTCCTCGTTCAATAAAAGGGCCTCTATTCTGCTCAACTTATTGAAATCTGCTTCCATGGTAGGAATGGAAGGCCAAATAGAGTTATCAACGATGTCATGAGGGGGAAGAAAAAGCACATTCTTGCAGCAGACAACTCTGTGTGAGACCGTAACAATATACGGAATGCCAGCCTGTAGGCCACAACAGTCTTCGTTATTTAAAAGCAAATAGCTACCGTTAGTAAGCAAAGTAAAAGTAGGAGAAATAGCAGGAGCAGGAATACCCTTTAGCACACATGCAAGATTCGGAACTGAAACGCTACAAGCCCCGTGCAATTTAATATGTTTACAAATAAGCGAATAACCCACAGTTGAATCACAAGACTCCCCCGTGAGAAACACTTCCTTGCCGTCTCTAAGGCATTTATACATGAAAGGCAAGGACCAAAGTTCATGCAGGAAAGCACTACCCAAAGGCTGGAAACGGCCCACAGGATAATGTTTCATGCACGAGCTAAATTCAAACAAGGAAAAAGGTAAAGCGATAACCCCATGAACTAGCCACACAGCAGAATCTAGTTCCGCCACAGAGAATGGTAAAGGATCCACTTTCTCGATATGTAACAAAGTGTAAGATGCATCTTTCATGGACATGAACTGCTGTTTGTCAGTCAAATTAAAAGGCAGAAAAAGGGCAGTGGTGTTCAAAAGATTCCAAGGAACTTAACCTAACTTAAGGGTTTGCAAAGTCCACGCAAACTGCATCACTGAACGCAATTGATTCTGACCATGATACAAAATAGAAACATCATCTTGTACAATATCAACAACAGAGGACACAATATTCTCTAATGTGTAAATGCGGGAAGACAGGGTATTTATACTATTGTCAACAACAGCAAGCACCTTTTCCAAATTTGCTTGGTCTATTTCCCGAAGACGGGAAGCAGCTTCCATTTGTGACAGCTTCCAGAGTTCATTATACGCTTCATAAATGAATCTCTTCGGTCGGGGACCACGAGGTCCCAAGATAAAGTCGGACAAATCAATAGTGCCTGATAGGAGGGACAAATGTTTTTTTAACAGAGTCTAAGGACGAATGTTGTAGCCATTGTTTACATAATTTACCAACTGAATACGTGGTGACAGTACGAGTTTCAGTAAATCTTGGATCAGGCTTGTCCTGTATGTAGCCAGGAACTGTGCCATGAAAACGCAGTTGGCATGCATTCGATGATATGGGCCATGCCAACCAGGGTGACTGTATCAGTGCAGAAACGTTAAAGGAGTTGTTTTGAAACTGAGCCTGCAACGTCATAAGGGACATATTAAAACGCAAGCTATCATTTGGAGAACTCGACAAGGATGGGATGGCTGGCGCATTTAGTTGTTTAATGGTAGCCAACCCCCAACACGTGGTTTGATGAATGGAAGCATTTAGAAACAGAATTTGGGCCGGGATAAGGCAAGCGCGGTGCAAGGCCTCGGTGTCTTGCACCTGCCATGGCTTTGAACCCAAGATTGATTTTAAATCCACTGTGTCTTTCCAATACTCATAACCACCCACCGCCAAGGCGCTCAAAAAGGAACCCGAATACAGTAATTTGGTGTGGGTCAACATTATTTTTTGTGTCAATGAGGTTTTCAATTTAAAATAATAGGACCCAGGGTTCGATCGATTAAAATCAGTGAAATAGGTGAATTTATTTCGAAGAGTCTGGGAGCTACCTGGTATGGGGTTTGGGCAATGTTCCCATTGGGTGTATGTAACAGGGCTGCGTAGTGCACTCGGTTTGTGGAGAAAATGGTTGCCCCAATGCTGGTAACAATACAGATCGGCATAATTCGCAGAATTCATATACAAATCTTCAGCATTAAAGGAAGCATAATATTTTAAATCAGCAAACAATGCTTCAACGGCATGCACATCCCAGTCATCAGAATGAATATTACTTTTTACTACATCACCCATTGAGACTCGAAGGACATTTGGTACATTAATAATTTCTGTCAGGCCATGGATCTGAAAGTTTACCGCATCCCATACGATGCCATCAGCAACTGGAAACGCAGAAATGTTCACAAATGTGTGGTCACGCTTCATGATGTGTGAAGAGGAATGTGGAGCCAAAGTTCCAGCAACACTGTTCACAGCAGAGCGTTCAGGTAAATAGTGACCATTGATGAGTAGACAAAACACTGTGACAAAGCCAATGGACATGAACAAAAAAATCAAGAAAAGCACCATCCAGAGATATGTCCAAGGTGGAATCAAAAAATTGTCTCTAAACCAGGATACGAAAAGACTAAACTTGGACGGGACCGTTGATGAGGTGGAATCCGAGTCAAAGGAATAACGTGTCGGGCTCAGTGGCGTTGTTGTTTGGTGTGCCACCGACTCCGTGGCGGGATAGGTATATTCGTCCTCGTCGATGCAGGGGGAGACAGGGGGTTCAAATATGTTTTCAGGCAAATCAACCATCTCCATGGTAACATCAGTGACCGTTCGGGCAGGAGTGCCTCGAACACATGTCCGATAAATGGCAGGACAAGAGACCGCTGGTGTGACACTATTCAGGATCGGCCAGATGTTGTAGCTTGACATTTTCCACTGAGATGTATCTGTTCTCCTTGCGACCAGGAAGCGGTGGTAAGATTACTGTACGTGTTCCCTTCAAGCCCAGGACTGGAACCGGTGCACGAAAAGAGGGGCCAAATTCTTTTTTGTTCTCCACCTTCTCTCGAACCAGGTCGCCAATCTTCGGAAGCCAGCCGGCAACCGGAATCTGCAGAGCAGGGTCTGTGGCTGAAGGCAAATGTGCAATTGCAAGTTTGTCTCGGGCTTCTTGTAAGTCCTGCAACATAGTAGAATGTTTATCTACATCAAACTTGGCGGATTGCGCCGCCATGTCTAGACCATTAAGGTCAGGCACAAACATTCGTATGCCAAAGAGCATTTCGTAAGGGGTCCGCCCACCCAGAGGTCTTCTAGGGAGATTATTAAGTGCACGCTGAACGGTATACAAGTGGGCCAGCCAGTTCCTGCCAGTACCTATAACTCTAGCTGTCAAGGATTGCTTTAAGTCACGGTTCATTCGTTCAACGATAGAGTTGCCCTCAGGCCTATACGGTGACGAAAATTTCACCCGCACCCCCAAGGAGCCCATTGCGTCCTTGTAAGCCTTAGAGGCAAACGCCGGACCTTGGTCAGAATGGAAGGTGCCGCATGCAAAAATTCCCACAAAGACACGCAAATCCCTGATGACATTTCGAGCGTCAGCACTCCGTTGTGGCCAGACCCAGATGAACCGTGTGCACGAGTCCACTGCCACTAAGATATATTTATAGGCAGTGTCCGATGAAAATGGACCGCAGTGATCCAAGTAAACACACCCAAAGGGTCTGTTTGAAATTCCGAGCGAGGTCTGAGGTGGTCGTTTGACCGTGGAAGGCTTGATCTGTTGACAAACGTCACAGGAAAGCACATAAGTACGGGTATCTTTATATAAACCACGCCACCAGTAACGCTGCTGCAAAATGGAAATTGTCGCAGACACACCAGCATGAGCCGAAGCCATGCCTTCGTGTGCTGCCGCTATCAAGGAAAGTCTGCGGTCCGCGTTGGGGATCAGCCGATCACCAACGTCAGGTATTGTTACATAAGGAGCCTGATCGGGACCTAACTGGTAAGAATATTTGGAAGGGAAACCTCTAGGGTAATTCATTCCTTCTTTTGTTGCAGCAATAGCTGCCAAGATATCAGTGTCTATTTTAGACATGGATCTAGTAACTGCTGCTACTGAACACGTGACTACTGCTGATCTGGCAGCTTCATCTGCCAGACTGTTACCAACAGCGTGTGCGCCCACCCGCTGATGGCCTAGGGTGTGAACCACCTGCGTGAGTGGCAGACGTCGTTGTAATTCTGCCACTCGAACCCAAAGCGTTTTATGCTTGATTGTGTTGCCTTTAGCGTCTCTATAGTCATTTTGCGACCAAAAGAACAGATTGTCATTGTATCATTGAACACAGTAGTAAGAATCGCACACGATTAAAGTGGTCACATCAGGATTTACGAACTCAAGCGCAAGCACCAATGCACGCAACTCGGCCAATTGTGCGGTACTGTCCCCGAGTGTCTGTGTATGCACCACAGTGGATTTGAACTTTCCGTTCACAAACGTACCTGCAACAATAGCACATGCGGCTGAATAAGCATGCTTGGACCCCGTGGCCGGTTGTGCCGAACCATCGGTGTAGATCACACAGTCGTAATCCTCAAGCGGCAATAAAGACAAAGGAGGAGGATGAATGAATTCATACTGTAAAAACTCCTGAGTCTGAAGAGAAGAGTCAAAAATGAAAGTGACATCCGGAGACGTCAAAGATGTTGCCCATTGAATCCAACGGGGGTGCAAAGCTTTAGAGTTCGGTACACTTGCTTTGGTCACTGCCTCTAGAGCAGGATATGGTGTTACCACCAAAATGCGTTTTCCCTGTGCCAGTGCGCGCTCCTTCAGGATCGCCATTTGCACTGCTGTCAGAACTTTCTCCACAGATGAAAACCGCATCTCTGCGGAGGTGTACAGATGTGACTTGTATGCGATGGGTACTGTATCACCTTCATTAAAGGTTAAGTACGTGAAACCCACTGCCCCTGGAATGATTCTAATCACCAAGTTTGTGTGGTTATCACGCGTCAAAAGGTATTTGGACTCAAGAAGGTCTGTCTGCAAAGACTGCAGAATGGAGGTATGCTCCGGAAGCCAGCAAGACTTCGAAAAAGTAGGTTGTATCAAGGCATACAGTGGCTTGATACGCTGGGCGTATTCGTGAATGTATGTACGTCCGAAGTTCAGAAAGCCCAGCAATGACTGAAGTTTCTTCAGATTAGTAGGAGGGCACAGAAGTGCACATTTCTCCAGAAAATGGGGGCTAAACCCTTACCTTCATTGTTGAGCTCATAGCCCAAGAACAAAACGGTAAATTCAGCAATATGAGATTTGGCAAAGTTAATTTTGTAACCTTGAACCGCAAATTCAAGAATAATGCGGTCTACTCGGGTTAGATGCGGAAACAATTCGTCGTCCGTCAGATAAATGTCATCCACGTACGAACAGGCGTCTGGATCAATGCCGTCTAACAAAGAGACAACACGAGCGGGGAACACGCCTGGACTATTTTTGTAGCCCATAGGAAGACGCCTGAATTTGAACATTTTACCACCGGATGTAAAAGCGCACCATTGGCCACTCTCCGGGGCTAAGTTGTGCGTGTAGAATCCATTTGAAAGGTCAAGGGTCGTTTTGTATTTTTTACGAACAAGACTGTCTACAAGCGCAGAACTATGGGTGTTTTGCACCGCAAAGGTCCGACAATGAGAGTTCAAATGCCGGTAATCCAATACTAAGCGGTACGATCCATCGGGTTTAGAAACCGCGAAAAGGGGATTATTCATAGGTGATACACATGGTTCAATTACTCCCTGATATTCCAACTGAGTCAGAATTTCGGAAACGGGGCCTTTGGCTTCACGTTTTATGGGATATTGGGGTTGTGGCTGCGGTAGTGACCGCAAAGGTATTTCATGGGGGGGAGAATCTTCGTCCCAACCCACGTGATTGCGGAATAACGCAGGAGCCAGGGACACAGCCCACTCTGCTGCAAGAGCCTCCGCTTTGTCCTTTGGGACATGTCGAGAAAAGCTCGGAAGGATTACCTCCTCCCCTTTACGCGCAGCAAGAACAAATGGGGGTGGCCAATCCGCCTCTGCTAACAAAATGTCATATGAAGAGGTCAGATTTTCCCAAAAAATCCCTTTAATTACACGCTGTATATCACCTTCAATTTGGATGACAATATTAAATAGTCTGTCAGGGGGTGCCACTCTGGTGTCTGCTGTTTCAACAGTAATGAATGTTTCAGTTGCTGTCGCCTCCATATGAGGACGTAGCGCCTCCCGCACTATGGTAACTTCCGCGGCGCTGTCTAGGAGGGTTACTGCCCACGTCCAATTCAGGAGCCTCGTTCTCACCGTCTGTGGCATATTTCGCTGTTACAGCGGCAACTTTCTTCTTCTGAAATTGTGGTCGAAAACGTTGAGCGTCTTCCGCTTTTCCTCTGACTTGTTGTCGAGGCTGGTCTCGTCCCTTCCTCTATCCTGGCGGTCTCCTCCACCGGCCTGTGACGATGTCTGTGCCTGTGAAGAACGAGGAGAACGCGCATCAGGGATCTGAAACCTATCCGGTGACTTAATTCTCGCTCTATCGCGTAAATCATAAGTACGCTCAGAAGAAACTGAAACCGGGGATGCTCCTCTCGACCCCGGCTTCTTTTGTTGCTTACCCTGTTTTTTCAGCCTCCAGCTCTTTTTAGTGAAGACTGGTTTCTCATCTTTCTCAGATTGAGATTTGGTTTGTTGCTGTTGTGTTTGCGATTGTGTTTGCTGTTTTGCAAAAGGCTTGTTACCCAGGCTATTTCTACCAATAGTTTTGTAAGCCTGGGTAATAATTTTCGGTAATTCGCGAGGCCTGTCCAATTCTGGGACCAGAGCCAAAGCGTTAGCTACTTGAAAGTTCACTGCATCGCCCTTGACATTCGCAAGGATCAGCTCAGCTACTACTTCAAACACTCCCACCAGTCTCATCCCTAATTCCACAGCCGCCTCAGGGCCATGTTCATCCTGTACTTTTTTAATTACAGAGGGGAGAACCGTCATGGAAGGAGTACCAAAACATTTAGAATATACTGCTGCGAATACCTTACCCCAGTTGTCACATGCTGTCAACTCGGGAATTAAGTCTTTTGGCAAACTAATCGTTAAGATACGATGTTTATCCACTGGGGTTGTATGTGGAAAAACTGCCTCCAACTGATCAAACTTTTCTGCAAGCCAATAAGGAAAATCATCCTTATTTTGTGGACGTTTGCCCATCACCGAATGCACCATGACAGGACTTATGGTCACTCCGCCTGCAGCAGCTGGTTGGCCGGCAACTCCAGGAGCGGCTCCATGGATGCTGCCTGTAACATATCGCACTAAAGCTCGATGCACCTGCACCAAGGCCGCATACATAGTGCGCAGTTCCGCGACTGGTATAGTCATATAACGCGGATGTGGGGTGTACCCGGCCAAAACAGGCCAAGTGGCCCCCTCAATAGATAAGGGGCCTAAACGAACCGTGGTAGTCGTTTGTGGGAGGGCGCCATTAAACCAAACACGGTGTTGCCAAGCCGTGAGCGGTACTTCAAGAGTAGTATACGGTCGATAGACAGCGGGGACGTTAGTGGGTTCATATTCATGGAACAGATTATCGTTCGCGTCCACCGCTGGAAAAGTGATCCAAGAGTAGAACCCCTCAAAGTGGAAAGCCGGATCGGCTTGAACCACAAAGACTAGTTCAACTCCCGCGTCTGGCACTCCATACACCCGTAAGTGATCCCGGAGTGCTGTGCGGCTATGCGCCGCTATGTCTATACCCGCCATTACTAACGGGTTTATTCAACAATCGTACACGAGGCAGCACAAAAAGGGTTATGTTTAAGAAACCTTTTTTAATAACATCAAGCTTGAAAGAACCTACAAAATCTGCAATATAGGAGGTATCGCCGTCACACACGCTTCCGGAAGCGTACGTGAGGGTATTGTGGACAAGCACAAGTACTACTCAAGCGTCCCGCAGATAAGCCGCCCCACTCGTTGGTCGCGCCATGTCATAAGGTTTCTGCACATACAGAGCTATGCACAGGATAATAGGACCTCGGAATATAGTGGTGAGCCAACCATAGACCTTAGCACCCAAAACCCCAACCCAACTAGCCTTAGCGTCCCATTAGCACCAATGTACCAATGATTAGACAACCCAGAACACAGTATCTCTCTCTCAGGACTCGCAGAGGCAAGAACAGTCTTTCGTCACTCACTCGTACCTGTCCACAACGTGCGTAATAAGAGACACTGTATAATTCAAAACGTTTATTTCGACTTACGTGCTCTAAGATACAGTACACGTGTCAGTACTACTAGCATAATACATATGAATAATATACTCAGCATAGTTACAACTCCATAGAATACGAACGGGGAAAGCATCTCATAAAGCAGTGGATATATGTCTAACTAACATTACCACCCTCCCCGTGCTGGAAGCTAGTTTATTATACAAATAGAAGACCTTTGGGCTTTGACTAGCGAACCCCCATACCTCAGTCTCTAGATGCAAAACTACATCAGCAGACAATCACAGCTCTTCTCTCTGGAAAGATCGCCTCCAAGTGCTCTAGAGCGGGCGAACCGTATTATTAAAAGCACACTAATTTCTCCATGGCAGCTGTACATGGTGTTATGTCTAGGTGCGAGGGACGGGCCAAATCAATAAGAACCAGGGACATGTTATTCGACCTTGTAACTGTTGTTCAGACTGAGCCCAAAGGGAACAGGAAAAAAGGTGAGAAACAGAAAATGCAGACAGTTGTAAAATAACTTGGCAGGAGCAGAGGGCGACAGAACAACGGCTAAGAGTAACGTGCGCAAAAGTCATCATGGCAGCCAGGCCCGTGCCAACGTATCCAGGCAGGCCAGGAGGCCACAAACCACAAGACAATACTCCCCTCTATGTAAAAATAACTATAATGACCACTATACAGTACGAAACTAGATATATAAATAACAACTACTCAAAAAGTACTTTAAACCTTGATAAGTCATCGTAGAGACCTGCTAAAGAATAACAAAATATATCATCATCTCCACTATCTAAAAACTATGGCTCATGTCTATCATTAAAACCGATCTTCTTATGCTTAGTCATCACCTGAAACTCTAAGAGCTACGTGATCCTCATAAGTCTAGTTTGTAGTGTGAGTTATAATTATCATCAACTCAGCAAGGGCTTGTAAGAAGCAAAAAGGAGGCTTAATATAGCAACTAAACAGTAGTCAAAGGCATGAGTGAAAGCCTTAAAATTACGTTGGTATTGTGAATGCTCACATGATGGATCCGGTGCATAAGACGGCTCGACGGTACCATTTTGTGAGCGGCAGGGCCATAATACAAGCCCCAATATACCAAAAGCAATATAAACGCCCAACTTGTCCCTACAACCCCGACTCGTCCATCAGACATGGACATGTGAAATTGTCAACACACATGGAATTATAGATAGAGGGCCCAACCACAGGTGTCTATGAGCCAAAACACATAGTATAATTATCGCCCATTCTCTAACGATGACAAGTGAATTAATGCAAGCAACTTGCCATGTCCCGGCCGTGGTGTGCCATATATTGTGCTGCTTGACTTCCGAAGTGATGTAAGCTGGTAGCCAATCACAACGTCCATGTAAGGTGTACGTCACCCCCCTCCCGAATGTAATTGACAAGGAAAACGTACTCTAGTGTCTGTATGGGTGTATGAGTGAGTGTGTTTTGAGGGTGCTTGAGTGGGTGTGTATGTAGATTTGTGAGTCTGTGAGTGGGTGTGTGAGTGGCTGTATGGGTCTGTGAGTTGGTCTGTGAGTGGGTGTGTGATTGGTTGTATGGGTGTGTAAGTAGGTGTGTGAGTGGTTGTATGGGTCTGTGAGTGGGTGTGTGAGCGATTTTGGGGGTGTGTGAGTGGGTGTGTAAGTGACTGTATGGGTGTGTGAATGGCTGTGTGGGTCTGTGAGTGGATGTGAGAGTACCAGAATGGGTGTGTGAGTGGGTGTCTGAGTGTCTGTGTGGGTGTGTCAGTAGCTGTGTGAGTGAGTGGGCCAGAACGGAACCTCACCTGCCCCTTTATCCAACAAGAGTTTACAGTTTTGCACAAAATATTTACCCTACTGGAGTACTTTCTACTGGTTAATTAGTAAATGCTACGTCGTTGGGTAAATGTCTAATGCATATTCTACACTATTGTGTAATGGACCACAAGGAAATGTCTCCAGTGACCTTGTGTGTGTTTCGACAAAGTGATTGTTCCTCATGTGTCTTCATCCAGAAATCTGTGATAACATGAATCCTCGTATAGAGAAGACAACAAGACTACAAAGAGGTAAATCTCCACCAAACAAGGGTACATCCTATTAAATATACATATAAGTGCTTTTTGTTTGGTGGAAATGACCTCATATTCTTCGGCATCAAGATCAAGCCACTATAATCCATGGGAAATGCGCTGGGGGCCTTTTGGTAAGCTTTCCATCATCCTGGCAAAAGATGGGAAGACCATTGCATACTACTAAGGAGCATGGGACAGGGAAAATGGGCAAGGCTTCCAGGTGAATTTGTACTTTTGCATACTCGTAGAAATTTAAAGAGAGAACCATGGACTCTGCTAATGCGGCACTAAAATTGGTGGGAAACTCAAGGGGACCTTTTGGTAAGCTGTCTATCATCCGAACAAAAGCCGGGTAGATCTTTGCATACTACTAAGGGAGAACCCAATTGTCACACTCACTACTGATTGTGCTACGATAGATGAATGATGCATTGACCTCCACCAAGGCGGCCCTTTAAAGAATGGTAGGGGACTGCGCTGCCCCCCTCCCTAGGCCAATTTTGGCCCTGTGGACCCCATCGCCCGGGGCCCGGCCACTTGATGCTTGGTGCCCTTGAACTCACCCAGGGCACCCAGTGTGCAGTGTTGGGGACTGCGAAGGAGCCTTAATGCCTCTGCAGTCCCTGCTGGCTCCCCGCCTCTAGCGGGAGATGGCATTGCTCCTGCATGCAAGGAGCAGCAAAAAATGCTGCTCCCTGCATGTAGGAGCAATTCTTTCATCTGTTACCTGCCCGCTTGACAGTGGGCAGGAAAACAGAACAGTCAGCTCCCACTGAGAGCAGACTTACTGTTTGCTCTAATTTGGCAGGTGCTGTCAAAGCTCCCGCCAAGCAACAGAAAACTACCATGTCCTGAGGGTAGACACCTCGGCACATAGTGAGCTGCCCTGGACAGTGGCGGTCTCCGAAGCCATTAATGGCTCCATGAGGGGTGCTGCACGCTCCACCGTCCTTTGTTTATGTAGAGCGAGCCCCGTGGAGGTGGTGGTCCCCAGGGCCAAAAATGGTTCAGGAGGGGGCCACGCAGCTCCCCTCCCAGTTAAAATTTGGCCATGCCCCATGGAGGTGGTGGTCCCCGAGGCCGTAAAGGGCCCCTCCACTACTATTTAACTTATTGGCCTTCCTCCGGGTAGGTGGCGGTCCCTGGGGTCGTAAAGGGCCTGGGAAGGGCGGGCCGTGCGGCACCCCTCCTCCATTTTATTACATTGGCCTGGCACCCGGGAGGTGGCAGTCCCCTGGCTGATATCGGCCATGGGGAGGGGGCCACGTGTGCCCCTCCTCAAAATTAATATTTAAATTAGCCCCCAGGATTTGGTTCAACCAGGAGCTCATCTATAAACAAGTGCAGATCCACTTGCAATTTCGTGGCAAAATTTAGAAAAAAAATACTTTTTGAGCCTGGCCTAGGGGGTCAGGGTATTCCTACCCTGCCCCCTTCTCTTTTTGTACGGGAGTATGAGTCCCGTAATGGCTGCCAACACTTCCTGGTTGAAGTGTTGGCAGCCAATCAGATCTCAGCAAGAGAACTCTCAGATCCGCAGAGAGTTTGCGTCCCTAGATATCTATATTTCTCTTTTCTTTATTAACTACTGAACGGATTTACACCAAATCACAAAAAGCACTCTTTCTGGACCATGATCTAGCTTTCTGCCAAATTTGGTGCAATTCCGTTTAGCAGGTCGGGCTGTAGTCGTGTCTAAAAATCCCTAGGGGAATTGCATGGGGAAACGGGTTTTGTATCCCCCTTTTTCTTGGCCCCCACTTTACCAATCACCCAAAAACTTTCAAGACAGCTGCTGAAGTGAGTGGCAAACTAGATTTGAAAATTTCTTGAAGATGCGTCAAACAGTGCCAAAGTTACTAGCAAAAAAAAAAAATTCCAATGGAAACTTGGTCCTAACTATAACTATCTACTGGAGACCACCAGTAGGTAATAACTATATCTATAGATATATATAGATATATATATCTATATATGTATATTTGTCATTTTAGATATCGTCAGTGATGTCATCAGTGATGTCACTGTCCATGTCATGAGTGATGTAATATGTGAGATAAGCAGTGCGAGGGCATAAGTTATAGTTAGTTGAGGTAACTATAACTGCTGAATTTCACTGGTTTTCTACGAGTGAAATCTGAAGCTATCTATAACATCTCTGTAACCTTTGTTTTTTTTAAGAGAATTTCTAAGGTTTTTTTAATTCTATTTCCTAACTATAACGCCCCTGTAACCTTAGGTTTTTTCAGTGATTTTCTACGTTTGTTTGATGTTATTTCCTAACTATAATGTACCTGTAACCTTTTGTTTTTTTAAGTGAATTTCTAAGGTTTTTTTAATTTTATTTCCTAACTGTAGCCTTTGAGAGTGAGAGTGTGAGTGAGTGCATGCATGTCTCAGTGGGTGTGTGAATGAGTGCATGAGCGTCTCAATGGCTTTGTGAGTGGATGTGTGAGTGTCTGAGTGGGCCTGGGAGTGGCTGCATAAGTGCCTCACTGGTTGTGTGAGTGAGTGCATGAGTGTCTGAGTGGGTCTGTCAATGGGTGTGAGAGTGTCTGAGTGGGTTTGTGAGTGCCTCCATGCATATGTGAGTCAGTCTGTGAGTGGATGCGGGAGTCCCTGAGTGTTTCTGTGAGTGGGTGTGAGAGTCTCTGAGTGGGTCTGCGAGTCAGAATGTGAGTCTCTGAGTAGGTCTCTGAGTGGGTGTGAGAGAGTATGGGTGGTTCTGTAAGTGGGTGCATGAGTGTCTGAGCAGGTCTGTGAGTGAGTGTACATGTCCAGGGGTGTGGAATTTAATAAAATATCTACTTGTCCATGGGGCAGGTTGCTTCATAAATCTACTTGTCCTGTAACAAAATCCACTTGTCCCTTTTGTGCCATGTAATGCAGTGACAAATTATGGCAGCAATATCATTATATAAGAGCTCCGAAATAGCCTCTCTGACTATGCCAGGGCTCCTTTCATAGTAGGGTTTGAATACTAGCAATTCCCTTATGTTGCCACGTTTCCGCAGATTTACATACTGGCGCTGAAGGTAATGGTAAGCAACAGTTCCAGAGTTGGAATGCCCTTTTGAGTCTGTGCAAACCTATTAACTTGCACGTTTTAAGGGTTTTCACCAACTCTTCTCTAATCTTTGCCCATACTGAGAAAGGTTGCAAATTTACTCCTGACAATGGCAAATATAAAACTTCTTCCAGGGTTGGGAAAAAAGTGGTTGGAGGGAAAGTGAACTTGCAAACACTCAGATTTTCGCATGAGCAAATCTACACCTGCATATTTGCTCATGCTAAAATGCAGTTCACAAATATTTTCTAGGAGTACTATTTCTTGACCTACTTCTGTAAAGTCTTGTGAATTCACGAAAGTCGTATATCTGCACTTAATGCAAGGACATGAGTGCACTTTTGAGACTTTATTTAATGATTGGGACCCTAATTAGGTCTGGCGTTAACCATGACCTTCTCTGTTTATTAAAATTCTGTCTCTCTTTGTCTATCGGCTAGCTTCACTGTGAGTGACAGCATTCTGTTCTTTCACAAGGAGCATAATCGACACAGTTGTTTTGTTCAGTGCCAGGAAGTACTGTGGCAATTTGTGCTTTTTGAGACCAAAACAATTTTTGCTTTTGCCAATGTTTGTTATAATAATGAGGTCCCGGCAGCTCCCACGCCAATAAGGTTTTACAAAAATATGCCAAAGCAAGTCACGCATTGACAAAACCAAAAGAATGACCAACAATTTCAGACCTATTGACTTTACCAGTGCTTGTTTATTTTTATGTTTCCTATAAACGTATAAAACTGGTTACACTGATTTTCCGTTATGAATATTTTTGGGAAATACTAGCATACATCAACACATTTTACTAAATGATGCTGCAAAAAAACGGTACGTAAAATGTTACAGTAGTTTAGCGAAATGTTTTTGCATTTTTTTGTGAACATTTTATTTTGAAAGCAAAGAATCATCAATCTTGCTTTCAAGTTTCTGCATATATTTGCATCTAATCAGAGAGCATTCTGGGAGCAGTATACACAGCCTCATATTGCTACACATTGAAAACATGTGTACACATTTTTATACTGGAACCACTGTCAGCAGTACAGTCTGAGCTTACAACATGTACTTAGATTGCTCACCCTAATAATAAAGGTTTTGCATTAATGAACCATAAATACAAGTTTGAACAGTTTTCTTACTTGGACACAAATATTACCTTAACTGCAGGCAATGCCTTCCCCTGATCCATAATGTGCTACTGTAAACTGGCAGTCAAAGGGTTTGTGATGTAGGGGGTTGGGCCTACTTGTCCCAAGGACAAAATACACATGAAAACTTGTTGCCCTTGACCCCAAACAATATGTCCCAGGCGTCCGGCTATAGGAATTCCACAGCCCTGATGTGTGAGTGGGTGTTTGAGTGGGTCTGTGAGTGGGTGAATGAGTGTTTGAGTGGGTATATGCGTGCATATGAGAGTGTCTGAGCAACTGGGCCCATATTAAGACTTATAAGATTGTGGGTGTGGTTACAGTGTCAGGACAGCATGGTGGGCGAGAGAAAACAAGTAAAAGCATTGCAGTTCTCTCATTGGCCACAAACTCATCAATGAGGATGGTCATTATACCGTTTATATCAACCAAATGCTGTGTACCATATTATTAGCACTTTTAAGCACGGAAGAAGGCATCACGCCAAAATGTGGCTGCTGAAAATAGTTGCCAATAAATATTCTGAAAACCCTGTGAGTGCTCCAATTCTTTTTGGAAGTTGTTGTGGAACTTGCAAAACCTACCCTTGCGATACATGGATGCACCCGCCCTGAGTTCGGCAGTTGTAGGTGGGACCTTTGAAAATAGATGCAAATGCCATACTGCCAGAACCACCGCTGACAAACAAGGCCGTGAGTTTTTCAAATTCACGTTCGTCTAGCCATGCGACCAACGCCTGCGGGCACATCTTGGTATGACATTCAGAGGCTGTGGCGAGGGGTAAAAAGGTGCACTGAGAACTTGGTTCCTCCTAATGAAGGGAGATGTGGCAGCCTACGCGGGGCTTTAATGCATGGAGGGACGTTAAAGATATTATGGCCAATGATGTTTGTGAGGCACCGTGACCAGCATCTGAAGCCCATTGGGGAGAGAAGTGTCATTTCGGGCAATTGGGCCCATGTTAAAACTCATAAGACTGCTGGTGTGTTTGCGGTGTCAGGACATCATGGTGGTGCCCAAGAGAAAACAAGTAAAAGCATTTCAGTCCTCTCATTGGCCACGAACTCACCAATGAAGATGGTTGTTATACTATTTAAATCATCAAAATGCTCTGTACCATATTATTAGCACTTTCAAGCACGGAAGAACGCATCACGTCAAAACGCATCTGTTG
Source organism: Calotriton arnoldi (assembly GCA_963921515.1). Taxonomy (NCBI): domain Eukaryota; kingdom Metazoa; phylum Chordata; class Amphibia; order Caudata; family Salamandridae; genus Calotriton; species Calotriton arnoldi. The sequence goes on along the minus strand of CAWUFW010003862.1, from coordinate 127,668 downwards.
AAAATTGTTGCCAATAAATACTGTGAAATCCCTGTGAGTGCTTCGCATCTTTATCGAAGCTGTTGTAGAACACGTGAGCCATAGCCTCGTGATACATTGATGCACCTGCCCTGAGTTCGGCTGTTGAATATATAGACATTATTTTATGCTTAACATCTATAGGTGGCAGCATAGATTACATATAAGTTATTTCATTGTCTGCTTATGGGTCTCTGTTTTATTTTTTATCTATAACAAAAAAGGGAAAGTTACCTGTACAAGCCAAAAGGGACAGGGTTATAATATCATAAAAGAAACATATTTCCTTCTTGTGCTATTAATCATAATAAAAACATCATATTACATTTTCGAAAACATGTTTCACAAACATTACAATATTTCTTACATAAATCTAATATTCCAATACACAACCCATTGCATGTTCATATTATACATAGATTCTATAAAAATGTCTGTCATATGTAATATGATGTTTTTATTATGAATAATAAGTAGCATCATTTTCTAACTACAGTGAGACATAAAGTGATTTTATGTTGGCTTAGACGTTAGAAATGTATGACGGAAGGAGCATTTTACCTATTGAGGAGCGATCGAATACAAAAATGAGAACAAGAGGGAAATATTTTTTGCTTTATGTTATTTTTTAACTCTCAAAATGTGTGATAAGTTATAAAAGTTATTGGATTATATGCTTATTCGTCTCTGTCTTATTTTATTTTATCTATCACAAGGTACAAATATGATCATAGCAATTGCATCTATAAGTACTTCACTATTGAAATATTGGGGTAAAACATATAATTAAAATAAATAAATATAAATAAATAAACAAACAAAATAAAGAAACAAAAACCAACATACCATTTCCCCAACATTTTTAATAAAAAATACATAAATACATTTGCTTTATGTACAGCAACTTGAAAGTCTGAGTCTCTAACTATTTATTTATCCATACATGTACATATGGGACTTTATATAATACAAAGTTATATCTCTTTATTATTTTCCATATACAGGTATATCTTTCTTTGCAGTTATGTATCTATATATTTATTAGTTTACTCCCACTGTGGGGAAAATAAACCCTTCAACTCACTCCAATTCACTACTCTATCTCATCCTATACATCTTTCAAAATATCCTCTACCTCCACTCTCTGATTCATCCCAAACCTCATTGTACTACTAGGATCTCCCTAATAGCACTTTTTAGACTCTTCCCTCCTTTACCTCTCCTTTGACTCATCCCAAAATCTCATTTTACGACGTTGATCTCCCAAATAACACTTTCTAGAGTCTTTCCTCCTCTATCCCCCTTTATCTTATTCAATCCAACTAACAAACCAACATGTCCACCGCACGAGTTAAAAACATATTTTCCCTATACATATCCACCACTAATCCACTTTGGGTTCTGGAGTAGCGTGCTACTCACCGAAAAGTGATTCAATGCCTTGTCGGGGGTATTAAGCGCTATATAAATACACTTACAATTTGAAGTTCCACTATTGCATTGCTAACTATGTTTGTGAAGCATGAAAAAAACAAAAGCAGGTAGTTGGGGCCATTACGTTATTACTTAGGTTTTCTTTTTAAGTGAAGAATGTTTATTTTATTTTTGGTTGAATGTGGGTTCCAATCATCTGGAAAGGGAGAAGGCAAGGGGTATGAGATGTATACTGAGGCAAGCTAGGTCTTGTTTTATGACGCTTCATATGAAATAAGGCATTGATCTATTTTCTATTAATTTATCATGATTAATCTATTAATGTGCATAGTTAATTGTATTGTGCTTCTATAGCATTGTGTGATGGAACTTGTGATTCTGAATAAGAAAATGTCACTTCTTGTTTCTGTGATTGATGGTTGTCTACAACAACTAAGGTAGCTTAAGTGCATGAAAAAGAAGGTAAATCAAAAGAGTTTTTGGTTGGTTACTCTTTCACAATTTGGAACGTCAAGAGGCAGGAAGAGCACATTTTACATTATAAAAGACATGTAAACTCTTAATTACAGGTCAAAAACTGTTTTATAAACTGTCCATTGTTTAGATTTCCATAATTCAAGAGTTTCAGATCAGCATTGCTGATGGAGTGGAGGAGAATGTCCATGGTTTAGATTTCCATAATTCAAGAGTTTCAGATCAGCATTGCTGATGGAGTGAAGGAGAATGGCGATTCACTCGAGGCTCGGCCTCTCATGAGACATGGCCTCACACCACACTCAACAGTGGTAATAAAAAGCATATTACACTCTGCGATCTGCATATATGACAGTTCCTGGACTCAGCATTTTGCGCAGGCCAGTTTAGCTTATAAATGCAAATAACGTGATTTCTGCGTACACAGAATTAATCAAAGGGGCACTTGTGAATCAATGTACTCATGCACAATATTACCCCAGAAAGGTAAATACTTCTGAAGTGGCCAGGGGTTGGCATTCCAAAGAAAGAAAGTTTTGGAACATAAGTAAACTTAAGAGTTTTAAGGCTCTCAAACCGTTGTTTCTACTGTATCCCCACCATGGAAACGGTGAGAGAATTGCAGGAGTAAATCCCTTTCTAAGGTGGGAACATACTTAGAACATCCCTAAAAGAGGTGGCAGTGTAGGGAAAGAGGTTTCTCAACGAGATAAAATAAATAATAAACAAGCATTGGTAATGCATCGGTTTTGTCTATGTAAAATAAAGAGCTATTTTCATCAATCGACGTGTGGGAGAAGGAACGAGCTCCCTGACAGATAACATGGGAGTGGGGAAGATGTGGCGCAGTGGCCAGAGCTGCTGCTCAAGAGCTGGGGATTCCGGTTCCAGTCTCTGCAGCGCGGCGCAACATCCTGTGATTTTATGCAAATCACTTCATCTCTCCGGATGATGAATTGTAATATAAATATGCTGCAAGACTGAAAGGCAAAACTTTACGAAAATATAATTCCACCAAAGCAGATGTTAACAGTATTTCGGTGGCAGGAAACTGATAAGAGAAGCAGTCGAGGAACAAGCATTGGTTAATGCAGGAACATATGCTGCAGCCAATAGAAATGGAGGAAAGGTAAGTGGCACGCACAGGAACCAATGAGAAGCCAGGAAAGAGAGGAGGTGGGATGTAAATCCCTTTTAAGTTTATATTAAAAACAATAGATTCCTAAGCAAAACCTAAAAAGATGCAGTTGCACATACTGAATGGCGTTTCCACAATTCCACACAATGTACAATTACTCTTTCGGAGAGCCCTTTGCATGATCAGAATTCAGAACACTCAAATGTTTTCACGTCAGGTGGTAATTTTGCAGGTGCAAATTTATGAACTGGTTTTGAGGCCCTATGTTTTTATTCTCCATTTTGTCCACAGTACTTCCTTCGAACTTCCTACAATTGTTTCTCATGAATATGTACAAGTGTGTTTGCTATCTATGAGTGGGCGAATTCAAGCTTTTTGAAGCTCAATACAGAGAAGACCGACATTTTACCCTTTGGAGCTAACAGTCCCAGCTGGGTCCCAAAATGGTGGCCTGAAGAACTTGGTGCCCAACCTCCTCCTTCTCTGGGGCATATTTACAATAAAGTGGCGAAGTGTGTCGTTAAGCCAAGAAGGCTAACAACATGCTTCGTCACTTTAGAAATGCAGGGCTGCACCATATTTACTAGACTATGGTGCAGCACTGCGTTTCCCCCTGCGCTGGCGCTAACTTTAGATGCCTAGCGCCAACACAGGCACCCATAGTGCAAGGGTGCCTGTGTTAGGGGAAGATTGTTTATGTGCAGGAAGGTCCCCCTTCCTGCACATAAACAATCTTTAAATGCCGTTTTGTAACTTCTATGGGGCCAATTACGATCTCATTGGGAAAGCCTTCCCAACGACTCGGATCGGGCACACAGCGTACTGGCAAGATGGCTGACACTGGGGACTGGTGTGAGGAGAACAAGGCCTTGATGGGAGTTGTGGGCAAATCAAACACCAGGCACCAGTGTCAGACATCCTGACAGTACATTTACATTCACTGTGAGGAAAGCATAGTACCTGGTGGTCTCGTTGGGCTATGTGGGAGGAGGAGTATTTGCACTGACTTCAACTACCATCATGCCCTGCCCTACATCTACCTTCCCAGGCAGCCCAAACAGCACACCTGTGACTAGGCAGTCCCTGAGAGTGAAAGGAAATGTACTGTCAAGATGGCTGACACAGGAGCCTGCTGTTTGATTTGCACACAACTCCCATCCAGGCCTTCTTCTCCTCACACCAGTGCCCAGTGTCAGCCATCTTGGCACTACTTTTCCATTGACAGTGAGGTAAGCACAGTTCCTGGTGGGCTTGTTGAATATATGATGTTACAACGCAAACAATTACAACGCATGCTTTTACAACGTGGTTTTTACATCGCAACTACCATTAAATCGCATGATTTTACAACGCATGCCATTACAACGCATTTTTAAAAACTAACATTACAATGCATTCCATTACAACACATACCTTTACAACGCATACCATGACAACGCATAATACTTTTAGGGCAACAGTAGGGTAAGTGTTGGATAGTGTAGGGGTAAAATTACTATTCCCACTCCAGTGAGTGCAACAGTAGGGTAAGTGTTGGATAGTGTAGGGGTAAAACTTACTATTCCCACTCCTGTGAGTGCAACAGTAGGGAAAGTGTTGGATAGTGTAGGGATAAAAATTACTATTCCCATCTACCCCAAAACCCATACCCACCCTAAAACTAAAAAATCTCCATTACTTACCTTATAATGCGTTGTAATGGCATGCGTTGTAATGGTATGCATTGTAATGGCATGCGTTGTAGTGACATGCATTGTAATGGCATGCATTGTAATGGCATGCGATGTAAAGGCAGTTGTGTTGTAACAGTTGCGTTGTAAAAGCAGTGCGATGTAATGACTGCGTTGTAATGGATGTTTCCCAGGAATATATGACGTTACAATGCAAACAATTACAACACATGCTTTTACAACGCGGTTTTTACATCGCAACTACCATTACATCGCATGATTTTACAACGCATGCCATTACAACGCATTTTTAAAAACTACTATTACAACACATTCCATTACAACGCATACCTTTACAACGCATACCATTACAACGCATAATACTTTTAGGGCAACAGTAGGATAAGTGTTGGATAGTGCAGGGGTAAAATTACTATTCCCACTCCAGTGAGTGCAACAGTAGGGTAAGTGTTGGATAGTGTAGGGGTAAAACTTACTATTCCCACTCCAGTGAGTGCAACAGTAGGGAAAGTGTTGGATAGTGTAGGGGTAAAAATTACTATTCCTATCTACCCCAAAACCCATACCCACCCTAAAACTAAAAAATCTCCATTACTTACCTTATAATGCGTTGTAATGGCATGCGTTGTAATGGTATGCATTGTAATGGCATGCGTTGTAGTGACATGCGTTGTAATAGCATGCATTGTAATGGCATGCGATGTAAAGGCAGTTGCGTTGTAACAGTTGCGTTGTAAAAGCAGTGCGATGTAATGACTGCGTTGTAATGGATGTTTTCCAGGCTTGTTGGGCTATGTGGGAGGAGGAGTGTTAGCTGTGACTGAAAATCCCATCATGCCCTGTCCTTCACACACCTTCTGAGCCAGACAGAACAAATAGCACACCTGTGACTAGGCAGTCCCTGAGAGTGAACCGAAATGTACTGTCAAGATGGCTGACACAGGAGCCTGCTGTTTGATTTGCACACAACTCCCATCAAGGCCTTGTTCTCCTCACACCAGTCCCCAGTGTCAGCCATCTTGCCAGTACATTTCCACTCACTCCCAGGGAATGCAAAGTCCCAGGTGTGCTCCCTGGGCTGGCTGGGAAGGTGTGTGGAGGACAGGGCATGAACGGATTGTCAGTCACAGCTAACACTCCTCCTCCCACATAGCCCAACAAGCCCACCAGCAACTGTGCTTACATCACAGTCAATGGAAAAGTACTGGCATAGTGGCTGACACTGGGGACTGGTGTGAGAAGAACAAGGTGTTGATGGGAGTTGTGGGCAAACAAACACCAGGCACCAGTGTCAGACATCTTGACAGTACTTTTCCATTCACTGTGAGGAAAGCATAGTACCAGGTGGTCTCGTTGGGCTATGTGGGAGGAGGAGTACTTGCACTGACTACAACTACCATCATGCCCTGCCTACATATACCTTCCCAGGCAGCCCAAACAGCACACCTGTGACTAGGCAGTTCCTGAGAATGAAAGTAAATGTACTGTCAAGATGGCTGACACAGGGGCCTGCTGTTTGATTTGCCCACAACTCCCATCCAGGCCTTGGCCTCTTCACACCAGTCCCCACTCTCAGCCATCTTCACTGTACTTTCCCACTTACTCCCAGGGAATGCATAGTCCCAGGTGTGCTCCCTGCCCTGGCTGGGAAGGTGTGTGAAGGACAGGGCATGATGGTAGTTGAAGTCAGTGCAAATACTCCTCCTCCCACATAGCCCAACAAGACCACCATGTACTGTGCTTCCCTCACAGTGAAAGGAAATGTACTGTCAAGATGTCTGACACTGGTGCCTGGTTTTTGTTTGCCCACAACTCCCATCAAGGCCTTGTTCTCCTCACACTAGTCCCCAGTGTCAGCCATCTTGCCAGTAGATTTCCACTCAATCCCAGGGAATGCATAGTCCCAGGTGTGCTCCCTGGGCTGGCTGGGAAGGTGTGTGAAGGACAGGGCATGATGGGATTTGCAGTCATAGCACACATAACTACCCACACCCAAAGCAACCTGTTCATCAGGGCCAATGGCTACCTGACAGTGAATGGAAGTGCCCCAGCAAGATGGCTGACACTGTTGCATGGTGTCATGTACACAAGGAATTGTCGGGAGTTGCATTCAAGTCCTATATCATGCAGCAGTGTCATCCTCCTTGCCACTACACTACCCTCACTGTTATTGATCCTTTGTCTACGAGGAGTAAGCTGGGCTGGGTGGGAGGAGGGGTGCAAGTTCCAGCAGCATAACACAAGCACACAAACCTCTGTACCTCAAAGCTCCAAGCCAGAAAAAACAAGCAGGCAGACTTGGTGAACTCATCTGTCCATGGTGGACAAGGACAATATACATGATGTAATCAGGCACATAGCAAAGCAGTGACACAATGTGCTACTCACAGCAATTCCCAGGTGCCCAATGAGATGAGAACTATGAGTACATGCCTCAAAATACTATAAATATATGCTCCCATACATTCCAGACTGTGAGTGTGTAGGTAGCCACACCAATGTGAATGCCAAAGGCATGCACAAAGCCCAGCACACATGCGCAAACCTTGCTACACATCGTAAGAGGAAGAGTACGTATGTCATTGTAAAAGCACAGATGTGTGAAATACCAACACACCTGTGTCATGCACAGTGTGTCACTTGATAATCAATGTCCATGTACATGTAAAGTCAAATAAAGACAACATGCACATGTATGCACAGAGCTGGACATGCTCAGCAAAACCCATCTGGTCAAAATTACAATGTCCTCAGAAAATATGGCACTGCATCTGTGCCGATGGAGGACTATCTATGTACATACACTCATCCTAATGTACAATAGCAAATGTAATGTGTATGATACGATGCCCTATGCAAAATCACAACAAACATTGTGCCTCTCATCTACCCACAGGGCCTGCTGGGAACACTGCAGGAACCGAACAGGACACCTAGTCACAGACTCTGGTTGACCCTGAGCTCTCCGGCGTTGACGTCTCTCACCCCTCTTCGGATGATGAGGAACTACCTGGCCCCTCCGGTGTGGGTCAGCCTCCAGCAGCTGTAACATCTGCATCCCCTGCAACCACTCCTGCAACGTCTGACAATACCCAGATGACTACTACCCACATGGACACACAAAGCCTAGGAAACACCGAGAGCACAGCAACACAGGGCACTCTGGAGTTGGCAGACAACAACACCATTGTCAACGCTGAAGGAGGCTCAGTGATGTCTGTGCCTGCAAATACTGGTCATGCTCATGTGGGTAGGGGTGGTGGGAGGGGGTTTGTGGACAGGTGCCGTAATGCAGCTGTTGCTGATGAGGAAGCAGACCCGCATCTATCACGCATTCTTAGAGCATACCAAGATTGCACCGGAGACTTTGGCCAGGTAATTGGGATCCTCAAGGACATGCAACAGCAGCAGGCTGCCTATTATGCCAAAATAGACTCACACATGTCCAGAATGGACTCACACATGTCCAGAATGGAGTCACACATGGCAAAAATAGATGATCTGACTGCGGTGCACAGGGACATACTCACCTGCCTCCGACAGATAGCCAACAACATGACCACACCTCCCAGTGTGGCTACTACATCTGGTGCTTCCACATCTGCAACTGACACATGGAGGGATGTGGACTCTGACGGAGAGTCCCCTGCACTGCCGCAGCCTGCACCTGAGGGTCCCCCAGAAAAATGTAAGAGGGGTCATCCAAAGAGAGAAACATGAGAGACAGATGGCTACGCATCCCCCCCAGGAAGTGACAACCTGCTCCTGATATCCTACATTGTGTGCCAAGCGGTCACTTTGTTGACTGTCACTGAACTGTCCCTCATTGGAAGTTGGCCAAAGGACTCAAATGACTGTGGATTTGCCTCAGAAAATGTCATCTACTGGCACTACCAACTCCTCTGTGAACTTTGTCCATCATAATTTTGTACAGCACTATCCTTTTTTGTCTACATCAACACATGCACTGAAATAAATCACTCTTCACACAATACTCGCTTATGTCGTGAATGAAACACTATTGTTCTGATTGAAATGAGGCACAAAAATGCTAATAATGGAATGACAATGCCATTGGCTGAGAAACAACTTCAGGAATTCTCCTACTGGCTTGAGAGTAGATGAAACATGACACAACCATGAGAGATACAAACAACAAGGTCATCACAACACCCATGGCACATGGTGTAGATCATTATTGACTCCATTGTTTTTTAATGAAACAACATTGCAATGCACAAACAACAATCTTTGTCAGAAAAAATTATCATCAGGGCATATATACAGTATGTAAATTAATGTGGTATGTGTGTAAACAGACAAGGCACACCGCAATGTTGAGCACAGGTTTATTCCACAGGCACAACCTGGTGCCCTCACACTAAATGAAATCAAATCACACTGTGACAAAAAGCACAAATGAACAAACATTGAGCATCAGTTCTGAAGTTAGTGTGTGGCACAGAATCCTGATCCAAAGCTAACTTGCAATCTGTCACTGCATCGTGGGTCTGGGAGGTCACAAGTCTCCATGCGCCAGCAATAGGACCCTGGAAAGGAGATACATAGAACAGTCAGGAACTCATTAATAATTTGCCCACATCTCCAAGAGACTTATCAGATTCACCAATTTGTACATGTGAACACTAATTAGGACTCATGTTACCACAGTACCTGGGACCCTACAAACTCAATAGACCCTAAACAACTCAGATGATCATGTTAAGTAGCATACACTCACACGCATACAAACATATCGTACACCAGACACATATCTTGTAACCAGAGTGCTTTGTCACCTCATCATTGCATACTTACACTCATGTGAAAAAGTTGTTGATGAGCTGTCTCCGAACATCCTCCTCCTCCTCACCACTGGCAACATGTCCCAGTCCTGGATCCTCCCTTGCTGGAGGCTGCTGGTCTCTGTCATCTTGTATGACCGGAAGCTCATTCCTCACTGCCAGGTTGTGGAGCATGCAGCACACAAGGATGATCTTACACACCTTCAATGGTGCATATTGGAGGGCTCCTCCTGTACAGTCCAGGCAGCGGAATCTTGTCTTCAGAAGACCGAATGTCCGCTCAACCACTCGCCTGGTCCTTCCATGTGCCTCATTGAAATGAACCTCAGCAGGGGGAAACGAACCTCAGCAGGGGTGACAGGGTTCCAGAGTGGTGTCAGCAACCACGGCAGGTTGGGGTATCCAGAGTCTCCTACATTGAACACAGAAAAGACTTCAGTTGTCTGAAAACAGGGTACAACCTGACATACAAGCAACACACAACAGAGACAAACAACATGACCTACCAACAAGCCAGGCACGCTCATGTTGCAGCTGAGACATCAACTGGGGGATCCCACTATTTCTCATTATATATGCATCGTGTGCTATCCCGGGAAACGCGCACAGACATGTGAGATCGTCATGTCAGACAGACATACCACGAGGGCATTTATGGAGTGGTAATACTTACGATTCCTGTATGTTTGTTCATTGCCTTGTGGTGGGATCAAAGCCACATGTGTTCCATCAATGGCCTCAATGGCATGTGGCATCCGCCCCAATGCATAAAAGGCCCCCTTTATGTCTGTCAACTGTCCTGGTGTTGGGAAATTGATGTAGAGGTTCAGAAATTTCAACAATGCCTCCAACACATCCCGCAGCACACAGCTGAACATTGTCTGGGACATCCCACCAGCAGTAGCCACAGTATACTGGAAGGACCCCGTGGCAAAGAAATATAGGGCCGCCACCTTCACCTTGGGGGTCAGTGCAAAGGGATATGGGCGTGCAGGCTGCAAATGTGGGGCCAACTGGTCTGCCAACTCCACAATGAGTGGTCTGGTGAAGCGGTACCGCCTGATGCTATCCCGTTCTTCCATGGTCTGGAGGTCGGGGAAGGGCCTGTGGACTGCTGGTCTCCTGCGGTACCTATGTTACAAGTGCAAACATAGTTGAGGTCACTTACAAATGTACAAAGGAACATGCAATCACACACACACACACCATTAAATCAAAACACAATGAAGTTAGAGGCCAAAGGTTGAGCCTAGCTACAGAGCACAGCTATGTTACCCTTACCAGACATGTCACCAACATATGGTTAGGCACCAATTACAGTGCTGTACTGTAACTAGTCACTGGTGTCAGTCACTGTCCATGTGATCAAACATCACATACTCCACACCCATCAACAAACTATCCAAGATATAGGTTGGTGACAACTATCACATGGTTGAAAGGTACACAGAACTGGATCATGTAATGCCAGCTATGTGGGACACTAGGTACAGACAGCGGGTCACCATGCACACCACTGTCAAAGGGTGGACACTGTCATGATGTCATGTCTGACTAACATGTACAATCCCATACACAGAAGTTTGAGAAAGTGAGGCATGCTTTTATTTGACAAGCATCCATGTATGCCTGTGACACACAGACACAACAGCAACTCACATGACAAACACAAGCTGGTGTGGCTGCTAAATATTATGCAAACAAAATTATGAAGTGTCTGCGTTGTACAAGATTCAGACACAGTAGATTTACAAACATCAAATTACCACAATGCATTTTCTGACACACAGTCAAACAAAGCAGTGAATATGTGTGGACATCACATGTCTTAAGCCAATGCTCCCCTGGGACTGTGTCCAAGCCTAGGAGGGTGATCTGTGAAGTGGCCTCACAGTGTTGTGATGGGCCTCACAAATAGTGTGTTGTGTGCCCATCAAGCTTGGCTCCTCATGGGAGTGTGAGCTATCAATTCCAATGTCCAATATGGCATGTTAATCACTGTCCCCACATATAATGCAGCAGAACATTAAGATTTTCACTACTGCAGGGCACGAGTCGGGGGTACACGCGGGTGGACGGCGTCCCCCCACTATTTCCACAGGGTGAACGCCGTCCACCCTGCCAAGATTTTGGGCCCCACTGAATAATGAGCTGGACTCGTCCCGGTGTAATTTCCCAACCCCGGGATACTTTCAGCAGCGTCTGCACGTTGTCTACTTTCCATCTGCAACAAGCAACAATGTGCAGGCGGGGAGGGGGCTTTCTTATTTAAGACTCCTGCTGGGCCCATAACAAAGGCCGAATTTGAGGGGTCATCAGGCCTCCTTCTGTTCGAGTCTCTTAGCTAGGAGCAGTCAGGAGCCTCACACCTGATGCAAGTGAAGCGGAGGGGAAACAAAGGCTCACACCTTGTTAGCACTTCACACATACTTAAGAGAGGCAGCTTTTCATTTTGTTCAGTCCCTTTTTAGGAGATATGCATGTACTGTAGGAATGTTACATGTGTTGGTCTTTCCCAGTATTTACAGAAAGCAAATTGCATTTATATAGAGCTTTACTACACCTGAGGAGGCGTTGAAATAATTTAATTACCACTATTTTTTCATGTATAGCCCTACTCATCCCAATGCAGGGTGTCAGAGCGCTTTACATCAACATGTGCATATTACATGTGCAATAAATTATATACGTTTGTAATTGAATGTACAGGATGGTGTTACATAAAACTGGGGGACTGCAAGGTGTAGAAGTCACAAATCTTCCATAGCTCACAGTGCTATTATCCTCGCAATGCGATCAAACGTACACATGATAGGCCTGATAAACATATATGTGAGGCCTTTAGATATCATGTCACTTCTTGTGATGCCACTTCCTGTAAAGTCGTGGCTTGTGATGCCACTTTCTATGATGTCAATTCCTGTGATGGCATGTGTGATGGGATGTGTGATGTTGCGCGCCGTGATGTTGCGCACCATGATGTTGTGTGCCGTGATATCACTTGCATACTGCCTAACTAGGTTAGTCCCCCCCACTTCTTTTTTTTTTAGGACTTGTGCCTTGCACTACTGTCTGCCCTGCTGACCGATTAGTGGAGGATGCGCTAGCCATATCCGAACCGTGTTGGTCGCATCCTTTGGCTGATTGCTGTAATGTTGAACGACACGAGTGAGTATTGAATGGACGCGTGAGCCACATCCGAACCAAGCCTGATGCACCCATTGGCTGTTGGTCGTCATGGTGAACGACGCGGGTGAGTATTCAAAGGATGTGGGAGCCGCATCCGAACCGAGCCTGACGCACCCATTGGATGTTGGTCATCATGGTGAACGCCGCGGGTGAGTATTCAAAGGACACAGGAGCCGCATCCGAACCAAGCCTGACGCACCCATTGGCTGTTGGTCGTCATGGTGACAGACGCGCGTTTCGTCTCCGATTCGCGTGCAATCCGAATTGGTTACCTTCCATCACCAATGTTTCGAACTCAATAATGTACCGATGCGTACATTTTTAATGTTGCGGTAGGCGTGTCCGATGCTAGCAATGTTATGGATTGGACAAATTCAGATAAAGCGAACAACTCGGACCTATTGCTTTGGACGCATGGAACTGAGTCCACCTCTGCTGCACAGATATAAGTCTGTCTGTCCCCTAGAGATTTCACTTGCCCGTACTACCTGCAACTTTCCAGCACTTCCCCATCTGTCAGCTGCTGTCTCTACATCCTCTGGGAGCTACCATGGCACGTACTGTGGAGAGGGCACCTGCATTCACTGAAGAGGAGAACCAGGCCCTGCTGGACAGCCTCCTTCCACTGTACAGGCAGATGTATGGCAAACCAGGGGAGCAGGTGAGAAGTGATTACAATGCCTTTTTATTGGCCATGTGTAAAAAAATGCACTACTACCATTGGGATTCCCAAGGGCAAGCATGCAAACATATTTAGTGTAAGTCTTACAGTGTGTAGAATTGGGTTCTGGACAGGTACAGTGATGTATAACTGTGTGTAATGGGTTTGACTTATCAGCACTGTTCCTATGGTTTAGAGGGACAATTGCACACAGGACAACTGCCCATGATGACACTTGCCTGCCCCTTTGACATACTTGCCATTCTGACCATGACCTATGTGTACAAGTGTGTGACGCTGAAACATGTAGCATGTGGAGTAATGGTGTGTCACCATGTCATCCTTACAGGTCAACTCCTATCAGAAGGCAGAGATATGGCAGATCATCATCCGGGCAGTACGATCCGTGGCGGTCTTCAGACGCCACGTACGCCACTGCCAGAAGAGGTGGTAGGACCTCCGTGGCTGGACCCAGAGGATTGCAAGGGTCCAGCTGAAGCTGTCACCTCCACGCAAAAGGGGTGGACGACCGACCCTGACCCCCCCCACATGCTCAGGATACTGGCAGCGGTCTTTCCTTACCTGGATGGGCAATTGAAGGGCAGACAGCAGCAAGGAGGGGGTGAGTATATGCCATGTTGCAGAACTATGTTTAACATGCATGTTGCACTCCCTCAGCCTGCTACCCCTCTCACAGGTCATCAGTCTGCCAAAACAAGACTTCTGTCTCAAAATTTAACTATGCCCCATGATCATTTGATGCCCAGATGTGTCCCTTACAGTCTGTGACAATTGTGTCACTTAGGTCCTGTGTATTGGCTGTAGTCCAATGTTAATGTGATCAGCACAATATACAACATGTGCATGGAGTTGACCATCATAAGTGATGTAATTGCCTGACATGTGTCAGCACATTCACTGATGTATGTCCTGTCCTCAGTTTGGTACAAACATACATGTGCAGAATTTTGCTATTGGTGCACACAGGTGTGCGTAAACAATGCTATACATCCGCGCAGCAGGTGAGACCAATGTGGATGCCTCAGATAATTCATCTTGATCATTGTGCCAAATATATTGTCCCAGACATAGTGCTCAGTGTAATCACATGTATCCCATGGACCAAGAACTGGTATGCCAACTCAGGCCATCCAAGACACTGGCACATCACATGTTTCCCCATTCAAATGTGAGAATCCATGTGTCAGACTCCGTGACAGTGAGTACATGTACCATTCTTTGAAAGACACAGGTGGTCAATCTTGCAAACCATGCCAAACATCAAATGCATGTATTTTGACTCACATACACAACAGTTGACATGTGTGTATCATCCCTTGACTATGCATACTGGTGGCTTGAACATCAATGTGTATGCTGCATTACTTTCAGCTTGAGAGATTTAAAATGTGCATGTAAACACATCTGTTAGTTCACATACTCTGAGGGCTAACTAGAGCAATGTGAGCTTGTCAAAGGGTTAAAATTCTGTCTAGCACGTAAGGGACATGTATATTTGACACCTACAGATCTGGATTGAAGCAGTAAAGACAGGATTGTGACCCGGTGCTGACAGTAAACTTGAGATGTACAGGTCCTGTACCAATAGTCCGTACAGACAGTGCAGCCAGACAGGCCAGTGCCATAGTGTGACACATGAAGGTTTGTGATGATGCAATATTTGTACTTGGAAGTGTATTGAGAACTTGTCACATTTGGAACTGGTGAGCTGGATACAATGTGCAAGAAATCTACAGCAATCGCCCTAACACCCTCCATAGCTGAGATAAGACATTGGGCCATACAAGTCTCACCCTGGCTAGGCCTACAACCTTGGGGTATCCATAGTAAGATTCAGATGTCTGATCTGACTGCAGTGGACCAAAGACACTGGACACATGCACACAATCACTGTTATCTGTGTGAAATGAGTCATGTTATGACTATGGAAGTTTGGTGTACTGCATGCAGACCATTTGACCATTGACGTCCAAAACATAGGTGCACATCATGATGACTGGGGATGGAAGAATGTTGACCATGTCCCATTTCAAATGTGTGCATCCCATTTGCTGTGTCAGTTCAAGACTCCCTTGCAGGAGATGAGACAGGTATGTAAAGACACAAGAACGTCAGGAGCTTTACAGATCAGACCACCTGCTACATAGTGTAGTAGTTGACATGGTGGTTGTTGAATTTGACATTGATCTAACCGATGTTGCTCATGACATCATGTGTCTGGGAAGCATAGTTTACTGGCAGACTGGCAAGTGCCATGTTCACATATGTGTAAGGATTACAAGTCTGCCATCAAAATGATGCATATGCGTGCTCTGTGATGTGTTCTTATGATACTCATGTGTCAAGTCTATGCAGATGACTGATGTGAATCTCTTTTTCAACCTTGTTCACAGCATCAGCAACGGCTACTGGAGGAGAAAGTTCCACGGACCAAGGGGAAGCGGCTAGCCAGACTAGGTCCAGTGTGGAGGAGGATGAGGGACCCAGTGGCACGGAGGGTGAGGGGAGCCACACTGAGGGCAGGTCAGAGACTTCAACAACAACAGAAGACCACTCCAGCTCCAGAGATGACTCCCTTGGGGTGGTGGGTGTTCCCAGTTCGGATCCCACAACATTGTAGTCTGCCCCCACCACCACCACCACCACCATCTCCACCCTCATAGCTGCTCCCATTCAGAGTGTCTGTGGACACTCCCGTGTTCGGTAGCATGTCTCCTCGAGGGCCAGGCACTGCACCCCCTGCATCAGTATCCCCTGCTGTCCTGAGTGTGGAGGCCATGGATTTACTCAAACAGATCCACGTGGGGCAGACATCCATACTGAATGTCCTCCATGCGCATACCAGTCTTTTGACACAATTGGTGTCATACATGAAGGACATCTCATCAGACATGTATGCCCTACAGTGATCTAATCAGGCCATGGCCTCCTCACTGATGGCAGCAGTGTCCCTCCTGCCGCAGTCCCTCACCCCTCCTTCCTCTGCCCCATCCACAGTCCCCACTACCTGACCCAAGCACACTCAAACAGGCATGTGCACACACAGCAACAGACACATGCAGCAAACAACCACCCAAACAAAAGTCAAAACACACACGCATGCACACTCAGGTGACTGAAATAACACACACCGGGGAGAGGGCAAAAAAAGATAAACACGCATCCACAGCCATTCCGCATTCCATAGCTACCTCTTCCTCCACAACCTCTACCCTTGACTGTCCTGCAATACCCTCTTCCCAGCGGATCTTCCTCTGTGACCTTGGCCTCTTTCCCACAGAGCCCTCAGACCACACTCACAAGGGGAAGAGGATACCCCCCAGCACAGAGAGGAGATCCATACCTGCCCGCACACCCTCCCCTAAGAAGAAGACCACAGCGCCCCCACCCGTACATTCCCCGATCTAAAAAGTCACAAACCCCACCACCAACCCACACTTCACCCACAAAATCCACTTCCTCCCAGTCCCAGGCCCCCTCCCAAAGGGCACACCTCAGACCCCATCCCTGTTATCCGCATCCACCATCCCCAAGAAGCTCAAGCCATCCCCCCTGCCACGAGCACTTCCCCTCCAACAGCCCCCCCTTCAGTCTGTTCCTGACACTGCAGTGCCCCCCTCAATCTGGCCAGTCCACTGCAGTGGACCCCCCTCAATCTGGCCAGTCCACTGCAGTGGACCCCTCCTCCCCTCAATCTGCCCAGTCCACTGCAGTGCCCTCCCTCAATCTTGCCAGTCCACTGCAGTGGACCCCCCCTCCTCAATCTGCCCAGTCCACTGCAGTGGATCCCCCTCCCCTCAATCTGGCCAGTCCACTGCAGTGGACCTCTACACAACACAGGATCACATCCCTCCCAAAACCCAAACCAGTACCCCCTAGTCTGGTCTTTGCGATGCCTGGCATGCCCCCATAGATGCCCCTCCGAGGGGAGGTGTCCCCTTGTGGTTGCAGTGCAGGGAAGCGATGGAGGGTGATTAACCCTGACCCCCTCCAGGACTCTATGACATAGACTGGCCATTGGCCTTTATTTTTTTCCGAGGAAATATTCACAAATGCTGAATAAAGCATGTCAAGTTCTTTTAACTGTTGCTTTCGGTGTCCCACAACTTGGTAATAATTCAACTGTCATTAATGTGCAAATCTTGTTGTGGGTATACAATGATGTTGTGATGTCATGGACTGCTTGTGTTCCATGGCATATGTGACCTATTACAGTATGTATCTGAGTCCTCATTGTCTACATTTGCAGGGTGTCATCATCCACATCATTTTGGGCCATGAGGGTGACATGCATTTCCAAAGCTACCATCTCTGACTTACACTTTTCCTCATAGGTTGTGCTGACATTTGTAGACATTGTGCAAGTCTTTCAAAGTGCAACCGTCTAGGATGGCCATGCAGTATAGCGATGTAATGTGCAACAAGTCAGCTGTCTCATCAGTACAACTGGATCCACATGAAGTTTAACTACGTGCAGGTGACTTTGGACACACCCATGTACACAGCACATTGGACCCTGCCCTGTAGGCTGAGTGCAACATGTCTTATTTGTGCATCTCCTTGACGGATTTCTGGATTCAGAGACAGGTTCAAGTGCCAAATGTGGCCAATGCATATTCCATTCTGCACATGTACTCCATCCTCACCAGATGTACACATTTCCCATGCTTTGTGGTTAGCTATGTGTATTGTGTTTGTGAACTACAAATTTATCTCCCCCCCCCCATCGTTGTCACCAGTGCAGGCAGATTATTTTATACATATGGCTGTGCATTGGAGCCTACAGACCCTGTTGTTGTATCCTCTATCTGGTGACCCATGTGTGTTCCAAGTCTTCTGCACTACACACTCTGCATTGTAAAAATGGCATCAGTGATGAGCTGCACATAGTGCAGCTTTTGTAGCTAGATGCAGAGTTGCTGTGATAGACATGCAACCAAGTTGACAGTGTAAATGTTCTGATCTTGAGTTGTGTGCAACACCCCCAGCCCACACATGGTGACTGTCTCCTACATTGGTGTTGGTCCATGCTTTTCTGCACAGCAAGTAGGAATGGGCTCTACACATGTAGGGCTGACAGCTGTGACACAACCACTTCTGGTTTGTTGTAGTGGGAGGGTCATGATTCTATTTTGTGTGTCTGTGGAGTTGTGTGGTGTTGGGGGCAGTCTCCTCTGTGCTTCATTGTACACCGACTCATCACAATGTCATCCTTCTGTGAGTAGGTGTACTCCTGTTGCCCTGCAGGGTTTGAGTATGTGTTGTGGTGGACAGATGCTGTGACTTTGTGTCACATACATATGTGTGTCTGGCACCTCTTGTACCACCATCCAATGTGTGTTTGTCATAGTATGTGGCGTGCTGGGTGTACCTACCTGATGCTGAGACTCACCCATTGGTCATACACAACAGTACATGGACACATGGTTGTATTGGGATTACAATGATGGCTGGTCAATAATGGATTCATCGTCAGACATCCAGTGATCCATACTGTCATGGTGGCTTCTGCAATGTCACCTGTCAAGGTAGGTTTTGATGAGGCACGATGCTGCTGTTCAAGGTGGGTGGTGTTTAGACTGGCCAAATGTGACTTGGCTCCCGGCAAGGCCCGTACCTACAAAGCGGCCTCCCTGCACCGACCATGCCCTGAGAATCATGTTTGGGTATGTGAGATGACAGTGCTTCTTGCAAGGCAAGTGACACAGTGCGCAACAGTGAGTCTACTCACAAGTCTGGCCCTCATCCTCAATTGGTATCACAGCAGCTCAGCTGACAGGATACTGGCACCACAGTGCTGTGTGCTGGAGGGAACCATGTAAGTGAGTCAGTCTCTTGATATGGTTTTTTGTGGTCCCCCATGGTTGGCCCGCATGTGACTCTGGCGCACCTGCTCATCAAACAATGCCTGATTGCACACATTGCCAATCCTAGCCCTATATGGAATACTTCCTGATTTGACTCCAAACGCATATGGCTCAGTGGAGTTCAGCCCCCCATTGTGTGTGTTGTCCCAGGCTAAGCCAACTTCCATACTCACACACATGTTGTGTTTGTTCTGCGGTGTGTGACTGGTCGGTTGTCTTTGTCCATCTTCACCCGTGTATTTAAACTATCTTTGAAGGGCATTGAGTGGATGGTGTGTTTTGTTTCTTTTTCTAATGGCCCTGGGCCTCCTACATCGTCACTCTGCACATTCCTTAGGTTTTGCAGTTGACGTTGCTGACACAGTGTGTGACTGGATCTCATCAAAACAGGACTTCCGGATTGAATCCTTTGTATTTGCCGCTGCTCGTACCCGAAATGTGTGTTGATGCATTTTGGATGGTCACATTATCCAATTAAACATTGCTGGCAGTGTTAGCCCACAAAAGCACAGATTGGCTGCACATGGCTGAGGGTATGCAAACCCCACAACAATGTTTGCCTCAACAGTGCTGTGGGTGTTTTGCCCCCATCCCTCACTTTCTCAATACAGTGCTGGGGGGGTTAGCCCCTCAAACCACGAACTGCATGACCATATAGGGGGGTTGAGCCCCACAATCATCTTATTGTCACTACAGTGCAGGGGGGGTTAGCCTCCCCAAACCACGAATTGCATGACCATGCTGGGGGTTGAGCCCCACAATCACCTTTTTGTCAATACAGTGCTGGGGGGTTAGCCCCATATCACATTATGGATAAACATTGCTGGCTGTTTGCACCCGAAACCCCAATTTGGCATGACAATGCTGGGAGTGTTAGGCATCCACCCCCTATGGGGTGGACAATGCTGGGAGTGATAGGCATCCACCACCCTATGGGGTGGACACCGGTGGGAGTGATAGGCATCCAACCCCCTATGGGGTGGACAATGCTGGGAGTAATAGGCATCCACCCCCCTATGGGGAGGCCAATGCTGGGAGTGATAGGCATTCACCCCCCTATGGGGTGGACACCGGTGGGAGTGATAGGCATCCACCCCCCTATGGGGTGGCCAATGCTGGGAGTGATAGGCATCCACCCCTCTATGGGGTGGACAATGCTGGGAGTGATAGGCATCCACCCCCTATGGGGTGGACAATGCTGGGAGTGATAGGCATACACCCCCCTATGGGGTGGACACCAGTGGGAGTGATAGTCATCCACCCCCCTATGGGGTGGCCAATGCTGGGAGTGATAGGCATCCACCCCTCTATGGGGTGGACAATGCTGGGGGTGATAGGCATCCACCCCCCTATGGGGTGGACAATGCTGGGAGTGATAGGCATCCACCCCCTAAGGGGTGGCCAATGCTAGGAGTGATAGGTATCCACCCCCCTATGGGGGGCCAATGCTGGAAGTGTTAGGCATCCACCCCCCTATGGGGTGGACAATGCTGGGACTGATAGGCATCCACCCCCCTATGGGGTGGGTGGACACCAGTGGGAGTGATAGGCATCCACCCCCCCATGGGGTGGACAATGCTGGGAGTGATAGGCATCTACCCCCTATGGGGTGGACAATGCTGGGAGTGATGCATCCACCCCCCTATGGGGTGGACACCCTTAGGAGTGATAGGCATCCACCCCCCTATGGGGTGGACAATGCTGGGAGTGATAGACATCCACCCCCTATGGGGTGGACACCAGTGGGAGTGATGGGCATCCACCCCCTATGGGGTGGCCAATGATGTGAGTGTTAGGCATCCACCCCCCTATGGGGTGGACAATGCTGGGAGTGATAGGCATCCACCCCTCTATGGGGTGGCCAATGCTGGGAGTGTTAGGCATCCACCCCCCTATGGGGTGGCCAATGCTGGGAGTGATAGGCATCCACCCTTCTATGGGGTGGCCAATGCTGGGAGTGATAGGCATCCACCCCCCTATGGGGTGGCCAATGCTGGGAGTGATAGGCATCCACCCCCCTATGGGGTGGCCAATGCTGGGAGTGATAGGCATCCACCCCCCTATGGGGTGAACACCGGTGGGAGTGATAGGCATCCACCACCCCCCTTTGCTCTACATTGTGCAACAATTCCCCCCTACCCCAATATTGACAGTGGTTTATCACAAGCTGTGTATTATGTTGCCATTTGCGGGCTAGTGACGTTTTTGTGTGTGGTAGGTGTCTGACTTACCATCTGTGATGAACGCGTCGGTTCGGGTTGTAGTATCGACTGTAGGCGTAAAGTATAGGGATGACATGCTCGATTGGATACATGGCTGCTCCGTCTCGTTCGCAGAAATCGTCTTGTGGCGCGAATCGTAGCTGAAATACTGCTGTTCCGGATGCTCTGACGTGCTGGAGGTGGCTACCTGTTCGGCGCGTAGGAAGTACGCATCGTACTTGGCAGGCAGGAAACTGACTAGGAAATGCCTCCGGACGAATCCATTCAGAGTTTACGGAGCCTGCTCGTTAGGAAAATGGTGCCGGAATCGGAGCGTACGTGTCGTTCGGAAAAATTGAGACTTTTGCACAATTGTACTTCCTTGTTTGGATGGACTGGTTGCCGGGACGAGTCGGACGGAGGGTAAGGCTACGGTCGGCTCTGGGAGGGCCTGCCGGACGAGATCGGAATCGGGCCCTATGTGTGCCGCTTAATGCAGCACAAATAGAAGTTGCAAAACTGCATTTTTTTTTAAATGATTGTTTATGTGCAGGAAGGGGGACCTTCCTGCACATAAACAATCATAGGCAATTTGCTATTTCTATGTGTGCTGCACAAGGCAGCTCACATGGAAACAGCAAAAATGAGGAGAAATAAAGCATTTTTCCTCGTTTCGCCTGTTTAAGACCAGGTTTTCCCTGGTCATAATTTTGGCGCTGCCTCCTATTTAGGCTGCCCTTGTAAATAGGAGGGCAGCGTCAAAATGAATGGGTGTTGAGGTGGAATGCCCACCCCAACACCCATTGTCCTCCCCTTTCACGCTAAACACAGCATGAAAGGGTGCCTTATTTACAAGGCAGCGTTAAGTCACGCGGCCCCTATCGCCATCACAATGTCACTGATTTTGACCCTGACCTTTCACTTGGGGCACACATCACTATGGTAACTTCAAGGCGTTTTGCTGTGCTCCGGGCCATTCCTAAAATCACTTCATTTGCATGATTAACAAATGTGGGAAGATCGACTGAGGCACTGGGGACAACATGGAGAATAAAAACATAGGGTCTGAACATCATTCATTCTCGCCTGGACTATGCCAATGCTCTTTGTATGGGTATGCCTTCTTACCTTCTAGTTAGGCTTCAGATTGTGCAGAATGCGGTGGCACGTGCCACTCTCAATCTTTCCCGCGGGACATTGGTTACATCCCCCCTTCACACGCTTCACTGGCTATCTATCTGGCAGAGATGTGCTTTTAAAGCTCACTGTCCGGCTTTCAAAGCCATAAAAGCCAATGAACCGATATATCTGTCCAGAACGATCTGTTTCTTTTCGCCTGGGTGCTTGGGAGGGCCTCTTTCTTCTGTCACACTGCTGAACTGTGGTGCTCCCTGCCGCCACCTTGTGGCAGGCATTTGAGTCTCTTCAAACTTGGCTGTTCCTTCAGTTATAATGTGCCCTATTGATGAGTTTAGCCTAGCGCCAGGACACCCCTTTCTTGGTGTAGTAGGGCGCTTTAGAAATATTTTTCATTCCTTCATATAGTGCTCAAAACTGAATATGCATCTATTTAGGGAGAGAACGCTATAGCGACCCTTTGCAAATAAAGCAGGAGTCACAGCTTGAAAGGCACACTGTACTTTAATGTTCATGCTAATGAACTTCATTAACATTAGCCAGCAGCAATGTGGAGATGGCAAGAGACTGGAGAAGGCGGCCATCTCAGTAAACAATCCAGTCACCCGGGAGTACCCTTAACAGCCCCAGGAGAGCAGCTCCCTCGAGCAGACTGCATGTTATTATAAATAATAACAGAGCTCCCTCCCTCCTGAAGCAGCCATAAGCTCTGCACTACATCAGGCTACAAGGGACAATACAAAGAGATAGAAAATACACCTTCCAATTTCTCATGAATTAGAAAACACAGAAAATGGGGCTTCTTTCTCTAAGCTAATGGATGTTTTGTTTGTCAAATCAAGTTATTACAAACGGTAATGTCACTGATACAAATGTCTATGGTACAGGTTTTATTGCAAGCACTGCTGACTCAACGTTTCATCTTTCAGAGGTAGATACAATGAATACATGTGGCTTGGAAGCTTTGAAGCATGAGCTATGTATGCACCTTTGCCCCATTCTGCCTTTCAAATCTAATATTTCTCATCTGAGTTCCCTTGCTTTCCTACCAGCGTTGCAAAGGGGCTGTGGTAATATGTTGGTATATTACAAATCAAATAAATAGGTAAATAAATATGTGAGTGTACTATTCTTGCAGAACAAGATGGAGTCCATGTGCCTTCCACTATGAGGCATGGCGCGTGTCTAAGAATGTTCGGATTACTTACTGTTAATCTCAATTACATTGTCCTACTCGTCTGATCACAGCCATTAAATCTCGAAAGATTCCAGTAATTTACGATCCTGTTGAGCATTTAAGTTGATTCATCACTCCCCCTCATTACATGGATATTTATGCCACAAGGGAAACATGTGGTCCAGCATAACCTACAAGTAGCTATAAATCAATGCCACGGCCGGACTGGGAATCCAAAGCCCCCCTGGCAATTTTGCCGGACAAGCCCCACAGGGGGCTGAAAGGGGAATGCGCTAGTGGGCACTGCTGCTTTTGTTACTGGGGCCGATATTGCAGCACCGCTGGAAAACTGCCCCCTAGTAAGGAAAGCAGCCCCCAATGCTAAAAAAAGCAACCCCACCCTTCCAGCCTCCCGCCAAAACGCATGTGGGGATTAGGGAGGGGGAAGCACCACTCGGTCAAAGCTCCTCCCTCCTGCAGCAACTTTCTGTGCCGCACAGGACACAGCAATTGGCTAGACCAATTATTACCTTGATGGGCTTCCCTGCTTGGGGCAATAGAACACGGACACGGGCCCGCAACTGCAGGAGCACACTGCAGTTCTACGCCAATCTGAACCTATGTGGTTCCCTCTGTCAAAGCTCCCAGGACCAGCTAAGCTACCCCACTGGTACTCCCTAGCTGTCCGCGGCCAGGGCCAGGCCCTAGGCCATCCAGATGTATCTGGTCCTTGCCATCTCACAGAGTGGGGGCAGTACATAGTATCCATTCTCCACTCTTCCTCTCATCAGTGCAGTTCTAAACTGCCACTGATCCTCCAACCTAGGGTCCGCACCCTCAGGCTGACCAGAGGTCACGGGCGAGGTTCTCCTCCCCCTACCTCTCCTTCTGGGGTCCCGCACTCTCCTCCCAGGAGAAGCACCCTCAGAACACAACTCTCCCACCAGTTCAGGACCTCTCTCCTGCAACTGGTCTCCCAACCTAGGATCTAAACCCTCAGGTTGAACCGGGGTCAGAGGCGAGGACTCCCTCACTCTGCACCCCCTTCCAGAGTTCTGCACCCTCCCACCTGGAGTGGTACCCCCAGAAGACAAAACGGTAGGGACACTGGTTATAGATGTCCTTCCCTCCAGGTCAGGCGGAACCTGAACCTGGCCTCCCAACCCAGGGACTAAACCCTGCGGTTGAACCGGGGTCAGAGGCGAGGACTCCCTCCCTCTGCACCCCCTTCCAGAGTTCTGCAACCTCCCACCTTGAGTGGTACCCCTAGAAGACAAACCGGTCAGGACACTGCTTACAGATGTCCTTCCCTCCAGGTCAGGCAGAACCTGAACCTGGCCTCCCAACCCAGGATCTAAACCCTGCAGCTGAGCACCCGCCTGGCACACCAGGACTTCCTGGGGTCCCCCCCAAGCGTAACAAATACCTCATGTGTTGCGTGACAGTCTGCCTGGTGCTGATCTCCCGACCCCTGTCCATCTGACAGTGCGCGAAGATCCCCCAAAACAGAAGTGGTGTCACCATGGTCACTCCTAGGAGGCTCAACCCTTATGGCTGGCCCCTGACCCACTGGTTCTTCCACTGGGGACTCTCTCCCCCTCTCACCCCTCCATCTGGACTTCTGCACCCTCTACTTAGGAGCGGCACTGCCAGACACCAGAACTGATGGAGGTCTGCTTACAGACACTCCAAGTTCTCCTGACACTAGGAGATCCCCCTCAACGGATGGCTTACAAGTACAGCCTAGGCTCCCCACCTGGTGTTCCCTTAAGGAACCCTCCAGGCCTTGAGACTGAGTTTCAGGCACCTTGGGATGCATCCCATTCTCACTCCTTCTCCGCAGAGACAGGACGTGAGTCCCTACACCCCTCCCACTACACTGGGACCTATCTGGGCTACTACGAACCTTACCCACCACTCTGGGCTGGGAAATACCTGAGCCACTCCTCTTAGGGTCACTCCCCAATGCCTCCTCAGACCCTCTGGCACTCACCCAGAGGTCTGCCTCCCGTTCAAGCTCCCTGGGATCAGAGAACTCACACTCCAACAAGTGTTGGCGTAACCCTGGAAAACCATGGAAAACAACAACTGAACATGTGCTCTCTGACAATCAGATTGAACAGAATTGATACCCATCACCCAACCTTCCAGTGCATCACAACACACATCCACAAACTCCCCCCAAGACTGGTGAGACAGTTTCCTACTGCCCCTGAACCTCAACCTATACCCTTCAGGTGTGGCACCCTCTTCCTGGGAACTAGGTACCATTCTCTGGGCTCTGGGAGTGGACGCTTCCACACTGGACACTCTTTTGCTGCCACCACTGGACCCCACCCTCACTGGTGAATCCAGCCCACTGAAACTACACTCAGGGGACAATATTTCCTCAATAGCTAGTTTCTCCCTGGCGAAGGCCCTCTCTGCCTCTGCCATCCTCTCCTGCACTAATACCCTCTCAGTCTCTAGCTTTTTCTCTTCCACACCCAGCTGCACTAGCTCCAACCTGAGCCTTTCCAACGCCAGCTAATGCTCCCTTTCTTCCCTCCTATCCACCCACTCCTCTGGGGACAGGGAAAGGGATGGGGCACTGCCCCCGGCACTGGACCCAGCAAGGGACTCCCTATCCACGGGTCCTCACTACCTACTGGTGTCCCTGCCCTGTCATTTTCTCCCTCCTGAAGATCATCCGCAGCAACTGGCACTTAATTGAGGGTGCCATTCCAAACATTGGGCCCCCGCTGTTCGCATTAAAAATGAATCGGAGCATCGGACAACAAATAATCAGCTCTTCTGCGTCTCCCAAAAGAACAGACACTCTATGTACTATGCTCAATTTACAGCCTATACAAGGTCACCATAAGTGCGGAACATGCTCAGTGTGCAACTCTACAATAGAAGGCAAACTTTTCACTGATGGGCAAAGACACTGGCGCCACAATGACTTTACAAACTGTAAATCGAAAAATGTCGTTTATGCGATCATCTGTCCCTGCAAAAAAATATACATTGGGAAAACTAGCCAAGAAGTGCGACAACGGATTGTCCAGCACCGCTCCAGGCTGAAGAACAAAATACTCTCTGCACCTATGGTTGAACATTTTGTCTCCTTGGAACATACACAAAATGATTTCAATTGGACCGTGTTATCTGCTGTCAAAACGAGCTCTAGGGGTGGGGACCCGGAAACACTTTTAGCTCAAAAAGAAGCTTTTCTTATCATGAAATTCGACACAGCCCTCCGTGGCCTGAATGAGCTTTCTGAAATTGCCAAACTGTAGTGTGTTTAATGTTAGAGAAGCCTCAGCTCTAGCACGTAGCCTGGTAAACCATGTGCACCACAATGCACTGGGGCCTACATCCATTGCACAATCCATTTCGGATCTTACATATGAAAAGAGATCCATGCGCGCCCTTCTGCTGTCGACCTTGCACGGCTCAGCGTGACAACGCGAACAATGGTGTCCAATCCCTCTCAGAATCGAGGCAAGTTGCAAGCGCGTTTGGTTTAAAAGCTGCCGGTCACACACAGCCGCGGTGCACTCTTTACTTGGCTAGCGCTCATCAAGTTATCACAGACATAGTTACAACATGGGCTCGTTATATTTGTTTCCATAGCTCCGGTTTGAATTGAAACAAAGCGACCAAGCCGCCCATCTTTCTTTTGCACTCACCGAAGCGGCAGGCCATTACAAGGCAAGTTTTGTTCAAGATTATACCGCGCCTTTGCCGCTGGGTCTATTACGATTCCCATGCGGGTCTGGGGCGTAAGGTAAAGGCACAAGTAGTGTTGGGAATCTGCGCAGAGGGCTAATACACAGGCCATGCAATTTGTCTCCTTGCAGGCCTTTGAAGAAAGATAAACAGATCGCCTGTGTACACAACATCGTGAACACCAACATTTCACTGAGATTGCCTGCAGGTACCTTGAAGGTATGACTCTTTGTCCTTTTACCCCTGAGAACAAGGCAGCTTTGTGCCAGGTCCATATCTTACGGATCCATTCTTTGATTTTTGTACCGTCATCATTCGAACAGTGGCATTATCACTTCACTGATTTTACAACTCTTTATTTATTCAACGCCAACAATGAGGTCCCAACTGAGTTAAATATGTTTACCTGAACAATGTAACTTTCAAACAGGGTAGTTTCAATCAGGGGTTTATATAGCGCGCTACTCACCCGTGAGGGTCTCAAGGCGCTTGGGGGGGGAGGGGGGAGGCGGCTCCGGATCAGTCGAAGAGCCAGGTCTTGAGGTCCTTCCTGAACGTGTGCAGGGTCGGGGAGCGTCTGATGTTCACCGGGAGCTCGTTCCACGAGGGAATCAGTCTGAATTGTTGTTTCCCCCCATCAGACAACACTTGTTCTAATTGTGTAACCCTGCTACTCACGACACGGGCAGGACATGAGGCGCAAGCCTTATTGCTGAACAAGATAGTGTCCGCCTAGTGCTAGCTTACAAACAAGGACTGGTCAATCGCACTGTTTACGAGTGTTTATGCTGGTTCATTTTTGTTTTGATCGTTTTATACTATGTCTTATCACAAATATGTTGCTTTAATGTGTTCATGTGTATTATCTATGTAATGTTTTACACCTAATCAAAATGATGTGTTGTCCATCTCATGACATGAAATGAATGGTACAATTTTCTTCTTAAAAAAGTCACAAGCTTAAGTGAAATAAAAGCATGCAGACTTTAGAACAGTTTGTCTAAGGTTCTATTCAATTTGGTAGTAATAGCCTACCTGGTCATCTTGTTTGTTTGACAATATTAGAGTGGTCCAGGCCAGGTAGTGAGAGGACCCAAGCCTTTCTTGTTCTTACAACTTCTAAAAGTGGCATTTCTAAAATAGTGATAATAAATCTGTGCACACCATCATGCAGCATTTATTATTACTGTTCCAAACATACCAAACTTGACCACGCTGCTCCTCTCATATTAGAAATTACCACTGACACACTTATCAGGGAATCCCCAATGCATTCCTATGAGAGGGCATCCTCACAGCAGTGAGAAACCAAAATGGCTGTTTGTCACTACCAGGACATGTCACACAATTAAGGTACATGGCCTACCTTTTACCTACAATGCACCCTGCCCATGGGGCTAGGTAGGGCCTACCTTAGGGGTGACTGATATGTAGTAAAAGGGGAGTCACAGACGTGGCACCCACTTTATGTGCCACGTCACAGCGGCAGTAAACTGCGCGCACAGGCCCTGCAATGGCAGAGGCCTGAGACAGGTTTGAAAGGCTACTTTGGTGGGTGGCGCAATCAGCGCTGCAAGCCCAACAGTAGCATTTAATTTACTGGCCCTGGGTATGTGAGATACCGCTTTACAAGGGACTGACAGGTAAATTAAATACGCCAAACAGGTGTATAGCAATCTTAGCAGGTTTACCACAGAGAGCACACGCACTTTACACTGGACAGCAGTGCTAAAGTGCCCAGAGTCCTAAAACCACCAACACCAGGTCAGAAAAAAGACTAGGAGGAAGGCAAAAAGTTCAGGGATGACCCTGCAAAAAGGGCCAAGTCCAACACTGGGTCAAATGACTAGGTGTAGTTGGCAGTTGGACTTTGTGTGTTTCCTCCTAGACCCCCAGAACAATAGAGAGTTTGGGTGTGCCTGGATGGGTCATCACTGGCAGAACGAGAGGGTAGAACTAGGCACAGCCCTCCTTACACTTGCATAGGCTGCATCCTGCCTTCACACAAAGGTCTGCATACCCCCTGTAGTTAGTCTGGAGCAAGGACAGGAGGCAGGAAACCTGTACACTTCAAAGGGAAATCTCTAGAAGCCTTTTCCACTTCAAAGGAGGGACCTGGTATAAACATTGGACTTCAGACACTAACTCTTCAGTGCACGTCAGACACAGGAATATACCAACCACCTGAACCAGCACCCAGATTCAGAAGGAGTTAGCCCCTGACCCCCAAGTGGTGCCCCTCAGGTCTTGGACCTTTGATGTGGCCTCAGTGGAGCTGAATTGAAGTTTTAGTGTGCCCTTCACAACAGCAGATGGCCCCGTTGGCACCAAAACCTTGTCACTCACACTGCCTGCCAATGCAAAGTTCCATCAACACGGCCCTTCGTGCTACAGCATCCACCGCTCGCTGGAACAACACCAGTGTCTTAAGGCTACAGCGACGACTGTCCACGACTCTAGGCCTGCTCTTTGCACTGCAATGAGGACCGTCTGCGAGGCTTCCCTGCTCCGCACGGCCCCCTCCACCACAAACATAACTCTTTGCACTGCACTGAGAAGGTAACTTTTCAGCAGGACTAATCTGGCCCCTGTATCGGACCCATGCTCCATCGCAGTTGGCCTGAACGTATGACTTTCTCCTAGTCTTGCCTGACCAGATAGCTGTGAGTGGCGCTTTGGGCTTTTTGGTGCTATTCTCACATAATTCTTTAAAATTGCATATCTCCAGTTCTACTGATTGGAATTTTGTCGTTTGGTCTTGATTTATTTATTACATTTTGCTCTGTTTTACTAATTTGGTGTGGGATTTTTTTTGTGTTGG
This sequence comes from Calotriton arnoldi, assembly GCA_963921515.1. Classification (NCBI taxonomy): domain Eukaryota; kingdom Metazoa; phylum Chordata; class Amphibia; order Caudata; family Salamandridae; genus Calotriton; species Calotriton arnoldi. The sequence continues at coordinate 97,320 of CAWUFW010003862.1, read as the reverse complement.
GTTTTCACTTTATTACTGTTTGAAGTGCTGCATAACTACTTTACACATTGCCTCTAAGTTAAGCCTGACTGCTCTGTGCCAAGCTACTAGAGGGTTGAGCACAGGTTAATTCGGGGTTTGCTTGTGCCTCACCCTGACCAGGATTGTGGTTGCTGCTTGAGTAGGGTTTCAACCCCCTCAACCAGTAACCCAGTTTCTCACACTGAGTCTTTATTTTGTGTATTTTCAAGAGGACCCTCAATGTTAGGGGTAAAGCAGGGAAAGAATACAGGAGGCCTTTGAGGCAGGGGGATGTGACAGCATTGTTTGCCATTGAGGATCCTTCTCTCCGGAGTAAAAAATTGGTAGTTTAGATTCCCTCAAATATGCAAACAGATCTATTAAGGGGTTCCTGAACTTCTGACAAATCTCCCCAAAAAGGTCTGATTTTCTAAAGTAATTTTTTTAAGTCAGCTCAGAAGGTCTGCTGCAATATTCTCTTTCTCTGGAAAACAGATAGCTGACAGAGTGAAGATGTATTTTGGCCCAAGCAAAGATTTTGAATGCCATTTTCACTAGAGATTGAGACTTCAGACCTCCCTCTTGGATTATGTAGCTTTTCACTACCAAGTTGTATGTCCTAACTAACGCTGCTCTGCCTATTAGGTAAGGAGTATGTGAGAGGCCTGATAGCTGCAGTCAACTTTTTTCAATTCACAGACTGTCCTCTGTCCACTCTGGACCACTGTTCCTGGGGACAAAGGTGATTCAAAGTTGCTCCCTATCACTTGAGGTTGGCATCCACTGTTATTAGATGTAGAGTTGGATTTGATAGATCTATCTCTGTATAGAAGTTCTCAGGAAGAAGCCACCGTAACAGGAATAGGGAGTTACAGGAGTAGAGGCTCTAAATCCAGAAAAGTCAGATCCCATTGTTGGAGGATGTGTTGGAGTAAAGGTTTCATGAGAAATTGAACAAAAGGGAATATAAAAACTGAGTTTCCATGTCCCCCTGAGCACAAAGTCACAAGCGGGTTGTCGCTGGCTGTGTTTTCAAGACAGGTTGAAGGCAAACTGGACATTTGTGAATCTGATTGTGAGGAAGAAACACCTTTCAGAATGAAGTATCGACAAAGCCTCCTATGAACTCTAGACCTTGGGTTTTTAGTAAATGTGATTTCTCTTTCTTTATTAACCAGCCATGATTATTGAGCAGGGTGCAGACTCTTCTAGGTTGTTCTATGTTTTTCCCAACGTTGAAGCCTGAATAAGCCAGTTGTCTAAATATGGGTAAGCCTGGATAACTTCTTTTTTTTTAAATTCTCTTTTTATTAAACAGTTGTGATGGTACAGCGATAGGTCACAAAGCCACACAACAATAACATATAAAGAGAAGGGCACATGAGCATGTTTACAGATGAAATCGTTTTGCAGTATGACATTAGACAGTAAGAAGATCAATATCCAAGTCATTGTTCCACAATTCAATCGAAGGAGAGATACATATTTCACCACGGGACTTGTTCCAGTTCGCCCACTTATGATCCCATTTCGAGGGACAACCTCTATGCTTAAACACATCCTTCTCTGCGATCATGGCACTGTCCACATCCTTAGCCCACTTTGAGTATTTAGGTAGATCTCCGGTCCCTCACCCCTGAGCTATGTTCCTTTTAGCCAGGACAAACCCCAGGGACCCATGTGCGCTCTGTTTGAGTCAGGTCCGTGGCATCCCACACATTTAATAGACACAATCGTGGGGAGTGAACGATGGCCTTCACACATACCCTCGCCAGTGTAGAGACAATTTTCCCCCAATAAGGCTGAAGCTTTGGGCACTCCCAGATTGTATGAAAGAAGGTACCCTCGGCTGTGCACCCTCTGAGGCAACTAGGATCCGATCGACTACCCATCCTGACCAGTGTGTATGCTGATAGATATGTTCTGTGTAGAATTTTCAGCTGAATGAGTCGTAGACGCATTGGGATGGCAACCTCCCTAGGGGAGGAAAGGGCTTCCTGCCAGTCATCGTCCACTAGGTATCCCAGGTCTGTTTCCCACAGCTGTCGAAGACGTATCAGTGGATCAGGCTTGTTATTTATTAGTTTGCGATAGGTGAGCGAGATCGCTTTACGTGTTAGGGGGTCCGTCAAAAGCCTATCCTCCAGTGGGGAGGCCTCAGGTAAAGCCTCGCCGCTGGTGACAACAGTGGTGATTGCATGTCGGATTTGGAGATAACGAAATGTCTCAGACTCAGCCAACTGGTATTCCCTCTGGAGATCGGCAAATGAGACCATAGTATTTCGTTTCCAAAGGTCCCCCACTGAAGAAATACCAATTAGGTCCCACTTGTCAAAGCCCGGGCATCTACTCAATATACCAAGCTGTTCAGATTCCCACAGGGAAGTGAGCAGTGTTAATTTCTTGTGCCAACCCAGTTTCTTTGTTGCACAGTGCCAAAGTGCCATCGTGTGTGCAGTGGGGCCGGTAAGGTGCTGTCTTTTGGGGCTAGAATAGAGTGCGCGCTGGTATCCACCCCTAGCCATTACCCATCTGTCCGTGTGGTACGCCGGCTCAGACGGTGGGGCAAAGACCCATTGATTGACCACCGCAAGCTGGGAGGCCCAATAGTATTGTTTCAAGTCAGGCAACGCAATCCCCCCATCATACCACCCTCTGGTCAGTTTATGTGTCGCTATGTGTGGGCATTTCCCATCCCATAAGAGAGTTCTAACCTCGCGCTCCACGCTGATAAAATAGGCATCGGGGACCCTATGGGGGGTATTCTGTAGGACGTACAAGAAATGAGGGAGAGCCAGCATCTTAAACAGTGCCGCTTTGCCGAGCAAAGTAAGAGGCAACGCCCGCCAATAAAGTACGTCTTTCCGAAACCTGACCAATGGGGGTTTAAGATTAGCATCATAAAAGTGGGCCGGGTGTGGAGTGATATAGATGCCGAGATAGCGAAAGCCCTCAGTGGCAACCGTTATACTGGTGTCTTTGGGCATCCGCGGCATGGGGCTCCACAGCATAAACAAAACAGACTTTGTCCAATTAATGGTGTAGCCGGAGTGGGCGCAAAAAATGGCAAAAATGTGCAACATTCTGTGGATCGAGGCCGAGGGAGCTGCCACCTATAACAGGACATCGTCAGCATAGAGGGAGATTCTATCCTCGTGCTGGTCTGTCCACTTCAGTCCCCTGATCATGGGGTCACCCCTGACCCAAGTCGCTAGTGGCTCCAGCAGTAGAGCAAATATGAGGGGTGACAGGGGGCATGCCCTGCCTGGTTCCCCTCTCTAGGCGGATGCTTCGGGAGGTGTGCTGGTTAACTACCACCTGTGCAGTACGGCCTGTATACAATAGTTTGACCCACTGTATAAAGTGAGGGTCAAACCCCAGGCGTTCGAGGAGGGCAAATAAATAGGGCCACTCAATAGTGTCGAATGCCATTTTTGCATCCAGTGATAGTAATGCAGCATCCTCTAGGATGGTATTGGTTCTCCCCATCACCCCGTGGAGTCTCCAGAGGTTAAGTGCCGTATTGCGGCCGGGCATAAAGCCTGACTGGTCGGGGTGGACAAGCTGGCATATAACTGGTATTAGATGATTGGCCAATGCCGTGGCCAAAATTTTTACCTCGGCTGTCAACAACGAGATGGGTCGATAGGATTCGCATCTCGTCACCGATTTGCCCGGCTTGTGTATGACAGCAATGGAGGCCAGCATCAAATCTTGGGGTAGAGACCCTGCATGGTAGCTCTCTAAATACATAGCATGAAGAGGGGGCGTTATCTTGGAGGACACTAGCTTAAAAAGTTCTATTGGGAGCCCATTGGGGCCCATAGCTTTGCCTGACTTAATGCCGCCAATGGCGGTCGCGTGTTCCTCCTCAGTGAGATCGCCCTCTAGGGCATCACAGTCGTCTGGTGTAAGTACAGCTACCGGAATAGTGGCCAGAAGGTCTCGTGAGCCCTGCAGGGTGGTGTGAGTGGTGGAGGAGTATATGGAGGCGAAGTGGGAGGCGAAGGCCTCAGCTATGTGTTGCGGGTCTGTCACTGATTCGCCAGCGTCCGTCTCGATAAGGGGCACCCATCTCTGAGCGGTCTCTCGCCTCTCTAGCCATGCAAGCATTTTGCCAGTGGCGTCGCCTAATCCGTATATTCTATGAAGAGTTGCTTTGCGTTTTGTCCTGGCAGATTCCGTCGCTAGCTGATGATAGTCTAAGCGTTTAATACTCAAAGTGTGGGTGAGCTGCTCGTCGTCGCGTATTGCCACCTCGTCCTCTAATTCCCTGATTTCCTGCTCCAGGATTTCTAATCTAGCCGTCCGTTCCTTCTTGTGTCCCGCCATTAGTGAGAGTGCTTGACCCTTGATTACTGCCCCAAAAGCCCCCCATAACGTGCAGTGGGACTGAACTGAATGCATATTCTCAGTAAAGTAGTGATCTACTCCCTTGATCAGAGCGCTTCTGACCTGTGGGATCTTCAAACTCCACTGGGTTATGGATAGGGCGAGGCGGCGGTGTCCCTGGCGTAGGGTCAGCTGGGTCAGAACCGGGGAGTGGCCCGAAATACTTCGCGCCAGGGATTTAGTGTCAGTAAAGTAAGAGAGATCGTCAGTATGTGTGAGCAGGGGATCGATTCGGGACTGACTGCCATGGGCACCGGAATGAAAGGTAAAATTCCGAGTCAGGGGGTTAAAGTGGCGGCAGAGATCCACAAGGCCAAAAGCCAGGAGAAAGTCCATCGGGGGGAGGTGTCCTGCGGGTCTGGACGAGGGAGACGCCGGTCTACCCTGCCATCTACCGCGAGATTGAAGTCACCTCCCAATACCAATGTACCAACTGGAAGGTCTAACTGGAATTTACCCAGATCAGACAGCGTAGATGTCTTCACCGCTGGAGGGACATAAATTGAGAGGACATTAAGGGGCATCCCCTCCCATGTCCCCGCCATGGCAGCATATATACCTAGGCCATCAGTCCAAGTACTGTGTATTATGAATGGACACTGTTTACGGATGAGAATGCCCGTCCCCCTGGATCCAGATGTAAAGCCGCATGTACCACTAACCTGTAGCCCGAACGATCTAATGCTTTACAAGTATTGCCAATGAGGTGCGTCTCTTGTAGTAGGATGTTAACTGGGGCCTGTCTCTTGAGGTATTGGAGTACAACTCCTCTCTTTAGCTTATCACCCAATCCATTAACATTCCACATGAGAATGCGGAAGGCCCTATTCACGTTGCGATCAGACATAGTGTATAAATGCGGTTTGGGACCCTACCTGTCCATGTCCCGAATATGTGTAGCAAAGTCCAATGCGTTGAATCTGTGGGCCCTGAGTGCACCTGAATAAAGAATATATATTGCTGCACCTCCATCACAATAAAATAACAATCAAAACAAACTAAACAAACCCCCCCAACGCCCTTCGCCCTCCCCCACCCTGCTTCCCTGCACGAAGGGCACAAAACCTCCCACCACCCCAAACTTGCAGAGTGCCTTTCACCCACCCTTGAAATTATAAGGAACATGGTCCAACCCCACTCCCTGGGGCAGCAATTCGTTTGAGGACATTTTACCCCTAGCATTGACCCCATGACATAAAATTGAAGCATATCAGATGGCAGAAAGTAGAAAAAACAACGATACCCCTCCACAGGAAGCAAGTATGGTCTCGGAGCTGTAGGCAGCAACACCAAGGTATGCTCAGACCTGATACAAGACAGTTCCACAACAAATCAACTAATGTCTGTGGGGACGTAGTAGCGTAGGCCATGGTGACTGAAAACCTCCATCGCGCACCTTCAATCCGCCAGTCTCTATTCTGTCGAACCCTGTGTCATCGATTCACCGCTCGACAGGGACCCAGGCTGTCGGCCGACCTGTCTCCGTTGCCGGTGTCGCAGGTGGATTTGCGGTTACGTTTACTGACCGTTCGCCAGCCGTTGAGCCAGTCCCATGCATCTTCAGGCCTGGTAAAAAACCACGTTTTCCCTTCGGATTCAACATGCAGCTTTGCCGGGAACAGCATGGCGTACTTGATTTCTTGGTCACGCAATGCGCGCTTCACCGCCAGGAAGCTACGACATTGTTTCTGCACTCGTAGCGTGAAGTCTGGAAAGAAGGTGATTTTGCTATTGTCTATGGCAGAGGTCTTCAAACTGTGGGGCGCGCCCCCCTGGGGGTCCGTGGCGGCACTCCCAGGGGGGCGCAAATGCCTCATTAAGTACTTAAGAATGAAGATGGCCGGAAGAGCAACTTTGTTTATTTTTCGCGTTTCCAGGCCGTCTTCATTTACATGACAGTTGAAGTGGAGACAAGTAAGGCAGCTGTGATCCTGAACCTTGGGGTCGTGAAATCAACAGCTTGGCTAAAAACAGCAAAATATTTTATAAGTATTTTGTTGTATTTACACGTTCAGCAGCTGCATTTAAAATAATGCTCACGCCTACAAGTGAGAAATGAGGTATTAAATAAATGCACATTAAACTAATTGATGGGACACGCACATCTTCACATTATGAAACTTGGTTAATGTGATCCCCGAAGATGTCTGTATGAGAACAGTCACAAAACTGAATCCAGGATGGTACAGTGCATAATAGTGACATGTGTATTTATAATGTTTTAAGGTCCCACTAACACATCTGGGATGGTTGTTTTTAACAAAGGGTATGGGAATTCTTTGCAAAATTAAAAACACATGGGCACCTTAGTCCTCATACCCCCTGCCAACTTTGGCCTCTGTTTACATGCAGGTGTCCTTTCAGATGAGTTCAGAGGGTACAAGGGAAGAGAACAAAAGGGTCATATTCAGAGGCCCGATCGCCCAGACCCTGGAGTTTCTGGGTAATGGCCCAGGAGAAAGAGTAAAGGAGTGAAATCCATGGATAGCATCAAAAGAGAGAGCCCAGAGGAGGACGCTCTATGTGGAACTGAATTTTTCGTTTATAAATCAGACAGCTTCCCCCATCCTCAGAGAGATGCCTGAAGAAGGTGCTCAGAAATGCAGGTTCATTTTTCTTTTTTTGGCCATCACTACCATTAGTACAGCAGCTGCATTGGCACTGGGACAATGGTGCGAGGGGCCAATGCACACCAATGAGCGTGGTGCTGGCACAAAGGGTGGGAAGCCATTTTCTTTGTTAGCATTAGGGTTCAGATTACAAGCAACGGGGGGAGAATGTGGATATTTCCCCCTTTTTTTCAAAACAAAGGGGCAGACAGTCTGCTTTGGGTGTCAGGCCTAGAAATAACAGCCTGTGACACAATTTAGCTTTTGGCTTCAGGGAGATGGCAGAAATGAGGATGGGAGGAGGACTTTAAGGTAGAAAAGACTTCCCGCTTCGCAAGGCAGTAGATCTCATTAGTGAAGCAAAGTGGCACTGTGGCCCAGGAGTGTGAAGGACCCACTGCATCACAATTAAGACTGTCTTATACTTTACAATAAGACATGAGGAGAGCATTAGGGATGAGGTGGTTCACACATGGGCGCTCCTTTCTTCTGTAAGGGCCAGAGAAACTGTTTCAAGAATGGAGTGATGGGCAGATGTGGTGGGGAAGAAGTGAAAGAGACAGAGGGAATCACCTACTATTCATGGCTGCAGCTACAATTAGTGCAGAAGGCACAATTGCATTGGGACCCAAAAGCATGAGGACCTCAATTAATGGGAGTAGTGTTTTTTGTTTAGTTCAGTTTGTATGGGCTTGCTCTTTTATGCATCTCACACTTAGTGTGAAGTATGAGCTACTGAAAAAGTGCCCCTGATATTATCTCATAAGCCCCACTCCTTGCGCTCAGCCCTAACCCTCACAATTACCCAAGACTTTCCATAACGTTTTGGAGGGGGGCCTGACTTGAAAATATTTTGGCTAAGGGGGGCTCAGAGCAACAAAGTTTGAAGACCTCTGGTCTATGGCAAGCGGTGGGGCAGTTCTCGCTGTTTGGAGTATGACATCCCTGTCTCGGAAATTGAACACTCTCGCCAAGAGAGGCCGAGGCGGCGCGCCAGGCTTGGACCTTCCGCCTGGCACCCGGTGCGCTCGTTCAATGGAAAAGTATTTGGATAGCCCCTTTGGCTGGAGGTGCTTAAGTATTAACTCCTCAACAAAGATATCCGCCGCCAGCACTCCCAATATGCGAACGTTATTGTGGCACAATCGGCCTTCGTAGTCATCAAGTTGTCGTTGGAGCACATCCTGATTAGTTTGGAGTTCAGCAACTTGGCGTTTGAGAAGGTCAGTATCAGTCTTTAAGTCCTTAGTCGTGGTTTCAACTTCGGTGATACGTTTAGCCATTTTTCGCATATCCGCTCTGATCAGGGAGACCTCAGAGGCGACAGTATCAATACGGCCTTCTAGGGAGGTGCGTGCCGTCGTTATGGCTGTTAAGATGTCTTGCAGCGTGGGGTCTGGCTGATCCCCACTGGGTTTGGGGTTAGTTTGTGTCTCATCCTGGCCTTTCTGCCACGCATATTTTTCCAACTTGGATTGGAGCGTGGCCCGGCCGCTGCGGCCACTCGCCATGGTGTAACCGATAGGTAGGATGTATTAGTGGAGGGACCAGGCCGTGCTAGCTACTCACCGCCGCCTGCGCAAGGGACAAGGCCCTCTCCGGCCTGTCGGGTTTCGCCAGCTAGGCCCAGCCCAATGAATGATCCAGTTCCAGAGGAAGAACACACCGAGGGAGGGGGAAGCACTGGTATAAAGCCGGTAGCCACTCCGGCCACTTGAAGTGCAGCGCTTCGCCGAGCCTTGACTGCGTAAAGGATTGCAGTCTGGTTCAAATGGGATGGAGAATGTTGCCCCCCCCCTTGCAGATGATATGTGTCTCCGCCGCCTACGTAGATACTGCACGGGAGACCGGCCAGGTCCAAGCGTAACTCTCACCCCCACCGCCAATAGGGCAGAATGTCTGGTGTCTCCCAGGTGTCCCCCCCTCACAATGGCGATAAATTAATGCAGGCTCCGAACCCGCACCACTTCGTTACTGCACGTTTCACCAAGTGCACAGTTGCTGCTCGGAGTGGCGCGGAGGTCCTCTCACGGGCCTCGTCCTTCACTGTGGCCTGGGAGCATACCCCTGTTGCGCAGTTAAATTTACCGCAGCCGCGTTATACGGAGGCTTGTAGTTTGGGCCAAAGTACGATAATGAGGACAATAGCGCAATATAGTGTGAGGGCCTGCAGAACTCTAGATATGGAGAGAGGGGGGGAGAGCCCAGGCCAGCAGGCAAAGTCAGTTGTGGGGATGTGGGCCCGCCCAGCCGGCCCCGGTAAGCCCAAGTCCGTGGCCTCCACCGCAGATGCACACGCAGGCGGCCGCCGGCCCTCGGGGCGTGTTTGGATGCTGGCAGTTCGTCCTGGGGGCAGAGGGGAGGGAGAGAAATCACTGGCTTCGTCGCGGCCAGTATTCAGGCTCAGCGCGGCCCCTCCGTCACGGAAGCGGGCCCAGGATACACACCGCAGCCGCGGCGTCGCTTGCCCGGGTGAGGCCGAAATCCTACTTGGCACGCCCTGCGTCCTTCGACGCCACAGCACAGGTCCGGCCGGCTATCTCCGCCAAGGCGCCCCCAATCGAAGCGGTCTTCGGCACAGCGGACGGGCACGCTGCGGTGGTCAGGTGAGCTCCACTGCAGCCGTCTTGATGCGGGGCAAGTATGTGTATTCAGGATATTTAGGGAGTGGCGCGACGGAGCGAAGCTACCGTGCGGCCATTTCCCTCGGCAGTTGGCCACGCCCCCCAAGCCTGGATAACTTCTTGATTAAGAATTGCCACCCATGGAGTAAGAACCTTTGTGAATCCCATTGACAATGATTTTAAACCGAAGAGTAGAACAGTTAATTGGTAATCATTGTCCATGATAGCTAATCTGAGGAACTTTTGGTGACACTTTCTGATGAGAATATGAAAGTAATCATCTTGAAGGTCTACTTCGGTCATGACATCTATAGGGCAGCTGAAATTGACCTCTCGAACTGTTTCCACCCAAAGATGTAAATTTTTTTAACATAAATGTTGATATTTCTTAAATTGATGATTGGTCAATAATCTCCTGTAAGCTTGGGGCCAAGAAATTTTTTTTATAAATGCCATGTTCTTTTTTTTCGATAGGAACAAGGCAGATTGCCAATTTATGGAGCAGCTTCTGAATCCTATAAGTAGTGAGGATAAGTAGTGAAGATTTCTTCCTAGGGTCTTGAGAAAGAGGAGTTACACAGAAGGAAGGAGGAGGAGCTTCCAGAACCTTGAGGCCCTGTGAAGAAATCTTCATTATTCATAGGATTTAGAAGCTCCTACAGAAATTGGCAATATTAAATATCTGTCCTTTACAATCTTCCCTACTTATCTGTTTGATCCGTCTTGCATCCAGTTTTTGTAGAATGCTTTTACTCTCATCCCAACATCTGATTCAGAAGAGGAACTGACAAGTCAAATATGTTGGACTGTCAGAGGTACTGACAAAGGGTTTCCCTTAGAGTTAGATGTAGGAGGTCTTCCCCTTCATCTAAAAGGACAGAGTCTACTAGGAAAAGAGTGCAAATGGGGGTACTTTTGAGATGGTCAGCACCATGGAGAGACTGAAGAATGGAAAAAAGGGAGAAATTATCTTTCTGTCCTCTGCAGCCCAAATGGCAAGTTTCTCTAGATGGGGACCAACAACTGTCTGACCTTCAGAGGACAGTTTGAGTAAAAGGGTGTTTTTTGCAGCATCTCCCTTTGAAGATCTCAGCCAATATTTCTTCTCACTGCTACAGAGGTAACAATAGCTAAAGGAGAAGCCTTAATTGGATTGAAAAAGTTATGCAAAATTTGTTTGAACTCTTTTTCAATCATGCCTAAGAGATAAGAACAATCTGACACTTCCTCAAAAGCCTCTCATTAAAGAATGGGTCTAATAAGCTGCATAAATGTGGGCTTTAATACCAAAGCAGGTAGCAACATGTTGGTGTTTTGATGCCAATTCAAATCTCGTGTCAATATTATCGGAAGCGACTGAACCTCTCGTAGAAATGAAGAAGCGACCTGCCAAACAAGGTACTAGAGAGTCTATTTTAAGAGCATCCAGAAACTTCTGGTCAAATTCATCCAAAAGATACAGTTTAGACTAATATCTGGGTATTAAAACATTTTCAGGGTCCTTCAAATCATTAAGTATGAACTTTTGTGCGCTTGGAAGTAATGGAAGACCAATAGATTCAGAAGTAAATTATCTTGGAAAAAACATTAGCTTCCTGCTTGGTTGAGGGCTGAGAAGGATCATGAAAACCTGTACTAGACCAACGATTTGCAATTATTTCAACTATGACCTCCTTTTTGATAAAAAACAACCATTGGATTCTGTATCTGGAGTATCATTATTATCCTGACTAGGATCCTGAGTAAAAGGTTTCTCTCTGCTCCGAGGCTCCACAGAAGGCTCAGGGAGAGGAGGTTGAGTTGGAAGGTGCTTCTCTACAACAGGTGATACTGCTTCATCAATCATGGATTTTAACATGACCACATCGACATTAGGTTCAGAAGACTTGGGGGATGGTGCTTATGCTTTCCGTGATGCTTATGAGAAGCAGGGCGCTGCGCATCTGGGCTGCAATGCTGTTTTTTAGATGTGGACTAGTGTGGGGGAAGGTAAGTGTTCAGAGTCTGACATCATTGCATACATGCAACAAATTAAAGCACTTACCAGAAAGTAGGCAGCAGAAGTTAAAGACACTTCCAATTGCATGTCGATGCAAAGTGCACAGAAGTGACATCATTGTTAGAACCACCCCGGATCAGGCAGTCCAGCACAGCCAGGAAGGGGTGGGATGCCTTTACATGGCAAAATGACTTTTTCCCAAAACAAACTTCTACAGAGGAGAGGCATGCATAGCAGCAGCCCATGGTAAAAAGTATTGAAAGTGCCACAAGTAAAAGAAAACTCAGGCATACTGTAACTCACGCTATAGGCAGGAAATAGAGCAGGACTTCCTATTTATCTTCTGATATTAATATACATGTAACGAAGAGGACTGGTTACTTAACTTAAATCCTCAAAAAGATTGTAAATTACTTGAAAGGGGATCTCTCACAAGGGCTGAAATACCTTGAGATTTAAAAACTGGTACGACGAAGAGGAACGTAGAGGCAATGTGCGTTTTCTTGCTTTTATGCCAAGTGAGCCTGCAGTCTCTCTTTGTGGCAATTAAGTAGCAGCAGGAGGCTGTTTTAAAGGAAAAGAGTGTAGGGGAAGCCGTTACTTCGGCCCAGGGCTCCCCAGCTAGAATTCACTTTAAGTAAGGGGGTGTGCCCAAATGTGGTGTTTCCTTTGGTGAGAGGTCTTCATTTTAGGCTAGATAAATGTAGCTGGCCCGCTGAACACCAATTTGAGGTGAATAGTGGGTGAGAATGAGGAGAGCTAGTGGCAGCGTTTTCTGTGACCATCAGACTCCACATCACAGTCCAGGTATTTTAGTTAAGAAACTAAAGCATCCCTGGAGCTACAGTCTTTTATAATTTGACAGCCCTATCTGTACCTTCTTTCAAATGATTTCAGATTGTGAATTAAATTTAACCTGAAGTTGAAGACCAATCAACAAATCACACTTTCAGAGAACAACTGCCAACTTCTATAAGTTTACCTGGAAAAAGACCTCTGAGTGTAATTAGGGGTGACAGATGCAGTGCTGTTTACAACCCACTGTTAACTGACTTGATGTCAGTGTAACCCAGCGGTTTAGACTTAACTTATCTTTTTGACCCTCTTTGTATCCTGAGATGCTTTGAAGTAGTTTTGCTGAAGTGTGGCAACAAAGGCCCATCCTTCTGCCCAGAAGTCCACTTTGATTTCGCTGAAACACGCATTGACACATATAAATTTGTGAGGAAACTAAAACTGGCGAAAATTCATGCACAAAAGAAAAACAAAGAGAGTATAATGGTACCAAAATCTACCTCGAGTGACAGAATGAGGATTGACCAAATAAGTGATTTAAGAACCATCTTAGAGCTACAAAATGATAATTATAGCAACATTGACATCCTATCGGATACTCAAATACTATCGGACTGTGACATAGACCCAGATACTCACATAATATAGTGACAGGAAACCTCACTCATGGATATGCCCTATGCTACCTCCTGGGAACAAAATAGACTTGTTGGTGACAGCTGAATGGGAGAAATTACCCAACTTGAACTACAATGTGTGGTGTTCCAGTATTGGAACTTTACATTAGAACATTATGAGTATTCTTTGTTGGGGATTCTACACTGGCGGTTGGCAGGTAACGTTTGATGTATTCATTGCTTGTGGATGTGTAAGCTGTCTTCTCCACATTAAACTCGTACAAAGAGCCCGCTTTGTGTCCAGGAGTGATCTCAACACGAATTGGCGACGATCGGGAGTGTTGGAGGAAGACAGCGCTCACCTGTTGTGACATTTTTGTTACCGACCAGCTTTTGCGCTGAACTTTCTGTTTTGCAGATGGTTTTTTCTTCAAGAAGGGACCTTCCGGTAGGACGTTGTCTGCTTTGTTGCTCTTTGTACGCTGTTAATTGGTGTTTAGCACGAGCTGTGTGCCTGCAGCGTGACGTCAAAGCGTGGACCACGTTCCTTGGCAGCCATGTTGGATTGGTTTAACTACCGGATATACGTGCAGTGACGTCAGCGTGCTTTTCCACGTTATTGGCAGCCATTTTGGATCGGTTTATCAACTGGATATTTGTGCTGTGACGTCTGCGCGTCTTTCCACATTTTTGGTGGCCATCTTAAATTGGTCAATTTCTCTCGTTATCGTTCTAATAACCAAGCTTTGTGTAGCCTGTCTACTGGATCTACGCTGGTTATTTGGCAACAGTACTACTATTAAAACGTCTACATCCTTGGTTGTTTTCACTGATGCTCACAGTTTATGTTGTTTTCATCAATTGCGCACCGTTGGGCATTTTTACATTTTAAAATTTCGCCTGTTGGCTTACACGCTGATAGGCACAGCTTTATAGACATATATATAAAAATGTTTAACTCTTGATTTTTCCTGGTTTATATACTTATTGCTAGCAGTCTATTTATTATTTTGCAGTGGCAAATATTTCTGCACCACCACATTTTTTACCAGTTGCTGGAAAACCCAAAATGGAATGGGAACTATGGTACCCTATGTTTCTGGCTTATGTTGAAGTTTTAGAAGAAGATGACTGTTCCCCCAAAAGGAAACTTGCCCTATTAAGGCATTGTTTAGGTGGTGCAGGTCTGAAAGAATTTGCTAATCTTCCACCTGTTGATGGTGCTGGAGATACTAATGTTTTTGAAATAGCAATAAGACAAATGAATACCAGGTTTGGTAAAAAAATTAATGTGGTTATGGAAAGGTTTAAGTTTTATTCGCGTGCCCAGAAGGAAGAAGAATCTATTGAGGATTATGTTTCTGCTTTGCGTACCTTAGCAGGATCTTGTGCTTTTGAAACCATCAGTTATGAGCAGGTTTTAAGAGACCAGATAATGATGAAAACCAAAAGTAAGAAAATTCAGGAAAGACTATGGCTGGGTACTGAATCTTCTTTAAGTGCTGTAGTCAACATTGCTAAAGGAATTGAACAGTCTGAGAAATTTGTAAGTGAAATCAGAGGTCAAGTAGTTAAAGTCCAAGACATTGCATCCGAAGTTTCTCTGGTGAAGAATCAAACAGTTTTAAAAAGAATTCTTTCACTTCCTCCAAGAAAGACACTGAGGTGAAGGATAGTGACAATAAATTTTTCGGGAAAAGAACTCCTATAATTTGTTACAGGTGTGGCAGTCCCAACCATGTTGGGAGTTACAAGGGATGTCCTGCATGGGACAAGATTTGTGTTAAATGCAAGAAAAGAGGACATTTTAGTAAAGTTTGTAAGTCGATTCAGAAAGTAAATTACATAACATGCGAAGAGGGTGAATTACCTGCTGATTTCAATTCTTTATTGTGTGTCGGAGATGCCAATTGCAAAGGTTTTCCAAGATGTACAGTGTCAATTGATGGTAAAACGGTTTCCATGATGGTTGATTCATGTGCATGGTACAGCATTATTGGTAAGAATTTGTTCAATGAATTGTGGGGTGAGAAAGAACTTTTACCGCCAGATATTCAACCTGGTGGTTACTCTGGCCATAAAATCGATCTAGAAGGACTTATGTGGGCAGACTTGGACTTTAAAGGTAGGAGAACCAGAGGTAAAGTGTATGTGGCAACTAGGGGTGTGTCCATATTAGGTTGGCCTCATCAACAAGAGATGGGCATAAAATTAGATCCTAATGCCAATCCACCTGTTTATGTCATTGCACCCAATAATGAAGAATTTGTGGGTGGAATTAAAGAGAAGTTCCCGAAACTTTTTGATGGTACTCTTGGTAAATATGTGGATTTTAAACACAAAATGATTCTTAAAGATAATGCCATTCCAGTCAGACATAGAGTGAGGAATGTACCTTTGGCGTATCGTGACAAACTTAAGGCCCTATTAGAAGATTTAATTGCGAAACGCATTATTGAACCGATAGAATCTTCTCCTTGGGTTTCTCCCATTGTTTTGTCTCTTAAGAGTTCAGGGGATCTTCGTTTGTGTGTGGATCTTTGCAGCCTAAATAAAGAGATTTGTATTGACAGACATCCCCTACCCAATATACATGAATTAATCTCCACTTTATCTGGTGCCTCTGTTTTTTCCACTGTAGATTTAGCTAGTGCGTACCATCAAGTGGAGCTTCATGAAGAGTCAAAATGTTTAACAGCTTTTGTGACTCCGGAGGGAATGTTTCAATTTTCACGCATGCCTTTTGGGTTAGCAAGTGCCGCTTCTGTATTCCAGCGGCTTATGAAGGAAGTTTTAGAGGGATGTGCTGGAGCTATCGCTTTCCAGGATGACATTTTAATCTTTGGGAAAGATTTTGAGGAACATGACAACAATTTGGTAAATGTGTTAAACTGTGTACAAAATAAGGGATTGACTTTGACATTTTCTAAATGTAAATTTAGACAAAGCAAGGTTGAGTATTTGGGTCATGAGATCTCTAGTGAAGGAATCAGACCCAAACTCAACCATGTGCAGAGTATTTCTAATGCACCTGCACCTACTACAAAAGAACAATTGTTATCTTTTCTTGGGTTGACAGAATTTTATGGTAAATTTGTACAAGATTATTCTACCAAAGTGCACCCGTTAAGACAATTATTGAAAAAGAATGCAAAATTTGTTTGGGGCAAAGATCAACAGTTAGCTTTTGATGTTTTAAAGAAAGAAATAATTTGTGCACCATTTTTGAAATCATACATGGTTGGCAAAGAATGTATTGTATCTGTAGATGCTAGTAGTGTAGGTTTGAGTGCTGTGCTCATGCAGAAGAACAATTCTGAAGAATATGTAGTGTCCTATGCTTCTAGGATGTTGCGTGGTGCTGAGTGCAGTTATTCCACTATCGAAAAAGAATTATTAGCATGCACTTGGGCGGCTCAACATTTTCGTCAATTTTTGTGGGGCACCAAATTTCGTTTAAGGACCGATCACAAACCATTGATTAACATGTTGGCAGCTGGTGGAGGTAGAACATTGACTGCTCGTTTGGCAAGACTTGCTGCTAAGTTGCAAGAGTATCAATGTGTTGTTGAGTATGTTCCTGGTCGTTTTAATGTCCATGCTGACTGCATGTCACGTTTACCTTTATCCGATGTATCTGAGACCAAAACTATGGAAGAATGTGATGTAGCTTACACCATTGATGATGTTAATAGAGGTTGTGCAGAGGATCAATCTATTAAAACTATTTCTGAAGATGTATGGAAAGATGCTATGCAAGAGGATTGTATTTTGTGTGAGGTTGTAAAGTTTTTGCAGAAAGGTTGGCCAGAAGAAAGGAAGTTGAGTGGCGAGTTAAGTTCTTTTTTCAAAATCAAAGACGAACTTATGCTTTTAAACGACATCATAACGAGAGGGGACAAAATTGTACCACCACGGAAACTTAGAGAAATGATTTGTATAGTAGTTCATGAAGGTCACATGGGTATGTCCACCACCAAAAGAAGGATATGGGTATTTTACTGGTGGCCTGGGATTGATGATATGGTAGATAGATATGTGAGGGAATGTCTCCCTTGTTCTAAGAGTGACAAATCTGTCAAACCATTGTCGGTAAATGTAACCCCTGTTGAGTATGCTCAAGGACCTTGGAGAAACTAGGTATTGATATCATTGGACCATTAGGTACTCCTCTTAGTAAAGATGTGTATGCTTTAGTTCTTGTGGATTACTTCTCCAAAAGGCCTGAATTAAAAATTGTGGACAAGATTACTTCTGCACAAGTCATTGAATTTTTGGATGATATTTTTTGTCGTGAAGGACTTCCTGAGGAACTTATTTCTGATAATGGTCCACAGTTTGTAAGCAAAGAGTTTGCATTGTTTCTTGAAAGATGTGGTGTTTTGCATAAGAAAGTGTCTAATTATAACCCTCAAGCCAATGGTCAAGTAGAACGTTTTAACAGGGTTGTTAAAGAATCTATTCAGCTTGCCATTAAAAATGGCATTTTGTGGAGGAAAGCTTTACGGGCTACTTTGTTGACATATCGCACATCGCCAAATTCTGTTACTGGTTTGTCTCCATTTGAGATGTTGCGAGGTAGGAAACCAGGTTCCAAACTCATGCCTTGGTGGCTGAAAGGGAAAAATTCATATGACTCTGCCATGGATTTATCTCAAGTCAGGGAGCGTGTTAAGAGATATCAGGAGAAAATGAAGGGTGACTTCTCTAAGCATCAGTTTAAGGAGTCTAAATTGAAAGTAGGTGATATGGTTCCTGTCAAGTTTGGTGATTCCCTTAACAGAAAGTGGTCCATGTGGTCTGATCCTGTAAGAGTGATTGAAGTTTTCAGCAAGGCGGTGAGGGTTGAAGGTGGTAAAATATGGAATTTTAGACGCATATCTGTGTGCAGATTTTTAGGTAAAGAAAAACCAAATTATTGTGTCACTCATACGAGTATTAAGCCCGTTGTTTCTAAATCTAAGGAGGATGAAGATGGTTTTGCCAGTTTTTTACATATGTATGATTGTTCGAATTCTGATTTAGTGTTATCGGATGTGTGTGGTAGTAATACACATGTTGAGCATAGTTCTGTTCCTATTTCTGGTTCAAATAATTTAACAGAACAATGTAGTGATCGTCCTGAAACTGAAGAACATGTGGTTGAATTGAGGAAAAGTTTTCGTACCAAGCATTTACCTATAAAAATAAAAGATTTTGTTCAGTTTTAGTTTTTGTTTGTTTTTCTTCTTGTATTTTTGCTTTTTTGTATATAGTTTAGTTTTTTTTTAAAAAGGGGAAGGTGTGTGGTGTTCCAGTATTGGAACTTTACATTAGAACATTATGAGTATTCTTTTTTGGGGATTCTACACTGGCGGTTGGCGGATAACGTTTGATGTATTCATTGCTTGTGGATGTGTAAGCTGTCTTCTCCACATTAAACTCGTACAAAGAACCCGCTTTGTGTCCAGGAGTGATCTCAACACAAAGGACGAAAAGAAATCCTCTGAAAGACAATCTTTAAGATCTCTCTAGGATAATCCATCAATTATAATAAAGAAAGGCAGACAAAGGTGGAAATATAGTTGTAATGGATAAAATCCAATACGTTATGGAGGCAAATTGACAGCTCACTGATACAAATAGCTAGAGAAACCCACTTTCAATCCTGTAATGATGATCAAGAGCCAGATTGATAAAAAACGGAAGAATTGGCATATGTCATTACTGATCAATGAAGATGAATATAAATATCTCAGGGTGAAAAATCCCAAAGATTCACAAGAGCCTAATCAATCCACCAGGAAGACCAATAGTTTCCGCTTGTGACTCTCTATTGGAAAATATTTTATGATACATAGATCACTACCTTTCATCAATGGTCAAAACATCAGGTACACTGCAGACTTACTAAGGATACTCACAGGAGTAACATGGCAAGAAGAATATCACCTGATAACTATTGATGTGGTATCTCTCTATACTGCCATCAAACATGAAGTTGGACTTCAGCGTGCGCTTATCTTTTCAAACAATGCACAGTAGGTGAATTTGAACACTCCAAGATGCTCCTTGAGATGATGAAACTATGTTTGGATAATAATGTCTTTCTATTCAATAACTAAGAACATAAACCACAGTGTGGGACTGCAATGGGAGTGTTATTTTCTCCCAGCTACACCAACTTGAGCATGGGTTGGTGGGAGAGAGAAGTAGTCTGGGATGAGGGGCAAGAGCACTATCTGGACAAAATCGTCTTATAGACCAGATATATAGACTATCTATTCATAATATGGAACAACACTAGCAGTGATTTCGAAACATACTTCAAAATCCTTAATAGGAATGATTATGGCCTAAAATTTACCCATGCTATCAACAAAGAACTAATGAACTTTCTTGACATCACAATTTATATTGAAAAAGAGAAACTGGAGACAACAATGTATAGGAAAGAAACATTCACCAATGCAACACTGCATGGCTAGAGTTTTCATCCCCAGACTTTATTGAACAGCATTCCATATGGGAATTTTTGCGATTAAAGAGAAATTGCTTGATTCAGGACAACTTTGAAATAACTATATAGAAATATGGCAAAGATTCTGCAAGCGAGAATACCAACAAAACCACATCCAAAAAGGATATGAAAGATCAGGATCAGTAAATCGAGTTGACACCCTCATCACTAAAAAAGAACAGAAAACTAAAAACCCGAAAGACAATGGAATCATACTGATACTAACATACACTAGAGAAAGTCTACAAATCAAACAAATATTTCAAACATATTGGAACATCCTTAAGAAAGACCCTGGCATAGGGTACAAACTGAAACCAGCTGTTTCTGTCACCTACACGAGAGCTCCATCACTAAAAGAAAAAATGATACGAAGCCATTTTGAAAAGAAACCACAAGAAACTTGACTAACTAGATCAATCAATGGCTTCAGAAAGTGCTTGAAATGCAAAGCATGTAAAATAGGCAAAAATAAAAGAGCCATGCTAGATCAGAAATGGAATCAGATAACAATCAATCAGAGAACCAACTGTGAGTCAACACATGTTGTATATATCCACAAATGCAAGTGTGGCTTGAAATATGTCAGCAGCACAATTTGTCCTCTAAAGAAATGGATCCTTGATCACATAAAGGCAACTGAAAATAAGGACACCACCTGTGCAGTTGCAAACACATGATAAAAGAACATCAAGCAGAGACATTAAAGTCCCTAGTATACTCTGGTCGAACATGTGCCAAAATCCACTAGGGGAGGGAACAGAGTTCTCACTCTTTGGCAGAAAGTATCAAAGTATATAATCAAGTTTAAAACAAAAATCCCCAATGGCCTGAATAAAGATGAGGAACTTTACATACACCTGCATTAACTCAAGCAGAGACTGCATCATTTCATGGACAATGATCATGACATGTATATCTTGAGACTAACATTGAATGTATACATGGCCATGCATGATGATCAGACAATCCCATTTAGAGGTCGACTCTGTAAAATGTAAAAACTATTGCTAATCATTGTGAGTTAATTTGTAACACTGGACAATGAAACATAAAGCCACTTAACACTGCGCTTTTGTAAATTTAACGTGTAATGCATATAATTTGTTACCACACTTAGAGGATGGATGAATTAAGAACTAACATCAAAAGGTACAACAGTATAGTAATACAATTAGCTGTAAGTATGTCTATTATATACTACATCCACCAGAACACATAAGGGGGACATGGCTGCGATGATAGAAGAGTAGAAACATATGTAAGGTCACGAGCTGTAATCAAGACTGCATAGCCGAAAGGCACTGGTTTGGTATCTGTGTGAACAGTAAATAATACTGTCACAGAAACCGATTTTGAGTGCCACTTCTTTCTTTGGCTATAAATAATTTTGAGGTGGTCTGACCTTAAAGCAAGCACTGGTAACAAGAGCATGCCAAGTTTGGAAGGACGTCAATATAGCTTCACTATACTTCATTCCACAAATATGTAACTAGACCATATATAAATATATATTCAAGGTACATTGATGTGGAGTTAATAGCAATTCTATTATTACCTATTTGTACTTGCCCGTCTGTATTTTGGTTCTCAATATTTTGGTCAAAATATTTTTGTTATCACAATGTTTCCATCCTCGATATTCTGAAATACCACCCTGCAGCAGCAACTAACTTCGAGTGAGGGTGTGCGTCTTCAGGTTCCTGGGAGTAGCTTTCATATCAATTGACTATTAGGGCACCTAAAAGCACTTGCTAGCACCAATCTGTCGGGCACAGGTCACACATACCATCCTAGAAGATGGATAAGTTATTTAGTACAGGCCTCCTCCGGTCTCAACCGTCAAACACCAAGAATATTCACCCACAACTCATTGAGGGTGACACTCACCTGGTGTAAGGAGAGGGCCCTTCACACTACTATTTTCACAAGCCGAATCAGAGTCTGGTCTGCGATGGAAACGTTGGGACTGATTGGAAAGTCACCCTAGACCATTGAAAGTGTTAATATACTATACCAATGGCAAATTGTGAACTTTAGAATTGCCAATAACCAGTACCACAGGTATTTATGCTATTCTGCGGCATTTTCCAGATATTAATGGATTAGCCACGTTTGCTATATAATCCCTCATCTGCTGCATATTCTGTAGATTGTACCAAAAAATAGTTTTTAGCACAAACAGTTCAAAAGTTATTAATGAGGCAGCAACATGTGTTATCAAGCAATGCAAAGCTCTTCGCACTTTTAAGTTGCTTATTGCTGTGTTTGTGTGTTAATCTGGAACTAATGCGGTCAAACATTTGCCCAGACAGTGCTATCATGTACAGATGACAAAATAATGAAAACTATTTAAAAATGTGCAAAATAATGCCGTATAATTTGAGTTCTGCTTCCACATAATTTAGTCAGCCCTACTGGTTAATTTGGTCCTCCGCTGCCACATAATTCCAGCGGCTCTGCCAATAACTTAACCTAACCCTATCTACCCTAACTTAACCTAAACTAACGTAACGTAACGTAACATAACATAACAGTACGCAGTTGAGTTTACAGTGGAAATGAGACTTAGGAGCTCGCATGTGGACATCTGCCAGGCCGCCTGGCCCTCTACATGGGAGCGGGCAGTTATCTCATCAGACTCTAAAACTAACATCAGATTAGAAATGTCAAGCGGGCACTGCAGTCCCCCAGGCCCTAGTATCATGAGAAACTTGACAGATAAAAAGCGACTGCATCCTATTATTTGTTGTTGTTTTCTCCAAAAATAATCACAGAGAGCAATCCGAGGGAACTTGATAAGAGGCCATACCCACTCAAATGCGAAACACAAACAGCTAGCGGTTTCTTTAGTCGGACTGTGACTTTTGCAGGGAAACCAAACCCCTCGGACTTACCAATAGATTTGCTGTAAAAACGGACAATTCTAAACTAGAAATGCAGAAGCAATCATGAATTCAGCTCCGATTTATTTAATAAACCCATATGAGAAGGGGCGATGGGTCTGCTCAGTGCATATCAAGTGCACATCCTGTTTTTTGCCCATGCCTTGGGCTCCTTTCGAACCTCCAGGCCCTCCTTCAGGGGCGCAGCAAGGGATTCATGAGTCCTAATGCAAGTAGGAAAATTGGGTCCAGCCTGTGGTCTTGTAGTAAAAAATAGCCACTTATTGGGGTGAAGTGGACCCCTCAAGCCACTGGACCCCGGTGCCACTGCTCTCTTGCACTATTAACAGCTATGCCTCTTGCCTCTTTAGAGTCAAATAAATAAAAGTTATGGTGCCTAGTACCACAAATGAATATCAATATACCTGCAGCTCTCAAGTGAGTATATGCATTAATTTAAAGGGTTCTTGCACCCTCTTTCGTCGCTGCTCATCACACTTCTTGCACTGATAACATAGAGGGACGGACACCATTTTCTTCTTGCAATCAAGCATTCATTCTCACAATCCTTGATAAAGTCAGGATAAGAGACACGAGTTTTCTGTTCTCTATTCTGCCTTCTGTCGACCCTTTTCCCTAAGATACCCATTGAAGTCCTTGCCAGCACCCCTATTCTCCCAGTGGTATCCACACGATGGCTATCACTTTTTCCCACAGCTTGACAAACTATTGGATATGAAGAATGTCTTTCAACATTTGCATCCTCCATTCAGAGACCCTGGCTGGTCCCTTCCTGTTACCTCTTAGGGTGAAACCATCATGGCCACTTCAGGATGGGATCATGCCGCTCTCATACCCATGTGGCTCCCCGACATCGGCTTGGCTTGAATTCATACAGCTTGTAGGGTTTTCAGTGCTGTGCCTGATCTTGCATGCAACAATTTTCTACTGGGGGGTGGCCATGGTCTGACTACCTCACCAAACCACTGCTCTATGCCAACAACTCATAGTTTGGCCATGGATGCCCCATCTTTCCTGCCCCATCTGGGCGGTGGGACAGTCAAAAAAAATGAGCTAAACTTGCTCCCCAAACCCAAACGTCTCAGAACTGCCACCCATCGTCACAAAGGGCTCCCCCCAATTATGTGCGTACACTTCCCAATTACAATGTTTTGCATCCCTTCCATTTCCAAACCCATTCTGCAATGAGCAACCCTTTCCAATCATCTCCCCAACCCACTGTCTTGTCCAATCTCCGTCCATCACCAACTTCTCTGTCCAATCACCTGCAATGCGTCTTTCTTTGTCCATCCCTTTCTCCTACTCCCTCCTCAGTCTTGTCACCTGTTCTGCCTGCCTCAGGAAGGGATTACTGGCACAATATCGAAAACAACATTATTGTGGTATAGAAATATTGTGTCAAAAATATCGATTGCTAAAATATCGTGTCCCTATACTTAAAATGGTAAGTACACAAATATCAGAAATAATATGTATCGTTTCACACTAATATTGCTAAAACACATACAAAACTCTAATTTTTTTATTATATATAGTTTAAAATAATAAATGTTATGCATTTTAATATATAATATTAATACAATGGAAATTAATTTAATTTAAATAATATTTAATACTATATATAAATATATACTTATATAAACACACACATATGTGTGTATGTTTATATATACATATATATATATATATAATGTAACACTATCACTGAAAATATATATTTTACATTATATAAAAAATGTTAGGTTATTTTTTTTAGTGCACTAGTATTAAAAGTATATAAATAAACATATATAATGAAACATAAAAAATATTAACAAATCAATCCCAAAACATTAAATATTTTATGAAATTAATTAAATATAAAAAACTATAAAATAAAAAAGCAGACATTTACTTAAAATATTATTTATATATATATATGTATATATATATATATATATATATATATATATATATATATATATACAATTTTTAATATTGTATATCTTATTGTGTATATATATATATACTGGACATCAAGAATTTCATTTTAACTGTTTCACACACATAATTGGGACCATACATACATACTCTTTGCACTTGGCGCATTCGACACAGTTTTAGACATGGTTTTAGATAACAAGATTGCACTAACAAGCGGTGGATTCATCCACGCTATTCTCGAACCAAAAGGTAACACATATAAGCGTGATTAGAGTTGACCCATTCAAGGGGATATATAGTTCATATAAGAAGCGCATGCACATAGGGCATGAACAAAACCATGTGGCAATAGAGGTATTTTACCTGTAAAGAAGTTTTAATATTGCAATTTTAAAATATAATATTTGGTATTTTATCATTTATGAACTTTTTAATTAACAATGTTAATTTATCAACTGTGGTTTTAGCCCTAAGAGTAGTCAATTTTAAAGTATATTGTGCACGCAACACTGTTTTTTACTGCAGTTAATGTTATAATTTTACCATGTCTACTACGGCACCTTGCACGTGATTATAATTTATGAGCACCTGTCACTTTAAAAGAGCTTGCACATCAGCAGTAAGATGTCAAGTGATCAAGGCTCGGACGAGCCGAAACGTTATGGCGACATCGCAAGAATAAACAGAATTTAACGCACTGGAAACTTGGTCCGTGTCCGTGTTGTAGCAGGATTGCTGCGAGGGAAATGCGGTGTGTGGTGATATATATATATATATATATATATACACATACAGATATAAAATTCACATAAAAAATTTAATATAAAATGAATAATAAGAATAGATATATTTTAGCAATATTAGGAAAAGTATTGAAGTCTGGGAATATTAGATATATTATTTCCACTTCAGTATATTCAACAGTAGTGAAAGTGTAGACTTTCAGAGGGGTTACATTGACTATTCCCACTCCAAGCAAGTCAACAGTAGGTAAATTATTGGATTTAGGAGGGGTAAGAGCTACTATTCGAACTCCAGTCTCTGCACCAGTAGGGAAAGCATTGAACTGCAGAGGGATAAGATTTACTATTCCCACTCCAGGTTGTGCAACAGTAGGGAATGTGTTAGACTTCGGAGGGGTAATACATACTATTCCCACTCCAGTCTGTGCAACAGTAGGGAATGTGTTATACTTCGGAGGGATTAAATTAACTATTCCCACTCCAGTCTGTGTAAGAGTAGGGAAAGTGTTGCACTTTGGACGACTAAGATTTACTATTTACACTCCAGTCTGTGGAACTATAGGGAAAGCGTTGGACTTTGAAGGGATTAAATTTACTATTCCTACTCCAGTCTGTGCAACAGTAGGGAAAGCGCTGGAATTCGGAAGAGCAATATTTACTATTCCCATTCCAATCTGTGCAACAGTAAGAAAAGAGTTGGATTTTGGAGGGGTAAGATTTACTATTCCCACTCCAGTGTGTGCAACAGTAGGGTAAGTGTTGGACTTCGGAGGGGTAAGATTTACTATTCCCACTCCAGTCTGTGCAGCAGTAGAGAACGCGTTGGAGTTCACAGGGGTAATATTTATTATTCCCACTTCAGTCTGGGTGGCAGTAGGGAAGGAGTTGGACATCGAAGGGGTTACATTTACTATTCCCACTCCAGTCTGTGCAACAGTAGCAAATGTATTGGGCTTTCGAGGGGTAAAATTTACTATTTCTACTCCAGTCTGTGCAACAGTAGGGAAAGCGTTGGACTTCGAAGGTGTAAGATTTACTATTCCCTTTCCTGTCTGTGCAACAGTAGGGAAAGCGTTGGACTTCGAAGGGGTAAGATTTACTATTCCCTTTCCAGTCTGTGCAAAAGTAGGGAAAGTGTTGGACTTCGGAGGAATTCAATTTACTATTCCCTCTCCAGTCTGTGCAACAGTGGGAAAAGCGTTGGACTTCGGAGGTGTTACATTTACTATTCCCACTCCAGTCAGTAGGTAAAGAAATTCACTTCAAACATGTTGCATATTTGAATAACCCTATTAATTTAGAACAAATATCATCGTGCAATTAAGAAAGGCAGTTAATAAATAATGTACCAATGAACAGCACTCAGATAAAAGGGACTAGTCCAACCCCTTCTCTGTTAATTCCCAGCTCTGTTGAGGTGAACATAACAGAGCTCTTTTATTATCATGATCTCACACTCACATGATAACTTGAAAAACGTTGGTTAAACTGTTGTTTATTACATGACAACAGCTAACCACTCATATCTTTCACTTTTTCACTGCTCCACACTTTTCTGTCCATCCAGTCCCTTTTCCATTACACATACTCATTTTGTACAGCATAAAACATATCTATCTCCTTCAAAGAGCCCAGCTTTCTTCTGTATCTATGCATGCCGCAACAACAAATAAAAGTTTCTGGACAATGATGAAGAACGTATTAGTTATATTAAAGACAGAGAGGTGAATATTATCCTTAGAACTTTCCTTTACTATTCGTCAGCAGCAAAGATATCCAATGACAAAACTGTAACATAAATTACAACTCCCATGAATGTTTTTTTTAAATTAATTTTTATTCTGACATTGTATACAAGTTCAGATTCGCATACAGTACAAAAACATAGAAGAACAAAACAACCCGTGGCTATTCATTTCAGTTGATCATTTGCCCTCAGATACAATCGTTTTTGTTGTGACAGATATCCAGCTGACATACAGTACTATTCCTCTTCATTTTCTGATAACGTTTCTTGTTCTCTGGACCGCAAATATTGCAATAGTGGCTCCCAGATGTCCTTGGGTCGAGAGGGAGCCGGCAGCTTCTCTGCATACAGTTCTAGATTCTCCCTACAGTACACAAGGTCCTTTATCCAGTGGTCAGGCAGTCGGGCAGCTGAGCTCTCCCATTTCATCGCCACCCTCCTTTTCGCTAGCAGTAAAGCAATTCTGATGAATTTACCCGTGACACCCTTCAGGGACGGTGTGAAGCACAATAGACATATCTGTGGGGTACAGTGTAATGTAATGTTAGTCATACTTTGCAGTCTACGTGTCACTTCCACCCAGAACTCAGCCACCCGACTGCACTCCCAGGCCAAGTGCCAGAAATCTGCTCCCTGAGATCCACATCTTTTACATGCATCACTTTCCTGGAGTCTGTATTTGTTCAATTTGTGTGGTGTATGATAGACCTGATGAAGATATTTAAAGTGGATAATGCGTAGATTGCCATTGGATGTGAATGAACTGGTGAGATGACAGCAGTACTCCCTTTCCTTCTGTGTAAGCTGAGGGTGAAGTCTGGTGTTCTACCTATCTAGGCTCTTATTGTTGGCAGTAAGTTTCTCATTTCTAGCTATTCTATATAGCTTGGTTACCAATTTGTGCCTTGTTGGGCTAGCCAGAAGCATCTGGAGGGCTTGCAGTGTTGGTGGTTCATCAGGAAAGGTGTTATAGTGTACCTTTATTGCCTTCTTTAGTCTGTGAAATATAAATATAAATAGCGGTGATTTATTGTGTACGTATTGTAGCATCTCTTCCATGATGAAACCACCGTTGGGGTATAAGTCTTGCATTTTATCTATGCCTGCTAATCTCAGGGTGTGCATAGCTCCCGCCTCCCCTGTTACCGACAATTCTGCGTGGTGAGCCAATGTGAGCAGAGGGGCATATAGTGGAAGCTTCGCTGCCAGTTGTCCCAGAGCCTGCCAGGCTGCTATCGTCGTATCTATTGTGTTAATTTCCTTTTTGGGGTACCTCTGTGTGAGTGCGATAATATAGATCTCAATGGAATGGGGTGTGCATCGCTGTCCTCGACCGAGACATGAGGGATGAAGTCATGATGATTGTACCAGTAGTATGCATACTGCGCCTGCGCGCAGAGATAGTACAGATACATGTCAGGCACACTAAAGCCACCCCTACTGTAGTCCAGGGTAAGTGTCTCCCAACCTACGCGGGACTGCTTTCCTCCCCACACTAGCTTTACAAGCAGCGAACGTATGGTTTTAAAAAAATGCTGGGTCAGTTTTATGGGTATGTTGCTGAACAGGTACAGGAATCTCGGCAGGTGTTATGTCCCGTATAGAGGCCCTAATGTAGACCCGTTCATACATGCCCTAAAATGGACGTATTCGTATTTACCCTAATACGGTCATATTCGTACTTGCCCTATTATGGTCAAAGCCGCATATGCCCTATTACGGTCATAACTGTACATGTCCTATTATAGTCATGATTCCTTATATAGGCATGATCTTTCACCTACATTGGTCCTCGCTAGTACACAATGAGCTCTGAGGGCTGAACGTTATCTAGTCTGTGGTTTTGAATACAGCAGGGTTTTTCCTAAACACAGGCCCACACTGTACTCATCAATTATGTATGGCTCTCTAGGAATACACCACCTGCATAATATGTATGTACAAAGTTCACCCCTGACATCTTCCTCACGTCTAACAAGGGCCAATACAAACCATACGAAGCAACTAGAGTCTTCAGGGTATAAATACGCCACATCTTACCCCGGTAAGGCAGAGGGAACCGAGACTTCCATGCTGACACACTGACCAGAGACACTGAGGCTCCTGCATGCAGTCGCTCCAGCTGACAGCGGTCTAACACAGCCCTTGCGGAGTGTCCAACTTGAGACCATGACGGGGTCCCACACTCTCTCTATTCAGGTATGGGGGTTCGACTAAATCCTAGAAGACTTGGCTCTTAGGCTTTTAGACCTACACATATGCTAGGTACACTCAGGTACATCTAGTTAGGCATCGTAGGAGTACGCGCACTTGCATAATGCTTTTTATATTCATGTATGTATTCATGATTATTGCAATATGGTAGAACTGTTTATCCCTTTGCTTTTATCGTACTGCTGATAATATATCTCTGCTATTGTCTGCTGGTTGCTGCAGCACATATATTTTACACTAGAATAAGAACTGTTCAATAAATACTTATTGAAACGCCCGACTGTTTATTCTGTGTAACTCTCTGAGACAAACCGAATAAGTAAGCACGAGTGACTGAGCGAAAGGTAGTACATGTTTCCACGATTCTGAGGAATTTGGGTTGTCATGATCTAAGGTTGCCAGAAACTAATCTCTCCCCGATAAGAGGAGATTCTAGTGGCACTGTGAGCTAGCTAATGCAAATCAGGCTAACATATGCGGTGGGGGTGCACAGAGTCAGTCTAACACCAAGCCAACGGTTTATGTTATCCAAACGCGCAGGTCCTGCATGGGTACTATAGGAACTACACGACATGGCGCCACCAACGTTGGTTTGGTACTTATTTAACAGTAGAATCTGAGTAGTTCAGTCGTGCTATTCTCAGAGAACCTACTCACAAAACCCCAGAGACGTCTGGAGTGGGTGGGCACAAAATCCGCCGCAGCTGAGTAGTACGAAAATACTATTTATTGGCTGTTGGTTAATCAAGCTTGAAGGACATTTAGTTCCTAAATTGTGCATAACACCTCATCTTAGTTCCCTTTGAACACTTCTTCCTCTAAATATGTCTGATAACGAGGCAGGGGACCAAAGAGTTGATCTGAATCTCTTAACAGGAGAAGAAGATCCTGAGGATGCAATACAGATTGCACCAAAATTCAGAAGGACAGTCACCATAAGACTATTAGAAAATGGCTTACCAGCCACGGGTGGCATAGTAGTTTTCGTGATTGAGGCACACGAATCAAACAAAACAGAGGTATTCTATTCATTGGTTACACTCCCAGCAGCAAATGCCATAACAAAGACATTTCACTACTATTTGAGAGGAAATGCACCAAGGGAATATGCCCCGTTCGAGGACATAGAGATTCCACTCACTTACCAGGAACATTTTTACTGGTTTAATGGCGCCCTACCCCACGTACGACAAAGAGTAAGATTAGGCCCGCTCGGAGGAGACGGGGCCACATGGCCAATACTAGCGGCTTACACACCGCATCCTGACATTGCAACAATGCCACAGCCAGAATTACTCGTACAACACATAGATTTAATTAAAATCTACAGAAACCTGACACAATTCGTCATGAGGACTTTAACAATCCAACCTGCACCAGCAGGTGCAGCAAACAGTACTCCAGTTCAGGGTACAGGAAATAAAATTACTCCTCAAACATTACACGCAGTAATGGGCAAAATGCCTGCAAAACGCGAACAAATACCATTCTGGATAGCTCAGAAAATAACTCAGCTTGAGGCAGTATTCCCGAATACTACCACCTATGAAAAACACAGAATTCTAACAATCTGCTTGCCCATGGGGATCACACCACAAGTAGAGGACTGCACCTCTTGGGGTTCAGTCTTTGCTGCCACATATACCAGAACACATGGTATCCCGTCCTTAGCAGTAATACCTGATGTATTGAGACAGATACAAAATGAGTACGGAGCAGAACCTGCCCTTAACTTAGGGATGAAGTTACTAAATAACTTTGACCAGGTATCAGCCATAATACTAGCTAACATTAAGGGGGAAGCAGCTTCAGTGGCGATCCGCCAACGCCTAAGGGAGTTCAGTCCAGAGGATCATCAACACGAACTACCCAAAATAATTGAAACTGCATATGCAGAATTAGGCAGAGACAGTCTAGGTGGGAAAGCATTAAAACCACAACTAGTGGGCAGTCCTGAAAAGTACACTACAAAGCAGACACCTACTTCTTCTAAAAAGAAGTGGGAAAATAAAAACCACAAAAGTCTAAAGACAGCAGATCTCAATCCAGAGGTAGGTCTCCTCAACAGGAGCCCTCTGAAAGGAGGTATAACCTCAGGAATAGGGATAATATTAAAAAACCTGACAGGTATCAGGATACTGATACTCGTTCCTCTCGTTCCTTTCAGGGTTCATCAAAAAACTCTGAGAGGGAAGGACGGTCAGAGGAGCGTACAAAGTCCAGAGACACGCAAAGCGCTGCGGACTACGCACCTAAAAAAGAAGACAAACAAAAATCAAAACCTTAGTTCAAAAAGAAGAAGGTAGCAGGTCTCAAGATCAGACATGCCCAGAATTCTGAGGACACAGCTTCTGAACGGGGAATGGGCTCTGACGATGCTAGACAGCGCGGCAGAAGTAACGATAGCTCGCCAGAACCTGAAGGAATTTCTGGTGACAGCGGAGTTGAGTGAGTATATCACGGTGGAAACACCTGATACTCGGGTAAGTGTCCCACTTAAGTTACATGAGATAACACTCCGGATGGAGGGGGACAAGCCCAGAAAAGTTAAAGGTCTCTTTTGGAAAAATCTGTCATCTGGGTATGACATTCTATTAGCAGAACAAGACTGGCCGCCAGCATTCGTCATGGAGTGCCCTAGGGGAGAAACTGTAATTTTTCCAGCCTTTTCCGTCCTTGTTCCCATACATTTAAAACATGCATATGCGCAGGAGTTGCCCCAGCTCCAGCATTGTACAAAAATCATGTTGGTTGGGATGAGGATTCAACCCACCACATGATCCCGTTAAAAGTTTCCCCAAATGCTCAAAGGCAATACCCTATAAAGCAGGAAGCTAAAAGACAAGTCAGGGAGATCCTAGATCAACTTGAATACCAGGGGGTGATTGAAAATTACACTTCACCTATGAACAATCCTTTGTTTCCCGTAATGAAACCTGACAACACATATCGTTTAGTTTTGGATTACAGACATTTAAACACTTGCACAAAAACATTTGCAGTTCAAAATGCACACAGTGCCGCATTAATGAATAACATTGTGCGCAAAAAATACAAAACAACACTAGATATCTCAAATGGATTTTTCTGCCAAAATATAGCGCCTGAAAGCAGGTATCTGACCGCATTCAGTGCGTTAGGGTCCCAGCGACAATTTTGTCGACTAGCGCAAGGGTATAAAAATAGCCCCAGGGTATTTTCAGCAAGAGTAACAGAGTTACTCCAAAATTTGGATGAAGAAGCATTGTCCTATGTGGATGATATTTATCTGGCAGACGATGACTTACCGAGGCACTTGACCAGGGTGAGCACCATTATTATGGGATTCGTCTCTGAGGCCTATAAATTTAATTTCAAAAAATCAAAAATTGCCCACCTCAATGTCCTGTTCTTAAGGTATGAGTTGTCAAGTGAAGGAAAAAGCCTAGCAGCTAACTTTTTAGAAACGTGTGCGCTGCTCCAACCTCCAAAATCATTGAAGAATTTACAATCAATTCTGGGATTCCTAAATTTTGGTCGAACATACATTTTGGATTACGCAGGAAGAGTAAAGCCTTTCTACGACTTAATAAAACCTGATTTTTCAGTCAGACAATGGACACAGGAACATACAAATATCCTGCGTTCCCTACAGGAAGACATGATAGCTTCTAAACATTTACAGACACGCGTAAACGTACGCAACTTAGTGATCCGAGTAATAGCGGGTCAATGCGGGTACACTTA
Source organism: Calotriton arnoldi (assembly GCA_963921515.1). Lineage (NCBI taxonomy): Eukaryota > Metazoa > Chordata > Amphibia > Caudata > Salamandridae > Calotriton > Calotriton arnoldi. The sequence continues at coordinate 64,526 of CAWUFW010003862.1, read as the reverse complement.
TTTAACTTTCAATGAAGGCGAAACAGTACCAATCGCATACAAATCACACCTGTACACAAACGCAGAAATGCGTTTCACTTCAACAGAAAAAATCCTGACAGCAGTGCAGACCGCTGTAGCAAGAGAAAGAGCTCTGGCTCAGGGTAAACGCATAATTGTCGTGACCCCAGTACCAGCCTTAGAGGCTGTTACAAAAGCTAGCATTCCAAATGCGAAAGCCTTACATCCCAGATGGATATAATGGGCTAATTCTCTTACTGCAACGAATGTTGAATATAGATTTGATCCAAGTTTAAAAACACAAGCATTTCTGCAATACGAACAAGAATATCCTCTTCCAAATGAGATTTTGCCTCTAGATCAGTATGAATACATTATTTACACTGACGGGTCTGCTCAACCGGCCATAGGGAGTAAGCAAGCTTACAGCGCAGCATGTGCGATTATTAAAGGTCGCATGCACGATGGAAAGGTCCATCCGAGTTGCACTAAAACGCAATCTCTAGGAGACTGCACGGCTCAGTTGGCAGAACTCAAAGCACTGATACTGGCACTTATAAATACGGATCACGAATTCCCCACACTGATTGTGTGTGATTTCTTTTTCCTGTGTACAGTCGTACAATGAATATCTACATCATTGGGAACAAAACGGGTTCAAAGATGCAAAAGGTGGCACAATTAAGCATAAAATGCTATGGGAACAGGTAGTGGAGTTGAGAAACGAACTACCAAGGGCTCACGTGATACATACACTGAGTCATCAGCGTGATGGCGTTCACGTTGAAGGGAATTAATTGGCTGATGAAGCCGCAAAGGGGGCTGTTCGCACAGCCACCGTAGCTGCAGTTACTCGTTCAAAGACGAGAGTAGACGGCGAGATTATGGTAGCTGTCAATGCTTCGCACAAAGGCAGCACAGCAGTACCCAAAAAATTTCCACTCAAGTACTCCTACAAGTTAGATGCACAAAACATTCCATATGCTCAGATTCCTGGAGTGGGGGATAGAGTAATACCAAATATGGATCGTAGGCGAGGCTTAATTGTGGCAGCACACGAAGGGAAAGGTTCTGTACATAAGGGACTTAGGGAGACTGTTTCTTTGTTGAAAGAACGCTACTGTTGGCCCGTGATGAGAAGGCAGATTAGAGACTATGGGGTCGATTCCGATCCCGGTCGGAGGCGCACCTAATACCATTCGGTCGGGAAAAAAGCCAGGCGAATGCCTGTTTCCCGACCAATCCGCACATACGTCCGAACGAGCAAGTACGATGCGCACAACTGCCCAAATCCCGACCCAGTCGTACTCACCCAATACAGGTCCTGTACTCCGACCGAGGCGGATCCGGAAACGCTGAATCGAGTCGCACGGAAGCTAAAATGCAGCCCCGTCCGGCCGGACAAGTACGATGCGCTCTCCGTACGCGCCGAACCCGTTGCTACGCACGGCACGTCAAAGCATCCGGGCGAGGCGCACATAAGCTCCGATTCGTGCCACAAGACGATCCACGGCTACGAGACGAACACGCCAGCGACGAGGACGAGGCGAAGCAAAGAGAAAGACGAACGAGACGAACCAACCATGAATCCCATCGTGCCGATCCTACCAATATTCTACATCTATTACCGGAACTGGCATGGACGCGTACGACGCAGAAGGTAAGTCAGACACCCACCACACAAACAAACCACACGTACCCGACATATCACACACACACATAGGGATGCAGAAATACTTACACCAGCAACAGCAGCACCATAGGGGCGGGATGGCCATCACCAATGCCACACATACACATAGGGGCCTGTATGCCCACCACCACTACCACCCCTACTCAGGGGGTGCCAGATGCCTGTCACTACTACCACCTCTACCCATGGGGGGCTGGATGCCCACCACCACTACCACCCCTACTCAGGGGGTGCCAGATGCCTGTCACTACTACCACCCCTACCCATGGGGGGCTGGATGCCCACCACTACTACCACCCCTACCCAGGGGGTGCTAGATGCCTACCACTACTACCACCCCTGCCCATGGGGGGCTGGATGCCTACCACTACTACCACCCCTGTCCAGGGGGTGCTACATGCCTACCACTACTACCACCCCTACCCAGGGGGTGCCAGATGCCTACCACTTCTACCACCCCTGCCCATGGGGGGCTGGATGCCTACCACTACTACCACCCCTGCCCAGGGGGTGCCAGATGCCTGTCACTACTACCACCTCTACCCATGGGGGGCTGGATGCCCACCACCACTACCACCCCTACTCAGGGGTGCCAGATGCCTGTGACTACTACCACCTCTACCCATGGGGGCTGGATGCCCACCACCACTACCACCCCAACTCAGGGGGAGCCAGATGCCTGTCACTACTACCACCTCTACCCATGGGGGGCTTGATGCCCACCACCACTACCACCCCTACTCAGGGGGTGCCAGATGCCTGTGACTACTACCACCTCTACCCATGGGGGGCTGGATGCCCACCACCACTACCACCCCAACTCAGGGGGAGCCAGATGCCTGTCACTACAACCACCTCTACCCATGGGGGCTTGATGCCCACCACCACTACCACCCCTACTCAGGGGGTGCCAGATGCCTGTGACTACTACCACCTCTACCCATGGGGGGCTAGATGCCCACCACCACTACCACCCCTACTCAGGGGGTGCCAGATGCCTGTCACTACTACCACCCCTACCCATGGGGGGCTGGATGCCCACCACTACTACCACCCCTACCCAGGGGGTGCTAGATGCCTACCACTACTACCACCCCTGCCCATGGGGGGCTGGATGCCTACCACTACTACCACCCCTGCCCAGGGGGTGCTAGATGCCTACCACTACTACCACCCCTACCCAGGGGGTGCCAGATGCCTACCACTACTACCACCCCTGCCCATGGGGGGCTGGATGCCTACCACTACTACCACCCCTACCCAGGGGGTGCCAGATGCCTACCACTACTACCACCTCTACCCATGGGGGGCTGGATGCCTACCACTACTACCGCCCCTGCCCAGGGGGTGCTAGATGCCTACCACTACTAGCACCCCTACCCAGGGGGTGCCAGATGCCTACCACTACTACCACCTCTACCCATGGGGGGCTTGATGCCCACCACCACTACCACCCCTACTCAGGGGGTGCCAGATGCCTGTCACTACTACCACCCCTACCCATGGGGGGCTGGATGCCCACCACTACTACCACCCCTACCCAGGGGGTGCTAGATGCCTGTCACTACTACCACCCCTGCCCATGGGCGGCTGGATGCCTACCACTACTACCACCCCTGCCCAGGGGGTGCCAGATGCCTGTCACTACAACCACCCCTACCCAAGGGGTGCCAGATGCCTGTCACTACTACCACCTCTACCCATGGGGGGCTGGATGCCTACCACTACTACCACCCCTGCCCAGGGGGTGCTAGATGCCTACCACTACCACCACCCCTACCCATGGGGGGCTGGATGCCTGCCACCAACACCACCCCCACTCATAGGATGGACAATGCATGACACAACCAGCATACTACAACCTAGGGAATGCAAGAAAAAGACATCCCCCCAACACCATGACAAGCGTGCGTAGACTGTGTCAAATGCCTACAACACTGAACATGACCATGAACACACAATGTGAACCCCTATCACATGTGTCACACATAAATGTGTGTGGCCTCCACAATGCAAGAAGACCATGACCACTGTGGCAATGGGGTCCAACCCCCATCATCACAGTGACCAAAATGTAAGTGTGGGGTCCATAGCTGAAGCACATTTTGAACATTGTGACAATGGGGTCAAAGCCCCCATCATCACAGTGACCAAAAGGTAAGTGTGGGGTCCATAGCTGAAGCACATTTTGAACATTGTGACAATGGGGTATAAGCCCCCATCATCACAGTGACCAAAATGTAAGTGTGGGGTCCATAGCTGAAGCACATTTTGAACATTGTGACAATGGGGTCTAAGCCCCCATCATCACAGTGACCAAAAGGTAAGTGTGGGGTCCATAGCTGAAGCACATTTTGAACATTGTGACAATGGGGTCCAACCCCCATCATCACAGTGACCAAAAGGTAAGTGTTGACATTGAAAAAACTGCAACTGCCAAAATGCATGGATGATTCCTGGTCACAGAGCAACACACACATCAGTGGCAAAGTAGTGCTTGTGTCCCATAGCAACATAGATTGGGGGAGGCAAACAGTGCAGTGCAAATAAGACATACCTTTGGCCATGTGCAGACAAACATCACCCATGGGGGCTGACACTGTCAACATTCATCAATGACACAATGACAGAAGTGACCATCATAATGCAGACCCACATATTTGCACCAATGGGCACACAAATGGAGATATCCTGTGGAGACTGTAGATGTGAGCTGAACAAATACCATACCATGGCAGCAATGGGACACACAAACAATGATCATAGTGCTGACTGATGAGCTAGGAGTCCCAGGGACAGCAGGTCAAACCCACCAAACAACATACAGCCAATGGCACACTAAAGATATGCCAAAGCAGCGGTGCAGATGCACAAACACAAACAGGCAGCCCCACACTGCCCATCAAACACAACAGGTGAGGGGGGGGGGTGCCAGTGTCCCCAGGCAACCACACAACACATGATGAGGCCTGAATACCAATTACACAGATGCGCATGCAGTGCCACACAAAAGTAACTCATGGATCCAAATCCCCTATGTGGGCAATCAGGCATTGTTAGATGAGAGGGAGCACAAATCACACATGTCACACAAGCATGTAGGAACAGCAACTGACACAGCAAGACACAGACACACCACAGCACTACCACCAGGGTCCCCACAATGTGTTGACCCTGGGCTGCATGACAATCCCACTGTGATGACAAAGCTAGATGTCGTTCACACTGTGAACCACAGTCATGTGTCCTGAGCAACAAACTACCATCACACCTACACAAGCACAAATCAATCAGCACGGCCAGTAAGCCAAGTCCAACATGGAGGCAGGGGTCTAGCCGGGCAACAACTCTCATCTGCACACACTCAACACCACACACCTCGACCTCCAACAATGTGCAGCAGTGAAGATCACATGCACTGGTGACATTGCACATGCACCCATGATAATCCCATGGGGGGGGGGGGTGGTAACTAAGGTGCAGAAACACATCACACATGGCCACTCAACAAGATTCCTGAATGTCTGACACACTGCACACTACGATGTACATGGACATGACGGCAATACCACACCAACCAATGGGATCCCAGCCACAGTCCCACATCAATGAAGAAGCCAAGGTCACCCACAAAGAACACACATAGACAAATACCAACATTGCAGCCCTGACTCTGAGGAGTGCCAGCAGTCACACACACAACGTGTCACAATCACTGAAAGCTAACACAAACTGGAAATTACATGACAGGTGTAAACAACAAGTGCCAAGGGGAATCCTGACTGTGTCCCATCTGCGTTAGCCCACAAACTCAGCCCTGACAGCAAACACACCTATGGGTGACACCCTGATGACCAGTAATGTGCCATGCACCCACATCACAGAGAACCCAGGGAGAAGACTTTGGGGGAACATAGGTCAACTCAGCAAGCATCACAAACAGGAACATCACTAGGGATCCCAGCATGCACAGCAAAATGGAAGTGAACACACACAGACATGCTCACACAACACACACCTTGGGCTCAGGCAATGTCACAGGATTACTCACTGCCATGAGTGGACTCCACTCCTGTGTGAGGAAAGCTGTGCCATATGTCGCCTCAGTGGGGCACCATCATGTCAGCAGAACACTTGGTCACACAGTCAACAATTAGCACGAAATGAAGTCTCCCGTCAAATCAGCCTGGTCATGGGAGTGTCAACGAAATCATCAGCACAGATCCAACACACATGTATAGCAAGTTGCACTGACAACACAGATGAGTCCTTCCCCATTGATGCCCAAACTTGCATGTCCAGTGGAGATGGACACACGGTCAGGGAAGGAGACTAACTGAACAATGGCAAGCACAACAGATGTGCAGCGGTGTAAGCCACAGATGTGATTTTGCAAATGTAAGTAGGAAATCCCATTGCCAAATATTAAAAACATGACACCCTCATATGCTGCTAAGGATGACATGGATACACTACAGGATAGGACACATTACCCGTGGACCACATGGGTTCCTGCACAGTAACACTTCATTTTCATGAGACCAAAAATCACCATCACTGCAGCAAGGGCACGGTTAGCATCATCAACATCATGTACATCAGAAGCAAAACCACTAGAGAACAGAAAGTAGCTTTATTCAGCATATGTGGGTTCTAAATTTAAAGTCCAGAAAAAATAGAAACAAAGGCCAATGGCCAGTCCATTCTGAAAGTCAAAACAGGGTGACAGTGGCAGATGTCACCCTACGCATGCCTGCACTGCTACACACCAGGGACAATACCCTCGGAGGGGCATACGGGGGGCAGGCCAGGCACCGCAGGGACAGGATCAGGGCTCACCAGAAGGAGGAAGTGAAGGGGTGGTGGGTGCCGGAGAGCCACTGACAACTGCAGTGGAGGTGTCTGACATGGTGTGTGCCGGCACAACTGGGGGGCATGACTCAGATGGTGTGGGTGCCGGCACGACTGCAGTGGGCCGTGCAGATGGAGTGGACAGGTTCCCCACTGCAGTGCCCAAGTCAGACGGGGTGGTAGTGGACTCCACTGCAGTGCCTACCTCCAGGGGAGGAGAATGGGGTTCAGGTAAGGTGGGCAGGACAGAGGGGAGGACACCGTCTCCACACCAGTGGCACAGACATGCGCAGCGGGGGTGTGGTGCCGGAAGAGCAAGTGGCAGGGGGAGAAGGCCGGATCTTTTTGGGGATGGTGTATCTGTGGGTGGGGGAACCTGGGGCAGGGTGTGGTGGGGGCACCTGTGGAGTGGGGGCCTGAGGGATGGAGGAAGGAGACTTGGTGCTTGAGCTGCAGGGCGGCGGCGGGGTCTTGCTCTTCCGGGTCCTGGGGGACTTGCGGGTGGGGGCGTCAGTCGGTCTGCGCCTGGGAGGGTATCCGGGGGCGAGGGGCACTCCCCTCCGTGTGGGTGGGCTTCCTCTTCCCCCTGAATGCTGGATCAGCTGGATCAGAGGGGAAGAGGCCGAGGTCACTGAGGAAGACCCATTTGTGTCTTTGGGGTTGCAGGTGAGGCAAGGGAAGGGGCCTTGGAGGGAGAGGTAAGTGAGGACTGCACAGTGCTTGTGGATGCGTGTGTGTGTGCTTTGGCCCCATCCCCTGTGAGTGTGGTTTCAGTCCCCTGACTGTGCGTGCGTGTGCGTGTGGATTTTGGCATGTGTGTCTGTGTGCTGCCTGTGTCTGTGCTGGTGTGTGCCTGTGCCGGTGTGTGTGTGTGCTTGGGACAGGTAAGGTGCTGGGGAGTGTGGATGGGGCAGAGGTAGGAGGGGTGAGGGACTGTTGGAGGAGGGACACTGCTGCCGTCAGGGAGGAGTCCATGGACCTATTGCCCCTCTGTAGGGCAGACATGCCCGATGAGATGCCCTCCATGAACGACACCAGCTGAGTCAACAGAGTGGTGTGTGCATGGAGGACACTCAGCATCGCTGTCTGCCCTACATGGAGCTGGCGAAGGAGGTACACAGACTCCTCACTCAGGGCAGCAGGGGACACAGGGGCAGGGGGTGCAGTGCCTGGCACGAAGGAGACACGCTCCCGAACATGGGAGCCTCCACGGACCTGGGGAATGGGAGCCGATGGGAGGGCGGTGGTGGTGGTGGCGGGGACAGCAACACTAGCTGTGGTGTGGTGGCTGCTGACACCCGCATCCACAAGGGAGTCATCCTCCGAGCTGCTGTGGTCCTCAGCTGAGGTGGATGGTGCTGAGGACTCCTCGGTGTGGCTCCCCTCACCCTCCGTGCCACTGGGTCCCTCCGACCACTCCTCGGCTGCTGACCCAGTCTGGCTCTGCGGCTCCTCCTGGTCCGTGGAGCTGTCCCCTCCTGTGGCCGTGGATGTATCTGCAAACAATAGGGAAACAGACAGACATCAGACACCTGCACCGAACGCACACACCACAGTAAGTACAGCACATTACAGAGCAAGCCCTGGCATCCTTAGTTGAACATTGCTAAAAGTGCCCAAACAGAGTAGGGGAAGCCAATTGTCAGTCTGATGGAAACCATGGCACTCACATCTCTCCTGGCCTTGCACCCATCTGTCTGGTGTCTGTCGGATGGCAATACCCCAGTGTGGACACATGCACCACCTACACAGTAGTTGGACAGTGCAGAGAAGATGGTGAAGCATGTGAACATGCACACATCACAACTCTTGCCACTGAGTCAGTACAGGTGTCCGGATAAAGGGATGCCCAGAGTCAATTTTGAAATGCATGTGATGCATACCAGCGACAGACACCATGATGCACCCATGTCCTGATAGTCATTGCCACAATGGTGTGCATGTAGCACATGTCACTCCCCTGCAGGATCACTCATAGGAAGTTGCATGCCATGGCACAGGCATGCCTGCTAAGTCATACATCACTGTCTCCAGTCACATGGGCAGGGCAGCCAGACAACAACAGTCTGCACTGTCACTATAGTAGGTCATGGGGAATGCAAGTCCTGGAGCTGAACAAGTGCACATGTACATCCCCCACACACCACATCATCTGAACCCTTATCTGTCCACGTCATACCAATTGGACATATGGGAGACCTGTAACAGAACCCTATGAACCTGAGCACCTCACAATCTGCTGTGAATGGGAAACAGCTGCCTGAACATCACATTTGCATAACCCAGTCTGCATGGTCAGGTGATCAAACACCTATGTGTCACACAAGTATCGTCTCCTATGTCACATCTCCGGTGGCATGCTGAGCCCCAAACGAGACACAGCCCTGACAACGAAGTCACAGCACACTGACACAGAGGCAGACACCTGAGGGGACATATCACTGAGCACAACGTGTCAGCTGATACACGTGAGTGGGAGTACAGAGTGTATTGTATGGCCTGGAGTAGGCATGACTGTCCTGCCCCACATGAATGAGGGATGAGCCCTGGACAGTAGGCAGGTGGCTAAGTATGTGGGACACACGTAATATACACACTCCTGGGGCCCAAACATTGTACCCACCCGCAGCATGGGTGTGTGCCAGATACCCCAGGCACATGTGGTGGATCAGCTCAGCAATTGGACCACATATCAAAGTAACACGCAGATTACATGGCAGAACACAGGCATTGTGTAAGCAATGGACCCACCCATGATGCCCACCACAGAGTTAGGGGAACAAATGCTGTCCCCCACCTTGAGCTGAGCAAAATGCAAGGACACAGTACCCAAGTGACACAATTCCCTGACTGTAAGGGCGACACCTGGGTATCAGATGAGGAGTGGGCAGTGCACAATTGAGGGACATGGGTCCTGGACCACATGACTGATGTACTGTGGAAGTTTAACCAGGCCAGAGGAGGGCACATAGCATGGCAGACAAAGTTCACAATGCAGTCATGGACTCACCCCCTCCTTGCTGCTCTCTGGCCTTCAGCTGCCCATCCAGATCAGGGAAGACCACCACCAGGATCCTGAGCATGTGGGGGGTCAGGGTCCGGTGTCCGCCCCTCCTGCGAGGAGGCGACAGCTTCAGCTGGACCCGTGCGATCCTCCGGGTCCAGCCCGAAGGTCCTGCCACCTCTTCTGGCAGTTGCGGATCCGGCGCTTGTAGACCCCCATGGATCTCACTGCCCGGACGATGGTCAGCCATATCTGCTGCTTCTGGTGGGCATCAACCTGTGAGGATGACAAAGTGAAAAATGCCATTACTACACATTCAACATAATCGTGCATTACACAGTTGGATATACATGTCTCAATCACAGGGGCACATGATGCACACAGGCAGTGCAACAATGGCTATGGACCGTTTGCCAGCAGTTACTACATGGTATCATTGCCTGGGTAGTAAAACCTTGTTTAAATGCACTGTCACTGCACTATACCTGTTCAGTGCATGTTACTACACACTATGGGGGGTGACAACTACTCAGTGAGCCTGCTAGCCAGTGGCGTGCAGACTGTAAGTCTTGCTAGTCAGACAACATGCACATTTAGTAAGGCAGTGGACAGCACACTCACCTGCTCCCCTGCTTTCCCATACAGCTTGCTGTACTGTGGAAGGAGGCCGTCCAGCAGGGCCTGGTTCTCCTCAGTGCTGAAGGCTGGGGCTCTCTCCACAGTACGTGCCATTGCAGGATCCAGAGGGGCAGAGACAGCAGCAGTGCAGTGGCAGATGTCGTCCTGGAGCATGTAGTGCAGGCAAGTGAGCTCTCAGGGGAACAGCCAGCATTATATGTGTGCTGCAGAGGCAGATACTGACCCATGTGTCCAAAGTGATAGGTCCAAGTCGTTTGCATCTTCTGAATCTGACCAATCCATGGAATAGCAGCACTAATACACGCCCACAGCATCCTTCAAAAGTTCAACTTCATGACACACATGAATTTGCAACATTGTTGTGGGTGACCAACTGAATTCACAGCATCAGACTCGTTAAAGATTTGAAAACGCGTCCGTTGCCAGGCCAGGCCATAGCCAATGTGTGCGCACCGATCGGTCCATTGCTGTACAACGCGTATTGCGCATACAACGCGTAACCGCTCACATTGTATGCAATGGGCCGGCCGGGAACACCGATCGGACCATTGCTGTTCAACGCGTACCAGGCATACAACGCGTACCCGCTCACATTGAATGCAATGGGCTGGCCGGGCACACCGATCGGTCCATTGCTCTACAACGCGTACCCGGGATACAACGCGTACCCGCTCACATTGAATGCAATGGGCCGGCCGGGAACACCGATCGGACCATTGCTGTTCAACGCGTACCAGGCATACAACGCGTACTCCGCTCACATTGAATGCAATGGGCCGGCCGGGCACACCGATCGGTCCATTGCTCTACAACGCGTACCAGGATACAACGCGTACCCGCTCACATTGAATGCAATGGGCCGGCCGGGAACACCGATCGGACCATTGCTGTTCAACGCGTACTCAGGCATACAACGCGAACCCGCTCACATTGAATGCAATGGGTCGGCCGGGCACACAGATCGGTCCATTGCTCTACAACGTGTACGCGGGATACAACGCGTACCCGCTCACATTGACTGCAATGGGCCGGCCGGGAACACCGATCGGACCATTGCTGTTCAACGCGTACCAGGCATACAACACGTACCCGCTCACATTGAATGCAATGGGCTGGCCGGGCACACCGATCGGTCCATTGCTCTACAATGCGTACCCGGGATACAACACGTACCCGCTCACATTGAATGCAATGGGCCGGCCGGGAACACCGATCGGACCATTGCTGTTCAACGCGTACCAGGCATACAACGCGTACCCGCTCACATTGAATGCAATGGGCCGGCCGGGCACACCGATCGGTCCATTGCTCTACAACGCTGCACCCGGGATACAACGCTGTACTCCGCTCACATTGAATGCAATGGGCCGGCCGGGCACACCGATCGGTCCATTGCTCTACAACGCGAACCCGGGATACAACGCGTACCCGCTCACATTGAATGCAATGGGCCGGCCGGGAACACTGATCGGACCGTTTCTGTTCTACGCGTACCAGGCATACAACGCGTACCCGCTCACATTGAATGCAATGGGCCGGCCGGGAACACCGATCGGACCATTGCTGTTCAACGCGTACCAGGCATACAACGCGTACCCGCTCACATTGAATGCAATGGGCCGGCCGGGAACACCGATCGGTCCATTGCTGTTCAACGCGTACCAGGCATACAACGCGTACCCGCTCACATTGAATGCAATGGGCCGGCCGGGCACACCGATCGGTCCATTACTCTACAACGCGTCCCTGGACAAGTCACTGGCATATGTCACCATGCCTGTCACAGGTGAACATATGCCAGCCACATATACTTCCCAGGGAGTGAGGGGCACACCTACAACACCACAGCCTGTCCACACTGTATCCTAAGGCATGTAAGGCTGCATTACCTATTCCGTGTATGGGGGTGAACATGTTGTTCTGTGGATGTCACTTCGGGCAGCCACTCCCAGGCTGTGCACGTGTTCATGGGGACAGGATCCTTGGTGTGTCGTGCACATGACCACTGTGATGTGCAAGTGTTCATTCCTGAGCATGTGGCATGGTCACATTTCACGGTGGTGTATGTGTATGTCATGTCACATACCCCCTGAGTCCCATGTGGGACGGTATGTACGTCCCAGGGTGACCCATTGGCACAATAGTGATGGTCCTCCACAGTCTGTGTGCATGTTGTGTTTACAATGTCTCTGATTCCATGTGCACAATGTGTGACAGTCTCCACATCCACGTTGTTTGTGCATGAACTTTGATGTTGTGCGTGTGTGTGCCACAGACGTCCATGTCTGTCCTGCCGAGGCAACAGGGACCACTACCTGTGGGGGTAATGGTTGTTTTGCTGTGGTGTATTCATGATGCACCATGTCATGCCAGTGTCCATGTGGCAATACAGGGTCCCTGGGAATCTACCTGTCGATGAGCTGTGATGCCTGGGGCACATCTGTCCTCACATGTCACTGTGGTGTGTGTTTGGAACGTGGCAGCAGTACATGGGTACTGTGACACAGCCTAATGATATCCCATAGCACAACCTGGGACTTGTTGAGGGAACATGTTGAACTGTGATGTTAGATGTTAGCCATGTAGGTGCCATACATGTCCTTACGGAACGGCACACGCATCATGTACTTGTGTCTCGTAATGGTGTATCATGTGATATTGAGTCTGGTCTATGCCACATATGTGGGGTGACTGACAATCTATCTTTCTTCACCTATGCACTGCAGGGCACCAGCTGTCCATCGGCCATTCCCTGACCTTGCAACAGTGGTTGAACGGGACTGCATCTGACGGTACCGCTTCACCAGGCCACTGATTGAGGAATTGGCGGTGCGGTTGGCCCCACATTTGCAACCTGGCCGGACATACCCCACAGCGCTGACCCCCAAGGTGAAGGTGATGGCAGCCCTACACTTCTTTGCCACCGGTACCTTTCAACACACTGTGGCGTCTGCTGGTGGGATGTCACAGACCATGTTCAGCCGTGTGCTCCGCGATGTTTTGGAGGCTATGTTGAGATACCTGAACCAGTACATCTATTTCCCTAGACTTCAACAACTCACTGACGTGAAGAGTGACTTCTATGCCCTGGGGAGGATGCCGCATGTCATTGGCTCCATTGATGGGACACATGTGGCTTTGGTACCACCACAGGCCCAAGAGCAGGCATACAGGAACCGCAAACACTACCACTCGGTCAATGCACTGGTGGTATGTCTTGCAGATATGTGCATCTCACACGTCTGTGCCCGTTTCCCAGGTTCTGCACACGATGCCTTCGTGATGAGGAGCAGTCGCATCCCGAGGATGATGTCACAGATGCGGAACCAGCGTGCCTGGCTTGTTGGTGTGTACTGACTATGTACCATTGTGTGTGTTCTGCAATGTTGTGTTCCACCCTCTTTTCCAACTCAGCTAATGTGCAATTGTCTGTATGTAGGTGACTCCGGATACCCCAACATGCCGTGGTTGCTGACGCCCCTCAGGAACCCTGTGACACCAGCCCAGATGCGTTACAATGAGGCACATGGTCGGACCAGGAGAGTGATTGAGCGGACATTTGGTCTCCTGAAGAGCCGCTTCCGCTGCCTGGATAAGACAGGAGGGGCCCTCCCATATGCCCCAGCAAAGGTGTGCAAGATTGTCATCGTCTGCTGCATGCTACACAACCTGGCTGTGCGGAAGGAGTTGCCTCTCATCCTGGATGACGATGATCAACATCCGCCACCTGTGGAGGATCCTGGCCTGGACCACGATGCCAGTGATGATGATGATGATGATGGTGATGTCCGCACACAGCTCATCACCAACTTCTTCAGCTGAATGTGAGTATCCGGAGATGTAATGTCAATGATGTGAGTATGCATGATATGTGTTGGTGGTGCTCTGGTGCTGTTTGAGTGTGGCCATGTGCGACATGACTGTATGCGTATAGCGATGTGTCCTTACAGGTAGTCTGTACTCCCCAACAGTGTTGACATGCTAACGTTGTTCTGGGTGGGTATCTTGTGACATGTATTGGGCATGAGTGTTGCAGTTCTGTCCTGTTCTTCAGTGCTTTTGACTGTGTGTCATTTCTGTCCTTCACAGGGTACTTTCAGAGTTGTTTGGTCAACTGTGATCCCCCAACACCGTGATTGAACTTCCAGGGTGGTAGCTGTCATATCCATACAGGTGATGTGCGCCACACCCATGGACTTCCTTCCTTCTACACTTGTTGACTGTGTGCCCACTGCCAGGTGGGATTACCTTGCATCTGTAGTGGTTACAACATGTTGCAAATGTGTAATAAACCTGTGCTTCATTTTGTGATGTACGTTGTCTGTGGTCACACATCTGACTGACATTTGCTTACTGCACCAGTGGGCTAGTTGACATAGACTGTGAATAGGTGTTGTGTCTGTGCATTGCACCGTATTTCCTGTCAACATCAGTGTAGGCGATGAGTCAGGTGGCCTTGGTGTGTATATGTTGTGTATCCCTGGTGGTGTGTCTCCCTCATATGCGTCACGTTGCCATGACTCACATGCCTGTGTTGTACTGGCAGTTAGCATGCACAGTGTAATTTGGCAGGTCATCATCTCCATGACAGAAACCACATTTGAATCACAACAGAGGCAGGTATGGTGTATTAGTGTGTTTATTGTCATACATGTGTGAGTATGGTGCACAGGATGGTGGGTGCTGTACATTGTGATTGTAATCCAAAGTTCCTAGATGATTTGGAAGTCCTGGTTGCAGAAATGTCCTGAGTAAAGTCCACAGTCATCTGATACATTGGTCCAACTTGTACTCCCCATGTCATGTGGGGGAGTTGTGTTGCATTGAACAGGGTGTACAATTTGCGCACAAAGGTGATTATCCAGCACAGGTTTTGTCTTCCTGGTGGTTGCGCATGGCCATCGGCCTCTCAGTTGCCCTTCCTCGGACGACCCCTCTTCTTTGGGGGGGGACCCTCAAGTGCAGGCTGCTGCGATGCAGGGGACTCTCTGCCAGAGTCATCTTCCCTCCCTGTGGCAGTTGCAGTTGTTTCAGCACCAGATGTTGTGGGCACACAGGGAGGTGTTGACATGTTGCTGCTCATCTGGCGGAGGCATTGTAATATGTCCCTATGCACCGCCGTCATCTCTTGCAGTGTGTCCCACTTGGACTCCATGCGGGACATGTGTAAGTCCAAGCGTGCATGATGGGCAGCCTGCTGATGTCGTATGCCCCTGAGGATCCCCACTACCTGGCTGAACTCTCCGGTGCTGGTCTGGTATGCATCGGCTATGCGTACCAGTTGTGGGTCTTCCTGCAGTCCAGACCCCTCTGCGAGCAGCGACCTATGTCTACCACCCCTCCCACCACCCTTGGCGACACGTGCAGTACCTGAGGTGGCACGCACAGGTGATCCTGGGCCCCCTTGGGGGTTGTTGGTGGTGTTGGAGTCCATAGCCCCACGTTGGGCAGGGGTCCGTGCGCTGGTGGTGGTGGTGGTCCTTGGTCTGTCCGTGTCGGCAGGGGTGGTTTGTGTGTTGTCAGTCGTTGGAGGGGTGGGTGCAGGGGGTGCAGCTGGTGGTCCTGCTGGTGCTGCATGTTGACTCGCTCCGGAGGTGCCAGGTAGGTCTTCGTCATCCGAGGAGGGCAGAGGCTGTTCCACACCAGTGAGCTCCGTTTCCCCTGGATCCTGGGACAGGGACTCCTCAGCGTCTGCTGCTGTGTCCCCATCATCACCTGTTTTTGGGAGACACACACAATGTATGTTATGTTTCTGCAGGCATCAATGGTTGACACACCTGACAGTTGTGACTGTACCTCTGGATGCGGGCCTGTACATTGCATTGTCCTGAGTTGTCACAGTCAGAGGTTGATATTGGTGTAGCACATTGTCCTGCATACTTTGAGCATTTCAATTTGAATGTTGGGGTGTACATGGTCTGCATGGGTTGTATTTGGTTGACATCCGGCCCTCCTTCTCCCCCAGCCCAGTTATCCCACCATGAAGCATGCCACCCTTGCAGTGGGTTCAGGTTGACTCTCAGGATGTAAGTGAGTGGTGTCCTGCTGTTGGTGGTGCCCAGTTCCCAGCAGGGCCTTGTGCTCCCCACAGCAGTACCCAGTGTCAGCCATCTTGTCAGTTCTTTTCCACTCCCTGTGATGTGCGCATGGTTCAGGGTGGTGTTGATGGGACAGTTGTGGTGGTGACCAATATCTGTGACTGCCACTCCCATCATGCTATTGCCTCCACCCCCTTCCCAGCGTGCCCATACTTCCTTCCTTTTGACTCTGCTTCCCTGTGGGGTTGTGTGCCTGTGCTGACAAGATGGCTGACAGTGTTATCCTGGGGTTCATTTTGCAACAAGTCCCATGTGTATCCCTGTGCTTCACACAGCATGACCCAGGGTTGTGGTTCTTTGTGGGATATTTGATTGGAGTGTGAGGCAATGCATTCTCCCAGGTGAGTTGTGTGGAGATTGTGTTAGGGGGGTGTGTGGGTGGAGCTGCTGGTGACTATGGTCAGTGCTGTGAGTCCTCCTTCCCACCCAGCCAGATATCCCACCATGGAACGTGCTTCCATTGCAGGGAGTGCAAGTTGTCTTTCAGGATGTCAGTCAGTGGTGTCCTGCTGTTGGTTGTTGCACAGTTCCCAGCAGGGCCTTGTGCTCCCCACAGCAGTAGCCAGTGTCAGCCATCTTGTCAGTTCTTTTCCACTCCCTGTGATGTGCACATGGTTCAGGGTGGTGTCGATGGGGCAGTTGTGAGGGTGAGCAATATCTGTGACTACCACTCCCATCATGGTATTGCCTCCACCCCCCTTCCCAGCATGCCCATACTTCCTTCCTTTTGAGTGTACTTCACTGTGTGTGAGTGTGACAGCAATGGCAAGATGGCTGACAGTGGTGTCCTGCTGTAGGTTGGTGCCCAGTTCCCAGCAGGGCCTTGTGCTCCCCACAACAGAGCACCATTGTCCGACATCTTTGAAGTGGCTTTTCACTCCCTGTGAGGTGTGCATGGTTCAGTGTGAGCTTGCTGGGCCATGTGGGTGGGGGATGTTGAGCTGTGACTACCACTCCCATCATGCTATTGCCTCCACCCCCCCTTCCCAGCATGCCCATGCTTCCTTCCTTTTGAGTGTACTTCACTGTGTGTGAGTGTGACAGCAATGGCAAGATGGCTGACAGTGGTGTCCTGCTGTAGGTTGGTGCCCAGTTGCCAGCAGGGCCTTGTGCTCTCCACAACAGAGCACCATTGTCCGACATCTTTGAAGTGGCTTTTCACTCCCTGTGAGGTGTGCATGGTTCAGTGTGAGCTTGCTGGGCCATGTGGGTGGGGGATGTTGAGCTGTGACTATAACTCCCATCATGCTATTGCCTCCACCCCCTTCCCAGCATGCCCATGCTTCCTTCCTTTTGAGTGTACTTCACTGTGTGTGAGTGTGACAGCAATGGCAAGATGGCTGACAGTGGTGACCTGCTGTAGGTTGGTGCCCAGTTCCCAGCAGGGCCTTGTGCTCCTCACAACAGAGCACCATTGTCCGACATCTTTGAAGTGGCTTTTCACTCCCTGTGAGGTGTGCATGGTTCAGTGTGAGCTTGCTGGGCCATGTGGGTGCGGGATGTTGAGCTGTGACTACCACTCCCATCATGCTATTACCTCCACCCCCCTTCCCAGCATGCCCATGCTTCCTTCCTTTTGACTCTGCTTCCCTGTGGGGTTGTGTGCCTGTGCTGACAAGATGGCTGACAGTGTTATCCTGAGGTTAGTTTTGCTACAAGTCCCATGTGTGTCCCTGTGCTTCACACAGCATGACCCAGGGTTGTGGTTCTTTGTGGGATATTTGATTTGTGTGTTTGAGGCAATGCATTCTCCCAGGTGAGTTGTGTGTAGTTTGTGTTAAGGGGGTGTGTGTGAAAAGCTGCTTGTTAATATGGTCTGAGGTGTTAGTCCTCCTTCCCACCCAGCCAGATATCCCACCATGGAACGTGCTTCTATTGCAGGGAGTGCAAGTTGTCTTTCAGGATGTCAGTCAGTGGTGTCCTGCTGTTGGTTGGTGCACAGTTCCCAGCAGGGCCTTGTGCTCCCCACAGCAGTAGCCAGTGTCAGCCATCTTGACAGTTGTTTTGCACTCCCTGTGATGTGGGCATGGTTCATGGTGGTGTTGATGTGCGCATTGTGAGGGTGGGCAATATCTGTGACTACGACTCCCATGATGCTATTGGCTACACTGACTTGCCCAGCATACACACAATTCCTTCCTTTCAGTGAGCTTCCCTGTGTGGTGGTGTTCTAGTGGTGGCTACATATCTGACTGTGTTTGTTGGTTAGATTTGTGCCACTGCCTAGCTATATTTGTTGTTGGGTTTGTACATGTGATGACACAGTTACATATCACTATGAGATGGCATGTATTGTGTTTATCTGACTGACATACACATTTTGGGATGATTCTGTTTTGGTTGCTGTGGATTTGCTAAGGGTGCATGGTTTGACTCTCCCCTTGACAGTGATGTGTGTGTATTGTCGCACAATATTGTGTACATTAGTTGTGTACTCACCAGGCTCTGGGATGTTTTCTAGTCCATATACGCTCACTGGTGGTAGGATGGCCTGCACCTTCTCCTCCCAGGGCCTGAGATATACTGGTTTGGCAGGAGGGCCACTGCCGGTGTGTTGGCTCAAGAGGTAGACCTTCTTCATCAGCTCCCTGACCCTCCTGCGCACGTCCTACCACCTGTTCTGGATGTCTCCTTTTGTGCGCAAACATGGTGATTGTGCGTTGACCCTGTCAACAATCCTCTCCCACATCTTGGTTTTCTGCGCCATGGGTGTCTGTTGGACCAATGTACCAAACAGCTGTGGCTCTACCCTGAGGATCTCATCTACCAGGACTTCCAATTCACAATCTAGGAACTTATGATTCTTCTTTGGGGGCATGGTGATGGGTGGTGATGGTGAGTGATGTGTGTGGGGGTGTGCAAGTGAGGGTGTGTGAGTGTGTGTTTTGCTGGGTTTATGTGAGGGTGCTATTTGTTGAGGTGCTGCTGGTGTGTGGCTTGTGTGATGGATGAGCTGTGAGTGTGTGTGTGGTTGCTGTCTGTTGGTGTTGAGTGCTGGCAGGTAATTTGAATTTGCAAAGGATCATGGTAGGGATTTGTGTCCTTTATATGGGTGGAGTTGTGGGTGGGTCTTTGTTCCCTGTTTCCCCCCCCCAGTATTTATTTGCTTTGTAATTGCTTGTTTGGCCTTTTTTTGTGTGTTTTTTCCTTAGTTCTTTTTGTGCATGTAGGAGACGTTCTTCTGACCGAGTCGGACCCTGCAGTTGTCTCGTGCGAGCCTCTCAGATTCGTTCACGCTGTGTTTGTGCTGTTTTCTGTGCTGCGTGCGCATCGGTCGCGGTGTTTTGTGTTGCTTCGGCTCGCAGTTTTGTATGCGTGTCGGTCGTACGGCTTGGGCCCCGTGCGACTCGGTCGTGTTTTCCACGCGCTGCATCGTACTTGGCGGGTAGGAGTTCGCGGGTACGTTTCGTTCGGGATTCTTCCTGGTGCATGTCGGTCGGTTCGTTTTCCGGCCGGATGGCTGTTTTCCTCGCGGTTCGGTCGTTCGGCTTGTGTTCCGTACGCGTCGGTCGGGTTTTGCCCGCTTCTCATCGTACTTTGCGGGTCGGGCTGCACCGGTACATGTCGGTCGGAATTAATTCCGGCTCCGAGTCGGTCGGTACGTTTTCCGGCCCGAATCGGAATCGGCCCCTAAGTCTGGAACTGCGACATCTGCAAACAGATGGAAGGGTCCACCACAACACGTCCAGTACAGATACCATTATTAGACAGCATCAGGTGGTCCGTTCGTGTACGTCCAGCTCAAGTTTCCTCAAGATCTGGCCTCAGCGCTCGGCTGATGCTCGAACTGTTATAAAAGATTTGTGAGTCTTTATCGGCACATACGCAGTTGGCACGTTACATTCTGACCGTGGTCCGGCGTTTAGCTCTCGGGCTTACAAAGAGGCCATGGAAGGAATAGGCCAAGCATTGCGGTACTCCTCTCCGTACCATCCCGAGGGAAATTCTTTTGTGGAGAGGAAAAACCGAGACTTAAAGCAATCTTTAACAGCTAGGGTATTAGGCAAGGGCGGTAGATGGGTCGATCACCTTTATGGGGTACAGCGAGCGATCAATAATCAGCCAAGAAGCTCTCTAGGGGGTGTCACTCCTTACGAGGTCCTATTTGGGACAAGAATGTGGGTACCTGATCTTGATTGTGAAGGCACAGTGGTGGATAAAAAACCATTTAATATCCATGATCGTTTGGCTGTTTTACAGGATCTAAATGAATCCAGGACACAACAAAGTAACGTGCTCCAGAAACAGGCCGCCACTGAGGAAGTCAAGGCAGTAACGGCAAGACCTGTCTGGATCCCAAAAGTCGGGAATCTGGTCAGAGAGAAGATTGCTGATAAGAAAGAATTTGGGCCATCCTACAGAAAGCCTGTACCGGTCCTTGCAATCCAAGGCTCAAGAACTGTACTTCTGCCACCTCTTGCCGGGAAAAAGGAGAAAAGATTTGTCTCAATCGACTTAATCAAACCACACTATGTGGCCGATACTAAACAGTAGGCCACGTGGACTCCACAGTAGCAGACGCCCTCCTCTCGCTACGATCCAAGAAGTTCAAACAGAAAGACTCATCACGTTTGAAGAGCCACCTGTACGGAATGAAGGACTAAGCAACAATGCTATGGAACTCGTTCCACTTCAACAAGAAATTCATCTTCAAAATGAAAATCAACTTAACAACCAAGTTGCAATCAGACTGACTACAGACATCTATGTCAACATGCCTCGTCAAGAGCAAAATCCGATTTCAACAAATCCCGATCCAATTCCAACAATTGATCGAACTGCTTCTGGCTATTTCATGAACTTTGATACGTTTTTACTGGATCCAAGCGAGCCGGAAACGACGCCAGCCAAAAAATCACGCAAACAGAAACTCACTGACTTTTTGAACTTTTTTAGAAAGACTTACCTGGTGTCACCTTGGATTGAACTATGGTATATCACTGGGATTTTCTTTTTTCTTTTCTGGCTAGGTTTAATTATAACTTTTAGTATGCTTATTAATGGACGATACCTCCAGCAGAGCTCTACAGCCCAAAGAGTCAATTTGATTTTAAAACCACACCAGTCTTCACATCGTGAACCAAGAGACTTGTCTTCAGTGAACATCACAGCAGTTCCTATACCGGACGGTATAGTATGGGACAAGATTGATTATGATATATTCGGACCGACTGAACTTTTAAAGCTTAAACATGTATTTAAAATTTCTTTAAGTGATATCATTACCTCCAGTACATTTTCTGATGATTGGGACACTGATACTGTAAACAATTTGATGTCTGATTTAGAAAAAACTGCAGCATTTCCGAACAATGAAATGTTAGAAGGTACTTTAGACTATGATACATTGTACTGTTACCAACATTATGGTCATCATTTCTTACACAAATCTATAACACCTAGAAATGTATTTGAATACCACCAGTGGGAACACTGCCCAACACCTCCAAAAGGTAGTTCGCAAACTTTTGCACAGAAATTCACATACTTTTCAGGGTTCAACACATCTGACCCGAGGTCATTTTATTACAAAGTGGCAAAAACATCAGCACAGAAAATTATGTTGACTAACACCAAACAGATTTACTCTGCTTCCTTTATGGCCCAGTTGTCTACACAGGGTTTCGACCTATGGAAGGACACTATAGATTCAAAATCAGTCTGGGGTTCTAGGGACTGGCAAGTCCAGGGAACAGAAGCGCTATTTAGAGCATGCATCATTCCACAGCAGATAATATTTCTGAATGAAACTGTGCAACAGACATCCTGTCTTGGACTAGCCAAGAATAAGGAACTGAACTCACCCGGGTTTCCTACACCATCACAGATGGCTGGGGGGCAGAATTCAACTACACAAGGGGTAGGATTAGAAGACATTATCCAGTACAACAGATCAGATCCTGATTGGACGAAATGGCTGATTTGGCCCATTGACGCAAACACCTGTCAACAGAGATTTATGAATACAACCGAAGGGTTTAGTATCCATAGGCCAGATACACGCTATGTACAGAGACAACACCCAGGGGTAGTGACATCCTATAGTGTTGGGAAGTTGTGCCTTGATTGGCTAGAGACCTCAACACTCACAGAAGTAAAACATCACTTGACCTTACATCTGATGTAGACCTTAGGGATTTTTTACTAGGCCCAAGGAAAACACGTCAGAAACGTTTCATATATGCTGGCATTTATGCCTACTATAATGAAAACTGGAAAAGATCCCAACAGGAGGCCGCAGAAAGAATACGGGAAATAGACCGTATTAACTTAGAGAAAGCATTAGCTGTAGTGGATAATGGGTTAACAACTTTGACCTCCAGGATTTACTCCTTAGGCAACATTGTGTCTTCGGCAATCGACATATTAGAACAAGATCTGGCCTTGTTACAACACGGGCAATCTCAGCTACGTTCTATTATGATGCTAAGTTGGACGCTGCAATCTTTGCGTGCAGGCTATGTGCGCTGGCGTTTTATAAACACCATGTCTCTGTTTTCAGAATACAATCTAACTGATAAACATACAGAAATGGCACAAAGGGGAGCCAAATATACAATGCTGCGTATTGAGAAACTGGAAAGGTTACCATTCACTGTAGCCGAATAACCATCAACTGAATGGCTAATTCATGGCCAAATCACTCTGCCGGTCACTACGTTTCAGTTTCAATATTGCCTTGAGCAAAGGCAGGCAGGCAAATATGAAAAGATGGGTAAGGGTTACATTAAAGAAACTTGGGAGTTACCATATAGATACCGATGCTGGAATGGGGATCGAGAAGTGTATCTGAGTGGTACAAACTGCAAGAACGCTTTAAGCGGTTCTCTCATGTGTCAGGATATTTCACTGCACGGAGCCTGTAACGGTTCAGTAGCAAACCTATCGTGTCACATGACAGGGACCCCAGCGGCCATGATCACACCAGTTTTTCAGCTGCTCTCGAATGGGAGTTACTTGATGCTAAATGATCAAGGTTGCTGTGGGATGCTTCCGGGCGTCGCCTATCTGGTCACTGTTAACTCCAGTGTTACTTGCTGTATGCAAGTATTGTTTCCGCCACTGAACACAGTCAGGGAGGCGCCGCTATGGCCTTCACTCAACGTTTCTTTCATACAATTTGATACTCTGAGCAGACTGCAAGCCATGCTTTTACAGCAACCCGTGCCCTTAACCTCCGCTCGAGAAACCTATGAACTTCAAGTTGCAAGGACCTCGACTGAGATACAGGCGCTTATACGTACAAACTGCCCCTTTCATTTCGTAGAAATGGTGGGACGTATCTTCAATATGTCTGATACGAGCGGTATTATACACCTATTTAAGACCATA
Source organism: Calotriton arnoldi (assembly GCA_963921515.1). Classification (NCBI taxonomy): domain Eukaryota; kingdom Metazoa; phylum Chordata; class Amphibia; order Caudata; family Salamandridae; genus Calotriton; species Calotriton arnoldi. The sequence goes on along the minus strand of CAWUFW010003862.1, from coordinate 40,909 downwards.
GTGTCAGGATGGTTAAGCACCTTTCAGACAGTCCTCGGAGTAATCCCAAATTTTATACACTCCGTATTGGGAAGCGTATTTGGAGGACTCCCGCTTATCCTATTGCTGATTGCAGGGGTCCTATTCATAATACTACTGCTACGCAATGGACGGCCGAGGGAATGGCGAACATGCTCCTGGAGCGGAAATACCGTGAACGCATGGTACAACTTCTGGGCATTTCTTGCCTGCGAGAACTCAATGCCTCCTGGTTTCTATCCTTTCGACCAGTCTGGGTAGACTGCATCTTACCTGTTCTTCGATGCCTGCTTTGCGGAGAAGAATGCACGTTGGATCTTTGTCTAACATTTCCATCAGATGCGCCTCCGGACACGGATGCAATTCTGGACCTCCTAAAGGCTCATGCTCTGCGTTGTCCCCAGCGTCTTCCGATTCTGATGAATGCATTCCTTGAGAATCCACAGGTGCCGTTTGCTCCTGCTGGGTTAGGTGACTCCTCCACAGGCACCCAGGTAACAGCTGCCGCACAAGCTGCCGCAGCACCGACTGTTGGCAGTGCTACATACCATCTATGTGCGATTGACGTTCTCTGTGAGGCGTTGGATTTGTCGTCTGCAGTAGCTCACACTGATAATGTTGTGCTTCCCAGCCAGGACACCTAATCTCAATTTGGTTCATCGCGTCCTGGGAAAGAATTCGGCTTTTCCACTCGTTTTCATAATAACAGAGCAAATTTGGAACATTTCCTAAATTGACACTTTCGCTTGAGAAAAGCATGGCCTTCTTCCGCTTTGAGTGACGCAACTTATATAGAGAAACAAAATAGACATTTCTTTTTTTAGTGGCAATTGGAAATAGCTGAATTGTAACATTTTTGATTTTTTTTTAAAACAATTTTAAAACCATGTTTTAACTTGCTTTTAAAAAGTCTTTAAATTGTCCAGATTTAAGTATGGTCATTGTCATCCTATTCGGAAGAGGAGTGGGTGTTATGTCCCGTATAGAGGCCCTAATGTAGACCCGTTCATACATGCCCTAAAATGGACGTATTCGTATTTGCCCCAATACAGTCATATTCGTACTTGCCTATTATGGTCAAAGCTGCATTTGCCCTATTACGGTCATAACTGTACATGTCCTATTATAGTCATGATTCCTTATATAGGCATGATCTTTCACCTACATTGGTCCTCGCTAGTACACAACAAGCTCTGAGGGCTGAACGTTATCTAGTCTGTGGTTTTGAATACAGCAGAGTTTTTCCCAAACACAGGCCCACACTGTACTCATCAATTATTCATGGCTCTCTAGGAATACACCACCTGCATAATATGTATGTACAAAGTTCACCCCTGACGTCTTCCTCACGTCTAACAAGGGCCAATACAAACCATACGAAGCAACTAGAGTCTTCAGGGTATAAATATGCCACATCTTACCCCGGTAAGGCAGAGGGAACCGAGACTTCCATGCTGACACACTGACCAGAGACGCTGAGGCTCCTGCATGCAGTCGCTCCAGCTGACAGCGGTCTAACACAGCCCTTGCGGGGTGTATAACTCGAGACCATGACGGGGTCCCACACTCTCTCTATTCAGGTATGGGGGTTCGACTAAATCCTAGAAGGATTCTTGGCTCTTAGGCTTTTAGACCTACACATATGCTAGGTACACTCAGGTACATCTAGTTAGGCATCGTAGGAGTACGCGTACTAGCATAATGCTTTTTATATTCATGATTATTGCAATATGGTAGAACTGTTCTATCCCTTTGCTTTTATCGTACTCCTGATAATATATCTCTGCTATTGTCTGCTGGTTGCCGCAGCACATATATTTTACACTAGAATAACAACTGTTCAATAAATACTTATTGAAACGCCCAACTGTTTATTCTGTGTAACTCTCTGAGACAAACCGAATAAGTAAGCACGAGTGACTGAGCGAAAGGTAGTACATTGTTTCCACGATTCTGAGGAATTTAGGTTGTCATGATCTAAGGTTGCCAGAAACTAATCTCTCCCCGATAAGAGGAGATTCTGGTGGCACTGTGAGCTAGCTAATGCAAATAAGGCTAACATATGTGGTGGGGGTGCACAGAGTCAGTCTAACACCAAGCCCACAGTTTATGTTATCCAAACGCGCAGGTCCTGCATGGGTACTATAGGAACTACACGACACAGGATAACCATCTTAATAAGGGCTATGCGGTCAGCGAGTGACAGCAGCATCACCGACCATCTAGCTACCTGCTGCTCCAACATAGTGCATGCAGCGCCATCATTTTCCTTGAGGACTATTTTGGGATCCCGATGAACTTATACCCCCAAGTATTTAACAGGGTCTGACGACCAAACAAGAGGAAACTCCAGAGCATAAGGAGTAGTGTTTGCAGTCAGCGGCACTACCAATGATTTGTTCGAATTGATGCTAATCCCTGAGAAAAACCCGAACCGGATGTATTCATGCAGAATAGGTGTCATGAATGTCTGTGGTTCCCTAACAAAGAGCAGCATGTCATCGGCGTAAAGTGATATGCTTAACGGGCGGTGTGCAAAACGCAGGGCTGCCGCTCCATGCCGCTGCCTAATGATGCATGCCAGGGGTTCCAGCATCAGGGAAAAGAGAAGCGGCGAGAGAGGGCACCCCTGTCTAGTTCCCCTGCCGATCTGAATAGGGTCCGATGTAATTCCATCTACACTAACACGTGCCGTGGGGTCAGTATACAGCAACCGCACCCATCTGCTGTAAAATTCGGGGATCCCTATATGCTGCAGTATTTGAAACAGATAGCCCACTCTATAGAGTCAAAGGCCTTGGCCGCATCTAGCATCACTGCTGCAGCCTGGAGCTCAGGGTCAAGTATATGGAACATTGCAAAGATCATTCGCAGATTGTGTGATGTGGACCTATCCGGAATAAATCCAGATTGGTCGGGGAGAACCAGCATCAGCAGTCTGGTGGCCTAAATGTTTGCTGATATTTTCGCATTTATAATAATGAGCGACAATGGGCGATATGACTCGCAGCAGGAGGGCGATTTGTCTTTTTTTAACAGAGTACTTATCAGGGCTTCTCTGAGCGTTGGCGGTAGTCTTCCCGATTCATAGGCTTCCTCATACATTTCTAACATGTAAGGTATCAGCTCATCCGCGAATTCCTTATAGAATTCATATGTGAGACCGTCCGGCCCAGGTGCTTTCTTATTAGGCAGCGATCGAATCGCCTCCCGGTATCAGCCGCTGCAATCGGTGGACACAAATATTCCCGTTGCCCATTAGACAGCCATGCAAGCGTGATGTCTGCCAGATAGTCATCTAGTTCCCTGAGATTGATTCCCCCTTTTGAAGTGTATAGCTCCGTGTAGCAATTGCGAAACTGTGCAACAATTGCTTGCGTGGTGTAATGGTCCCTCCCATTTTCATCTGTAATTTTAGTTATTGCATGTCGTTCTGTTTGGAGTTTGATCTTATTAGCTAAATTATGCCCAGGCCTGCCTCCTTCACCATTCGCGCGGGCCACGTGTCTCTTAGAGAGATAGCGCATGGGAGAGTCTCGCAATCGCGCTCAAGCTGCGTCAGCATTTTTTCCACTCTGGAAAGTTGGCCACGGATATCCTTGAGGATTCCCGCCGATGTGCCAATGCATTTGCCCTTAATAGTGGCCTTAAAGGCCTCCCAGAGAGGAGCGGCGCTATCCACCGACCCCTTATTTAAGTCAAAATATTGGACTATGGCCTCTCTGATCGTGGTAGCATATAGTGGATTGAGCAGTGCCTCAGATCTGAAACGCCATGTGAACTGATGGGGGACAATCAGCGGGATGCGCAGCGTGAGCCTAACAGGGTTATGGTCAGATAACGTTCTGGGTAATGCATCAAGTGTGGAGACCCATGCATTCGCGCCTTCACCCAACAACCAATAATCCAACCGTGACCAGCTGCCATGCACAATAGAAGCATGGGTGCCCTCCAGCCTTTCAATATTGCGAAGTCGCCACGTGTCAACTAATCCTAATACAGCCATCCCATTATTTATGACCTGAGCTGCTTTGGGTGATTGACCTCCTTGCCTGCTCGACTTGTCTTTGCTGGGGTCCAAGTGCGTATTCAGGTCACCTCCCCATATAATTTCAGCCTCAGGCCATTCCTGTAGTACATTAAAAATACCTTCAAAAAAGCCGGGCTCATCCGTATTTGGTCCATAAACGTTCACTATGGTTAGCAGCGAACCAGCCAGTTTACCATGGAGTATTGCATAGCGACCTCCATCATCTGTGCAGTGCTTAATCATGGTGAATGGAAGATTTTTCTTTATTAATGTAATCACCGCTCTTGCGTACGATGAATATGAAGATGCCAGTCTGCTTCCAGCCCAGTGCATACCCACCCTGGTCTCCGATTGTTTCGTCAGATGCATCTCCTGGAGGAGGGCAATCTTGACATCATGCCTGTCTAGATAGGCTAGTACTTGTCTAATTTTTTTAGGGGAGTTCAGCCCACGAACATTCCACGTTATGTATGCAATCATTTCAGTATCTAGCACTGTCATGTAAGCTTATTGATCAGTATACGTGTTGCATCTAAGGATTGGGGCAAAATATAGATCTACAGTGGTATCTGTGAATTCCACTTAGTCACATAAAACAGTTCCATATAACCTCGCCTCCCAATACCTCCCCCCGCCCACTTCAGCACCCCCAACTTGCCAAAGCCATCCCAGAAACCCAAAGACAAACCCCAAATGCAAAACATATTCGCAGGTGACTGCGGGGTACACCCATGGGGAAACGCTGGAGCGCATTCAACCTCCCAGATGAGAAGGGAGGTGGCCAAACAACCTAGATAGATGTCCCGTAGCTACTGAATAGCGAGCTAGAGAGGGAGAGAGACCAGCATTCTTATTAGCAACAACATTTTACAATACTTGTAAAGCAATAAAATTGACAGTCAGTCTGAAACGGAAACGAAAAGGCAGCAGAGCAAATCCCCCATTCACATAACAATAGAAGCAATCGTAATACAGAGAGCCTGGGACACCTTCTGGTACAGTCTTGGTGCACAACAGATGCATCCTTACACAGAGTTCTGTGGCGATCAGTCTTCTTCGTCTGGTGTGCCAGAGATTTCACGGTCTCTACGTTTGAAGGCTTTCGCATATTCCATAGCTGCCTTGGGATTGGTGAAAATGTTTGATTTACTCTCTGCACCAATGCGCAGCCGTGCCGGGTAGAACATGGCGTGTGCAACACTTTCTGCCATCAGCAATTTCTTAACAGTTTGGTATTCTTTTCTTGCCACTTGGACCGCAGCAGTGAAGTCCGGATAGAAAGCCAAGTTGTTTCCCTGATAGTTTATGGTACCTTTTTCCCTTGACATGCGCAGAATTGAATCACGGTCCCTGTAATTCAACAGGCGAGCAATAATCGGTCTTGGTGGGGCACCTGGGGGAGGGCGAGCTGCTAAAGAGCGGTGAGCTCGTTCTACAATTAGCACTTGGGTTAGATGCTCCGCCCCAAAAATCTCACGCAGCATTGCCTCTACATAGGACTCCAGTCTCCCCGTGTTGGTGGACTCCGGTAGACCAGTAATCCTCAGATTATTGCGTCAGGATCTGGCCTCCAGTGTAGTGTAGCTCCTATTTCCCTAATAGGCTCTGCGCATTGGAATAATATATCCTATAGGTTTGACATAGGACTAAGGTCAGTATGTCCCTATCGAGTATATTAAACTTAATTACTTGTGCCAGCTAGCTCAGAGGCCACTAGAAACTCCTTGGATAACAAGAAGGGAGTAGTTTCTGGCAGCCGCAAAACATGACCACTTTGTTTCCCTTTAGAACCAGAACGTGTCCCAGAGTCTTGGAAACAATAGATAACTATTTCACTCAGCTCAATCGTGCATGCTTAGTTTTCTCCAAGTTACACAGAAAGAACAGACGGGCGTTTCAATAAAAGATTTATTGAACAGTCTTGTTTCTGGTGTAAGTAAAATGTGCTGTTACGATCACAAGACAGTATGCGAGATAAATAATGTACAGTGTGAGCAGTAGAAATAAATAATACTGCGATAGCATTATCTTTTAGTACATATGCCTTTACATAAATAACACAGACTAAAAATGCGAGTACTCATACGATGCGTTTCTAATCTAGTTCTACCCCAATGTACCTAACCTAACCTAGGTGTAGGGAGAGGTATGAAGTAGGTGAAGTATTCCTTACTATGGTATACTAAGAGTATGTTAAGTCTAGTATGTCTAGTATGCCAAGAGTCCCTCTAGGTTCTTGTCAGCTCCATACCTGAAGAATGAGAGAGGTAGGAATCTCTTTGCCAGACTCGAACTCCAACACCCCGCAAGGGAAGTCAGATCACTTGAAGCTGGACTCTCTGCGTGCAGGGATGACAGCGTCTTCTCAGTGCGTCAGAGGTCTCCTCTGATTTACAGGGGCTAGGGAAGGTATATTTATACCTGAGAGTACCTAAGAATGTTAGTATTGACGTGAGTCGGACAGCGAAAGACGTCATGAATGAACCCCTAAGGAATAATGGTTCATGCATAATATATGAGTCCTTGAAGAAATCAATAGTCCTGGGCTAGGGAAACTCCCGCAGCCTAAGGGTCTGTTCTTCATGAACTCGTTGTGACGTTAGGGTGGACGGATGTCAGAGACCATGCCTGTATTTGGAGTGCACGGTTTAATGCCTAAATAAGGGCTGGGATTTTATGCCTATATAAGGGCAGGGCGAATTGTGCCTATACAAGAACATGATACTGGAAAGCCCTTTTATGGACACCCTAAGAAGAATACAACACCCACTCCACTTTCGTGTGTATGATAATACTAAAATGCTAAACATTTAAAATGCTAAACATAAAATGGAGTACCGCATATTTAAAAATATTTCTTAAAAGCATTAAAAAACATAGTAAAAATGCAAAAGGTACTGTACATCTGAAGCAAATGCTTTTCATTTCAGGCATAAAGTTCGAAAATAAATGCAATTGGAATGAAATAAGCAGTAATATTTACATGTGACAGAAAATGATCGATAAGTTGTTCAAAAATCAAAGTCATTTCATGTCATGAAAATTAATGAACTGTTTTAGACACACAAGATGACTAAGTGTCCGTGGAAGTACCTTGAAGTCTGTATTATAAAGCTAGTTCTACTTTAAGCAGATTGAAGTGCCATTTTCGTTCGAAAAATGGGAAAAAAAGTTCAATTTTGGTAGAGTTCCAAGTTTTTTTTGAAAAATGAAGGCCAAATTGTTACTGCATCTCTGGAACACTGTATGCTGAATCAGAGTCAGTTTACGGGTCTGGTGTAAACATGAGATCATCTATTTCTATAGACAAAACATCATCCACTGTAGTTGGTGTCAGTTGGAACACCTCGTGTAGTAGATTAATTGCACAGAGATGAGAAGCATCGCTTCCAGCATAGGTTGCCGCAGCAATGTTCGCGTCCGTTGCCTGTAGATCTTTCTCATACCTCAGCAGCAGCCGGAAGCGTCTGTGAGATCTCAATGAATGCTGACATCAGGATTGGTAGCCTCTGGGGACAACACAGAGCATGGGCCGTTATCGGGACCAGCAGAGTATCGACATCCGTTGGCGTAGCTGATGGAAATGTGAGACAAGTGTCTAACACGCATTCTTCACCGCATAGCAGGCATCGTAGAACAGGTAAAATGCAATCTTGCCAGATTGGTCTGAATGACAGGAACCAAGTTGTATTCAAGTCCCGTAGACGAGTCATGCCCAAAAGCTGTACTATTCGCTCACGGCACTTTCGTTCAAGGAGAGCTTTCTCCATTTCGCTTGGAGTGATGTCTGCGAATAGGCTGGCCATAGCGCAATAGCAGGAAGAGAAATAGAATTCCGGCAACAAGTGCTAGAATTAATGGTATGCCACCAAACACCGAATGTGCAAAGTTCGGGATGATTCCGAGTATTGCCTGGAAAGGTGCTAACAGACCGGAGCAGATGCTCTTAAATACATGTACAATTCCGGTTGTATCAGACATATTGAAGCTACGTCCTATCATTTCTACGAAATGTATAGGGCAGTTTGTACGTATTAAAGTCTGTATCTCAGCCGAAGTCCTTGCTACTTGTAGATCATAGGTTTCTTTGGCCGAGGTCAAAGGCACTGTTTGAGCAGAATGAAAGCCATGCTTTTACAGCAAAGTATCAAATCTTATAAAAGAGACATTCAGCGAAGGCCATAGAGGCGACTCCCTGACTGTGTCTATTGGGGCAAACAATACTTGCATACAGCAAGTGACCCTGGAGTTGACCGTTACTAGATATGGGATGCCTGGCAGCATGCCGCAGCAACTCTGATCATTCAACATGAGGTAACTCCCATTCGAAAGTTGTCCAAACGTTGGATTAATCACAGCAGCTGGTGTACCCTGCTGATGGCAAGACAAATTTGCCACAGAACCATTACAAGCCCCGTGTAAAGAAATGTCCTGACATATAAGCGAACCGCTCAGTGCACGTTTACAGTGTGTACCGCTCAAAAACACTTCACGATCCCCACTCCAACATCTATATGTATACGGTAAATCCCAAGATGTCTTAATGTATTCCTTACCCAACCTTTCATATTTGCCTGCTTGCATTTGTCTGAGGCAATACTGAAACTGAAAAGTAGTCACAGGTAATGTTATTTTGCCATGAATGAGCCATTCTGTAGCTGATTTTTCTGCCACTGTGAATGGTAACTTTTCCAGTTTTTCAATGCTCAGCACTGTATACTTTGCTCCTCTTTGTGCCAGTTCGATCTGTTTATCAGTTAGATTGTATTCTGCAAACAGAGCCGTTGTGTTGATAAAACGCCAAGGCACATAGCCCGCTCGCAAAGATTGCAGCGTCCAGCTTAATAACACAATAGAACGTAATTGAGACTGGCCTTGTTGTAACATCGCCAAATCTTGTTCTAGTATGTCGATAGCAGAGGATACAATGCCATCCAATGAATATATTCTGGAGGACAAAGTTGTTAACCCATTGTCGACCACAGAGAGTGTTTTCTCTAAATTAATACGATCAAGTTCACGTATTCGTTCTGCGGCCTCCATTTGTGATACTTTCCATGCTTCATTATAGGCAGCATAAATGCCGGCATATATGAAACGTTTTTGACGCGGTTTTCTTGGTCCAAGCAAGAATTCCCTAAGGTCTGCGTCCTTTTTAAGTAAGGTTAAGTGTTGTTTCACATCCTGTAGTGTAGACTTATGCAGCCAATCGAGGCATAATTTTCCTACACTGTATGTTGTTACTACCCCCGGATGTTGTCTTTGGACATATCTTGGGTCTGGCCTATTAATAGTAAAGCCCTGAGGTTTATTCAGGAATCTTTCCTGACAGTTATTCGTGTCTGTGGGCCAGATCAACCATTTTTTCCAATCAGGATTAGATCTGTTGAGTTGTAGTGTATTGTCAACTGTCACCACTGCCTGTGTATTGTTATCACTTGCAGGTGTTGGTACAGAAGGTGTGTTCATCTCTTTGATCTTGGCTAATCCAAGACAAGACGTTTGTTGGATGGTTTCATTCAAAAACATTATTTGTTCAGGGATGATACAGGCTCTAAATAAAGCTTCTATCCCCTGCACTTGCCAGTTTTTAAGTACCCCAGACAGTTTTTGTGTCTATTGTGTCTTTCCAAAAGTCGAAACCCTGTCTAGACAGTTGGTCATTAAATAATGCAGAATAAATCTGTTTTGTATTTGTTAACATAATTTTCAGTCCTGTCTTGTTTACATTTTTATAGTAAAACATTTCTGGATGAGATGTATTGCATCCTGAAAAATATGGAAACTTACTAGCAAATGTTTTTGAACTACCTTTAGGTGGTGTAGGACAATGTTCCCATTGGTTAAACATAAACACATTTCTTGGATATGCAGATTTATGCAAATAATGATGACCATAGTGGTTATAACAATACAGTTGTTCATAGTCTGATGAACCCTCTAAATATTCTTTTTTAGAAAACGCAGCAGATTTTTCTAGGTCATACATTATGTCGTTAACAGTCTCAAAGTCCCAATCATCAGAATAGGTACTGGACAAAATTAGATCACTTAGTGAAATTTTAAACAAATGTGGAATGTTCAATTGTTCCGTCGGGCCGAAGATGTCAAAATCTGTTTTGTCCCACACTATACCATCCTGTATAGGAACAGCTGTGATGTTCACTGATGATAAGTCTCTTGCTTCACGATGGGAGGATTTATGAGGTTTCAAAAGTACGTTCACGCCTTTTCCTTCAGTGTTCACATGGATGTATCTGCCACTTATAAGCACGCTCACAGTTGTAACCAAAGCTAGCCAGAGCAGGAAAACAAAAAGTCCAGATATAATCCAGAGTTCAATCCATGGAGAAACCAAATAAGTATTTTTCAGAAAGTGAAGAAAGTCTTGTACTTGCTGCTTGAATTTGAAAGATGCTGGCGTCGTTTCAGGTTCACTCGGATCTTCAGAGAACGTATCAAAGTTAATGAAATAGCCAGAAGCAGTTCTGTCAATTGTTGGAATTGCATCAGGATTTGTAGAAATCACTGGAACCAGTTCATCACTTGCTACATTGGTGTAGACAGGTGTATTTGGACGAACTGTTACTTGGTGTTCAAGAGGGATGAGTTCCATAGCGTTGTTGCTTAGTCCTCCATCTGTTACAGCTGAATTCTCGATTGTTATCAGTCTTTCAGTCTGAACCTCTTGGATAGTAGCGAGAGGAGTGTGTCTGCTACTAGGTCGGAGTCCATGAGGCCTACTATTTAGTATTGGCCACATACTGTGGTTTGATGAGGTCGATGGACACAAATCTTTTCTCCTTTCTTCCAGCAAGGGGCGGCAGAAGTACTGTTCTTGTTCCTTGAACTGCTAGGACAGGTACTGGTTGTCTGTAAGAAGGTCCAAATTCCTTCTTGTCCGCAATCTTTTCTCTGACTAGATCCCCAACTTTTGGAATCCAGACAGGCCTTGCTGGGACGGCCGATTTTTCCCCAGTGGTGGTTGGCTGTAGGAATACGTTGCTTTGTTTCGTTCTTAACTCATTGAGTTCCTGTAAAACAGCCAAACGATCTTTGATATCAAACGGTTTATTTTCCACCACTGTGCCTACGTGTTCAAGGTCTGGTACCCACATTCTTGTCCCAAATAGGACCTCATATGGAGTGACCCCCCCTAGAGAACTTCTTGGCAGATTATTCAATGAGCGTTGGACCCCATTAAGGTGTTTGACCCACCCATCACCCGAACCTAATACCCTAGCTGTTATAGACTGCTTTATGTCCCGGTTTTTCCTTTCCACAACCGAATTTCCTTCAGGATGGAATGGAGAGGAGTACCGCAATGCAACGCCCAGACTGGCCATGGCCTCTTTGTAAGCCCGAGAGCTAAACGCAGGACCCTGGTCAGAATGTAGCGTGCCTATTGCGTATGTGCCGATAAAGACTCGCAAATCTTTTATAACAGTTCGAGCGTCAGCTGAGCGCTGAGGCCATAACCATAGGAACCTAGATTCAGTATTTGTGGGAATGCCTTTGTCCAGTAGGACGCAGGCGCGTAGATAGTCTAATGCTGTCTAACAATGGTGTCTGTACTGGGTTGCCGCATTCGCAGCATGGTGACTGGTGGCTCTCTCGCTGTAATTTACAGTCTAAGCAGTTGTTGATGAATATGTGAATTCCTGTATCCATTCCAGGCCACCAGTACATCTCTTTTAACGTCAAAATTGTTTTAGAGATCCCTTGATGTGACAGACCCTCCCCCAAATGTGTTTCATAAATCAAGGCCGCTCTACGTTCCATGTTTGGAATTACCCTATCCCCCACTCCAGGGATTCGAGCAAAAGGAACGTTGTTCGCATCAATTACATAAGAGTACTTGAGTGGAAACTTTTTTGGTAACGCTGCACTGCTGCCTTTGCTTGAAGCATTGACAGCCAACATTATCTCACCGTCTATTTTTGTTTTTGAACGAGTGATCGCAGCTACGGAAGCCGTCTGCACAGCCCCCTTTGCGGCTTCATCAGCCAATGAATTCCCTGCAACGTGAACGCCATCACGTTGATGACTCAGTGTGTGGATCCCGTGAGCCTTTGGTAGTTCGTTTTTCAACTGAACTACTTGTTCCCAAAGCATTTTGTGCTTTATTGTGCCACCTTTTGCATCTTTGAAACCATTTTCAAGCCAGTTTTGTATATATTCATTATACGACTGAACACAGTAAAAGGAATCGCACACTATCAGTGTGGGGAATTCTCGAACTTTCAAGTGCCAGTTTGAATGCTTGTAGTTCAGCTCGCTGAGCTGTACAATCTCCTAGAGACTGAGTTTTTGTGACCATAGGTCTGAAGATGCCATTTCGCATGCGACCTTTAACGATTGCACACGCTGCACTGTAAGCTTGCTTACTCCCTATTGCGGGTTGTGCGGATCCGTCAGTGTAAATTATGAATTCGTACTGATCGAGAGGCAGAATTTCAGTAGGCAGAGGACATTCTTGTTCATATTGCAGGAATGCTTGTGTTTTTAAATCTGGATCAAAAACATATTCAACATCTGTTGCAGCAAGAGAATTAACCCATTGTATCCATCTTGGATGTAATGCTTTAGCATTTGGAATGCTTGCTTTTGTGACCGCTTCTAAAGCTGGTACCGGGTTACGACAATAATGCGTTTCCTTGGGCTAAGGCTCTTTCTTTTGCTACAGCGGTTTGAACTGCTGTCAGAATTTTTCAGTTGAACTGAAGCGCATTTCCGCTTGTGTGTACAAATGAGATTTGTATGCAATTGGTATTTTCTCACCCTCATTGAAGGTTAAGTAGGTGAATCCGCATTGACCCGAAATTATTCGGATCACCAAATTGCGTTGACTTACGCGTGTTTGTAAGTGATTTGTTGCTAACATGTTAGCCTGTAGTGAACGCAAGATTTCTGTGTGTTCCTGTGTCCAGTTTCTGATTGAAAAATCAGGTTTGATTAATGCGTAGAGAGGTTTGACCCTTTCTGCGTAATTTAGAATGTATGTTCTTCCAAAGTTTAGGAAACCCAGGATGGATTGTAAGTTTTTTAGCATTTTTGGAGGTTGGAGCACCGCACACTTTTCTAGAAAGTTAGCTGCCAAGCTCTTGCCTTCACTTGAAAGCTCATATCCTAGAAATAGGACATTGAGATGGGCAATTCTAGACTTTTTAAAGTTGAATTTGTAGCCCTCAGAGGCGAAACCCAGTATAATGGTGCTCACCCTGCTCAAGTGTTTTTCCAGGTCATCGTCCGTCAGATAAATGTCATCGACATAGGACAATGCCTCATTGTCATAAATTTGTAGTAACTCCGTTACCCTCGCTGAGAATAAACCTGGGTTGTTCTTGAACCCTTGTGGGAGTCGACAAAAGTGTCGCTGGGTCCCCATTATGGAGAATGCTGTTAAGTACCTGCTTTCAGGTGCTATGTTTTGACAAAAGAAACCATTTGAGATGTCTAATGTTGTTTTGTATTTTTTACGCACAATGTTATTCATTAATGCTGTGCTATGTGCATTTTGCACTGCAAAAGTTTTAGAACAAGTGTTTAGGTGTCTGTACACATCAGGAGGGGTCAGTCGCCACAGCTCGAGGTCTGCCCCCACACAATATGCGCACTAATGTTAGCCAGAACTGTCAGTTGAGCCAATGTCTTAGTGCCAGATCAGAGCTTGTGTCGCTGTGAGATATGCACTCGTAGGAGTAGACTCTCACTTTACATAGCTGAGGGCATCTGTGCAGCCACATCGCGCTACGAACATGCAGTCTTGGTTTAAAATAATAATATGCCCTCAATCAGCCTGTGAGACTATAGCGGGGTATCAGCGGACCCAGCCGACACAGTGCCTGCAGGTAGGGCCAGCCACAGTTCTAATTGCGCAGGATCGGCAGGAGCAGGCCGCGCACACGGGCGCCTCTAGCCCAGGCCGCCCGCACCATCCAGAATGTGTATCTCAGGCCTCCCCTGGTAAGTAGGTTTTATGCGCAGACACCCACCCGAAGCCGCGGCCCAGAGCATTTCCGCAGCTCCCAGAAGCGCCTGGTCACCTCGGAGGGCCCTGCATCACCACTCGGTAGTCGGTGATAGGGGAGGACGAGCAGGCAGTACAGCGCCTCCCGCTCAGCCAGACTGCCGCTTGTGCACTCACCGTAGCTCTCGAAGGGCGCCGGGGTCAGCATCTACGGCTCGGGTCTCAGCCGGGCTCCAAGCGTAGGGAATAGTGCAGAGTGGATCGCGTGGTGAGATGTGCCGCCCGGTGCCAGTGGGACTCTCCAACTCAGTGCTGGGCCGCCATGTTGCATGTGAAGGCCGCCAGTCCGACAAGTCACTATGTGCGGTGGTGAAGGCAGCACACCACAGCTCAATCGTCCCCAGGCCGTCTGCTTTGTTACCTCCTCATTTCCCTCTCATTTCAGACATTGGCTGGTAGCGGGAAAGCAGGATTATTAGCGGATTTGTCAGTTCGGCCGGCGGAGCTGCACTACAGCGCAGCCATCTTGCCGTGCACCCTCTAGCGCCCCAACTCCCATGAATGTTATAGAACATATAAGTAAACTTAGTAAACATCAACAAAACACTCCAGTTCAGTGAGCCATTAATTGCACTTAGGAGCTTCCCTCCCTCTTTTAATTGTTGTGGGAGATTCCAGTTGTGCTACTCTCTATTACTTGTCCGATGAACAACCACAACAGAACAAAACTGTCCTGGAAACCGCCCCAAATTTAATTTGTCTTTCCTATTAGTTTTGAAAATTAGATATCTGGGACGGTGCCAAGGAAAAAATATCATGATAACCCTTATATTCCTAGCAGGGTACAACAACATACAGACAATATATAATAGAATCATATCATTAACGGAAACAAGCAACATAGAAATATGCATCATATTCATAATAACCATACCATACCATTGTCATTTAAGGACCACTTGAGAGTTACATTTGAATAAAACCATATCCAACCAATTTAAGGTATAATATTTTTCATCCTGGGTGGGATAATATTTGCCTACGTGTCATTAATAGAATCTATACTCTGTTTAATATTTTCCAGAAATGTTTAGTTCTATTATAAGAAACAGAGGCCCATTGTAAGATTCATTTGAAGCGTATTCAGCACATCCACCGTAGGACCCTCAATAGGTTTAAAATAAAATTCCTTAAAAACAAAATCTCCTGATCAATCAGCAGCCTTCAGCATATCTTCTCACTGCGTACCCAGCTGGCACGCCTTCAAGACCATCACCCCTCTTATAGAATGCAGACCAAAAGCTGTTATGTCAATGCCTGACTGTTGCATAATCCTTCTAATCCAACCTGCTAAAGTAGGAGAAGCCACAGCCTGATGAGCAGACTTCAAGGCATTGAAAAACTGCTTTACTCCAAGTGACCTGATTAGACTTGTCCTAGTTTCGTTCTCCATCAGGCATCGCAACACACAGGGCCTGATTCACAATTTCGTCTTGGAAGTATGTTTTATACTATTACAAAACATACTACAAAATGCAATTCACAAACTACACGCAGAGTTTTACGACTCTGCACTCCCTATACTTATGTGGGCGGACTTCTCCGCCCCGACCAGGGCTGGACTGGCTGTAGCAGGCACCGGGCATTTCCCCAGTGGTCCGGTTTTGTGCCTGTGGGGGCCGGTTTTGTCACTGCGGGCCGGTTTTGCAGCAGTGCTGCAATATCGGCCCCCTGTAACGAGAGCAGGAGCGGTGCTTCTTGCTAGAACCCCCCCAGCTCCCAGGGCCAGTCGAGCAGCAATCTGCCATGGCTGGTTGCTGTTCCCAGTCCGGCCCTGGCCCTGACTGCAGAGTCTCTGAGTGTATAGAACGCCGCACACAAGTACAGGAAGTGCAAAGTCGTAAATCTCCACACGCAGTTTGTGATTTCCGAGAAAGTAGAAACTTACTACCAAGTGTAAGTTTACCTTTGTGAATCAGGCCCACAACATTTGGGCTTGTTCGGGAATAAAGGATATGAAACCACGCAACAATTTGTCTTTGTCCTCCTGGACTCCCTTCAAGAGCAAAAGACCTTCCAACCACTTGTAGACCCCTGACATCAGACATTTCTTTACAGGAGATCAAACACAGCTACATAGGTAAAATACCTGAAAGCTCCTTGAGTGACAAACCCTTATTTTCTGACCAAGATGTAAGTAAACCAAAAACTGTTCGGTACTAACATCCCACATCGACTTATATTGAGGTTCAGGCGGGAGCTGCAGTTTGATCCACTTTAATAACCTGCATACAAAATGCAACTGGGAGCTCCTCCATGTACACATGACCTAAAGGTACTGCAGATAGGTATGCATTTATAGCCCTATAAGCTTTCTGCTTAAAAAAATGCACACTAGGCCTTCGCATTTTAATGAAGCATTTCTTCAATAAAAAACTTTTTCGTATTTTTCTAATTTTAGTGTCACTATCATCATTTATATAATTATGGTCTAATATTTTGTTATGAAGTAGCCCTAGGAATTTCACAGCATGTATGTCCCTGCCTAGGTGTACTTCACACTAGTATCAGGGGGCCCTTTGTTCTTTACAATTGTTTACTCGCAGCCTGTCTGTGTGGGGTTGTAGCTTTGTATTGTACCTATATCAAAGTGTCCACAATTTTTGTGAATTTTCCTTGTGAATTTTGTGAGCCTGTTTTCTGCTCTAACTTCATTTAGCTATATACGCTCTTTGCATGCTTTTGACACAGTCTGGATTTACTTTTCAAAAAATTCTATTTCACCCCTTGCTTTTTTTTCCACACTCCTCAGTTACACGCAGAAGGTTTCCTTGATCATGGAAGCCCTAAAAACCTTCGGATTTACGGATGAACAATACGCTCTCCTGGTGGGTGACCAAGGTAATTTCGGACAACAGTCCAATTTCAATACTACCCCGGCTAACAATGAAGATATCAATAAATTGTTTGAATTAAAAAAGATAATCAAAAGAATAGAAATGCACGGGCATTTCATGTTAGAATATCTTAAAGCCGGGGTTATTCCCCAAGGCCTAAGAATACGTAACATCCCAGGCCTATTTATCCATGTTAAGCAGTTCCTGGAGAAATGGTCTCACATCGCCAATAGGTGTTCCAGAGACCTCATGATATTAATAGTGGAAACCGCTACAGAAATAATTCAACTTCTAATAGAGGAAATGTCCACACTAGAGGAAAAAATCAAACAATGCAATGCGGTTGACGAAGCTAAGAAAAAGCTCGAAGAGATAAATCGGGAAGTCACATCTTATAGTGACTATTTAATGAAAAGAAAGACAGAAAAGTTGAAGAAAGACATTAGGTTCTATTCTAAAGAAAAGACATACCCCTATTTGCATGAACACTTCTATGCAGAAACTCAATATCAAGAACCAGACCTATATAGACAAACACCACTCAGACGTAAGGTAACCACCTTCTCTGATACTTCAGATTCAGAGAACGAATTGAGTCCGCATAGTGCCAACTCTGACTATGATAGAGCAGGACATCAATATGAACAACAAAGAGGCCAACCTTTTTTAGGGAATCGAGGCCCCCGCAGGGGCCAATGGAAACCGAGATACCAGCCCAGGTATCGAGCGAATTACAACCACAACAACTATCCACCGAACAACTCCCAATTCTTAGTGACACGCAATGCCCAATACTGGAGGACATAGACACCATACCCATTTTCAATTTATCTACCAAACCTTTGTCTTCTGCAGAAATTGCCCTTTTATCCAAAGGCCTTTCTTTTGTACCCCATACCAAAGCTGACATTTTTGAGATATTTCAAGATGTTAATTCCTTTTTTCGTAAGATACGATTAAGAAAATTCTTTGAAAATAGATCCAGCATGGTCACCAATGAAGACAATAGATCAGGTTTACGTCCCATGTCTGTGTTTACTCAAACCTTAGAACAAGTTGGGCCTGAGGTAGGCATTTTTGAGACCATAGTCATGTCTAAACTAAAAAATGCCACCAAATTTAATTACAAACCAACCGCCAACCTTGGTCCTGAGGAACTTGAGGCCTTGATGGGACTCAAGAATACGAAAGACATCACTGTCAAAAATTGTGACAAAGGTGGGGGGATTGTCATAATAGATACTGATGTATATATTAACAATATGTACAACCTGTTGGACAATCCGATACACTATCGTAAAGTTAAATCTGACCCCACCAGCAGAGTGCAACGTAAAATACAAATTCTGACAAAGAGAGCTGAGGAACAAGGCGTCATTAGTCAACAAGAACATGACTTTATGAACATATCCTCACCTCGGATGGCTAGTCCCTAAGATCCATAAAAACAGTATTAATCCCCCATACCGTCCAATTGTTACCACCATAGGTTCAGTAACGGAACCTATTTCCAAATACATTGACCAAATTCTCTGTTCTCACATATCTAAATCTCCTTCACATGTCAAAGATACCAAAGTCATGATCAACAAGATAGAAGGTCTACCATTTAATACTAACAGGGACACCTTGGGTCCCTAGACATAGAGTCGCTTTATAGCAACATTCCACAGTTGGAAGCATTAACAGCTGATGAGTGGTTTATTCACACTTACTCTATTGACTGCGATGTATCTTTCATCATCGACCTTCTACAGATTGTTTTAGATGAGAACACTTTTGAATTCAATGGAGACCTGTATAAACAGATAAAGGGCGTCAGTATGGGGGCATCTTGTGCCCCCACGGTGGCAAACATATATATGGCACATTTTGAACATCTTTACATCTTTAATGAGGTAGCCCCCTTCTACGAGTCGATACAACATTGGTCACGTTATATTGACGACATCCTGTTTATTTGGAATGATGACTCAGTCAAACTTCAGGAATTTCTTGCATGGATCAACCTATGCGATACCAATTTACGGTTCACGGCCAATATCAAAGAACGTAACATAGAGTTTCTGGACTTGGAAATCAAGGAGGTGGACTCCAAATTAGAAGTTGACCTCTATATCAAACCAACGGCCAGAAACACGTTGTTACATTTCTCTAGTTACCATCCACAATGCCAAAAGACTAGCATTCCTCTGGGCCAGTTTTTAAGGCTTAGACGCAATTGTACCAGCCTACATGATTTTGATCTAAGAGCATTGGCCATTAAGCAAAAATGTATGAACCGCGGCTACCCCAGAAGACTAATCAGGGAAGCATACAAAAGAGCCCGCTTCTATGATCGTGACCACTTGTTACAGACACATACAAAAAATGAAGAACTGAAATTAGTCTGTGTCACCAGACATTCCATTTTCAATGAAAAAATACATCAGATCATTAATGCCCAATGGCATATACTTAACACCAATGCTGACCATCCAACTGCATTACCACGTCCCATGTATGCACACAGACGCAATAAGAACCTCCGAGATCTGGTTGTCAATTCCAGAATAAAAACGAAGCCAACTTTTGTACAGAAGACTATTGGAAGTCAGCACCCCATATCAGGTAACCATAAATGTGCACATTGTAAGGCATGCAATGGAGCTATTGTTCCTGATAAATACATCTACCACAAAAAAGAAATTCAATTAAAAACTTTTACCAATTGCAAAACAGACAACGTTGTCTATTTGCTGATTTGCCCGTGTGAGAAGGGTTATGTAGGTGAAACTGCACGGCAATTCTCCACACGCTTGACTGAACATCGATCAGCCATCAAAACCAACAAAAGTACAGCACCCTTAGTAAAACACTATAAGGATCTTAAACACTCACAAGAGGACATCAAATGGTTGATTCTAGAAAAAATCAGCAATAACAAAGGCTTAGACACTGAGGCCATTAGGAAACGCAGGGAGGTATATTGGATCTTCACCTTGGACACCCATGTCCATGGGCTGAATCTAGAAATTCCCTGGGACCAAGCTATACGTTACAACAATAGCTAGACATTTTCTGTTTCTATTCTACTTTAAGCACTTGTTCCATTCTGGTGATATTAGGTATTTCAGTTTTGCATCCTTAGCCTCAACTGTTTGTCTCCACTGCATGTCATTCTTCATCGGTATATGATATTCCATTGACGAGCATCTCATATACGAGCACTTTACCAATCTGATATTGCTCACAATTTAGTGTATGACAATACATCCGTACTGTCCACACACATCTTCAGTTTGATTATGCTTATTGCCATATGGGTGTTTTATAGTTCTTTAGTTACACTTTCTGTCTCCCCAGTTTTGACAATATACTTGTATTTTCTTCATACATCTGTTCCATAAGGTTTTTCTTATAGCTTCTCCTTTTTTCTGTTGTTATCATTTCCGGCTATCCCCCGCATTAATTCAGATTTCAGCTTTTACGAACACCATGCTCGCCACTATAAACCATCATCGTGTGCCTTTTACATTTATTGCTATTTTTAGACCTTCATCACACTGCCACTGGCTTGGTACATCTTGCGCCGATTGGGATCCCTTTTGTGCATTTTTTGGCTATCCCCGACACTATTCTAACATAAGTGTTCATGATATTCATGTGCGCCTGGCCCATGCCGTCTTGATACTCTTATTACGTTGTTTAACGGCTTAATACATAACACTTAGCCGAGTTGGCTATGTATGTATTTGTGCATTTAAATATGGCCGCGGTCAGTTCCCTATTATTTACCGACGTTTGTACGGTCACGTGATTCTCACGTGATGGTAGTCACCGCATTCAAAAGCATCAGCTCTGGCGTCGTATCTGTTCCGCCTACTTTCCTCGCTATCTCGTTACGGCATGGCATCGTTTGGGCTGCCTGCATAGTTTTATCGTCCGGAAGGTAATTAATATTCCGCTTAAAATGCTCGCGACATTATGTCTATGTTATTATCGCCTCTCTATGCTGATGTTGTTTCACAGCACCAGCTTAGCGTACTGGCATTTCATCGCCTCCAGTTCCACCATGTAACTCCTCTAGTTCCAACTTTTAACATATCCCTGCTGCGAGCTTTATTTTCTAACTTCGTGATATCGGGCACACCCCAGCCTGGGCCACCGTTTTTTCGTTTTTTTGTTCTTTAGTTCTTGACTTTGTCTATCTTTACAGAACTTGCACTACTATATCGAGGGAATCACAGTCCGCCCGGCACCCTTGCTACGATAAGCACAAGGTATTGTTTGTATCCATTCGTCACATGAACGTATTGCCGTATGCCTTTTTCATCAACTTTCACACATGTTGGAACATTTTCTAGCATCGGCATGATATTCCTTTCAAAGACATAGCTGAGCGATGCATTCTTTTTTCTCTTGTAACCCTCTTAGTTTATACTGCTATACATCTCTCTGTATGTTGCAAGTCAGGTCTTTTTGGGCTTTATTTCCTCGGCACTAGACTAACCCTAGTCAGTGCCACTATTCTTTATGATTTTATATTTTTTATTTTTATAGAACCTTCATATTGACACTGAGAATTACAGCCCGTCCACTTCCTGCACTTCAAAATAGCTTAAGGTATCTCTTCTACTAATCCATCTAATTTATTCCGCTGTTATAGTTAGTGGATGATTTGATGACAGCAACTATGTTATTGCTTTTCTAGGTACTCATAGGGAAACTCTCATGTGACCTCCATTAATCCACTTATAAGTATTAACTCCGCTGGGACTGAATCTTACGGTATTTTGAGCATTTTTCTTCCGGATATTACTTATAGACAATTCTTGTGTCCTTACCTTTGATTTTTCAATAGATACTTTTTTCTGCAGACATTTTTACCAGTGTTTGGGACACGCTAACCCAAGAGTTGGAGATCCCTTGTAACCTGCTTTCAGGTTTTCGCATTACTTGCGATGGTAAGACAGCCGCTGCATTTTTTCCATCTCGCATCACTTTCGCATGAGACACATTCCTTTCACTTGGAGGTTTGATGGGTGTATCCTGTGTATAATAATTTTTTATATACATCTCTATTTAATTTTCCTTCACTTTAGTGCTTGTTTTTCATTACACTCTATGGCATATGCTAATTATGACTGGTTATTGGTTCTTACTTTCCTACTTATCCTATTTTATTTTATTTTCCTTTTTTTTCTCTAAGTCATACACAGGCATTATCATTCCCTGTATAAATACTATGTTACAATATTATGACTTAAGGTTTCCCTGCATGTTTGTCATCTTCAGATTTATATGCTCTTCAATACATATAGTTCTTTGCATGGTTTTGGCTCATTTCAATTCTCTGTTTTGTTTCAATCCTTTGTACTGTTTTGGCTCATTTTAATTTCATTTTATTCAAAAATTCGAAATGTGGACTATGCACTGTCTATTTTGTCTGTACATATGTAAATAGGTTTTGATTGTATATATACTTTAGTGACACTATTACTCTATTAGAGACATTGTGTTCTTTTTTCAGAAAACGTAATTGGAGGTGGCTCTCCTGAAGAAGGCAGTCTTACTGCCGAAACGCTCGTTGAGACATCTTGGAAACCACCCAGTTTTTAACTTGATTTATAAATTGTCATATTGATATCATGAAAATGAAGATGAGATAAAAAAATGTATAAATGATGGATTGCAATATGCAGGCCGTGTAAATAATGTATCCAGCAAAAATGCACACTAGGCCTTCGCATTTTAATGAAGCATTTCTTCAATAAAAAAACTTTTTCGTATTTTTCTAATTTTAGTGTCACTATCATCATTTATATAATTATGGTCTAATATTTTGTTATGAAGTAGCCCTAGGAATTTCACAGCAGAACATGTACTATAGGCCTTGAAGAAGGATGCAAACACCTTTCCAGACGCCTATCTGACCATCTGTTCCAGGAGGTCCTGTAATTGTTTAGAGTCCCAGGAGCCCATGAGTCTCTAATGAATGGCTCCGTCGCCACTCAAGGCCTCTGTCTGCCTGAAATCCTCCAGGTCATGAGTTTTAGGCCGCTCTCTTGTACTAGAGGGAGCATGTCTTCAGAAGGTTTCATCTATAAGAAAAGCAGGGAGCGCCTTTATGGTGATTAGAGCTGGGGAAGGGCGTGCAAGGACAGCCTCTATGGTTGATGAAGCCATAACAGAAGTAGAGGCCTTAAAACAAAACAGAGGAACGTTTGTAACTCACAATTTAAGTACAATCCACCAATATTACCAAAATATCCCAATAAGGGTACAGACAAAGCACTTAACTTATTGAAAAGCAATAAAGAGGAGGAGCTTGTCAGTGCAAATATAGGCTTACAGGACTGCTGAATGGTGGAGTGTTTTTTTGATGTTTACTTTGTTTAGTGGCATCAACTACAACACTCACGGAAGTAATAATTTATGCTCCAGTTTTGTCACAGGATATCTTTACTGCTGACAAGTAGTTAAGGAAAGTTTTATGCCTAATATGAGCTTCCCTGTCTTCAAACCTGATATGCCTCAACATATTTTGTTCCTAATAGAGACACAAATATGAATGACATGAAGAACTCCATTCGGGCCTAGACCTTTGATTTGCACAGTTTACTGTTTTTTAAATCATTAATGAATCATACATGTGTATCCTTGAAAAACTGACTTTCGTAGTCTCCCTGGTAGATGTCTAACCCTACACCTGCAGTCTGTACACAGAAAGTATACAGATCTGGGGGTAGACGAAATGCGCAATTGAAAAAATATTTTCCCTTCTCATTCCTCCATTGATAATATTTTTTTATGTAAAGATAGCCCTTTCCCAGAGTCCTCCTTAAATATAGGGCAATTTGTTTTTTTCAGTGCTTAATTTGAGCTGATGGTTTCCGGTGCTCGACACCGGCACTTAATTGCCAACACCAGCATTTATGACAGTCTGCCACTAGTATTAAAAAAATATATTAAACAATATTTTAAAAAAATGTTAAAAAGCAAATCATGAATATATTTCACATATGTATTCATGATTTTTTTCCATTTGCGCTTTTTTAATATTGTGTATTAGTATTGTGATGATTTTATGAATTGTGGTGGGGTGGTCTCGAAATGCAAACTGTTGTGAGAAATCCCATGCTAAAACTTTGATGTAAGATTATGTTAAATATTGAGACTCATGTAAGCGCAAAGTAAAATTTGTGAAACGTTTTGATAAATTAGATAATATTTTTTAGCTAAACGCAGATGTGCAAATGTAGTACATATTGCTAGTGAAATTCCTCCTAGAGCTAAAGGTACATAGGGAATACCTGCTAATCTCCAGGTTTTGCTTGAAAGAGAGCACTTTTTAGTATTAGGTTTAATGAACACTGTCCTCTTCGGCTGTTTGAAGGGTTACTCTCCAAATTTGTGAATAGCTGTGTTGGTATTGCCATAGGCAGTATTGCAAGGGGCAATGGGTGGTGCAAGCTGCAGTGTCCTCCTGACAGGGGCCCTAGCATTTATTTTTTTACAAATTAAGCACTGCTTTTTTTTCTTTCTTTGTACCACTTAGGCTTATTGAAAGCAGATGCACTGGTGGCCCTTACGGGGCTGCGTCTGTTCAAGGAAAGGCGCATCACCGTGTGTTGCAGGCTCTCCACTTAAATCTCACCAACCTCCAAGCCTAGGATGGGCTGGGGAAGAGGGTGCCAGCACATTATTTTCCTTTCTCTGCGTCTGCTGCTGCTGGCATTGTTCTGGTAAATAATGTCTTTTTATCTTGCCAGTTTGTATTTCCAAGAAGAGTTAATGTTAGCCCATTAGAAACGAGATGCTTGCCTATGTTTTGACAGTCTATATATACTCTCTCACCCCCTAGGATATTTATCTTGTGATTGTCTACAAGAAAAAGGCAGAAAATCAGGAGCTTAATTTTATTTTGTATTTCACAGGTCTCTCAAGTGGCATTATGACATATTAGATCATCAGCCATTCATGGCTTTCAGCCAAAAGTATGTTGCATTGCGGTGCCTGTAAGTTTGATTCTAACAGTCTGCCCAGCACCATGCGACTCTGGGCAATAGCTCGCTTAATCTTCCCAACGGCCCCCAGCGCCGAGAGACCCCTTCGGGGGTGATTCGTGCGCTATACAAATACTGGACTTACTTACTTACTTACACTGTCATTTTAGGCTCAAAACCCTAGCATGCAAAGTGCTGTTGATTAAATGGCAGAATTGTCTGATGGTTTTATACAAGACATGTAGTCTCATATGTGCTATATCTTAAAAATTGTCTAGTTTGTTTAAAAAACGGATTATTTCACACTTAAAAACAAAAGTAAATTTTGCTCACATATTTTGTGAGGGTTCTCTTTTTATTCACATAATGTATTAAAACAACCACTGGCAATGTGAATAGTTTTGCCTTTTGAATAGTGGAAAGCTTTATACGAAACTGCACAATACAACAAAGAAAAACATGGGCAACAATAATACTACCTTTCCTAAAACAAAGAATGAGCATAGGACAAGCAGAAGTAGCCAGAGGAACATCACACTTTCTCTCACACATACAGAACAGGTACAATTTAGGTAGTTAGTACAAAAAAGAGTGAGTAACAGAAGTTAATGAATTATGTGTTCTCTATAACAACATACACATAAAAGAAGTACAACACTCCTAGAAGAAACAGACTAACTCCTCATGCTATTACCATACATTCATGTTCTTACATAGCAGAATGATCCCTCGCCTAGCTAGTGTGATATGCTTCATCAGTGGGTTCCACATTGTATGCACCCTGTCCAAGTAAGTACCCTTTCTTCTAGTCAGTTTAAGGGAGTTACACACTCAAGATAACCCCTGCTCGCCACCTTGGTAGCTTGGCATGAGCATTCAGGCTTATCTCAGAGGCAATGTGTAAAGCATTTGTACAAAACACATATAGTAACACAGTGAAAACACTACAAATGGACACCACACCAGTTTAGAAAATTAAACACTCTTTATCTAAACCAAACAAGACCAAAACGAAATAAATCCAACATACAAAACTCAATATATCACTTTTTAAAGGTTTAAGCAATTCTGTCCATAGAACTCTATGGATACATTGATTTTAGCACAAAGTACCTTTGATGATGCAGCCATCGGAGGGAGAACATGGCGGCCGGCTAGGAGGTCCGGTCGGGAGCTCCGTTCAGTGAGGTGTGCAAAACGAGCGTAACGGCCCGTGAACGTTAGGACCTTCGCCCGAATAAGGACGGAAACTTTTAGGGCATCACGTCTGTTTCGTACCTGGCTATAATTCCTGAAAAACTCTGTATGAGAGAAACGCCGGAGTTTCAAAAACGGCTTCCACGTCAGTACAGCGTTGGAGCAGAGGCGGAGGCGGGATCCGGTGGGAAGCTGCGTCCCTGCCTGCCGAAGGTGTGTGGGAGCAAGGGAGGCGTTTGGGCAAAAGCAGCGGCCGAGTTGCAATCACGTCGGAGAGTGTCGGCGAGAGTGATTTTCAGAGGTCCACCCAGCGGCTGCTTTACACGGAACGTAGGCTCAGGAAGATGGTGTAAAGCGGAAGAAAACGAGAAAGAAGAGCCGATAATTCCAGTGTGCATGAATCCGGTAAGGAGGCGGGGAAGGGGCAAGAGAGGGGAATTGGCTGCTTTAAACCTTGTAACCAACTTATCGCAGGAGGATTCGATACAATTGACACAAGCAGCAGTCCAAATCTTAGACTCCACAAAAGAGGATCCAACAGATTTAAAAAATATTGCAAGTAAAGAATCCACTAAAAGTCGCTTTCAAGGCATAAGTTACGCCCTGGGGAATAGACGCTTTGTAATGGACCCTTTAGAGAAGACAGGTCAAACTCCAACGGGGAAAGAACAAGTAATTATCCCAAGTGGAGATATAATAAAACATACCAATAAGAAGCAAAGGGGTCAGAAAATAAAGGGCGGAATTGCAGCTGTAGTATCAACTAGAGCTGCCAAGGCTGCAAAAATTGAACAATCCAGGAAAGGAGCTAACCTAAAAGTAACGCCCTCCCTCCGCTCTTTCTTTAAAGTGCAAGAAAAGTTGGCAACTAAAAACATAACACAAAAGGAAGGAAACGTTAACAGAGGGGCTAAAAAATGCAAAAAGTAATATTTCCTTCTAATGATAAAAGTGTGGAGTCCCCAAATCGCTTTCAAGTCCTTATGTCGAGAGACTGTGTAGAGGAAAACAGATTAGATGCTGAGGGAGGCTTGGAGACAGAAGACAATTTACACCAAAATATGCCTTCTAGTGACCAGGGAAGAGGTTTGGAGTTTCCCTTGCAGGGCGGGATGGGCGACTTGATGGGGTCACTAATGAAAGAAATGAAACTGAGTTTTGCCAAATCAGAAAAAAATCAGGAAAAAATACAAGCAACTTGTGAGGCATTGGAGTCTAAGGTTAACGCCTTAATGGATCGTGTATCAGCCATGTAAAATACGGTGGAACAAACCAGGGAAGAGGTGAAAACTTGTCAGGATGACATCGACAAGCTAAGAACAAGCGAAAAAGAGCTCAGAGAAAAGATTGAGATTTTGGAGAATAATTCAAGAAGGAACAACATACAAATACTAAATATTCCGGAAGGTCTAGAAGGGCAGAATATGAAGAATTTTGTAGTAAACTTGTTAAAAGAATTCTCTCCGGAAATAGAGGAGAAAACACTAGAGGAAGACATTCAAAGAGAACACAGAGACCCCTTCAGACTGAACAAACTGAGGAAAAACGCTCGGAAAATACTTGTGAATTTCAAAACCTACACTCTGAAAGAAAAATTCTGAGCAATGCATTAAGAGTAAGTACGTTCTCCAAAGGCGACTATAACTTCAAAATTCGTTCTGACATATCTAGATCTACACAAGACAGACAGTGGGCGCTGGGGAACTATATGCAAGAACTGAGGTCATTAGGAGCAACAGTTCAAATGAAGTTCCCAGCTCTATTAAAGATTATGTGGAATAACCAGAAATATAACATTAGGGAGCCAAAAGAAGTAGACAAATTACTAGAACAAATTAAAGCAAAAAAATAAGGGCCATATACGGTATAATACAAGGCCTCACGACAACGGAGCTCAAATAGGGCAATTAGTATTGTCCAATGACAACAGGGAGGGTACTCCAGGGGTGGGTGAAGGGTGTAAGTTTATTTTTAATGAGCACAGTTTTTTGGTTGCTTTGGTTGGGAGCATTTGGGAATTTATTTATTTTTTAAATTGTCCGATATGCAAGATATAAGGTAGCCAAAATCCCGGTAAAATGTATAACAGTGCTAATATCATTAAGGAGGGCGAGGAAGAGAGAAACGAGCAAAGATGATTGAACCTATGATTGAACCTAAGAGTAAAAACAAAATAAAGATTATAACTTGGAATGTAAATGGGCTTAGAGTAAGGAGAAGACATCAAAAAATCTTTGAATATCTAAAATTAATAAAAACTGATGTTATAATTTTACAGGAAACTCATCTCTTAAAATCTGAGTGGTCCAAAATCATAAAACACCAAAAATGGGTGGAAAGTTACGTTTGTACAAATCAAACTTGTTGTATTAAGGGAGTGGCAATAATCATAAAAAAAAACATATAAAATAACTATTGTAGAGGAGTGCGTAGATTGGAAGGGTAGATAGGCTGCCGCTAAGATTAAACTAGAGGATAAGTCTTACTTTGTTGTCGAGTATTACGGCCCAAATACAGACGACCCAGCCCGCTTCAATCCTTATATGCTCAATTAATTGATATATCCATTCCAATCATTTTGGGAGGAGATTTTAACTTATTATTAGATCCCAAAAATGATAGACACCCGCCAGGGAGAGCTTTAAATCTCCCTAAAATGAGGGAATGGATGAATAGATTTAAAGAAGATCTGGGTCTAGTTGATATTTGGAAGAGCAAAAGCGACCAAAATAATAGATTTACATACAAGAATCAAAAGTATGGTCATGCATCAAGAATTGACTTTTTCTTGATAGATAAAATGTTAAGTAAAAATGTAATAAAAGTAGAACATGTACCCGCACATCTATCCGATCACTCACTAGTTCATATAGAAATAAGTCAGGGCCACCTCCAGGGCGAGGTAAGGTGGACGCTAGACCGTACACTTCTTTTGGATGAACAAGTTATTGAGAAGTTGAAGTTTATAACAGAAGATTACTTCCAAATTAACTCCAGTGGAGAAGTATCCATTCAAGCAGTATGGGACGCTTATAAAGCGGTTGTCAGAGGTACTCTGATTAGTTTAGCAGCAAAAAGAAATAAGGAAATTAGACACACAATAAGTCAACTAGAGTTAGACATATTGGATCAATATAAGACTTATGAAGTAGCAACCTCTAATGCAGAACAAGATAGAGCAAAAGAAGAAATTTCTAAAAAGAAGTATGACTTGTCAAATTATCTGGAAGAAAGGGTAAGGAAAAGATGGGAAGCTAGCAGCCTGTCAAATTACGAATATGGGGAAAATAGTGGGAAACTCCTTGCTTGGAAAATTAAGACCGACTCTAACAGGAACAAAATTATGGCAATACAAAGTGGCTCTGCGGTTGGAAAGGTAGAGGATAGGATAGGAATAGAGAAAGCTTTTGTAGATTTCTTTCAATTCCTATATGAGGAAGATTTAGTACCCCCAGGCCATATAGCGGATTCCTATCTTAGGGAATCAGCGATTTCAAAGTTGGAGGTTGAGTCATGTGAAACACTAAATGCAGGAATTACTATTGAAGAAGTATTGAGTGCGTTAAAAAGATTAAAAAAAGGGAAAGCTGCAGGCCCAGACGCCATCCCAAATGAGGTATACGCAGTTTTAAAAGAAACATTAGCTCTTAGATTAGTGGACCTTTTTAACACCATCTATTTGAAAGGTTTAGCACTCCCAAAATCCTGGAACGATGCCACCATTAGTCTAATTTTGAAACCAGGAAAGGATCCCCTAAAATGCGAGTCGTATAGACCCATATCTCTTTTAAATAACGACTACAAAATTTACACGCAGATACTGGCCACAAGATTAGGGAATATAACAGATAAACTTATACATATCGATCAAAAAGGTTTCAGTAAGGGGAGACATTTACACGACCTTACTCACCAGCTTATCGGAGCTATTGACATTGCCACTCAAGAAAAAATTCCACTCGCAGTCCTTACATTCGACGCTGCAAAAGCTTTTGATCGAGTGAACTGGTTGTTTTTGCAGAAAATAATATCTTATTATGGCTTAGGAGAGAATTTTTTAAGAGCAATAATGAATATATATGCAGCTCCGGTAGCAAAAATACTTATAGACGGCAGCTTATCAAAAGAAATTCAGGTTAGAAGAGGGACGAGACAGGGTTGTCCTCTCTCTCTCCTCATCTATTCAACTTATATATAGAACCTTTAGCTAACATGATTAGGAGATCTCATGAAGTTATTCCTTTCAAATTTAAAGGATGGGTCAAGAAAGTGGCACTATATGCCGCCGACCTAATGGTATATACAAGTGATCTAAATAAGTCCCTTCCCATCATTACAAAGCTGCTAACAGATTTTGGAAAAATCTCCGGCTATCAAGTCAATCATCAGAAAACGGAAATAATGCAATGGAATTTAGATCCATCAACAGCTGGAACAAAAAACAGAATCAAATACTTAGGGATAGAGGTTTTAAATAATATTGATGAAATTGCTCGAGAAAATTTGGATTTAAAAGCATAGGAAATGAGGAAGTTATTAAGATCATGGAGTTACTTACCTCTCTCTTTTCTGGGGCGATCTAATGTTATAAAAATGTCCATCTTGCCAAAGTTTACTTTCTTATTCAATGCTATACCACTAGAATTTAAGACTCAATGGATTAAGAAGATCCAAGGTGAAATTAATGGGTTTATATGGGCCTCGAAAGGCGTGAGAATAGCGTGGAAAAAACTATGCAAGAAGAAGAACCGAGGTGGCATAGCAAGCCCAGATTTTCTCTCTTACTACAGAGCTTTTCAATTTAAGAACATAAGAATCCTTTTTAGACCACACGCCTTTTACTTTTCCTACTGGAAGGCTGTCACAGATGAAGATCACTGACTATATAAATTTGGGCACCCAAAATACTTCAAAAAAATCAAATTAAAAGTACTGGGTACAGCTTACAAGTTATGGTATGAATTAAGAAGAGCATGGAAGATTCCATATTACAGTCGGCTAGCACCTATTTGGAGGTCACCGGGAACCCCTGACTGCTTAAAAGACTCCTTAGCAGGCCCGTTGAAGGAGGCAGGAATAGCAAAATGGGGACAATTGTTTGACTCTGGCACCTTGCAAAGCTGGAATCCATTGCTAGAAGGAACAAATGGGAAATTATCCAGGTTTAAATATTATCAGCTGGTGAGTTGGGCAAAGGATCAAGAGAAAACCTTAGAAATTACTGAGAAACTGGAGAATGAAATACAACGTGACCCAACAAGAAAGGAAATATCGAAGTGGTATTGGCATTTGATACAGACAGGAGACTATGAATTTACTACCCCAGACGATGTATGGAAAAAGATCTTCTCAGCACAAGACTTGCAACAGCAATGGCAAGTATCCTGCACCTTTTTATGGCAAATTATAGTTTCTGCACCTCTTAGGAGAAATCATCTTTTTACTTTACACAGGTGTTATTGGACACCAGAAAAGCTATCCAAAATGAATAAACAGGTGGTGAAAAATTGTCCTAAATGTGGGGAACCAAAAGCGAACGACATTCACATGTTCCACCTGTGCTCGCAACTTGACATTTTCTGGGAAGAAGTGGGTAAGATTATCGATAAAGTTTTAGAAATGAACATTGAGGTAAGCACATTTATCATTATTTTTGGTATTTTGGAAAGTAATGATTCTACTACTGTGTTAAGTAAAAATCAAAAATACTTATTATTTATCTTAATATTATTAGCCAGACGCGAGATATGCCTAAAATGGATACTCGCAACTCCTCCTAATGCAGTAGAATGGCTTCGTTCTGTAGAGAAGGTTAGGAAATTAGACAAGTCCAGAGGAAAGAGTAATAGAATCAGATTTTGGGAACTATGGGATAAGAACATGAGGTAGGGTAGGGAGGGATGTCCAATGATTACACCCTATGCGATACAACAAATTCGGGAGAATCATCATGGTGAATCTGTGATTGATCAATCCAAAGAATTTGAAGGTTCCTAAGACATGATCCTACCTTGACACAGAAGGGCGGTCTCTAATCAGTCAGAAAAATCAAAAAATGAGAGAATTTTTAATATTAGAGTTCTCTCATGAAAAGGTGATCTTGTCTACCAAAACCTCAACAATCGCATAAATGAGGACAAAAAAAAAAAAAGTACCTTTGATGCGTCAAAATCCAAGACGAAAAACATCCACAAAGGAGAAATGCATCGGAAAACACAGTGATGCATCGGTTCTTGAGGCCCAGGGGAATGGAGGCATCAGCTCTGCTGCAAGCAGGAGAAGTGTTGCTTCGATCCCTTACTGTGAGGAGAAGCGGTGCATTGAAATCCGAACGCGGGTCCTTTCTGTGGGGCATTATGCTGGAAACCTGGTGCACAGGTGTGATGCATGGAAAATCCAGAAGCGCTGGGGTCGATGCAGATGAAAAGGGGCAATGGTTTTTCAGCTGCACAGCTGGGCCTGCGTCGGAGTCGGAGTGGGTGTCTCGGACATCAGGGTGCGGCGAACGTGGAGCCACACGAACTGGAGCGGTGTAGATTCTCCCAGCCACAAACAGGTGCTGCGTCGATCTTTTGGCCGCATCGCGGCCATGGTTTTTCAACCGCTCAGCAAGCTTGCGGTGGGAAAAACAGGCGGGGAGTGTCTCTGCGTGGATTTTCTTCTTTCTGCAGCAAAGCCACCTCTAAGGGCACAGAACTGGAATTGGCACCACTTGGCCGGTCAGAACTCCAAGCAAAGGAGTCCAGGGGCTGCAGGTAAAGTCTTTGATGGCCCTGAGACTACCTAACAGGATGCAAGCACACACAAGCCCTTGGAGAATCTTCTCAAGCAGGATATAAAGCAAAATCCTGTCAGTTTCCTATCCAAGGCTGAAGCAGTAACTGCAGGCCAACCCAGCAAAGCAACACAGCAAAAGGGCAGTACTCCTCCTGACATCACTCCAGCTCTTCCTTGTGGCAGAGTCTCCTCTTGATCCAGAAGTGTTCTAAAAATGTGGGGTTATAGGTTCAATACTTATACCCCTTTTGGCCTTTGAAGTCGGCATACTTCAAATGATAGTCTTTGCAGTGCACAGGTCCTGCCTTGCCCTGTCCTGGCTACAGCCACACTACAGGGGGTGGAGGAAGCATTGTGAGAGAACAGACACAGCCCTATTCAGGTGTCAGTGACAACTCCTCCCACCACCGTAGCTCAGGAAGGCCCATCAGCCTGGTGTTGGGCAATCAGGTTATGCAGGGCACACGTCTGTTCCCTTTGTGTGACTGTCTAGAGTGAATGCACAAACAGCATCATTGTCAGTCTAAACCAGACGTGGATTCCACAGGCAGGCAGAGGCACAGGCTATTAAAGCAAAAACATACCCACTTTCTAAAAGTGGCATTTTCAACCACACAATTTTAAGACCACATTCACAGAAAGATGTGTTTTTAAATCCTGAGTTCAGGGAAACCCAACTCCAAATCTCTATCTCTTCCCAGATGAAAGTTACACTTGTGAGGTGTTACAAGGCAGCTCCAATGATAACCCATAGGAGAGACAGTACACATTCACAGAAAGATGTGTTTTTAAATCCTGAGTTCAGGGAAACCCAACTCCAAATCTCTATCTCTTCCCAGATGAAAGTTACACTTGTTAGGTGTTACAAGGCAGCTCCAATGATAACCCATAGGAGAGACAGTACTTGCAATAGTGAAAAATGAAATTAGCAGTATATAACTATAATATCAGGACATGTAAAAAGCACCAATACATGTTGTACCTTTCACATACACTGCACCCAGGCCATTGGGCAGCCTTGGCCAGTGGGTGCACTTTCCAGGTCAACATGGCAGTTTAAAACTGTCCTTACAGACGCTGCAGTGGCATGCCTGAGACATGTTTTCAGGACTACTCATGTGGGTGGCACAATCAGTGCTGCAGGCCCACTAGTAGCATCTGATTTACAGGCCCTGGGCATGCACAGTGCACTTTACTAGGGACATACAACTAAATCAAATATGCCAATCATGGATAACCAATCACAAATACCATTTACACCAGAGAGCATTTACACTTTAGCACTGATTAGCAGTGGTAAAGTGCCCAGAGTCCTAGAGCCAACAAAAACAGGTCGGAAAAAATAGGAGGAAGAAGACAAACGTTTTGGGGATAACCCTGCAAAAAGGGCCAGGTCCAACACACATCTAGCACTGGAAGCTTTCAAGAGCTCTACTGTTCACTAGTTATACAGTCTCCAGCTATGGGTTCCTAGTTTGGGTGAGGTTATGCTCCTTATGCTGCAATTTATGCTCTTCTTTGTTAAACTGTCAGAACTACATTAAAATTGTGTGCAGGTGAGCTAAAAGCTGCTTTCCCTCGTGTCTGTCTTCCACAAGATTAAAAACAGGATGGTTGAGCAACAGCCTCTGCTTCTCTTTTCGGTCGACATGTGTCAGCGCTCCAATTTTGCCCCTACGGAGTCAAGGGTCTTCACCAGGACTATGGGTCTCGGTATCTCACATCAAATATTCTGAAACTGTCCCATGTTTATAGGCATGTCCACTGGAATTATGCAATTTTGCAGCCATGGCCATTTATGCAGAATTAGGGATTTCTTGCATTGGCCACATAATCCATCACCTGCTGCATAATTTGCAGATCTTAACCAAAAAATATCGCTATTAGCTCAAACAGATCAAAAGTTACTAAAAGCGCAGATACACATGTTGCTGTATAGTGGAAGGCCCTTTGAAAAGGTTGGCTGTCCACGTTACAGTTGCTGATTGCTGTATTTGGGTGTTAAACTGGTACTAATAAGGCAAAACCTTTGCCCAGACAGTGTTAAAATGTGTAAAAAGGACAAAATATTGAAGTAATACAATCAGAATATGTGCCGCATTATTGCACATAGTTTGCATTTTCTTGTTGCATAATTTTTTAACCCTGTCGCAAAAGTTTGTCTTCCTCTGTCTCAAAATTCTTGTGGCTCTGTTCATAGCATTGCATTAAGTATATCCTTTTTCATAAGGTGGGGGCAATAGCAGTCGAAACACCCCTTCTTCAACTAAAAGGTACACCCTGGGCAGAAACAGTACAAGGTTCCTTCCTTTTGAAGACAGGTATAGGTTAAACAGCAGCAGCAGAAGCTTTCCTCATCACATGATCCATTGAAATCAGGTAGTAGCAATGTATGCTTTGCTTTCTCACAGAACAGGCACAGCATGGCAGTAGCTAAGTAAGTTTTCCTCTGTTACAAAAGGTGGCTAATCCAATCTTCCATTACCCACAGAAGACAATCAGCAGGGCTTACCAATACAGGTTTTCATCGCTCATAGAACATGTACAGTTCATGCATGAGTGATATGTAGATTACAGACAGAACTATGGAGCATGTGCTTAACTCGCTGAGAGGAAGGTAAAGGTGGAGAAGTGAATGAATATGTGAGTTCTGACACCATTCTCACTTAGTTTATATTCTACGTCAGCAACCTGAAAGTCCTTTTGCTGTCCCTCTAAGACCTACTGACACTGCTGTAACTTATGTTGTCATGCCATTGCTACTGTCAATTCCTTGAGATACAACTCCTGCCATTCATATACATATTTATCAAGGAACCTTATATCTCAAAGGCTGGGTCCTTGCAATATCAAGACATACACCTTTACCGCTCATGAAGTGTAAGGGTATTGAGGGAAGTGCCCAGTACAGCCATTTAAAGTCAAAAGGGCACAAAAACATGGCTCTTTGCTACTTTTACTTTTCACCCTCTATAGCCCTTTTTGTCTCTATATTCCCACTCACTCTATTAGATATTCAGTCATTCTCTCTCACACACTGTTTCTATCCAGTTTCTACCTCTATTATCTTACTTTCTCTTTTTTCTCTCTTCCACCCTCCCTTTCTTGTTCACGTATTCGGTCGGCATTTCTCTCTCTTCACAGTCTTCTCATTTTACTCTTGATTCATCTTTGTCTTTTCACCAATTCCTCTTTTCTTAAATCATTCACACCCTTCATTGACATGTGCCTCTCTCTCTCACCCTCCTCTATCCCTACTCAATCTTTTATGCGAACCTTTTGTCACACTCTTCTTATTTTTCCAACTCTCTCAGCCCTTCTATTTCTCACCTAGCCCCCTCTATTACTTCTTCCTCTCTACTACTACTGTCTCCCTCTGCGTCACCTTGGGCCGGCTCGAGGAGTTTTGTCAACCCACCCACTCTAGCAATGGTGAAACATTTGCAGCCTGTACTGGTAAATTGATGCCCCCTGCTGTTGACAGCCTAGGCTCACCCTTGTATTCTCTTACCCAAATTTGTGGCCCTCCTGTCACCTGTGTCTTACGCTTTGCTCTATACTCATGAATATTCCTTTTAACATCTTTTTCTCTTTCATTCTCCTTCCTCATCTTAACTGCCTAATCCTCATAATTTTTCTTCTCACACCTCCACGTCCCTTTCTCTACGTACTGTCATCTCTCATAATTGTCACACTTTTCATTGTCACACCCATTTCTGTTCATCCTCTGATACACAGTTCTCTTTATCCATCTCACTTATCTCACTATCATATTGTGAGCATTCCCTTATCACATCTTCCTTTCAGATGTCTACATTTTCGCAGAAATTCAGTGCGAATCTTTCCTTTTTTGTCTAGACAAAATTAACAGAAGAAATCAGAGGAGAATGAATCACAGAATCTGTTATTACCAGGGTCTGGATTTCTGGTATATCGAAGACCCTCCTTCACATGTGACAAGTGGTGAGGTATATCTTGGTTCTCCACCTTGTCGGCTATGTGAATAGCCTCATCATCGGGTCTTTTATCACTCGAACGGCTGGGTTCTCCAAGTGATCTCCTTTTTCCACCCGGAGGTAGACCGTCTGGTTTTTTGACAGTTGTGAGAAAAACTGCGAAAGTGTTCTAGCATAGTGTGAGTTAAAAATACCTCCTGTCCTCAGTTTGAAGCTTTAATTACTGAGGATGGGGCAAGATTAAAAAGTGTAGGGTTGTGCTATGGTGGAAGTGCTACTGTTCCACTGCACCTGGTGATCGTTCGTGGAAGGTCGACATTTTTCGGCCCTTGGTAGCCCTCACGGGTCTGTAGGCCTTCTTCAGGATCAAATCAAAATTGGCTATTATCAATATAGCCTGTTGCAGGTAAGTACGTTACTCACCAATCTTCATCGAGCTCATTCGCTCATCTTCGTTTTAGTGTAATAGTTGCTGATTTAGTCTATTACTCTGGAGAGATAAAAGACAGTACAGACAGAAATACTCGTAGATACATTTCATACAATACGATGGGGTATTATCATGTTCTTCAATTCAATTCAAAAATCTTTATTCGGATACAGATATATCCATAAAAGCACAGGTCGAAATAGCAGCATATAGTACACAAATCAATTCAATTCATAATAGGATAGCATATAAACACGATTTCCAATACAGTCCACTTAGTTTATGCCTGTCCTATATCATGAAAATGGTTAAAAGACTAGTCGATAAAACATCCATAAATTATTATTATTATTTTTTTTACTGTAAACATGGATACAATATTAATATGAAATCAGTAAAAACAACCTTCATAAAGTGCACATTGTGTTACGGGCATGTACAGCAGCTTTCAAAAACAAGCCTATATGAAAAATGTGTTCTTCCTCTTCCAATTTGAGGCTTTTCATGTAGGCTGCTTTATAGTAGACAGGGGAGGCTTTTTAAAAATTGATATCAAAAACCATTTTGCATATTTTAAGTAAAATTTACAAAAGAATAAAAAGTGTAACGTTGTTTGCCTACTTCGATCATCACAAGGGCATGGCAGTTGATCAAGATTGGCATTATACCCCAGGGGAAAGCAAAGTAAAAATTTCACTGTGTCAGCCCTTAGACGGAAAAGGAGTCCTCTCTCCCAGCGGCCTATCGGTTTTAAGAGGTAGCTAGATGGCAAATGAGAGGCAACCTCGATAGACATATACCTGGCAACAGCGGTTTTCTGAACCTACTTTTCATGCCTTACTTTGCTATAATGTGCATATAGGGCCTCCTGAAGGGCTTTTTTATTTATGCCATCTAAGTCAGTAGGGTTTAAAAAGACGTCCTCAAGGTTCACGCTACTCAGGCTCTCCCTCACTGCAGCAAGCCATGGTATTTTCCCACCCTTCTCGCACTTGAGACAATCTATTATTATATCTCTGGTAAGGGTCGCTGACGTATTTTTCCAAATTCAAGCCAAAATATGGCAGGGCGGGCCTTTAAATAATCTTCAACGTAAAACAGTTTCAATTCACTGTGGCAAACGTACTGTGATGCAGAGATCGGGGCTCCCAAGAGTTTTCGACAAAGTCTGTTTTCTTCGCCCTGAATACTATTACTCTTTGTGAAACCCCAAACCTCTGCACAGTATGTTGCAGTTGGAATGCATTGTGATTTAAAAATTTTCATAATAGCTAAGACTACCTCTGTCTTTTTGGGCTGTGGGAGACCAAGGATTGAATTAATAGCTTTGGAAAACTTGATCCTACTGTGCACCACATGGTCAGCCCAGGAACCATTAGCTGCAAATACCAGCCCCAAATAGGGAAAAGTGCAAGTGCGTTGTAAACTTTGGTTGTCAATAATAATAGAATTTAAAAGATACTTTTTCGGCACACAAGCCATTATAAATGATTTTTTTAAATTAGTACACAAATCAAGGCTAGCCATAAAATCTACAAAACCTCGCACTAAAACGCGTAGGGCATTAGGTGTGCTGCCCATTAAAACTGCATCATCGGCATACAATAGGGTGGGGAGTATATTGCCATTGATTTTAGGAACATCATTTGAAAGTGTTATCAGTGATTTATGTAAATCATTGATGTATAAAATAAAGAGGAGAGGGGCCAGGACCCAGCCCTGCCTGGCCCCTCTACCAACTTCAATAGTGTTAGAGACCTCCCAGCCCTTATTGATCCTCAACCGGGCTTTCAAGTCTTTGTGCAGATAGGCTAAAAAATGAACTAAAACCTCATCCAGGCCATATTTTAAAAGGATAGACCATAAGCGTGACCTGTTAACAAAGTCAAAGGCTGAGGTAAGATCCATAAAAGCCAAATAAATAGGGGATTTTTGGGCTATAGTGTATTTACCTATGATCAAGTTAAGGTTTAGACACTGTTCAATTGTGCCTATTTTACTTCTAAACCCTAACTGACATGGTTGTAAAATACGATCTTCCTCAGCCCATATCTTAATCTTATTATACAGGATCCTCCATAAGATTTTCAACGTGTTATCTATCAGGGAGATCGGTCTATAACAGCTTGGATTGGATCGGTCGCCCTTTTTAAAAATTGGTACAATAATGCTAGTTGACCATGTGCTTGGAATCGGGGCATTTGTTAGATTATTAAAAACATTTAATAAAAGAGGCACCCAGAACTCAGGTTTGTGTTTAATAAGATCGGTGCACAGACATAATATCGAGTTGCAAATATCGACATACAACAATATCGAGTTGCAATTTTCGTAATGACAGAATATCGACTGCAAGAATATCGTGGACAAGAATATCGACTTTAAGGTAAGAAATATCGTTTTTGTTAATATCAAAGTTAGTAATATCGTTTGTAAAAATATCGTTGTCAATAATATCGATGTTTATATTAGTGTTATGTATTTTAGTATGTATTTTAAATGTATGTGTTCTATATTTTTGTTTAAGTATTGCATTTGTTTTTTAATATATGTATTACATTTTTAGGAGTTATTAATTTTATTTTCAGTAAATTTTGCGTTTTATTTCCGTAGCGGGTTGTGGGTTTATAGGGGAATAGGGTGGGAAGTAATTTAATTATAATAAATTTATTAATAATTTTTAGAAGTTATTAATTTTATTTTAAATATAAATTTTGCATTTTAGTTCTGTAGCGGGTTGTGGGTTTATAGGGGAATAGGGTGGGAAGTAATTTAATTATAATTAATTAATTCATATTTTTTTAATAATTAATAATTATGTATTTTATATTTTATATTGTTAATTGTGGTAATTAATTTAGTATTCATTATTTATTAATTGGTTGTTAATTATTATTAATTGGTTGTTAATTATTATTAATTAATTGGTAATTATGTTAATTGTGTCCTTTTTTTAGGAGCGGGTTGTGGGTTGATAGGGAGTAGGGTGGGAAGTAATTTAATTATAAGTAATTAATTAATATTATTTATTAATTAATATTTATTTATTTATTTTTTGTTAATTGTGGTAATTAATTTATTATTAATTAAATATTAATTGTTTGTTGATTAATATAAATTAATTGGTAATTATATAAATTGTGTCATTTTTTTCGGAGTGGGTTGTGGGTTGATAGGGGAGTAGGGTGGGAAGTAATTTAATTATAATTAATGAATTAATATTTTTTAATAATTATTAATTATGTATTTATTATTTTTTATTATGAATTGTGGTAATTTATTTCTATTATTAATTATTTATTAATTGGTTGTTAATTATTATTAATTAATTGGTAATTATGTTAATTGTGTCATTTTTTAGGAGCGGGTTGTGTGTTGATAGAGTATGGGGGAAGTAATTGAATTTTAATACATTTTTAAATATTTTTAATATATTATTTATTTAATGTTATTTTATAGTGTTAATTGTGTGAATTAATTTATTATTAATTGTTTTTATTTTGCTTGTTAATTGTTATCAATAAATTAATTAATTGTTAATTAATTATGTTAATTGTGTCATGTTTTACAACATTGTTGGTGTGATTTATAATGGAATATGGTGGGAGGTAAATTATTTATAATTATTTAAATATTTGTAAATTAA